>CM061561.1:273064536-274264536 GCA_030864225.1 Capsicum baccatum var. pendulum | reverse complement strand
A
Organism: Capsicum baccatum var. pendulum; assembly: GCA_030864225.1. Lineage (NCBI taxonomy): Eukaryota > Viridiplantae > Streptophyta > Magnoliopsida > Solanales > Solanaceae > Capsicum > Capsicum baccatum. The sequence goes on along the minus strand of CM061561.1, from coordinate 274,264,535 downwards.
CAGCAACTAGGATGTATTTTATTCCAAACGAATTTACAAATAGACCCATGAAATCAATACCCCATACATCAAAGAGCTCGACTTCAAGAATTTTCGACATGGGCATCTCATGGTGTTTTGAAATTGCACCTTGTCTCTGGAATTGGTCGCATTTTCTCACAAAGTCGTAGGCATCTTTAAATATCGAGGGCCAATAATATCCACTTTGCAATACCTTCCTTGCTGTCCGATTACCTGCGTGATGTCCCTCGACTTAGGAAGTGTGACATGCTTCTAATATATTAGGCACCTCTTCATGGGATATGCATTGCTTGATAACACCATCCGCGCATCATCGAAACAAATATGGATCATCCCAAAAGTAGTGTCTCACATCATGCATGAACTTCCTCTTTTGATGAAATGATAGATTCGTAGGCATCACATTACTTACCACGAAGTTTGCAAAATCTACATCCCATGGTAACTCCTCCATCATTGTGGCTAAAATCTCTTCATTAAGGAAGGTATCATCAATCTCAAGATGTTGCTGTGCTATATGCTCATTCTCGAGTCTAGATAGATGATCAGCCACTTGGTTTTCGCAACCTCTTCTATCTTTTACCTCGAAATCAAATTCTTACAGCAATAACACCCATTGAATTAGCCTTGGTTTTGCATCTTTCTTTGTCATTAAATATCTTAGGGCTGCATGGTCTGTGTGAACTACCACTTTGGTTCCCAACAAATAAGCACGGAACTTCTCAAAAGCATACACAACCACTAGCAGATCTTGTTCTGTGATAGTATAATTCTTTTGAGCTTCATTTAGGACTTTGCTCGCATAGTAGATTGGATGAAATAACTTCTCCCTTCTCTGGCCAAGTACAGCACCCAAAGCTACCTCACTAGCGTCACACATGACTTCAAACGGTACAGACCAATCTGGTGCTACCATGATAGAAGCTTCAATTAGCTTCCCTTTAAGGCATTCGAATGCCTTCAGACAATCTTCATTGAAGTCGTACTTTGCATCTTTCTCCAAAATTTTGCATAATGGACTAGCAATTTTGGAGAACTCTTTGATGAACCGCCGATAGAAACCTGGGTGCCCGAGGAAACTACGAACTCCCTTCATGGAAATTAGAGGTGGTAGCTTCTCGATAACTTCAATTTTAGCCCGATCAACCTCAATTCCTCTTTCGGAGATTTTATGCCCAAGAACAATACCTTCTTTAACCATGAAGTGACACTTTTCCCAGTTCAGCACTAGGTTGAATTCAACACATCTTTGCAACGCCATACTTAGGTTTGCGAAGCAAGATTCAAACGACTCACCCACAACTGAAAAATCGTCCATGAATACTTCCAACGTATCTTCAACCATATCAGAAAAATAGACATCATACAACGCTGAAAGGTGGCTGGTGCATTACATAGTCCGAATGGCATACGTTTGAAGGCAAACGTACCATATGGGCATGTGAACGTTGTTTTCTCTTGGTCTTCGGGAGCAATACAAATCTGATTATAGCAGGAATAACCATCTAAGAAGCAAAACCATCCTTTCCCTGCTAATCGATCAAGCATTTGATCCATAAATGGCATTGGAAAGTGATCCTTAAGCATCCACGAATTCAGCTTTCGGTAATCCATGCATACTCTCCATCCTGTAATGGGTCTAAGTGGGATAAGCTCATTCTTTTCATTCGCAACTACCGTCATGCCTCCTTTCTTGGGAACACATTGTACCGGGCTTACCCATTTACTGTCAGAGATAGAATACACAACCCCTGTATCTAACCACTTAATAATTTCTTTCTTCACTACTTCTTGCATAGGTGGGTTGAGACGCCTTTGATGCTCAATAGTTGGTGTGCAATTTTCTTCAAGCTGAATCTTGTGTGTACAAATCCCAGGTGGAATACCAATAATGTCAGTGATGGTCCAACCAATGGCTCTTATATACTTTCGTAGAATAGTGATGAGAGCTGCAACTTGCTGCTCCCCCAAGTCTGCCGCCACAATCACTGGGAGTGTATTTCCACTTCCTAAGAATGCATACTTTAAATGTCTAGGCAGCTCCTTCAATTCAAACGTGGGTGGCTCTTCAATAGATGGTTTAGCTGGTGGTGTAGGTCGGTTTTTAAGATCAAGGTCCAGCTTCTTGGGAGCATGAGGATACGTCCCTAACCCTGTTAGAGCACCAATAGTTTCTTCATAATTTTCAGCTTCCTTACGCTCAACATTCATAAGTACAACCGCCAATGGGTCATCAATAAGCTGCTACTCTTCGGACAATTCATTCACATCATCAAAATAAACATCAGCTACCGAGAATACATTTAGATCTTTGGGTTTCTTCATTGCTTTACACACATCAAAGCGATCTACTTTGTCATTTATTCGTAATAAAAGCTCATTAGCTCTCAAGTCGATAAGCACACTTTCTGTTGCAAGGAAAGGGCGCCGAAAGATTATGGGAACTTTTGAGTCTACCTCACAATCAAAAATAACGAAGTCTGCCGAAAATATGAATGAAGAAACCTTTACCAATACATCACATAAAATACCAACAGGTCATTTTGCCGACCTATCTGTCATTACGAGCCTCATATTGGTTGGAGTAGGATCACCCAACCCTAACTTTTTGTAAATAGATAATGGCATCAGGTTGATGCTTGCTCCTAAATCGCATAATGCCTTGGCAAAATTCAAAGATCCAACGGTGCAAGGAATAGTGAATGCTCCGGGGTCAGCCTTCTTCTGAACTAATGATCGAGTGGCAATTGCACTACAATGATTAACAGTATTTGTCAACTCATAGATTGATGCTCGCTTCTTTGTCAATAGATCTTTCATAAATTTTGCATACCCTGGCATTTGTTCTAGTGCCTCTACCAACGGAGCATTAATGGTCAACTGTTTCAACATTGCCATGAATTTATTGAACTTGGTATCATCAGCTTTCTTCTTTAATCTTTGCGGAAAAGGAGGTGGTGGAAGGGGAATTGTTTTCTCCACGACTTTTTTTTCAGTATGCTTAGGTTCGGGGATCTTTTCAGGCTGTAAACTACTAGGGGTGATGCAATAGACGTCTTGGTCAGCTTCTATGGCGTCCTTTTCTCCTTTATTTTTGGACACTTTCTTGCTTTGGGATGAATTTTCTAGCACCTTACCACTTATGGTAGTAATAGCCATGCATGATCCGTCGTTCCTTGGATTTTGCACAGTGTCACTAGGTAGCGTGCCAGCCTTTCTTTGATGGAGTGCTGCTGAAAGTTGGCTCAATTGTTGCTCTATTTGTTTTATTGAAGTGGAATATGAGTCAAACAATTGCTTCATCGAGGATAAATAATTTATTACCTCAGTTACTCCCGTGCTGGTTGCCTCTACTCCTTTCAACAGTTTAGCCATCATGTCTTCTATATTTGTAGAACTAGATGCAGTGGAATCACGTCTCCCTGGGAGAACATACAAACCACTCTTGTCATTCTTGTTCTTCCAACTACCTTGGTCCTTGTTTCCAGCTTTATCATAATAGTTCCGACCTTGGTTTCCTTAGGTATTGCCTAGGAAACCCCCCTGATTGTTCAAGTAGTTGGCTTCTTCTTCATAATTAGATTCCTCTCTTCCTTTTGACGCAACAGCTTTGAGGTTTTTGGTCTTCCCTGATAATAGATGCTTTGTAAGAAGATCCACTTGTGTTTTCATGTGCGCCATATCTTGATCACGTTCTTCTTCTCTTCTCCTTTGTTCTGCAGTCATGCTTATAGAAAAAGTGGGGCTTGCTACCTTAGAATCTCTGGTATGCCACGCCCTACTTTATTTCGTCATCCGGTCTAGCATATCACTTGCTTGAACAAAGGTGAGGTCCATAAATGATCCTCCAGTCGCGTTATAAACCACAGGTTTAGTTACTGAATTCAAGGATCTATATAGTATCTCCATCAAGTGAACATTGGTAATATGATGGTTTGGGCACCTCATAAGCTTCGTGTTGAACCTCTCCCATGTTTCGTGGAGAGCTTCAGTTGGAAGCTGTCAAAAGTTGCTGATTTCATCTCTCAATTGTGCTCTCTTGGATGGCGGAAAGAATCTTTCTAGGAAAGCGACTTTCAACTGCCTCCAATTAGTGATAGAATCAGGAGTCAGCCCATTCAACCATAGAGTTGCCCCCCCAGATAAAGACAATGGAAATAAGCGCAACCGAATTGCATTCTATCCAACGCCAAGATTGTCGAATGACTTGCATGTAGAAATAAAGTTGATCAGATGCATATTCGGATCATCGCCTGCTAGTCCACTGAATAATCCCTTGAGTTGCAATAACTGAATCATTGTGCTCGTGATGTTGAACTTGGCTCCGGGTGCCAATGGTGGAGGAATAATGGCTCCTGTGGCTCCGACTCCATCGAGATCATCATCATCATCATCGAATGCTAGTTGCACAGGTCTGCGGTCATGCCTAAACCAAGCTTGACGGTCTCTTCTATTAGCAGGTATTGCTATCTCAGCATCACGCCTTGGATTTAGTAACTCATCATCACCCAAGTCCTCATCATCAGGCTCTGCTGCTCGCCCAGGGTTATCGATACTTTGTTGATGCACTTGAGCAGCGACCAACGCAGCTAGTCTAGCCTGCTCCTATTTAGCAACCTTTCTCTCAATGTCACGTTGTGCATCCATCATTCCAATAAGTTGTGGTTCAGGATTTATGGGTAATAATGGTTGTCCCGAACTTCGAGTATTTGGCATGCACTGAACAAAACCTGCAATAAACAAAAACAACAACTAAAAGTAAAGTACGAGAATCGTTGACCAAAGGGTCTAGTAATTATTACAAACTTAGTTGACAGTCGTATTCCCCGGCAACGGCGCCAATTTTTGATAACGCTTAAACTACAGCTCTCGTAAGAGTGTAAGCGGTCGTTGTCAAATATAGAACCCAACTAGGTTGGGTGTCGAATCCCACAGAGAATACCTTGTCACTAAGTAAGCAACGATTATTAGACTTTTGGTGAAAGTTTCATAAAAACGGGGGATTTTTGTAGCGTGCAATAATGTAAAAAAATAACAAAGTAAAAATGGAAAATAGCAAAGTAAAAAGAAAGAATGTTTAGTAAGATTTTTAATCAATGAGAATTGGAAGTTGGGGGTATGTCCACCTTATGATTTATACGTCTCTATTGGCTATGAGTTATGCAGAATTCAGACATGCATGTGCTTATAGAGAATTGTATTCTATGGTAAATCCAGGCGTCTTTCGACCATCAAAGATTATTTCACTTTAACTATTTTGAGCTTAAAGCATTTCTAACAGTACAAATTCTCCAAGAGGTTAATCCAGTTACGGCACTAACTTTTTAACAGGGGTTGGTGCCCTATTACCTTGACATTATCTCTTTTCCAGACATATAACTTTTCTTTCGAACAAGTTAATGCTATACTGGCGTATTCTATGCGTTTGCAACCACAAGAATTTGCATTAAGATGAAGAGAATAATGATATAAGCAGCATACGTGTCAAGAATTCACAAACTCATAGTAATAGATAGTATCTCATAAGGCTTCCATAACCCCAACAGAGAAGTTTAGCTACTTATGAGTGCAATGGAAATCACAATAGACATTATAATCACACCAAAATAAAGATCTTGCGTGAAGTATGTTTGGTAGCGCTTGTGGCGTGAATTCCCTTTAGAAGAGCGTTTCTCTTGTTGTAACAATTAAAAGTCGAATAGATGAAGGGAAAGTAAATAAGAATTAATTGAAAGCAAATTGTTTAGAGTTGTAGATGAATTAGAATGTGAATGATGAGAAGAATGACAATAATCAAAAGCTTCAGCAAAATAGGGTATTTATAATACCCATATCCTATTCCTACTAGGCTACTGCGTACTTATCCTAATCCTAATAAATTACTGCATCATTATCCTAATCCTAATAGGTTACTGCTGATCCCCAAAGTCTTGGAAAATGTTGTTTTTGCCCAGGACAGGTTTCCATGCGTCACTTTTAGTCCTAGGCGTCCAAGGTCTCCTTCCCTTCTTTCGTGAAGCTTCCTTTGGCGTCAAGTTATCCATAAAATGCTGAAATCTGCGTCATTTATACCTAAAAACTTGCTAATCACGTTTGTTATCTCACTTACAGGAAAAATGACTAAAAGTGCATGAATTATATATTTTGTCCTTAAAACTTAGCTAAAATATGGGTCAATTATAGCACTATAGGCGTGCAAATCCGCCTATCATCAGTTGATGAGATTTTTTGTTTTGTTTTTTCAGTTTCTCATCCAGTGTATGATATCTGTTGTGAATCTCTGTCTAATTCGGATCGTGCATTATCGACTAATGTGGATCGCACACAACGGATTGTTATTTGATTAGTTTAATGGTGGTGATGAGATTTTTTATTTTATTTAGTAGTTTCTCACCTAGTGTATGGTATCTGTTGTGAAGTTCTATCTAATTTGGATCACACTTTTATTTATAATAACGCATTATCGACTAATCTGGATCGCACACTACGAGTTGTGATTTGATTAGATCAATAGTGGTGATGAGATTTTTTGTTTTGTTTTTTCAGTTTCTCATCCAGTGTCTAATATTTATTGTGACGCTATGTCTAATTCGGATTGCGCATTATCGACTTATGTGGATCGCACACTACGGATTGTTATTTAATTAGATCAATGGTGGTGATGAGATTTTTTATTTTGTCTTGTAATTTTCTACATAGTATCTGGTATCTTTCGTGAAGTTCTATCTAATTCGGACCACGCGTTTAATTCGAATCGCGCATTATCGACTAATTTAGATCACACGCTGATAACGCTCAATCTACAGCTCTCGTAGGAGTGTAAAGCGATCGTAGTCAAATATAGAACCCAACTGGGTTAGGTATCGATCCCACAGGGAATATCTTGGTCAACAAGTAGGCGACTATTACTAGACTTTTAGTGCAAGTATCGTAAGTAGGGGGGATTGTAATGTGTAACCAAAGTATTAAAGTAAAAACTGAAAATAGCAAAGTAAAAAGAAAGAATGTTTAGTATGTTGTAAAACAATGAGAATTAAAGAGTTGGGGTTATGTCCACCTTCTGAGTTATACGTCTCTATTGGCTGTGAGTGTGTTGAATTCCGACATGCATGTGCTTATAGAGAATTGTATTCGATGGTAAATCCAGGCGTCTTTCGACTTATTCCAGGATTATTTCACTCAAACTCTTTCGATCTTAAAGCGTGTCTAACCGTACGAATTCTCCAAGAGGTTAATCCAGTTACGGCACTAACTGTTTAATAGGGGATGGGACCCTACTACCTTGACACTATCTCTTTTCCAGACAAATAACATTTCTTTTGAACAAGTTAAATGTTATACTGGCGTATTCTTGCGTTTGAAACCACAAAGAATTTAGATTAAGATGAAGAGAATAATGATATAAGGAGCATACGTGTCACGAACTCACAAACTCACAGCAATAGATAGTATCTCATTCGTCTTCCATAACCCCAACAGAGAAGTTTAGTTACCCATGAATGCGAAGGAGCTCACGGTTGACATTGTTATTATACCACAATACTGATTAATTTCATGTAGCACAGGTGGTAGGCGTTTAGGCGTGAATTCCTAGGAAAAGTAACGATTCTCTTGTTATGGAAATTAAGAATAGATGAATAGAAGAAGAAAAATAGAATTAATGGAAAGATTAGAACTGTTGGAAGAGTAGAAAAGATTAATAGTTGAAGAATGAATATAGATCCATTCTTAAAAGTAGAATGAATATAGATCAATAAAAAGCTCTAGCATGATAGGGTATTTATAATACCCATATCCTAATCCTACTAAGCTAATGAAATACTTAACCCAATTGTACTAGGTTAATGTATTATTATCCTAATCCAAATAAGTTACTGCAAGTCCCCAAAGTCTTCAGAAATGTTGTTTTAGCCCGAAACAGATTTTCCATGCATCACTTTTGGTCCTTAGGCGTCCAAGCTTCCTTTTCTCCTTCCGTGAAGCTTTCTTTGGCGTCAAGTAATCCATAAAATGCTGAATTCTGCATCATTTACACCTGAAACTTTGCTAATCATGTTCGTTAGCTCACTTACAGGAAAAAGGACTAAAAGTGCTGAAATATATAATTTGTTCTCAAAACTAGGCTAAAATATGGGCAAAATATATTGATATAGGCGCGTAATATCGCCTATCATCAACACCCCACACTTAAAGCTTTGTTCGTCCTCGAACAAAATATCATGTCCCTCTCAACATCAACTTAGGGTTTTACACCAACAACACAAAATATTCGTCAAGACAGGCACAACAATTATCAACAAAGAGTAGTTTTTCGATCATTAGTAGAAATAGTTTAACCTCTAGTATAGACTCGTGAGGGTGGTCAACTCATATTCAAAAGTTAAGGCACAAGGAATCATATACAACTACCCAAAACTCATCAACCATGTGTGTCTCACAATATATTACCCATAATCACTCACAAGTATAGCATATTTTTTCAAACATGGGTATCAAAATATCCTTGCTCTCTCTCTCACAAAGAATTCATATGCAGCAACTAATGACCATAGGCTTGCCCTTAGTGTAATGCTCCACTAAATGTCAGAATGCTAGGCTTAGGATCAAGTAGGTCTTTTGATGGTTGTAATGTAGGCTAAGGGACGGGTAGGAGTATTTTGGCCAGAAATAGTGACTCTGTTCCTAAGCACTTTAATACATCACATTGTATCATCAACATTTTTCTTTCAACCTTTCTTCTTTCTTTTATTCTACCACCCTTGTTCTCCTCTTTTGTTTTTCAATTTTAAGCGTAACTCACTTTTTAGCTTTCTTTTCTTTTTTTCTTTTCATAACATACCTCTTATGATAGCACTTTCTTTTTCATAACGCATTCAAGCACCACTGAAATTTAAAGCATCATACTCACCCAATTTCCTCTTATTTCGTCACATGACTTTATACGTTAAAGCACTTAGGAATTTGGATCAAATTATGGTCTTAAAAAAATGGATTAGGCTTTCATATGAGGTTTGTCAAAGAAGTAGACTAAAGGCTCAAAAGGGTTTAACTAGGATAATGTCCATGGGTAGGTAAAATGAAGGTAAACATGTATAGGTTGCCAAAGAAATGCCTAAATCATCTCCTAAACTTACACTCTTTATTTTCGCTTTACATACATACCAGGCAAGTTCTAGCATCAGCCACAAACATAGAATATACTATTATCTCACACACACAAGGCACATGGTCGACTTTATTGGAAGTAGTATAGACTCTCGACCCAACAAGTGAAGGAATTGAACCACACAATATCACATAATGAGTCACAATTAGAGCCTAAACGTCTCAATAGTCATGATGTTAGCACAAAATCTTGTTATAATCTCATGCTGCCTATTAGAATAATTTCATGCAAAGCTAAGTAAAAAAATTACTACTAAAAAAACTTAATTTAAACTAAAAAAACACACAAAAAAAATGAAACAAATAAAACAAAGTAAACAAAGTGATCAAACAAAGTGAACAAACATAGATGCGGTAGAGAAGTATAGCATACAATACCGCGACCCCACACTTAAATGGGACACTGCCCTCAGTGGAAAGTAAATACGAAGAACCTGGTCAGTCGGACTCTTCCTCAATGTCGAGGGTCATACCCCCTTCGTCGGAATAATCATAAGAGTCGTCGTCAGAGTTCTCCTTCACGTCAGAATCTGGCAAGCGTCGATCATCATCGGTCGGCACATCATCGTCTAGAGGTTCCTCAAAGTATGTGCCTACTCCATACATCTCCCGTGCATGCATATTCATTGGATATTCATGGTCCAGTTGTTGGAGCTCTGCAGCAGTTGGAACACGACCTCTACTCATCATTGTGAACCGTGTCATGCCATAAAGATGACGGAAGAAACTCTCATCTCGAGCATGTCTCTCCGCAGTAGTAAGGTTGACGCCATGTGTTGTTTCAGCATCTTTGACCTTTGTGAGGTTAACCTTTTTTGGGTTATGTAGGAGTTTGTGATTAGTTGGTTCCTCTTCGATATCCTTCTTCCGCAAGATTGCTGTCAACAGATTACCAAAAGTGAAGTGGGACCTCTTGTGTAGTCTGGCCTTCCGCATTGTAGAGCGAATGATTGCCCCAATGTTGATAGGGACATTTGTCATCAATTCATAGACCAAACACACTCTATCTCTTGTTATTTTGGTGTATTGAGTCCCATAAATAAGGCATGAGTTGATGATGCGCAACCAGATTCTTGCTTCCTTATTCAAAAGAGCATAGGGGAAGGTGTTGTATCGTCCGGTGTCTTGGTGTCTGCTCCACCTTTCCATGGATCTACTTCCACAAAGTGTGTGTCGAATTGCTCTATAAGGAGGTCTGTTGTACAGCTCTTTAAATGGTGCTGGATCAACCGAAGGTAAGCCAATAAATGAGTTGATCAAATCCGCGTTTAGCTGTAAAACTTGGCCCCGAATCATGACTTCGCTGCCTGTGGTTTTCGGCGACCAGTTGGCATAAAATTCATTACATTCTCCCATGTCGCGGAAGATGAAATCTAGATTCAATGCCATGATTTTTGCCAACATACGCGGTTCCTTCTTCGCTAGGCTGTCCTTGTTGATCAAGTCGACATGAACATATTTTCTTTCCTTGTTGTTCCTATACCATTCTTTGGCTTCCTCCTCAAGAACCCATTTTATTCCAAACATTCGGCGGGGTAATTGCATTGAGGATGATTCTCCTTGGTCCTTGCGACCTCTCTTCTTGCCCTTTTGGGATATGGTAGCCTTATCTTGTCTCGCTTTAGGTGCCATTGTTCCTTAGATTTAAACGATATTTCATGTTAGCATCAACTCAATGGAAACAATCTATAAACAAGCCATCTGGGTACCACCCCACACTTAGGTTCGTTGATACAAATTAGTGAAGTGAAAGTGGTCGATTACTTAGACTTTGTCGACATACGTTTAAGGAGCTATATTCCTACAAGAAAATCAGTGATGTATCACTTCTCGCAACCTTTGTAATATGTTCATGTTAGGTAAATCAAGGCTACTACATAGGGGTTTCATCATGGTATAGTTTCTATCAATAATTACAACCTCCAATGTCGGTAGGCAACTATAAGTCTTATCCCGATGAACGGGATAGCCTAACATGTAGGTATACAAGTGACAAGACTATGCAATGTTCATAACCATAGCAATTCCACAAAGAGTATGACACTGCAATTAAAACCAAATTCAAGTCAGAAACAAGTTAAGATTATCCTAACGTACATGTTCACTCACATGGTTGTGCATCAACTATTCAAACACTTTAACATCACCAATATTTCTTCAAGATGTAGCAATTCATGATAGACATAGCAATGCAGTACTTACGAGAAATAGATGAAGAATAAAAGAGAACTTACGTGATTGAAGCCTTTGGAGATGTTTCTTGTGAATTGAAAGAGTAAAAAGAAAAATTTTGAGATGATTTGGAGTGGATGTGCGGCGCCTTTACGTCAAGTTTCAATGTTTTTATGTTTCAAGACTAAGTCCCCTTTATATAGGAAAAGAATGGGTTGGGTTTTGACCCATTTAAAATCGGTTTTGGAGACAAAAAAGGACCATAGGCGGCGCCTTTAGCTTTGCCTATGCATGGTAGAGGCGGCGCCTAATGCAAAGCATAAGCTAGCATAGGCGGCGCCTAGTGTAATGCATAAAGGGACCATAGGCGGCGCCTAGTGCATGGCATATGAGATTCTGAGACCAAATGCTTTAGCATAGGTGGTGCCTATGCTATAGCATACCTGAGCATGGGCGGCGCCTATGTCTTTGCACACTAGATTCCGAGACCGTAAGCTATAGTATAGGTTTTGCATTGTTCGTGGCCTAATTTTACCTAGGTCTAGCCTTGCTCGATGCCTATTTTGTCATGAGAAATGCTCAATCCATAGCCTTATGCATCTTTATTCCTAACTTACCACCTTTACCATGCAATACGTCCAAATCGTTATTTGAATCCAATCTCCTCGTTGAATACCTCTTGCACCTATATTTGCTCAAAACCAATGAAAACGATTAGTACGATGGTTTGCCTCCCACCAAGCGCCTTGGTTTTGGTTGTGGCAGGACTCTTATTATTTGATTTTCTTTTATCAAAAGCAAAACAAGTACTTAGAATGAAAGAAAGACAAAAACGATAAACGACAAACAATAAACGATAAACGATGGGTTGCCTCCCATCTAGAGCCTTATTTATTGTCGTGGCTCGACGTAGTTACCTCGAGTACTTAGACTTTGACGAGATAAGTGATGGCCAGATAATTCATCGAGTCAAGAGGACCGATATATGGTTTAACACGTTGACCATTCGCCTTGAAGACAACACCATTATTGTCTTCCAATTCGACTACTCCAGACGAGTAGACTTGGATAACTTTGTATGGACCAGACCACTTAGACTTTAACTTACCTGGAAAGAGCTTCAATCTAGAGTTGAAGAGAAGCACCATATCATCCTCTTGAAAGTTTCATCGAACAATCCGCTGATCATGATACTTCTTCATCCGCTCCTTGTATAGGTCCGATCTCTCATAAGCATGGAAACGAAACTCATCTAATTCGTTCAGCTGCTCCAACATCAGATTCATCGCATCATCCCAATTCAAATTCAATTTCTTCAATGCCCACAATGCCTTATGTTCAAGCTCGATAGGTAAGTGACAAGCCTTCCCATAAACTAGTTTATAAGGAGACATGCCAATGGGTGTTTTGAATGCAGTCCTATACGCCCATAGTGCATCATCTAGATTCCGAGACCAATCCTTCCTATTAGCATTGACCGTCTTCGCAAGGATTTGATTGATCTCCCGATTGGAAACCTCTACTTGTCAACTAGTTTGTGGGTGATAAGGCATGGCTACGTTATGTTGCTTGACACCATACTTGGCTAACATGGATTTGAATAACTTATTGCAAAAGTGAGATCATCCATCACTTGTGATAGTACGTGGTACTCCAAAGCGAGAGAAGATATTCCTCTTTAAGAATGCTACAACACGCTTTCCTTCATTGTCATCCAACGCTACAGCTTCAACCTATTTCGAGACATAATCTACAGCAACTTAGATATACTTCATTCCAAACGAATTCACGAATGGACCCATGAAATCATTACCCCATACATCAAAGAGTTCTACCTCAAGAATTTTGGACATGGGCATTTCATGGTGTTTCGAAATAGCACCTTAACGCTAGCATTGGTCGCACCTTCTAACATAGTCATAGGCATCTTTAAATATTGAAGGCCAATAGTAACCGATTTGCAATACTTTCCTTGCTGTCCGATTGCCTGCATGCTGTCCTTCAACTTAGGAAGTGTGGCATGCTTCCAAAATATTAGGCACCTCTACATGGGATATACATCGTCGAATAATACCATCCGCACATTGTCGAAACAAATATGCCTCATCCCAATAGTAGTGTTGTACGTCATGCATAAACTTCTTCCTTTGGTGGTAAGATAAATTGGCAGGTATCACATTACTCACCACGAAATTTGCAAAGTCGGCATACCATGGTAATTTTTCCATTGTTGTCACTAATATCTCCTCGTTAGGGAATGCATCATCAATCTGAATTTCAGGTTGCGCCACATGTTCATTCTCGAGTCTAGATAGGTGGTCGGCCACTTGGTTCTCGCAACCTCTTCTATCTTTGACCTCGAAATCAAACTCTTGCAGCAGCAATACCCATCAAATTAATCTTGGTTTTGCATCCTTCTCTGTCATTAGATACCTAAGATTTGCATGGTCTGTATGAACGATCACCTTAGTACCCAATAGATAGACACAAAACTTCTCAAACGCATACACAACAGCTAGGAGCTCTTGTTCTGTCACAGTGTAGTTCCCTTGGGCTTCATTTAGGACCTTACTCCCATAGTAGATAGGATGAAATAATTTCTCCTTTCTTTGACCAAGCACAGCTCCAACAGCTACACCACTAGCATCACACATGACTTCGAACGGGAGAGACCAATCTGGTGCTACCATGATAGGGGCTTCAATGAGTTTTCCTTTGAGGCATTCGAATGCCTTTAAGCAATCTTCATTAAAGTCAAACTTCGCATCTTTCTCCAAGAGTTTTCACAATGGACTAGCAATTTTGGAGAAGTCTTTGATGAACCGACGATAGAAACCTGCATGGCCGAGAAAACTACGAACTTCCTTCACCGAAATTGGAGGTGGTAGCTTCTCAATGATTTCGATTTTTGCTCGATCAACCTCAATTCCTGTTTTGGAGATTTTTTGTCCAAGAACGATACCTTCTTTTACCATGAAGTGGCACTTCTCCCAATTCAGCATTAGGTTAAATTCTACACATCTTTGCAATGCCATGCTTAGGTTTGCCAAGCACGCTTCAAAAGACTCACCAAAAACTCAAAAATCGTCCATGAATACCTCCAAAGTGTCTTCAACCATATCAGAAAAAATAGACATCATACAACGTTGAAAGGTGGCTGGTGCGTTACATAACCCGCATGGCATACGTTTGAAGGCAAACATACCATATGGACATGTAAATGTTGTCTTCTCTTGGTCCTCGGGGGCAATACAAATCTGATTGTAGCCTGAATAACCGTCCAAGAAACAAAACCATCCTTTCCCCGCTAATCGATCTAGCATTTGGTCCATGAATGGCATTGGGAAGTGATCTTTGAGTGTCCAAGAATTCAGCTTTCGGTAGTCCATGCATACTTTCTATCCAGTGATGGGTCTGAGTGGAATAAGCTCATTTTTCACATTTTCGACCACTGTCATACCTCCATTCTTGGGAACACATTTTACCGGGCTTACCCATGTACTATCAGAGATTGGATACACAACCCCCGTGTCTAACCACTTGATAATTTCTTTCTTCACCACTTCTTGCATAGGTTGGTTTAGACGTCTTTGATGCTCAATGGTGGGTGTGCAATTCTCTTCAAGCTGAATTTTATGTGTACAAATCCCAGGTGGAATACCAATAATATCCGCAATGGTCCATCCAATGGCTCTAATGTACTTCCGTAAAATAGCAATGAGAGCTGCAACTTGTTGCTCACTCAAATCTGCTGCTACAATGACTGGAAGTGTGTTTCCGCTTCTTAGGAATGCATACTTTAAATGCCTTGGCAGCTCCTTCAATTCTAATGTGGGTGGCTCTTCAATAGATGACTTAGCTAGTGGTGTGGGTCGATTCTTGAGATCAAGGTCCATCTTCTTGGGAGCATAGCGATATGTCCCTAGTCTTGATAGAGCACAAATAGCTTCTTCATAATTTTCAGCATCCTCAGTCTCTCCATTCATGAGCACAACTGCCAAAGGGTCATCAATAATTTGCTCTTCTTCAAGTAATTCTTTCTTATCATCAAAGAAAACATCAGCCACCGAAAATACACTCAGATCTTTGGGTTGCTTCATTGATTTGCAAATATCAAAGCGAACTACCTCATCATTTATTCGGAATGAAAGCTCATTAGCTCTCAAATCAATGAGCACACTTCCTATAGCAAAGAAAGGGCGCCCCAAGATTATGGGAACTTCTGAGTCTGCCTCACAATTCAAAATAAGAAAGTCTGCCAGAAAGATGAATGAAGAAACCTTTACCAATACATCACATAGAATACCAACAGGTCGTTTTACCGACCTATCCGCCATGACGAGCCTCATATTAGTTGGAGTAGGATCACCCAACCCTAACTTCTTGTAGATTGATAATGGCATCAAATTGATGCTGGCTCCTAAGTCACATAATGCTTTGGCAAAATTCAAAGATACAACGGTGCAAGGAATAGTGAAAGCTCCGGGGTCGGCTTTCTTCTAAACTATTGATCGGGTAGCGATTGCACTACAATGATGCACATTTTCTTTCAACTCATATCTTGCTACCCGCTTCTTTGTCAAAAGATCCTTTATAAATTTTGCATACCCAGGCATTTGTTCAAGTGCCTCCACCAATGGAACATTAATGGTCAGCTGCTTTAACATAGTCATAAATTTGCTGAACTTTGTGTCATCCGCCACCTTCTTAAATCTTTGGGGAAAAGGTGGTGGTGGGTATGGAATTGTTCTCTCCACAGCTTTCTTCTCCTCTTGCTTCCGTTTTTTCCACTCTTTCAGGCTGCACGTCGCTGGGTGTGACGTCCTTGACGTCTTCCATGGACTCCTCTCCTATTGTGTTGTCATCCAAGTCCGCAGCTTCGTCAACCACTTGCTTGCCTTTTACTGATGTTTCCAGCACCTTACCACTTCTGGTAGTGATGGCCATGCATGACCCATCATTCCTTGGGTTTTGCACAGTATCGCTAGGTAGAGTGTCGGCCTTTCTTTGATTGAGTGCTGCTGAAAGTTGGCTCAATTGCTGCTCTATTTGCTTGATTGAAGTGGAATGTGAATCAACTAATTGTTTCATGGAGGACAAATCATTAATTACCTCCATTACTCCCGCGCTCGTTGCTTTCACTCCTTTCAATAATTTAGCCATCATGTCTTCCATACTTCCAGAATTAGATGTGGTGGTGTCACGTCTACCAGGGGGAACGTACAAACCACTCTTTTCATTCTTGTTCCTCCAACTACCTTGGTCCTTGTTTCCAGATTTATCATAATAGTTCCGACCTTAGTTTCCTTGGGTATTCCCACGAAACCCCCCCTGATTGTTCAAGTAGTTGGCCTCCTCTTCCGAATCAGATTCGTTTCTTCCTTTTGACGCAATAGCTTTCACTTTTTCGGTCTTCCCTGATCATAAATGCTTTGTAAGAAGATCCATTTATGTTTGCATATGTGCCATATCTTGATCACATTCTTCTACTCTTCTTCTTTGGTCTGCAGTCATGCCAATAGATAAACTGGGGCTTTCTACCTCCGAATCCCTGGTATGCCAAGCTATACTTTGCTTCGTCATACGATCTAGCATATTTCTTGCTTGACCAAAGGTGAGGTCCATAAAAGATCCTCCAGCTACATTATCCACCACTGGTTTAGTTATTGAATTCAAGGCTCTATATAATATCTCCATTAGGTGAACATTAGTCATATGATGTTTTGGGCATCTCGATAGCTTTGTCTTGAACCTCTCCCATGTTTCATGAAGATCTTCAGTGGGAAGCTGACGAAAGTTGTTGATTTCATCTTGCAATTGTGCTCTTTTAGATGGCGGAAAGAATCTTTCTAGGAAAGCGTATCTCAATTGCCTCCAATTGGTAATAGAATCAGGAGTCAGCCCATTTAACCATAGAGTTGCCTCCCCAAACAGAGACAATGGGAATAGACGTAATCGAATTGCATTCTGACCAACACCAGGATTGTCAAACGACTTGCATGTAGAAATAAAGTTGATGAGATGCATATTCGGATCATCGCCTGCTAGTCCACCAAATAATCCCTTGAGTTGCAATAACTAAATCATGGTGCTTGTGATGTTGAACTTGGCTCCGGGCGCTAATGGTGGAGGAATAATGGCTCCTGTGGATCCGTCTCCATCAAGATCAACATCATCGTCGTCAAAAGCTGGTTGCATGGGTTGGCGATCATACCTAGACCGAGCTTGATGACCTCTTCTGTTGGCAGGTGTTATGATTTCAGCATCACACCTTGGGTTTAGTAACTCGTCATCACCTAAATCCTCATCGTCAGGATTTGTTGCTCGCCCAGGGTTATCAATGTTTTGTTGTTGACCTTGGGCGGCAGCAAGAGCAGCTAATCTCACTTGCTCCTATTGAACAACCATTCTTTCAATTTCCGTTTGTGCCTCCATTCTGCCAATACGTTGTAGTTCAGGATTGATAGGTAATAACTGTTGACCAGAACTTCGAGTATGGGGCATGCACTAAATAAAAACCTACAGTAAACAAAAACAAAAACTAAAAGTAAAAGTACGAGAATCTTTGACCAAAGGGTCTAGTAATTATCACAAACTTAATTGACACTTGTAGTCCCCGACAACGGTGCCAATTTTTGATAACGCTCAATCAACAGCTCTCGTAGGAGTGTAAAGCGGTCATAGTCAAATATAGAACCCAACTGGGTTGGGTATCGATCCCACAGGGAATAGCTTGGTCAACAAGTAGGCGACTATTACTAGACTTTTAGTGCAATTCTCGTAAGTAGAGGGGATTGTAATGTGTAACCAAAGTATTAAAGTAAAAGCTTAAAATAGCAAAGTAAAAAGAAAGAATGTTTAGTATGTTGTAAAACAATGAGAATTGAAGAGTTGGGGTTATGTCGACATTCTGAGTTATACATCTCTATTGGCTATGAGTGTGTTGAATTCCGATATGCATGTGCTTATAGAGAATTGTATTCGATGGTAAATCTAGGCGTCTTTCGACCTATTCGAGGACTATTTCACTTTAACTCTTTCGAGCTTAAAGCATGTCTAACGGTATGAATTCTCCAAGAGGTTAATCCAGTTACGGCACTAACTGTTTAATAGGGGATGGGACCCTACTACCTTGACACTATCTCTTTTCTAGATAAATAACCTTTCTTTCGAACAAGTTAAATATTATACTGGCGTATTCTTGCGTTTGCAACAACAAAGAATTTAGATTAAGATGAAGAGAATAATGATATAAGCAGCATACCTGTCACGAACTCACAAACTCACAACAATAGATAGTATCTCATTCGGCTTCCATAACCCCAACAGAGAAGTTTAGTTACCCATGGATGTGAAGGAGCTCACGGTTGACATTGTTATTATACCACAATACTAATTAATTTCGTGTAGCACAGGTGGTAGGCGTTTAGGCGTGAATTCCTAGGCAAAGTAATGATTCTCTTGTTGCGGAAATTAAGAATAGATGAATAGAAGAAGAAAAATAGAATTAATGGAAAGATTAGAACTGTTGGAAGAGTAGAAAAGATTAATAGTTAAAGAATGAATATGGATCCATTCTTAAAAGTAGAATGAATATGGATCAATAAAAATCTCTAGCATGATAGGGTATTTATAATACCTATATCCTAATCCTACTAAGCTAATGAAATACTTAACCCAATTGTACTAGGTTAATGTATTATTATCCTAATCCAAATAAGTTACTGCAAGTCCCCAAAGTCTTCAGAAATGTTGTTTTATCCCGGGATAGATTTTCAATGCATCACTTTTGGTCCTTAGGCGTCCAAGCTTCGTTTTCTCCTTTTGTGAAGCTTTCTTTGGCGTCAAGTAATCCATAAAATGCTGAATTCTGCATCATTTGCACCTAAAACTTTGCTAATCTTGTTCGTTAGGTCACTTACAAGAAAAAGCACTAAAAGTGCATGAAATATATAATTTGCTCTCAAAACTAGGCTAAAATATGGGCAAAATATATTGATATAGGCGCGTAATATCGCCTATCATCACACGTTACGAGTTGTGATTTGATTAGATCAATGGTGGAGATAAGACTTTTTGTTTTGTTTTGTTTTGTAGTTTCGCCCCTTGTATCTAGTATCTATAGTGAAGCCCTGTATAATTCAGATCGCGCATTATCGACTAGTACGGATCGCAAACTATAAGTTGTGATTTGATTAGATCAATAGTGGTGATGAGATTTATTGTTTTGTTTTTCAGTTTCCCACTTAGTCTCCGGTATCGGTTGTGAAGCTCTATCTAATTCGAATTGTGCATTATCCACTAATCTAGATCACACACTACGGATTGTTATTTGATTAGATCAATGGTGGTGATGAGATTTTTTGTTTTGTTTTGTAGTTTCTCACCTAGTATCTGGTATCTGTCATAAAGCTCTGTCTAATTTGGATCACGCATTATAGACTAATCTGGATCGCAAACTACAAGTTGTGATTTGATTAAATCAGTGATGGTGATGAGATTTTTTGTTTTGTAGTTTTCCTCCTAGTGTATGGTATCTATCGTGAAGCTCTGTTTAGTTCCAATCGCCCATTATCAACTAATTTGAATCGCACGCT
Source organism: Capsicum baccatum var. pendulum (assembly GCA_030864225.1). Lineage (NCBI taxonomy): Eukaryota > Viridiplantae > Streptophyta > Magnoliopsida > Solanales > Solanaceae > Capsicum > Capsicum baccatum. The sequence continues at coordinate 274,244,580 of CM061561.1, read as the reverse complement.
ACAAGTTGTGATTTGCTTAGATCAATGGTGGTGATGAGATTTTTTGTTTTGTTTGCAGTTTCCCACCTAGTGTCTGGTATCTATCGTGAAGCTCTGTCTAATTCGGATCGCATATTATTGACTAGTTTGGATCACACACTACGAGTTGTGATTTGATTCGATCAATGGTAGTGGTGAGAATTTTTGTTTTGTTTTTCCATTTACCACTTAGTGTCTGGTATTTTTTGTGAAGCTCTATCTAATTCGGATCGTGCATTGTTGATTAATCTGGATCGCACACTGGCGATTGTGATTTGATTAGATCAATGGTAGGGGTGGTTTTTAGTTTCCCACTTAGTGTATGGTATCTGTCGTGTAGCTCTCTCTAATTTGGATCGTGCATTATTGACTAATCTGTATCGCACAATACAAGTTGTGATTTGATTAGATCAGTGATAGTGATGAAACTTTTGTTTTGTTTTGTAGTTTCCCACCTAATGTTTGGTATCTGTCGTGTAGCTCTGTCTAATTCGAATAGTGCATTATCGACTAATTTGTATCGTACACTACAAGTTGTGATTTGATTAAATCAACGGTGGTGATAAGGCTTTTTATTTTGTTTTTCAGTTTTCCATCGAATGTCTGTTATCTGTTATGGAGCTCTGTCTAATTTGGATCGCTCATTGCTGATTAATCATGATCACACACTATAAGGCTCATTTTCGGGATGACATTCTTCACGGGATTTTCTCCATATTCAGTGTCAAAACTTGAGACTACTGATTTTGTCCATTGAGACAAGGAATGAACAGTTATGATTTGATGAGATTAGTGGTGGTGATGAGATTTTTTTTTTCAGTTTCCCACCTAATGTTCGATATCTGTTATGGAGCTCTTTCTCATTTGGATCACGTATTGTCGACTAATCTGGATCGCGCACTACAAGGTCCATTCTGAGGATGACGCTTTCAATGAAATTTCTCCATATTCGGTGCCCGAACTTGAGGCCGTTGATTTTCTCTATTGGGACAGGAAATGAACGGTTATGATTTCATGAGATCAGTGGTGGTGATTAGATTTCGAATGTTATACGTGATTGACGCAGAGGGATAAGTACTCGAGCCAGAGTCTTCGCATTGAAGTCTCTTTTATATAACTATGGTATCTGAATTAATTTTTCACGTATCGCAACTAAATTCAATGGATAATATTATACCTCTCATCAACAACAAATATCAAATAATTAATTCAATTAAAACAACATTAAATATTAATTCTTACATTACTCACATAAATCACAAGAATCTATTATACTTCACATAATATTAGTTAAACTTCATTAATTAATATACATAAGAGGAAAATATTATTATATTTTGAACATAAGAGGCAAATATACCCCCCAAAATATTCAAATTTCAAATATACGAATTTAATAAAGTTGTTACAATAAATGTACTTTGGGCAAACTTATATAGTTAATTTTCCACCTCTCTCTTACCTAGGGAATATTTACTTCACCCTATGAGTTGTTTTTTTGTTTTTATTATAGTACAATATTTTGTTCTCATTCTCAAATAATAATATTTTTTCATCAAATGTTAATATTCGTAGTAACTAAGTTGTTTGAACTTTTTAAAAATATTATATATTTTTTTGTTATAGTTAATTTTTTTAGACTTATTAAAAATATTATTACACTTATATTATATTTCTTAAAGATATACTATTTTTGAAATTGAATTTGCCCACAAAGCCATTTTACATATTCTCATTTTTAAAAATTATATTTATTATTTTTTTCAAAATAAAGGGACTATTTTTTGAAATATTCTATTTCCTTCCTTTCATTTTATGTGGTTAATTTGACTCGACTCGAAATTTGACGAAAAAGAAGGAATTTTTAAACTTGTATTCTAAAAGAATTTAGTTTTTCCTTGGGATAATCTAAAATAGAAAGCGTAACGCGTATAATGAGAAAGAGAAAATAGTACTAATATCAAATGTCATATTTTCAGATCGAAAAATAACAACAACAACAACGTATTTGGTGTATTCTCATAAAGTGAAATTTTGAGAGGTAAAGTGTATACAATTTATATTAGCGACTCAAGCTGAAGTAGAAAGACTGTTTCTGATAGACCCGACTTAGGACATTTTCAGACTAAACAACAATAACGTACCTACTGTATTCATATAAAGTAGGATTTGGAGTAATAAAATATACACAATTTATGTTCCTAACTCGGAATGAAGCAGAGAGACTGGTTTTAATAGACTCTGACACATTTTCGGACAAAACCAACATATTTTAGTATCAAACGTCATATTTTTAGATCGAAAAATAATAACAACAACAATAACATATTAAGTGTAATCTCATAAAGTGGAATTTGAGGAGATAAAGTGTACACAATTTATATTGCCGAATCAAGTTGAAGTAGAGAGACTCTTTACCAAGAAATCATATTTTTTCATCTCTTGTCTACAGCGTACGAAGGGGAGCCTTGGAGTAACTAGTAAAATTACTGAATGCAAGTTAAGGCAGCGTACAATACACCTTTATAATGAGCTCTTTTTCGATAGCCCGGACTGAATTTTCTCTTTTTGTCTACAGTGTACTAGTAGTAGTAAAGATAACCACTATCTTGTACAATAAAAGAGAGTTGTATTTACACTTTCCTTCAACATTTTCTTGATTTCACTTTCCAAAAAAGTAACCAAAAAAACTTCACAAAAGACCCAAACAACAATGGAATAATCAATCAAGAATCCAAAAAAAAAATGGACTTGCCCACAAAGCCATTTTGCATATTCTCACTTTTTTTGGTTACATTTACCATTCTTAAGCTAACCCCACTAGCTAAATCTGATTCAGATTACACTAAGTTAGTGTACAAAGGTTGTGCTAAACAAGATTTGTCAGATCCATCTGGTGTTTACTCACAAGCACTTGATTAGGATTGACGTGTTGTTGTGGTTGTACTGAGCACTTTAGACATGAGTTGAACCTAAACAGAGAAAAATGGTCATTGATGTTTCATATGGCACACTTCACTTGTTTGCGATTGAGGTTTTATGGTTGTAGTATTGAGCACGTTTAAGAAAATGCTCTGGTTTCTCTATAAAACACATTAAATTATCTATGAAAGAAAAACAGAGAAGTATTGTCTGTTTTATCAAATTATGGTTATCCAAAATTAGCACGTTTAGACATTAGTTGAGCTTAAATGCGCAAACTTGGTCTGCGACTATATCACATTCAACTTGTTTGGGATTTAGGTGTTGTAGTTGTAGTAGTAATATTGAGCACGTTTAAGAAAATTCTCTAGTTTAATCACACAAAATTATCTATAAATTTCCCATTTTCTCACATTATATTTATCCAAAATTGAGCAGGTTTAGACATTAGTTGAGCTTACACGGGGAAACATGGTTAGTCAGGATTCATTTGGCTGAAACCCAACTTGTTTGTATCGAGGCATTAATATAGTTCTTATTGTATTGAACGCATTTAAGAAAATGCTCTAGTTTCTCTCAATTGGTGAGGACTACTTGGTAATTTATCCATGTTGTGCATGTTTAGACATGACCTGAGCTTAAACGGGGAAACGTGATCAGTGTATATCTTATATATCTACTCAGATAAATTGACTTTTGCATTTTGAACTTACATTTCTATACTCGACTTTCAATCGACGTTGTTATCATTAAGTACTGAATTCTAATGATTTATAGTACTTCACTTAATAATTGAACTGCCGATGATTTATAGTACTTTTCCTAATTCCTAGGTACATATTTTTGCCATAGCGCCGTTGATCTTGCCATTATTGATCTGTATGCCTAACATAGCTACACAAGCCAGAATATAAGGATATGCTAAAGTTAGACAGACGAAAGCTAGTATGCCTTGTACTACTTTGTATTTCTCTGTATAATGCTTGCCCTGTGTTTTTACTTTTGCAAGTGAGACTTGAAGTTATTGGTAAAAAGGCAAAGAATGCAACTTTTATTTCTGGTACTGAGGCTACAAAGATATCAAAGGAGATTCAGAAAGTGGAGAACAGAAGAATAGTGAAAAGCACTTTGTGCAATGAGCGGAGATATCGGAGCCAATGCATGGTATAAATCCTGAATATATGTTTAACGATGTCTAAATGGAAAGAGTTTCATTTGTTTTCTGTTTCCAGCAAGGATATGTCTTCATCTTTTATGAATGAAGCTAAATATTATTGCAGATGATTATTGATGTTACAACAGTAGGAGGGCGACTTATGCGTTTCGATATGGCTGGTTCTGAGAATATAGAACAAGCTGGTCAAACTGGCATGGAAGCAAAAATGCAGGTAAAGTTCCACGTTTTTTACTTACCTCGCTTCTTTAAAGTTTTTTTCTAGATTTTCTATGAACAGTAATTTGAAATGTATGATTTTATCTCTTGATGCATTTGATACTAATCCGACAATCAAATTACGCAGACTGCAAAGATTAACCAGGGAAACACTGCACTTAAAAGGGTGGTTGAGTTCATTGCTAACGGTGATTCCCACGTGCCATTCCGAGACAGCAAGTTAACTATGCTCTTACAGGTACTACATATTGTGTATATAACATATCTATGTTGCTTGGATCCTCCAAAAATGTTACTACCTCCGTATTGAATCGTCCAAAAATCAGTAATTTTTAATGGATCTTACGCGCACCAGCATCATTTTGTAAGGAACCAAGCGATATATCCACAAACAGTTTGGGAGTTGTACTAGTCGTTATAAGAAGTTGATTCAACTATTTCGTGTAGGATTATTTTGAGGATGACAATTCCAAAATTCTCATGATACTGTGTGCCAGTCCAGATCCTAAAGAGCTCCACAAACCATCTCTACTCTAGAGTACGGTGGAAAAGCAAAATGCATTGTCTGTGGCCCTCATACGCCATTGAAGGAGAAAGGTAAAGATGATTCTTCCTCAGTGGTTATTTTGGGGTCAAGGATTGCGGCAATGGATCATTTTATCCACAAGCTTCAGATGGAGAATAAGCTCAAAGAGAAAGAGTGTAACGAAGCTAAGAGAAAGCTTATGAAGAAAGAAGAAGAAATTGTTATGTTAACATCTAAACTTGAATTAGCAGTACAAGGAGGAGTGGAGACAACGGAGGAGGATGTCATTGTTAAAGTAAACGAGCGAACTCAGATGTTGAAACATGAATTTAAAAAGAAGATACAGCGGTGTCAGAAAATGGCAAATGAATTTGTAGAGATAGAAATGAGAAAGATGGAAGATAGAATCTTCCAGCAGCAACAAGAGTTTGAAATACTTAAAAGGCGCTCGTAGGAGATTGAGGCCGAGCTTTGGCATTCAAGGGTTGTCAATAGATCAACAAAAATGGAGGAGAACAGCTTTGGGAAAAGGCTACTGGAGATTTACTTTGAAGATGCAGGAATGGTGACATCTATGGATTTGGATAGATCTATTGATATGAACTGTGGAAAGCAGGATGCGGCCATTGATAAAGCAGAAAGTAACATAGTTCAGGCGTTTTTGGGCTATCCTAGCATAAGCGATACAAGAGAAGTTGAAGATCCTTTTATCGATTTGTTGCAACATTTCACCAACAAATCATTCTTGAGCACCGTGTTCAAGGAGGAAGAATAAGGTAACGACAGTGAAGAGGATAAAGAGGACCCCCTATTGAGGAGGTGCAAAAAGAGGTTATTGAGGAAAAGACAATACATTCCGCCATGCTCCATCACGATTTATTGCATGCAACTATTGTAGAAGATCGTTCCGATGATCTTTCTAGTGATATTGTCCCTTCAAGAAAAGAACTAATTCAAAATATATTCAGACTTTGTGGAAATTATAGAGAACTCTCTCAGCAGTGTATAACAACTGAATCAAAATCACCTCCAGTTAAAGAAATCGGAGTGGATTCACCTATGAGAAAATTACATAATCTCTCTAGCGAGAAAGTTAACGATTCAAAGAAGAACTTCAACCCTACATTTGAAAGCATAGGCGTTGATCTGGACGTGCACGTGAAATGGGAAGATTTATCAAAGGAAAATCCAGGGATTATTATCACTACACTGAAGGTTGTTAAAGGGTCAACGCTAGCTGATTTACACAAGCTGATCGAGATATATCTTTGCGCTGACAATCAAGAACTCAATTTCCTGGTAAGTAGGATATTTTATACTTGAGAAGCTTCAAAATGTCTGTGTTTACATATTCATGATAATAGTTCTTCGATATCATTCATGATAACAGTTCTTCGATATCATCCATGATGATAATTCTCCTATATCATCTACATGTCTCTTTTTATACTTAAATAGCTTCAAAATGTATCTGTTATATTTATGATGACAATTCTTTGATATCATTTACATGTCTGTGTTTTACACTCTAGTAGCTTCAAAATGTCTGCATGTTTACATATTAATGATAACAATTCTTTTATATCATCTACATGTCTGTGTAATGTGTTTATACTTAAGTAGCTTCAAAATGTCTCTGTTTACATATCCATATGATAACAATTCTCCGATATCATCTACATGTCCGCGTTTACGCTTTTAAGTAGGATATTTTATACTTAAGTAGCTTCGAAATGTCTGTGTTTATACTTAAGTAGCTTCAAAATGACTGCGTGTTTATACTTAAGTAGGATGTTTTATACTTAAGTAGCTTCAGAATGTTTGTGTTTACATGTCCATGTGATAACAATTCTCCGATATCATCTACATGTCTGTGTTTATACTTAAGTAGATTCAAAATGTCTGGCTTTACACATTCGCGATCACAGTTCTTCGATATCATCTTACATGTATGAGGAACGGCTTCCTAATCTAGATTTCTTCTACCGAAATAAATAGGACATATCTGGCGCGCCAGTGTCTAAAGAAGAGGAGTCCATCACACCAGTGAGTAGTAAGTTGCCATTGTTCAACTTCAACAACCAGATACATGGCTACCTAGCTTGCTTGCATCCTGTGAAGGAAACCAAACAACCTATTTATGAACCATTTTCATCGTTGGAAAATAAGCTCCCGTTAACTCTAAAGTCATATGGCATAGAGGGTCACTGAGAACAAGATGATCCTTAGGTGAAATGGTTGTTTGTATACGTTTGTGAACACACGGTCTTATGCTCGAATATGTGGCTTGTTTTGCTCTGCTGTAGTATATACAATGAAGGTTTAACATGTATATTTTGTAATCATATGCTAAAATATGTGACATGTTTTGCTCTACTGGAGTATTAACGTAAAGGCTGAACATATATATTTTGTAATCATATGCTAAAATATATGACTTCTTTTGCCCTACTGGAGTATAAACATGAAGGTTGAACATGTATATTTTGGGATCATATGCTACAATATGTCACTTGTTTTGTTTTACTGGAGTATAAACATGAAGGTTCAACATGTATATTTTGTAGTCATATGTTAAAATATGTGACTTGTTTTGCTCTACTGGAGTATAAACATAAAGGTTGAACATGTATATTTTGTAATCATATGTAAAGATATATGACTTGTAATCATATGCAAAAATATATGACTTGTTTTGCTCTACTGAAGTATAAACATGAAGGTTGAACATATATATTTTGTAATCATATGCTAAAATATATGACTTGTTTTGCTCTATTGGAGTATGAGCATGAAGGTTGAACATGTATATTTTGTAATCATATGCTAAAATATGTAACTTGTTTTGCTCCACTATAGTATAAACAAGAAGGTTGAACATGTATATTTTGTAATCATATGCTAAAATATGTGACTTGTTTTGCTCCACTGGAGTATAAATATGAAGGTTGAACATGTATATTTGTAATAATATGCTAAAATATGTGACTTGTTTTGCTCTACTGGAGTATAAACATGAAGGTTGAACATGTATATTTTGTAATTATATACTAAAATATGTGACTTGTATTGCTCTACTGTAGTATAAACATGAAGGTTGAACATGTATATTTTGTAATCATATGCTAAAATATGTGACTTGTTTTGCTCTACTGGAGTCTCTTCCTTTTTTGTGTGTATTTTGTGTTTGGTATTTATATTGAGGTACGACTAAATCAAAATTCACATACTGAATGACCTATTTTAGGAGTGATGCATCCACCACAGTTTTATTTCCAATTGCAAAAACTAAAATATATCATTTTATATATGACTTCATGACAACTAACACTCAAGATTCAAGTTTATGATAATACATAGTCAGTGGCTGAGGCAGGATTTTTATTAAGGGGGTCAAAAATACAAAGCAAAAAAAATAAATTAAAAACCTATCGTGAATGGGTCTCAAACCCATAACCGGCAGTCCCTTTGCGTGAAAGTTTGCCCCCCTTTGCCACTGAATCAAGTTTTTTGCTTGTGTCAGGGAGGTCAAATTAATATATATACACATAGAAAAAAAAGTCATACATATATACAATATAATTTTTCGATGAAAGGGGTTTGGATCTGAATTCCACATAGCTCCGCCCCTGCATATGGTCCGTTTTAGGTCTAGACTACTCAGCGTGAATTTATTCTTTGGATTACATCACATCAAGCCTTCGTACATGTAAACTTAAATTCTGTCTTTTAAATTAAAGCTCTTCACTTTTCTTTCTTATTTTAAACGTCAGATTTACCTAAAGCTCTTCACTATTCTATTTCTTTTTTGAAATTATTTTAGTGTTGAAAATGTTACTATAAAAGGTGAATCACTGTACCTAGTGGGGAAATACACAGTAAATAGAAGGTTAAAGTAAGAAAAAGAATGATAGAGGGGAGCGCCATGAGGTAATATTTTTTTGTGTGTGTAAAGGAATGAATGAAGGTAAAAGTCAAATCAATTATTAACACTATACAAATGAATAGAATGGACCCAAAAGAAAAAATAAGTACAAGTGAATAGAATGGTCATATTTGTAAACAAAATTTAATTGATCTTTGGCAGAATAGGACTCTGTACCTATGTGTCATGCCAAAGATAATTATTCACAAGAATACAACAACATAACAGTAAAATTTCACAAATAAGGTCTGAAGTATATGTTAATCTTACCACTACCTCAATATCTGTCTACATATATAAATGTTTATGTGGTTTGGAATATCACTGGTAAATATGTGGTGGGTTCGATAATATTTTTTCATCATTAACTAAAAGTTTCAAACTTGAACACTAACATTGAGAAAATTGTTGTTGATAGGTATTTTTCGTGAAATAAGACTTGTTTGAAGGAATGTATATTGGTTGGATTACTAAATTTCGAATATTAGAAAGTTAAAGAAATTGACTTATCTTTTTAAGAATCTTTTAAAATATTGAAATATCTACTTGTATAGGTTTCTAAGGTTGATTTTGATATATTTCATAATTCTACAAAATATAGTTGTTATTTTTACAGTTTAGAATGTTTCTAAAGGCTGTAAATATTTCATAGCCCATCACTTCTTCCTTTAAATAAATAAAATTATTCGATAAATGTGTTTGTGAAAATATTAAAATTTTATTAATGTTTTATTGGAAGGAATGCTGATTAACCGATAGAATTGTAATTTTATAATATTGTGCGTTCTGCAAAAGTCAATAAAATATCGTGCATTTTTTTACACGACTCTGAAAAATATTAACTGGAAAAAATATTTTTAAAATTTAACCTTTATTTATATCCTAACATATTTGGTATTTTCTTGAAACAATAACTATTTTTAGTAATAATGATAGATAATTTGAGACAAACGAATATAGTACTACCTCTATCCACCTTTATTTTTTACTATAGTAAAAAAAATCACTTTTACCATATTATTAAGTCATCGATTCAAGTAGTGAGAACAGTTTTTTACAGACATGCATAACAAGATTACATACACTAAATTCTTATTGAGTTTTTCTTTCCATTTTGCACATTACAGAAGTTCTAGTATACCCAATAACTCTCTTTTATTTTCAATTCACCAAATAGTTAGTGAGATGAAACGACTTATAATAACGAATGATGCTCTAGTAAAAATATCAAGTTTTCAAATATAAATAAATAAAAATAAATGGAGAAAACATAATATTTGTGGACCAAAATAAATGCTTAAAAAGAAGCACCACATATAAATCCTCACTTTTTCCCATAGAAGGATCAAATTGCATTCATGTGTGAGTGACAATTACTAGTGTAATGTATCCATTGCACATGTTTAATACTTATTTTTATCAACTTGTCGAAAATGACCCTTTTAATTACTTAAAAACGACAGATGTGCCCTCTTTATTACACCCTACATTTCCTCGAAATCTAATTTACACCCCCCAAAATAGAATTAATTTTCTGTTTTACACCCTTTTTTATATAACTTTATGAAAACATTTTAATATTTCTATTTAAGATTGAACGGTATTGATATGATTGAATATCAATTAAGCAACCAACATTTTAGAATTTATTTTTTAGTATACATGATATGGCTAAAATAAGGTATTTGTTGGTGCATTACATATTGGGTATTAATTCCTGTGGTTTAGTTTTTTCTCTTAGTTAATGTTTAAATTCGAATAACTAATTAAGCAACCAAAATTTTAGTACTGTATTAATTTGTGTTGACAATTACGAAGATAGGGCTAAATAAGGTATTGCAAACAAATTTAATTTGTTGGTGCATTGCATATAGGGTATTAGTTCTTCTGGTTTAATTAATTATTTGATTCTTATTTATGTTTAAATGAAGATTATTAAATAAGCAACTTCACCAAATCTAGTTATGAAAATTTACAACATGATTAATGAGGCAAGATACAATTTTACAACTAAGTGGAAGTGTAGATTAATTAAATAATGGGGATTGTCAAATCATGTTTAGTTAGATTGCTTCATAAAAAATTATTTGATTACACTCTTTAATTACGCGTGATACTGTTTGCAAATTACACTCTTTAGAATGTTCATGTGTTATCTCCCTTTGTGGACTAATATTTTTGGGGCATTGGACGGAAATGCTTTTTACAAATGTTCATCACGTGTTTAGGAAAATATAGGTCGTTAATATTTATATTAAAAAATTAAATTAATTTAGATACTTATTCAATTAATTCATACTTATACAATGAAAGATATTGCATAGATTTTTCTTTAATATAATTTTTTTGATATTTTTTATTTTTCAAGCTATTCTCATCACACTTTTGGCAAATTTAGGTCATTACTAGTTATATTAAAATTGATTTAGATACTTAATCAAATAATTCACTTTGTTACATTAATGGATATTATGTAGATTTTTTTTCTTAAAATAATTTTTCTTTATTCAATTTTGTCTTTACGTACATATTGATATATTTTGCTTATATATATACTTTACGATAGCATACACATTATATTATTTTAATATATATTTTATATTTGTATTTCCATGCATTGATTTTTTTTCTTTTTATAATAAATTTAAGTCTGGCCGGGAACTATATTTGTAGATTCTGAAGGGTGTCTAACCCCTTCCCTTTGCAATAATTTGAATCCTTACCTAGAATCTAAATTGGTTTCGTCATACTCCCTCCGTTTCGAAAAGAATTACCTACTTTGATTTGGCACAAAGTTTAAGAAAATAAAGAAAATTTTTTAATATTGTAGCCTTAAATTAAAGTAGTGTCAAATGTATCAAAATGCCCTTTAATCTTGTGGTCATAAACATGTCATTTGGAAAGTTTAAATTAAAGTATTGCCAAAAAATGAAAGGGGTCATTCTTTTTTAAACGAACTAAAAAGGAAAGTAAGTCATTTCTTTTTACACGGAGGGAGTACTTGTTAATAAATAAATAGGTTTCCTATTTTTTCTTGAAAATTAGGTGGCGACTTTGTTGACGCCCAATTTTGACCTCCCGATATCACTTTCAGGCTGTTATTATATCAAAATTATTTAATTTTTATTATAAATATTTTTAAATATTATTCTTACATTAAGTACATACTAACGTGTCACATTTATAATTAAAGGAAATGCATATATTATTTCTTAGCTTTTAGTATCATTGTCATAATTTTTAAACTCAAATTCAGCATTTTATGTAATTTTTATTAAATTATTTTCCACGTAGTTATGCACATCCACATTTTTGTAAACACAATATCTAGTTTTCCATTATTTAGAATTATTTATTATTAATTATTATTATTTATTATTTAATTATTATTATTATTTATTATTTAATATTGTTATGTATTATTTAATTATTATTATTATATACTATTATCCCTATTTTAATTTAAATAACAGCCTAATTTAATTCATTTTACCTAAATTTATTCACCTTTTAACTTAATTTTGTCCAATTTCTTACAATTCTAGCCATTTTTGAAACTCAATTCCAACGACTGAGATCTGATACACCTTTCTTTCCTTTTTAATCCAAAAATCTAACCCTAATTCCAAAATCAAACAACAGTCGCTCCTTCTCTCTCTATCTAACCTCTCTCCTTCTCTCTCTATCTAATCTCTCTTTCCCATGGCTACTTCCGCTGATCGACGGAGCAGCGCCACCGAGACCTCCTTCTCCAATAGCTTTCCTACCGCCCTCTATATGTGCCGCCAACGCCTACTCCGGTGATACCATATCTACCACTGCCTTCTGCCGTTCATCCTCACCGCTACCAGCACCGCGCCGCCAACGCCTACTCCGGCGATACCAGATCTACTACTGCCTCCTGCCGTTTGTCCTCGCCTCGCCGCCAATGCCTACTCCGGCGATACCAGATCTACCACTTCCTTCTGCCATTCGTCCTCGCTGCTGCCAGCGCCGCACCGCCAGCCCCTCAGCCTCCATCACCATCTCTCCCTCCATTTTCCCCTTTTCGACGATGAACTAGCACGCCAACGCCGCTCCAACATTGCCACGAGACCCCCCTACTCTCCAACCTCCTCCGTGAACCAACCGTTGTCGCCTCAGGTCATCTCCGTCATCCACCCGCCACCAACCTTCTCCGTACTGTTGATCCGTTTGTCAAAAAAGAGATGAAAAACCCATCCACAAGTTTGCCTAAATATTTAAATGTTTGTGTTTAATTTTAATCTTTTTTCCCCTTCTTTCACAGATTTCGGACTCTGAATTAACAATGCATGAGTGATTAATTTCATCCGATTCTTTGCCATTTTGTGTGCTTATGTTTTAAGACTACCAGATGTGAAAAATCTAAATTTTAATAATGATTTATTTTGTCATAGTTTGCTAATTCCAAATTTTGAAATTATCCATCTTCTTTGAATTAGTTGACAAATTTCTCGGCTATTTGACTGCGTATTATATTTTTATGGTTGGATTGATCTTGTGATAATTTGAATAAGATTTTGGTAACGAACAACTGATTGTGTATCACGTTTCTTGAATTACATGGTGGACTGATTTTTGTACAATTGATGATTTGAATTAGGTACAAAAATAATTAGGGATTATTTTACAAAATTAATTTCTCATAATTTATTTATGGCAAATTGAACAAATTTTGTCATCCCTAATTGACCCTAATTGATTATCGATATCTTAATTGATTAATGATTGATGCTAACATGTTACTAGTAATTTAACTTCCTTCTATGGAATATGCGACAACATGGAACTCACCTATATATAAGGTAACTTTCAGTATTATGGGAATCTAGTTTTTAATCATGACAGTCTTGATATTTTTTATTTATTGGATTTGTTCTAAGGAAAAAAATATTGTGAATGACTTTTACAAATATTGACTTTCCTTTTTAATTGGTATATGATTGATTCAGTAAGAGAAATTCTCTACTGAGATATTTTTTTACCATTTTTATGTTGGTTTAGTTTTACAATACTCGGCCTATATAAAAAATTCTTCAAGCTCTTCAGTTCACAAGTTCTTCTTAAGTTTTACAATTACCACTACTACTCTCTTAAACAAAGCATTAGTTACTTTCAATACAAAAAGCTATGGAAAACATCTTACATATTTTGTTGTGTTTTTCTTTCTTTCTATTTCTATTTTACTACTGCTTCCAAGTAACTTCCTCAAGGTCTTTGAAGGAGTGTTCTAGCATGGTGATACAACTCAGTGAAGAAAAAGACTAAGCTGAAGAAGAAATTGAGATGTTGAAGAAAAATATGAGCGTACAGTCTGCAGAAGTTGCAAACAATCAACACCTGGAGGGAGTGAAGAAAATTGCAAAATTGGACGCAAAGCGTCGAAGATTAAGTGGTGTTGTGTGGAAGAAGTTGCTTGGGCCTACAGCCTTGGCCCAGATGAAGCTTGACCTGACCACCCAAACATATGACGACCTGGAGGGAGTGAAGAAAATTGCAAAATTGGACGCAGAGAGTCAGAGATTACGTGGTCTTGTGTGGTTGAAGCTTGACCTGACCACCCAAACAACATATGTGGAGCTTCGACCCCAATTACAATCCCAAATTTACAATATACTACCTATTTTTATTTGTTTGTTGTTGTTTTCATTCACTGGGTTCGATGTTGTATTAAATTTAAAGTATATAAGATAAATGCATGGAATAGTTGTCTTATTTTCTATCAATCATTTCAGGAGCACTTGTTATTTATTTTTACTAATCGACTGACTCTATCCATATACTTTATGAAATATCAGAGAAAGGAATGAATTTAGCAGATAATAAAGATAAGTTCAAGCATGCTGAACCTTCTTCTTCAAAGTCCAAGTTAATAAACGAACCAAGCTAGATAGTCTTCTATCACTAGATTTATGATAACAATTTTTTTTAAAACTACATATTATATCACACTATCAAAATAAAAATTTAAAAGGAAAATAATTTGGTTAAGAGAAAGGGTGTAATTGGTGGTCTCCACACGTCAATTCCGTGCAGTACTACTCAATGAGAATGGTGCACCCTAATATATCCAATACCCACTAGGCACTAGCCCAAATAGACAAAAACATCATAATCCCTTTTCTTAAAAAAACAATAAAAAAAAATATTGTAAATATAAGCTTACAAATTTGATGTTGACATCATTGAAGTTTCAATACAGATTACTTTCTTTCTTTAGTTTCAATTTATGTGTCACTTAAATAGATCTAATATAATTTAATTTTATAAGTTAATCAAATTGATTTTCCATAAGTGAGGAGGAGTAAATTTAAATGAATAAGAAATATGGTAACTAATACTAGTAAAAACAAGCAAGGGTTGTTTGGTTGTTGGTTATAATTATGTGCAGTTGTTTGGTTATTTCATTTTCTACAACGTATAAAATATTAGTACAAATTAACTCATGATTTATACATGTTCTATTTAACTGGGAATGTATATTAATAACTAAATATTGTACTTATTTGATATGCAAAGTTTTGTACAATGTAACTAAAAAAATTATGAAATACAAATGTTGGGTACATGAATAAAAATCCTATATTATTAATTGAAAAAAATGAGAAATTATGAAATCAATTTAGTTTAATTTTATCATTTTGTAATATGTTAATCTATTAGTATTATTTTATCATTGAGTGACTCCAAGCTTCTAACTCTTCACTTCCTTCCCTACCTTAGTTCCCAAACAAAAACTGCCCCATCGACAACCCAAAATCGCACTGAATGTTCACATCTCCACCTTTGGTTGCCATCTCTATACAACAATCACCTCTCTACTCGGGGGAGGAACCAACAAGTGTAATGGATGAGGGTTCACCGTATATTCCCACCAAGTGGGGTCTTGGGAGGGTAAGTGTAAGCAGTCCATACCACTACCTCAAATGTGAGATAGAGACGTTGTTTCCGACAAACCCCCGGCTCAAAATCAAACAATCTGGATAAGGAATTGCAAAAGAATCGTTCACCGAACCCCCTTCGGTGGAAAATTATACTATTTATACATTACTAAAATCATATTATATGTATATATAATAGATGTCGAGTTTGAACCCCCTCTCCAACATATTAATTGGCCCAATAGAGTTAGCTTGGTTCACAACAGTATTCACTTACTTTCCTTAGTTATCCAAACATAGAAACAATGAAATGACAAGTCATGCATTCCCAATAGAGACAAAGATTCTGCACTTTAACAATTATAGAATCAGCAACTCAAAGTGTCTGTGCCTTAGCTATATGATATCCTTGGTTGACGAAACGCGGTAGAACTTCACTAAGCATAGTCTTTTACTTGGAAAATCCAGTGAAAGGTTATTCACTACTTGAGACTAAAGAACATACATCAAAGCAAAAGAACCCAAAAATGTTTCAGCATTGTTAATGAAAGCCAGGCGAAACGTGAATCTTTCGTCAAGTCTAAGGAAAAATACCCTACTCAAAGTGACAACAGGAGTTAGAGACACCCCAGAAAAAAGTAGAAAAGCAATAAGCTCAACTACCATAGTCAGTGCACAGACAAATCCTAATTAGACAAAAGACAGTAAGTAAGCTCTAAGCTATTCTACTGTTAAATTGGTGTAAACAAGAAAAATAAAGTTTAATCATTCTAAACTCGTGAGGTAGCCTAAACCATGTTATTCTGTAATCCATCTCCATAAAAGCATCCTTTTATAAGCGAAAACTGCCAAAAAACTAAAGAACTTGTTTGCGAGTTAAATTGCCAAGTGCCTCAAAAGCATGGCCATATTCTAGTCTACCTTTCCATATACAAAATCACTAGTACAACTAAACACCAGCTGTTTGACGTTACGCGTATTTACACACCTAAAGCACCTTAATTTACCCATAATTTAGCTAAGTTTTGAGGACAAAATATATAATTCCTGCACTTTTAGTCCTTTTTCCTGTAAGTGAGCTAACCAACGTGATTAGCAAGTTTTCAGGTATAAATGATGAAGATTTCAGCATTTTGTGGACTGCTGGACGCTAAAGGAAACTTCAACGTAAGAGGGAAGGCAGCTTCCGGAAACTGGTGGACTGAAAGTGATGCATGGAGAACTTATCTCGAGCAAAAACAGTATTTCTAAAGACTTGGGGGATCAGCAGTAACTTAGTAGGATTAGGACAAGTATGCAGTAACCCAGTAGGACTAGGACAAGGATAAAAACCCTATTTCAATAGGACTAGGATATAGATGTTATATAAACCCTATTTTGCTGAACTTTTCAGCATTCCCCTTTCTATTCCTTCCCATTCCTTCTTATTCCTTACGATTCACTCATTCATTAATTCAAGTATTTTTCATTCGACTTCTACTCCTAATTCACGTTACAATTGTTAACAGAGAAAGATGCTAACTCATGGGAAACACCAAGAGGAAAAACGTCAACCTTGTTGTGACGCCACATTCCTCTCCAACGTGAGATCATTCTAGTTTTGATATGATGATGATGTTTATTGTGATCTCCGTTGCACTCATGAGTAGCTAAACCTCTCTGTTAGGGTTATGGAAGCCTTATGAGATACTATCTATTGCTATGAGTTTGTGAATTCTTGATACGTATGCTACTTATATCATTACTCTCTTCATCTTAATTGAATTCTTGTGGTTGCAAACATATAGAATACGCCAGTATAGCATTAACTTGTTCGAAAGAAAATTTACATGTCTGGAAAAGAGAGAGTGACAAGGAAATAGGGCTACCAACCCTTGTTTAAAAGTTAGTGCCGTAACTGGATTAATCTCTTGGAGAATTCGTACCATTAGTTATACGCTTTAAGCTCGAAAGAGTTAAAGTGAGATAATCCTTGATGGTCGAAAGACACTAGGATTTACCATAGAATACGAATCTCTATAAGTGCATGCATGTCTGAATTCCGCATAACTCATAGCCAATAGATACGTACAACTCATAAGGTGGATACAACCCTAGCTTACAATTCTCATTGATTAAAATCTTACTAAACATTCTGTTTTTACTTTGCTATTTTGATAATTTTACTTAACGCATAAAATCCCCCTTTTTTCTGCAGAACTTTCGCCAAAAGTCTACTAATCGTTGCATACTTAGTGACCGAGTATTCCTTGTGGGATTCGACACCCAACCTAGTTGAGTTCTATATTTGACAATGACCGCTTACACTCTTACGAGAGCTGTAGTTTGAGCGTTATCACTGTTGGCAACATATACCATACGATGACTGCTGTTAGTCTTCACCCCGCTTCACCATGACCAGTTTTAGGAAATGCACCATGAGCCATATTCCACGGTAAGTACTTGTGCACACTGAACATAATCCCCAGCACCAAGGTCGGATTTTACAGAGTGGGATGTCATTAGACGTTAGTACTCGGGCATCTCCTCCTGTGCAACACATGGTCAAATACAGAGGAAAATGATTATGTCATTTTCAAAACTTAACTACCACTACTGCTATTGCTACCCATATCAGCTACAGCTGCACTACCAACAAGAAGCATTACAAAAACTTCTTTGCCCAACGCAAGTCAAGTAGGAAACCAAAAGAATTCATTTTTTTTATAGTGAGGAGAAACTAGCATCAAGTATCCTGCTTTGGAAGGCACAAACAGGTTACGGAACTACATTCAAAACCGAACAACACAATCAAAAGCTAACTCACATAATCTTTGACATAACAGGCTACGAGAGGAGATGCATTAGATAGCTAGTAAAAATAACCATACGCAAGCCAAATTAAAACTACAGTTAAATAGAAAATATTACGAAATAGGCAATACTACTGACAATTACTTATTGTAAACTAGAAAAAGAACTGTAAAATACTAAAATTCAAGCAATCCAACCAATCACATTGAGTGCGTAATGCTTGTAAGAGTAAACTGTATGTGGAACAAAACCAGCAGCGTGAAAGTGAAGTTCCGCTCCAGCAACAGGTAAGTTCTCAGATGAAATCAAGCACTATGATCAGTGTTGTTGAGCCTACCGACCTGGAGCACCACCATAGCCACCACCATATCCAACTTGGCCACCATGAGGTCCATTTTCATGAGAACCATAATTACCCAAACCTTGTGAATTTCCACTAGCATCGCCATAGCCACTGCCCATGCAACCCCCACCAACTGATTACATGTCTCCCGATGCACCAGTTCCACCAACTGGATTTCCATAAGAACCATCACCTCCACCATATCCAGCATAGCCATAACCTTGATTTCGATAACCCGTGGCTCCAGCTGGAGACTGACCAATAGTAGATCCTCCATTACCGGGTCCACCTCCACCACTAGCACTTGAAGCCCCCAATGATGCATTACCATAGCCCATGTTCCCATATCTAGAAGGACCCTGAGAACCCCACGAGCTTCTCGATCCACTAGCTTGACCGCTACCAAAACCAGCACCAGGCACATTTGGATTCCCGAAGGCTGCAGCAACTGCTGGACCACCATATCAGGGATTGACAGCCCTATAGCCAGTATTGGCTCCACCATAACTTCCATAAGCACCATAACCCATTCCATTGTTGGACGATCCATAACCATAACCCGGTGTACCATATTCGGAGGAACTATAAGGTGGATAGCCACCTACAGTGTTTTGTGACTGAATGTATCTGTTGGTATCCATTCTGTCATAATAACTGGGATTGTCACCAGATGCACCATACCCCTGGTAACTTCTACCACCCATACCACTACCACCGTTGCCCGTGGAACGACCACCAAAACAACCAGAACTACCATCTCTTGGAAGAGCACGCTTTACTTCCACTTGTTTCCAACTGAGATCATGAAATGTCTTGTGTAAAACCCTATCTACTGCATCTTCAGAATCAAATAAAATAAAGCCAAACCCACGAGGTCGGCTGGTCTATTGATCAAACATAATAGCTACATCAGTGACACTACCATAAATTTCAAAGTAAGTTCTGAAGCCATCCTCAGTCAGCGTGGGAGGCAATCCACCAACAAATATTTTCTTGGTCCTGTTATTTCCACCGCCTCCAAAACTTCTAGCACTACCTATATTTCCAGATTTTGGACCCTGCTCCTCTCTGGACAAGGCCAACAGATGTACAAATGATTTAAAATTCTTAAACAGAAGCATCTTTACCCAAGCTATGGCACTATTACACAAGAACACTGAATTTAAAAGACACGTTTATTTAAGACATCACCACAGGAAGATTCCATTTGGTGTGCAGCTAGCAACGAAGGGATGATTCAAGTTTCAAATACTCTATTAAGTCATTAAAATGTTTCGGGCAAACAATGCTCTAAATTAGAAGAAGGCGCACCATTAAACTAAAATAAACCACCATCATAGTGCTTTCATCAGTTACCTACTTACCTTCACCACTGCAGAACTCATTGTGAATAAACCATTACCTATTGTCGTTAACAATACAAACGAGGACATTAGACTAAAATAAACTTGTCTGCACACTATCAATAGAAAGAAGAAAAACATGACTCTATCAACGAGCCCACACACTGCATAACAATAATACTACGTTCCACATTTTAGTATGTTTTTTTCAACAAGTCAGATATCATTTCATCACTATCACACCAAGAAGTGTAAAAAACATTAAAGAGAAGGAAATAATCATCCCATTTTCCATCCATTGCATCAAACACATGGCTTGATAATGAAACACATTTTGCTGCACAATTCCATCTTTGGAAGGCACAACAGTGACACTCCACTTAGCAAAATTAGTGCTTATGCAAAACTGACCACTATGCAGCAGAAGGAAGAAGTTGTACTACAACAAGAACTACTACTACTATAAATCGATCCCAAGCAAGGCCACCCATTGTATAATAAGTAATTTGATTTGAGAATAAAAGCGACACATATTATAGCAAAAATCACCACACATATGCGAAAGACCAATACACAGCACATTATGAGGTTGGGAATCATTCAGCACATATGGCGTTCAAACGCATGACAGAACTACTGCAACGAATTATGCAACCTCATCCACCATTTTCACATCAAAAGAACATATGTAACGTATTGTCTACTCACAAAATTTACTCGAGAAACCATTATTTAAAAAAGTCCTCAATATAAAAGATGCTGAATTTACGTTAAATATAAGGAGAATCTATCTACCCACAAAATTGACTCAAGAGAAACTATTTCTTATTAGAAACCGCAATATAAAAATGCAAATTTTACTTTAAATATCAGGAGAGCTTGATTGCATAAGCTCAACCAGAAGAAGATACCAGAACAAAATAAGTCATAAGCATAAATCAGCTCAAGAAATGAAGACCTTAGGACAAAAAAAGATTTAAACTTTAGTACCCAGAGAACATCTTCAAACTAAGAAATATCTGAATCAGAACTCAACAAGGACAAATAGCAAGAAAACAGCACAAATGTCAAGATAACAGTCACAAAAACACATCCTAAATTGGAACTGACACATCAGGACACAACTAGAAAACAATAAAAAAGTCAGCTCATTTAACCAAAGATCCACAAGCATAAAATCTAAAAAAAAATCAGAAATATAAACAATACCCAAAAGCCACAAAGAAAAGAGAAACATCATCTCATCACAATAGAAGCAAAAACACATCCTAAAATAGAAATGCCACATTAGTAAACACCCAGAAAACAATCACCAAAGTCAAGATCATTTAACCAATAACTCCACAAGCACATAATCCCAAAATCCAAGAATCAGCTAAAACTAACAACTCCACAATCCCAAACTTAAAGAACTAGCAAAAACTAACAACCCCACAAGCTCAAAATCAAAGAATCAACAATAACTAACTTCCCCACATCTCAAAATCCAAGAATCAGAAAAATCCCAAAATCCAAGAATCAGCTAAAACTAACAACTCCACAATCCCAAACTTAAAGAACTAGCAAAAACTAACAACCCCACAAGCTCAAAATCAAAGAATCAACAATAACTAACTACCCCACATCTCAAAATCCAAGAATCAGAAAAAACTAACAACCCCACATGCTCAAAATCAAAGAATCAGCAAAAACCAACAGCCCCAAAATCCCAAAATCCAAGAATCAGTAAAAACTAACAACCCCCCAAGCTCAAAATCAAAGAATCAGCAAAAACCAACAGCCCCAAAATCCCAAAACCTAAGAATCAGCAAAAACTAACAACCCCACAAGCTCAAAATCAAAGAATCAGCAAAAACCAATATCCCTAAAATCCCAAAATCCAAGAATCAGCAAAAACTAACAACACCACAAGCTCAAGATCCAAGAATCAGCAAAAATAAACAACCTCACAATCCAAAATAATAGAAAAACACAAATAAAGCATGAACATACAGCCAAAAAACTCAACGTACGGCCATAAATTACATGAGTGTCCTTAAGAACTCTATCAAGAACATTAGGATCTGCAAATACAACAAAACCAAATCCTCTAGGCTTTCCAGTAGTATTATCTCTCATTAATACTGTCTGTAAAACATCACCATACACTTGAAAATACTCCTTCATCTTCTTTCTGTTTTTTCCCAGGATATCCCACAAATAAAAAGCTTTCCTTTATCTGAATCCATGCTTTTTTCCCTCTCTTCCTCTCCACTTTTTCTCTATATATAAGGTGTAAATATGTATAACAATATCCAAAAGTCACGTCATGATAATATTAGGCAAAAACACATAAAACACCAAGAAAACAATCACAAGTCAGCTCATTTAACCAAAACTCCACAAATACAAATCCCAAAATTCAAGAATCAACAAAAACTAAGAACCCCATAAGCCCAAAATCCAAGAATCAGTAAAAACTAACAAAACCACAAGCTCAAAATCAAAGAATCGGCAAAAATTAACAACCCCACAATCCCAAAATCCAAGAATCAGCAAAAACTAACAACCCCACAAGCTCAAAATCCAAGAATCATCAAAAACTAACAAGCTCACAATCCCAAAATCCAAGAATCAGCAAAAACTAACAACCCCACAATCCCAAAATCCAAGAATCAGCAAAACCTAACAAACCCACAATCCCAAAATCCAAGAATCAGCAAAAACTAACAACCCAACAAGTACAAATACAGAACTAATCAAAAATAATGAAACACTACAAGATAAAATAGAGTAAAAAAAACTCACCGTGCGGCCATCAATTACATGAGTATTTTTAAGAACTCTATCAAGAACACTAGGATCTGCAAATACAACAAACCAAATCCTCTAGGCTTTCCAGTAATCTTATCTATCATTACAACAGTTTGTAAAACATCACATACACTTGAAAATACTCTTTCATCTTTTCTTCTGTTGTTTCCCATGATATTCCACTAATAAATAGCTTTCCTTGATCAGAATCTATATGTATTTTCCCTCACTCTCTTTGTATATGGTGTGTGTATATTATGTATACCAAAAAAAATTGTAAATTTTGAGTGTGTATATCTCTCTTTGGGTGAAGACAAAGAGAAAATGAGGGTTTATGAAGGAGAAAAGTGGGAAAGTGAGGTGAATGAAGATGAATTTGGGACAAGGAATGGACGGTTGTGATTTGATTAGATCAATGGTTGTGATGAGTTTTTTGTTTTATTTTATAGTTTTCACCTGGTGTCTGATATCTGTCGTGAAGCTTTGTCTCTAATTTGAATCACCCATTATTGACTAATCTAGATCTCACACTACTAGTTATGATTTGATTAATGAGATTTTTGTTTTGTTTTATAGTTTCTCACCTAGTGTCTAGTATCTGTTGTGACGCTATGTCTAGTTTGGATAGCGCATTATCGACTAGTCTAGATCGCACACTACGATTTTTGATTTGATTAGATCAGTGATGGTGATGATATTTTTGTTTTGTTTTTCGGTTTCCCATCTAATATCTGGTATTTGTTATGGAGCTCTGGCGAATTCGGATCGCATATTATCGATTAATCTGGATCGCACACTACAGATTGTGATTTAATTAAATCAATGGTGTTGATGAGATTTTTTTTTTGTTTTTCAGTTTCTCATCCAGTGTCTGATATCTGTTATGAATCTCTGTCTAATTCAGATCGTGCATTATCGACTAATGTGGATCGCACACTACGGATTGTTATTTGATTAGATCAATGGTGGTGATGAGATTTTGTATTTTGTTTTGTAGTTTCTCACCTAGTGTCTGGTATCTATCGTGAAGTTCTATCTAATTCAGATCATGTATTTATTTTGAATAGCGCAGTATCGACTAATCTAGATCGCATACTACGAGTTGTGATTTGATTAGATCAATAGTGGTGATGAGATTTTTTGTTTTGTTTTTTTAGTTTCTCATCCAGTGTCTGATATTTATTGTGAAGCTCTGTCTAATTCAGATTGCACATTATCGACTAATGTGGATCGCACTCTACGGATTGTTATTTGATTAGATCAATAGTGGTGATGAGATTTTTTATTTTGTTTTGTAGTTTTCTACCTAGTGTCTTGTATTTGTCGTGAAGTTCTATCTAATTCGGATCACGCATTTAATTCGAATCGCGCATTAGCGACTAATTTGGATCACACGCTATGAGTTGTGATTTGATTAGATCAATGGTGCAGATGAGACTTTTTGTTTTGTTTTGTTTATTAGTTTTGCACCTAGTGTCTAGTATCTATAGTGAAGCCCTGTCTAATTCAGATCGCGTATTATCGACTAAGCTAGATCGCAAACTATAAGTTATGATTTGATTAGATCAATAGTGGTGATAAGATTTTTTGTTTTGTTTTTCAATTTCCCACTTAGTATCTGGTATCTATTGTGAACCTCTATCTAATTCGAATTGTGCATTATCCACTAATCTGGATCGCACACTACGGATTGTTATTTGATTAGATCAATGGTGGTGATGGTATTTTTTGTTTTGTTTTGTAGTTTCTCACCTAGTATATGGTATCTGTCATAAATCTCTGTCTAATTCGGATCGCGCATTATCGACTAGTCTGGATCGCAAACTACAAGTTATGATTTGATTAAATCAGTGATGGTGATGACATTTTTTGTTTTGTAGTTTTCCACCTAGTGTATGGTATCTGTTGTGATGCTCTGTTTAGTTCCAATCGCCCATTATCGACTAATTTAAATTGCATGCTACAAGTTGTGATTTGATTAGATCAATGGAGGTGATGAGATTTTTTGTTTTGTTTGCAGTTTCCCACCTAGTGTCTGGTATCTATCGTGAAGCTTTGTCTAATTCGGATCGCGTCTTATCGACTAGTTTGGATCGCACACTAAGAGTTGTGATTTGATTCGATCAATGGTGGTGGTGAGAATTTTTGTTTTGTTTTTCGGTTTACCACTTAGTGTCTAGTATCTGTCGTGAAGCTCTGTCTAATTCAGATCGCGCATTGTTAATTAATCTGGATCGCACACTAGCGATTGTGATTTGATTAGATCTATAGTGGGGGTGGTTTTTAGTTTCCCACTTAGTGTATGGTATCTGTCGTGAAGCTCTCTCTAATTTGGATCGTGCATTATTGACTAATCTAGATCCCACAATACAAGTTATGATTTGATTAGATCAGTGATGGTGACGAAATTTTTGTTTCGTTTTTTCGTTTTCCACCTAGTGTTTGGTATATGTCGTGTAGCTCTGTCTAATTCGAATAGTGCATTATCGACTAATTTGTATCGCACACTACAAGTTGTGATTTGATTAGATCAACGGTGGTGATGAGGCTTTTTTTTTGTTTTTTAGTTTTTCATCGAATGTCCAATATCTGTTATGGAGCTCTGTCTAATTATGATCGCTCATTGCTGATTAATCTGGATCACACACTATAAGGCTCATTTTCGGGATGACATTCTTCACGGGATTTTCTCCATATTTAGTGTCAAAACTTGAGACTAGTGATTTTGTCCATTGAGACAAGGAATGAACAGTTATGATTTGATGAGATTAGTGGTGGTGATGAGATTTTTTTTTTAGCTTTCCACCTAATGTTCGATATCTGTTATGGAGCTCTTTCTCATTTGGATCACGTATTGTCGACTAATCTGGATCGCGCACTACAAGGTCCATTTTAAGGATGACGCTTTCAATGAAATTTTCTCCATATTCGGTGCCCAAACTTGAGACCGTTGATTTTCTCTATTGGGACAGGAAATGAACGGTTATGATTTGATGAGATCAGTGGTGGTGATTAGATTTGGAATGTTATACATGATTAATGCAGAGGGATAAGTACTCGAGCTAGAGTCTACACATTGAAGTCTCTTTTATATAACTGTGGTATCTGAATTAATTTTCACGTATCGCAACTAAATTCAATTGATAATATTATACCTCTCATCAACAACAAATATCAGATAATTAATTCAATTAAAACAACATTAAATATTAATTCTTACATTACTCACATAAATCACAAGAATCTATTATACTTCACATAATATTAGTTAAACTTGATTAATTAATATACGTATTTGTGTATTCTCATAAAGTGAAATTTTGAGAGGTAAAGTGTACACATTTTATATTAGCGACTCAAGCTGTAGTAGAAAGACTGTTTCTGATAGACCTGACTTAGGACATTTTCATACCAAACAACAATAACGTACCTACTGTATTCACATAAAGTGGGATTTGGAGTAATAAAATATACACAATCTATGTTCCTAACTCAGAATGAAGCAGAGAGACTGGTTTTAATAGACTCTGACACATTTTCGGACAAAACAAACATATTTTAGTATCAAACATCATATTTTTATATCGAAATATAACAACAACCACAACAATATATTCAGTGTAATCTTATAAAGTGGAATTTGATGAGATAAGAGTGTACATAATCTATATTGCCGAATCAAGTTGAAGTAGAGAGGCTCTTTACCAAGAAATCATATTTTTTCATCTCTTGTCTACAGAGCGTACGAAGGGGAGCCTTGGAGTAACTAGTAAAATTACTGAATGCAAGTTAAGGCAGCGTACAATACACCTTTATAATGAGCTCTTTTTTCGATAGCTTTAATGAACCGGACTGAATTTTCTCTTTTTGTCTACAGTGTAGTAGTAGTAGTAAAGATAACCACTATCTTGCATAATCAAAGAGAGTTGTATTTACACTTTCCTTAAACATTTTCTTGATTTCACTTTCCAAAAAAGTAACTAAAAAAAACTTCACAAAAGACCCAAACAACAATGGAATAATCAATCAAGAATCCCAAAAAAAAATGAACTTGCCCACAAAGCCATTTTGCATATTGTCACTTTTTTTGTTACATTTACCATTCTTAAGCTAACCCCACTAGCTAAATCTGATTCAGATTACACTAAGTTAGTGTACAAAGGTTGTGCTAAACAAGATTTGTCAGATCCATCTGGTGTTTACTCACAAGCACTTGATTGTGATTAAGGTGTAGTTGTGGTTTTACTGAGCACTTTAGACATGAGTTGAACCTAAACAGAGAAAAATGGTCAGTGATGATTCATATGGCACACTTCACTTGTTTGCGATTGAGGTTTTATGGTTGTAGTATTGAGCATGTTTAAGAAAATGCTCTAGTTTCTCTATAAAACGCATTAAATTATCTAGAAAAAGAGAGAAGTATTGCCTGTTTTATCAAATTATGGTTATCCAAAATTAGAACGTTTAGACATTAGTTGAGCTTAAATGCGCAAACCTGGTCTGCGACTATATCACATTCAACTTGTTTGGGATTTAGGTGTTGTAGTTGTATTAGTAATATTGAGCACGTTTAAGAAAATTCTCTAGTTTAATCACACAAAATTATCTATAAATTTCCCATTTTCTCACATTATATTTATCCAAAATTGAGCAGGTTTAGACATTAGTTGAGCTTAAACGGGGAAACATGGTTAGTCAGGATTCATTTGGCTGAAACCCAACTTGTTTGGATCGAGGCACTGATATTGTTCTTATTGTAGTGAACACATTTAAGAAAATGCTCTAGTTTCTCCCAATTGACGAGGACTACTTGGTAATTTATCCATGTTGTGCATGTTTAGACATGACCTGAGCTTAAACGGGGAAACATGGCCAGTGTATGTATTATATATCTCCTCAGATAAATTGACTTTTGCATTTTGACCTTACATTTCTATACTTTACTTTCAATCGACGGTGTTATCATTAAGTACTGAATTCTAATGATTTATTGTACTTCACTTAATAATTGAACTGCCAATGATTTATAGTACTTTGCCTAATTCCTTGGTACATATTTTTGCCATAGCGCCATTGATCTTGCCATTATTGATCTGTATGCCTAACATAGCTACACAAGCCAGAATATAAGGATATGCTAAAGTTAGACAGATGAAAGCTAGTATGACTTGTACTACTTTGTATTTCTCTGTATAATGCTTGCCCTGTGTTTTTTTACTTTTCCAGGTGAGACTTAAAGTTATCGGTAAAAAGGCAAAGAATGCAACTTTTATTTCTGGTACTGAGGCTACAAAGATATCAAAGGAGATTCAGAAAGTGGAGAAGAGAAGAATAGTGAAAAGCACTTTGTGCATTGAGCGGAGCTCTCGGAGCCACTGCATGGCATCAATCCTGAATATATGTTTAACGATGTCTAAATGGAAAGAATTTTATTTGTTTTCTGTTTCCAGCACGGATATGTCTTCATCTTTTACGAAGGAAGCTAAATGTTGTTTTAGATGATTATTGATGTTCCAACAGTAGGAGGGCGACTAATGCTTGTCGATATGGATGGTTCCGACAATATGGAACAAGCTGGTCAAACTGGCATGGAAGCAAAACTGCAGGTAAAAGTTCCACGTTTTTTACTTACCTCGCTTCTTTAAAGTTAGTTTCTAGATTTCCTATGAACATTAATCTGAAATGTATGATTTTAGCTCTTGATGCATTTGATACTAATCCGACAATCAAATTACGCAGACTGCAAAGATCAATTAGGGAAACAGTGCACTTAAAAGGGTGGTTGAGTCCATTGCTAACGGTGATTCCCACGTGCCATTCCAAGACAACAAGTTAACTATGCTCTTACAGGTACTACATATTGTGTATATAACATATCTATGTTGCTTGGATCCTCCAAAAATGTTGCTACCTCCGTATTGAATCGTCGAAAAACCAGTAATTATTGATCTTACGCTCACCAGCATCATTTTTGAAGGAACCAAGCGACATAGCCACAAACAGTTTGGGAGTTGTACTAGTCTTTGTAAGAAGTTGATTCAATTATTTCATGTAGGATTATTTTGAGGATGACATGTCCAAATTTCTCATGATACTGTGTGCCAGTCCAGATCCTAAAGAGCTCCACAAAACCATCTCTACTCTAAAGTATGGTAGAAAAGTAAAATGCATTGTCTGTGGACCTCATACGCCGTTGAAGGAAAAAGGTGCAGAAGATTCTTCCTCAGCGGTTATTTTGGGGTCAAGGATTGCGGCAATGGATTAGTTTATCCACAAGCTTCAGATGGAGAATAAGCTCAAAGAGAAAGAGTGTAACAAAGCTAAGAGAAATCTTATGAAGAAAGAATTAGAAATTTTTAGGTTAAGGTCTAAACTTGAATTAGCAGTACAAGGAGGAGTGGAGACAACGGAGGAGGATGTATTTGTTAAAGTAAACGAACGAACTCAGATGTTGAAACACGAATTTCAAAAGAAGATACAGCAGTGTCAGAAAATGGCAAATGAATTCGTAGAGATGGAAAGGAGGAAGATGGAATATAGAATCTTCCAGCAGCAACAAGAGTTTGAAATGCTTAAAAGGCGCTCGGAGGAGATCGAGGCCGAGCTTTGGCATTCAAGGGTTGTCAATAGATCAACAGAAATGGAGGAGAACAGCTTTGGGAAAAGGCTACTGGAGATTTACTCTAAAGATGCAGGAATGGTGAAATCTATGGATTTGGATAGATCTATTGATATGAACTGTGGAAAGCAGGATGCGGCCGTTGATAAAGCAGAAAGTAACACAGTTCAGGCGTTTTTGGGCTATCCTAGCATAAGCGATACAAGAGAAGTTGAAGATCCTTTTATCGAATTGTTGCAACATTTCACCAACAAATCATTCTTGAGCACCATGTTCGAGGAGGAAGAGTAACGTAACAATAGTGAAGGGGATAAAGAGAACCCCCCTGTCGAGGAAGTGCAAAAAGAGGTTTTTGAGGAAAAGAAAATACATTCCGCTATGCTCCATCACGATTTATTGCGTACAACTATAGTAGAAGATCGTTCCGATGATCTTTCTAGTGATATTGTCCCTTCAAGAAAAGAACTAATTCAAAATATATTCAAACTTTGTGGAAATTCTAGAGAACTCTCTCAGCAGTGTATAACAACTTAAGCAAAATCACCTTGAGTTAAAGAAATAGGAGAGGATTCACCTATAAGAAAATTACATAATCTCTCTAGTGAGAAAGTTAACGATTCAAAGGAGAACTTCAGCCCTACATTTGAAAGCATAGGCGTTGATCTAGACGTGCACGTGAAATGGGAAGATTTATCAAAGGAAAATCCTGGGATTATTATCACTACACTGAAGGTTGTTAAAGGTTCAACGTTAGCTAATTTACACAAGCTGATCGAGATATATCTTGGCACTGACAATCAAGAACTCAATTTCCTGGTAAGTAGGATATTTTATACTTGAGAAGCTTCAAAATGTCTGTGTTTACATATTCATGATAATAGTTCTTCGATATCATACATGATAACAGTTCTTCGATATCATCCATGATGACAATTCTCCTATATCATCTACATGTCTCTGTTTATACTAAAATAGCTTCAAAATGTCTCTGTTATATTTATGATGACAATTCTTCGATATCATCTACATGTCTGTGTTTTATACTCTAGTAGCTTTAAAATGTCTGCATGTTTACATATTTATGATAACAATTCTCTAATATCATCTACATGTCTGTGTAATGTGTTTATCTTCAAAATGTCTCTGTTTACATATCCATATGATAACAATTCTCCGATATCATCTACATGTCCACGTTTACGCTTTTAAGTAGGATATTTTATACTTAAGTAGCTTAGAAATGTCTGTGTTTATACTTAAGTAGCTTCAAAATGTCTGCGTGTTTATACTTAAGTAGGATGTTTTATACTTAAGTAGCTTCAGAATGTCAGTATTTACATGTCCATGTGATAACAATTCTCCGATATCATCTACATGTCTGTGTTTAT
Organism: Capsicum baccatum var. pendulum; assembly: GCA_030864225.1. Lineage (NCBI taxonomy): Eukaryota > Viridiplantae > Streptophyta > Magnoliopsida > Solanales > Solanaceae > Capsicum > Capsicum baccatum. The sequence continues at coordinate 274,213,615 of CM061561.1, read as the reverse complement.
ACTTAAGTAGCTTCAAAATGTTTGTCTTTACACATTCGCGATCATAGTTCTTCGATATCATCCTACATGTATGAGGAACGGCTTCCTAATCCAGATTTCTTCTACCGAAATAAATAGGACATATCTGGCGCGCCAGTGTCTAAAGAAGAGGAGTCCATCACACCAGTGAGTAGTAAGCTGCCATTTTTCAACTTCAACAACCAGATGCATGGTTACCTAGATTGCTTGCGTCCAGTGAAGGGAACCAAACAACCTATTTATGAACCATTTTCATCGTTGGAAAATAACCTCCAGTTAACTCTAAAGTCACATGGCATAGAGGGTCACTGAGAACAAGATGATCCTTAGGTGAAATGATTGTTTGTATACGCTTGTGAACACACGGTCTTATGCTCGAATATGTGACTTGTTTTTCTCTACTGGAGTATAAACAATGAAGGTTGAACATGTATATTTTGTAATCATATGCTAAAATATGTGACTTGTTTTGCTCTACTGGAGTATAAACGTAAAGGCTGAACATATATATTTTGTAATCATATGCTAAAATATATGACTTGTTTTGCTCCACTGGAGTATAAACATGAAGGTTGAACATGAATATTTTGGGATTTTATGCTAAAATATGTCACTTGTTTTGCTCTACTGGAGTATAAACATGAAGGTTCAACATGTATATTTTGTAATCATATGTTAAAATTTGTGACTTGTTTTGCTCTACTGGAGTATAAACGTGAAGGTTGAACATGTATATTTTGTAATCATATGTAAAGATATATGACTTGTAATCATATGCAAAAATATATGACTTGTTTTGTACTACTGGAGTATAAACATGAAGGTTGAACATACATATTTTGTAATCATATGCTAAAATATATGACTTGTTTTGCTCTATTGGAGTATGAGCATGAAGGTTGAACATGTATATTTTGTAATCATATGCTAAAATATGTGACTTGTTTTGCTCCACTAGTGTATAAACAAGAAGGTTGAACACGCATATTTTGTAATCATATGCTAAAACATGGGACTTGTTTTGCTCCACTGGAGTATAAATATGAAGGTTGAACATGTATAATTTGTAATCATATGCTAAAATATGGGACTTGTTTTGCTCTACCGGAGTATAAACATGAAGGTTGAACATGTATATTTTGTAATTATATGCTAAAATATGTGACTTGTTTTGCTCTACTGTAGTATAAACATGAAGGTTAAATATGTATATTTTGTAATCATATGCTAAAATATGTGACTTGTTTTGCTCTACTGGAGTCTCTTCCCTTTTTGTGTGTATTTTGTGTTTGGTATTTATATTGAGGTATGACTAAATCAAAATTCACATACTGAATGACCTATTTTAGGAGCGATGCATCCAACACAGTTTTATTTCCAATTGCAAAAACTCAAATATATTATTTTATATATGACTTCGTGACAACTAACGCTCAAGATTCAAGTTCATGATAACACATAGTCAATGGCTGAGGTAGGATTTTTATTAAGGGGAGTCAAAAATAGAAAGCAAAAAAAAAATAAATTAAAAACCTATCGTGAATGGGTCTCAAACCCAAGACCGGCAGGCCCTTTGCGTGAAAGTTTGCACCCCCTTTGCCACTGAATCAAGTTTTTTTCTTGTGTCAGGGAGGTCAAATTAATATATATACATAGAGAAAAAAAACTCATACATATATACAATATAATTTTTCGATGAAAGGGGTTTGGATCTGAAGTCCACGTAGCTCCGCCCCTGCATATGGTCCGTTTTAGGTCTAGACTACTCAGCGTGAATTTATTTTTTGGATTACATCACATCAAGTTTTCGTACATGTAAACTTAAATTCAGTCTTTTAAATTAAAGATCTTCACTTTTCTTTCTTATTTTAAACGTAAATTTTACCTAAAGCTCTTCACTATTCTATTTCTTTTTTGAAATTATTTTAGTGTTGAAAATGTTACTATAAAAGGTGAATTACAATACCTAATGGGGAAATACATAGTAAATAGAAGGTTAAAGTAAGAAAAAGAATGATAGAGGGGAGCGTCATGAGGTAATCTTTTTGTGTGTGTGAAAAGGAATGAATGAAGGTAAAAGTCAAATCAATTATTAACACTGTACAAATGAATAGAATGGACCCAAAAGAAAAAATAAGTACAAGTGAATAGAATGGTCATATTTGTAAACAGAATTTAATGGATCTTTGGCAGAATAGGACTCCGTACCTATGTGTCATGCCAAAGAGAATTATTAACAAGAATACAACAACATAACAGTAAAATTTCACAAATAAGGTCTGAAGTATACGTGAATCTTACCACTACCTCAATATCTGTCTACATATATAAATGTTTATTTGGTTTGGAATATCACCGGTAAATATGTGGTGGGTTCGATAATATTTTTTCATCATTAACTAAAAGTTTCAAATTTGAACACTAACATTGAGAAAATTGTTGTTGATAGGTATTTTTCGTAAAATAAGACTTGTTTGAAGGAATGTATATTGGTTGGATTACTAAATTTCAAATATTAGAAAGTTAAAGAAATTGACTTATCTTTTTAAGAATCTTTTAAAATATTGAAATATCTACTTGTATAGATTTCTAAGGTAGATTTTGATATATTTCATAATTCTACAAAATATAGTTGTTATTTTTACAGTTTAGAATGTTTCTAAAGACTGTAAATATTACATAGCCCATCACTTCTTCCTTTTAAAAAATAAAATTATACGATAAATGTGTTTGTGAAAATATTAAAATTTTATAAATGTTTTATTGGAAGGAATGCTGATTAACCGATAGAATTGTAATTTTATTATATTGTGCGTTCTGCAAAAGTCAATAAAATATCGTGCATTTTTTTACACGACTCTAAAAAAATATTAACTGGAAAAAATATTTTCATAATTTAACCTTTATTTATATCCTAATATTTGGTATTTTCTTGAAACAATAACTATTTTTAGTAATAATGATAGATAATTTGAGACAAACGAATATAGTACTACCTCTATCCACCTTTATTTTTTACTATAGTAAAAGAAAAATCACTTTTACCATATTATTAAGTTATCGATTCAAGTTGTGAGAACAGTTTTTTACAGACATGCATAACAAGATTGCATACACTAAATTCTTATTGATTTTTTCTTTCAATTTTGCACATAACAGAAGTTTTAGTATACCCAATAATATTTATTACTTATTATTTAATATTGTTATGTATTATTTAATTATTATTATATACTATTATCGCTATTTTAATTTAAATAACAGCCTAATTTAATTCATTTTGCCTAAATTTATTCACTTTTTAACTTAATTTTTTTAAGTTAAGTGAATTGAAAATAAAAGAGAGTTATTGGGTATACTAAAACTTCTGTTATGTGCAAAATTGAAAGAAAAAATCAATAAGAATTTAGTGTATGCAATCTTGTTATGCATGTCTGTAAAAAACTGTTCTCACAACTTGAATTGATGACTTAATAATATGGTAAAAGTGATTTTTTGTACTATAGTAAAAAATAAAGGTGGATAGAGGTAGTACTACATTCGTTTGTCTCAAATTATCTATCATTATTACTAAAAATAGTTATTGTTTCAAGAAAATATCAAATATGTTAGGATATAAATAAAGGTTAAATTTTGAAAATATTTTTTCCAGTTAATATTTTTTTAGATTTGTGTAAAAAAATGCACGATATTTTATTGACTTTTGCAGAACGCACAATATTATAAAATTACAATTCTATTGGTTAATCAGCATTCCTTCCAAGAAAACATTTATAAAATTTTAATATTTTCACAAACACATTTATCGTATAATTTTATTTTTTTAAATGAAGAAGTGGTGGGCTATGTAATATTTACAGCCTTTAGAAACATTCTAAACTATAAAAATAACAACTATATTTTGTAGAATTATGAAATATATCAAAATCTACCTTAGAAACCTATACAAGTAGATATTTCAATATTTTGAAAGATTCTTAAAAAGATAAGTCAATTTCTTTAACTTTCTAATATTTGATATTTAGTAATCCAACCAATATACATTCCTTCAAACAAGTCTTATTTCACGAAAAATACCTATCAACAACAATTTTCTCAATGTTAGTGTTCAAATTTGAAACTTTTAGTTAATGATGAAAAAATATTATCGAACCCACCACATATTTACCGGTGATATTCCAAACCAAATAAACATTTATATATGTAGACAGATATTGAGGGAGTGGTAAGATTCACGTATACTTCAGACCTTATTTGTGAAATTTTACTGTTATGTTGTTGTATTCTTGTGAATAATTCTCTTTGGCATGACACATAGGTACGGAGTCCTATTCTGCCAAAGATCCATTAAATTTTGTTTACAAATATGACCATTCTATTCACTTGTACTTATTTTTTCTTTTGGGTCCATTCTATTCATTTGTACAGTGTTAATAATTGATTTGACTTTTACCTTCATTCATTCCTTTTCACACACAAAAAAAGATTACCTCATGACGCTCCCCTCTATCATTCTTTTTCTTACTTTAACCTTCTATTTACTGTGTATTTCCCCATTAGGTACAGTAATTCACCTTTTATAGTAACATTTTCAACACTAAAATAATTTCAAAAAAGAAATTAAATAGTGAAGAGCTTGAGGTAAATCTGACGTTTAAAATAAGAAAGAAAAGTGAATAGCTTTAATTTAAAAGACAAAATTTAAGCTTACATGTACGAAAGCTTGATGTGATATAATCCAAAGAATAAATTCACGCTGAGTAGTCTAGACCTAAAACGGACCATATGCAGGGGTGGAGCTACGTGGACTTCAGATCCAAACCCCTTTCATCAAAAAATTATATTGTATATACGTATGATTTTTTTTTCTATGTGTATATATATTAATTTGACCTCCCTAACGCAAGCAAAAAACATGATTCAGTGGCAAAGGGGGTGAAAACTTTCACGCAAAGGGCCTTTCGGTCTTGGCTTTGAGACCCATTCACGATAGGTTTTTAATTTATTTTTTTTGCTTCATATTTTTGACCCCCTTTAATAAAAATCCTGCCTCAGCCACTGACTATGTGTTATCATGAACTTGAATCTTGAGCGTTAGTTGTCACGAAGTCATATATAAAATGATATATTTGAGTTTTTGCAATTGGAAATAAAACTGTGTTGGATGCATCACTCCTAAAATAGGTCATTCAGTATGTGAATTTTGATTTAGTCGTACCTCAATATAAATACCAAACACAAAATACACACAGAAAAGGAAGAGACTCCAGTAGAGCAAAACAAGTCACATATTTTAGCATATGATTACAAAATATAAATGTTCAACCTTCATGTTTATACTCCAGTAGAGCAAAACAAGTCACATATTTTAGTATATAATTACAAAATATACATGTTCAACCTTCATGTTTATACTCCAGTAGACCCAAACAAGTCACATATTTTAGCATATGATTACAAATTATACATGTTCAACCTTCATATTTATACTCCAGTGGAGCAAAACAAGTCACATATTTTAGCATATGATTACAAAATATACATGTTCAACCTTCTTGTTTATACTCTAGTGGAGTGAAACAAGTCACATATTTTAGCATATGATTACAAAATATACATGTTCAACCTTCATGCTCATACTCCAATAAAGCAAAACAAGTCATATATTTTAGCATATGATTACAAAATATATATGTTCAACCTTCATGTTTATACTCCAGTAGAGCAAAACAAGTCTTATATTTTTGCATATGATTACAAGTCATATATCCTTACATATGATTACAAAATATACATGTTCAACCTTCACGTTTATACTCCAGTAGAGCAAAACAAGTCACATATTTTAACATATGATTACAAAATATACATGTTGAACCTTCATGTTTATACTCCAGTAGAGCAAAACAAGTGACATATTTTAGCATAAAATCCCAAAATATTCATGTTCAACCTTCATGTTTATACTCCAGTGGAGCAAAACAAGTCATATATTTTAGCATATGATTACAAAATATATATGTTTAGCCTTTACGTTTATACTCCAGTAGAGCAAAACAAGTCACATATTTTAGCAAATGATTACAAAATATACATGTTCAACCTTCATTGTTTATACTCCAGTAGAGCAAAACAAGTCACATATTCGAGCATACGACCGTGTGTTCACAAGCGTATACAAACAACCATTTCAACCATTATAATACTGAAGGATGCTCTAGTAAAAATATCAAGTTTTCAGAACATGTCAAGTCAAATATAAACAAATAAAACTAAACGGAGAAAACCTAATATTTGTGGACCAAAATAAATGCTTAAAAAGAAGCACCACATGTAAATCCTCACTTTTCCCATAGAAGGATCAAATTGCATTCATGTGTGAGTGACAATTACTAGTGTACTGTATTCATTGCACATGTTTAATACTTAATTTTATCAACTTGTCGAAAATGAACCTTTTAATTACTTGAAAACGACACATGTGTCCTCTTTATTACACCCTACATTTCCTCAAAATCTAATTTACACCCCCTAAAATAGAATTAATTTTCTGTTTTACACACTTTTTTATTTAATTTTATGAAAACATTATAATATTTCTATTTACGATTGAACGGTATTGATATCATTGAATATCAATTAAGAAACCAACATTTTAGAATTTATTTTTTAGTATACATGATAAGGCTAAAATAAGGTATATGTTGGTGCATTACATATTGGGTATTAATTCTTGTGGTTTAGTTTTCTCTCTTAGTTAATGTTTAAATGGGAATAACTAATTAAGCAACCAAAATTTTAGTACTGTATTAATTTGTGTTGACAATTACGAAGATAGGGCTAAATAAGGTATTGCAAACAAATTTAATTTGTTGGTGCATTGCATATAGGGTATTAGTTCTTCTAGTTTAATTAATTATTTGATTCTTAGTTATGTTAAAATGAAGATTATTAAATAAGCAACTTCACCAAATCTAGTTATGAAAATTTACAACATGATTAATAAGGCAAGATACTATTTTACAACAAACTGGAAGTGTAGATTAATTAAATAATGAGGATTGTCAAATCATGTTTAGTTAGATTGCTTCATAAAAAAATTATTTGATTACACTCTTTAATTACGCATGATACTGTTTGCAAATTACACTCTTTAGGATGGTCATTTGCTATCTCCCTTTGTGGACTAATATAAATAGACAGTGTTAGGGTTATTTTTGAGTCATTTGTTATCTCCCTTTGTGGCCAATGAAGAAATTTTTCATCAATTATTGAGGCCTATACAAATAAAAAGACGTATATTATATCTATAAATACGTAATAAAATAAATAAATTTGGGCAATGATGAAATTTTTATAACGTAAAAGTTTTATGATTCGTATCTTGGCAACACGAGTTAGGACGACTAATAAATCAGCAACCACTTTGTATGTCGTACTTAAAATCTAATCTGAGCCCACCTTTTAAAAAATTATATATATTTATACATATAAGCACACAAATATTTTCAATTTATTTTGATAATTATTTATTTGTTACAAACATTTTTATTTACAAGTGTTTATCTAGGTTGGGAATACTTGACGGGAGTGACATTTAATGAAGAGTATAAATTTTGTGTTTGCATATTTTATATTTTTACACTTGTACAAAATATAAATTATAGTGTAAAATTTATTTTTGGGGCATTGGACGGAAATGCTTTTTACTAATGTTCATCACGTGTTTAGGCAAATATAGGTCGTTAATATTTATATTAAAAAATTAAATTAATTTAGATGCTTACTCAATTAATTCATACATATACATTGAAAGATATTGCATAGATTTTTCTTTAATATAATTTTTCTGATATTTTTTATTTTTCACGCGATTCTCATCACATTTTAGGCAAATTTAGGTCATTACTAGTTATATTAAAATTGATTTAGATACTTAATCAAATAATTCACTTTTTTACATTAATGGATATTATGTAGATTTTTTTTCTTAAAATAATTTTTCTTTATTCAATTTTGTCTTTACGTAAATATTTATATATTTTGCTTATATATATATATTTTACGATAGCATACGTGTTATATTATTTTAATATATATTTTATATTTATATTTGCATGCATTGATTTTTTTTCTTTTTTCTTTTTTCTTTTTATAATAAACTTAAGTCTGGCCAGGAACTATATTTGTAGATTCTGAAGGGTGTCTAACCCCTTCCCTTCGCAATAATTTGAATCATTACCTAGAATCTAAATTGGTTTCATCATACTCCCTCCGTTTCGAAAAGAATTACCTAGTTTGATTTGGTACAAAGTTTAAGAAAATAACGAAAATTTTTGAATCTTGTAGCCTTAAATTAAAGTAGTGTCAAATGTATCAAAATGCCCTTTAATCTTGTGGTCATAAACATGCCATTTGGAAAGTTTAAATTAAAGTATTGCCAAAACATGAAAAGGGTCATTCTTTTTTAAACGAACTAAAAAGGAAATTAAGTCATTTTTTTAAACGGAGGGAGTACTTGTTAATAAATAAAAAGGTTTCCTATTTTTTCTTGAAAATTAGGTGGCGACTCTGTTGACACCCAATTTTGACCTCCCAATATCACTTTTAGGCTATTATTACATCAAAATTATTTAATTTTAATTATCAATATTTTTAAATATTATTCTTACATTGAGTACATACTAACGTGTCGTATTTATAATTAAAGGAAATGCATAAATTATTTCTTAGCTTTTAGTATCATTGTCATAATTTTTAAACTCAAATTCAGCATTTCATGTAATTTTTATTAATATTCATTAAATTATTTTCCACGTAGTTATGCACGTCCACATTTTTGCAAACACAATATCTAGTTTTCCAATATTTAGCATTATTTATTTTATTAAATTATTTATTATTAATTATTATTATTATTTATTCAATCATTATTATTTATTATTATTTATTACTTATTATTTAATATTGCTATGTTTTATTTAATTATTATTATTATATACTATTATCCCTATTTTAATTTTTTTTGCCTAAATTTATTCACCTTTTAACTTAATTTTGTCCAATTTCTTACAATTCTAGCCATTTTTGAAACTCAATTCCAAATTTTCAACTTTTAGATCTCAGTCGTTGATCCTAAATGGATCCAACGACTGAGATCTGATACACCTTTCCTTTCCTTTTAATCCAAAAACCTAACCCTAATTCCAAAACCAAACAACAGTCGCTCTTCTCTCTCTATCTAACCTCTCTCCTTCTCTCTCTATCTAACCTCTCTTTCCCATGGCTGCCGCCGCTGATCGGCGGAGCAGCGCCACAGGGACCCCATTCTCCAAACGCTTTCCCGCCGCACTCTATATGCGCCGCCAATGCCTACTCCGGCGATACCAGATCTACCACTGCCTCCTGCCGTTCGTCCTCGCCGCTGCCAGCGCCGCGCCGCCAACGCCTACTCTGGCGATACCAGATCTACCACTGCCTCCTGCCGTTCGTCCTCGCCGCTGCCAGCGCCGCGCCGCTACCAGCTCCACGCCGCCAGTCCCTCAGCCTCCATCACCATCTCTCCCTCCATTTTCACCTTTACGGCAATGAACCAGCACGCCAACGCCACTTCAACATTGCCACGAGACCCCCCTGCTCTCCAACCTCCTCCGTGAACCAACCGTCGCTGCCCCAGGTCATCTCCGTCATCCACCCGCCACCAACCTTCTCTGTGTCGTTGATCCATTTGTCAAAAAAGAGATGAAAAACCCATCCACAGGTTTGCCTAAATATTTAAATGTTTGTGTTTACTTTTAATCTTTTTTCCCATTCTTTAACAGATTTCGGAATCTGAATTAACAATGCATGAATGATTTATGTCATCCGATTCTTTTCCATTTTGTGTGCTTATGTTTTAAGACTACCAGATGTGAAAAATCCAAATTTTAATAATGATCAATTTTGTCATAGTTTGCTAATTCTGAATTTTGAAATTATCCATCTTCTTTGAATTAGTTGACAAATTTATCGGCTCGTGATTATAACGGAGAATTAGGGATTATTTTACAAAATTAATTGCTCATAATTTATTTATGGTAAATTGAACAAATTTTCTCATCCCTAAGTGACCCTAATTGATTATCGATCTCTTAATTGATTAGTGATTGATGCTAACATGTTACTATTAATTTACCTTCCTTCTACAGAATATGCGACAACATGGCACTCACCTATATATAAGGTAACTTTCAATATTATGGGAATCTAGTTGTTAAATCATGACAGTCTTGATATTTTTTACTTATTGGGTTTGGCCTAAGGAAAACAATATTGTGAATGACTTTTACAAATATTGACTTTCCTTTTTAATTGGTATATGATTGATTCAGTAAGAGAAATTCTCTTACTGAGATATTTTTTTACCATTTTTATGTTGGTTTGGTTTTACAATACTCAGCCTATATAAACAATAGTTCACAAGCTCTTAAGTTCACAAGTTCTTAAGTTTTACAATTACCAGTACTAATCTCTTAAACAAAGCATTAGTTCCTATCAATACAAATAGTTATGGAAACCATGTTGCATATTTTGCTTTGTTGGGCTTTATTTCTATTTCTATTTTACTACTGCGCTGAAGGAGTGCATGCGGCAGATATATTTCAGGGTAAACAGGAAATCAAGAAACCTAAATATGTGCAAATTTCTGTTGAATCTTATTCACATTTGACTGGACTGGAGGATCAAGTTAGATCTCTTAAGTTGGCTACTGCACAGTCAGAAATGACTAATAAGGAAAACCTGGGAAAACAATATGCTAAAGTTGCTGAAGAAGCTGTCTCGGGTGATGTTCCTTATTGACTTGTGTTTTTCTTGCAACTTGTGTTTTGAAACTTGGTACTGAATTCTTTTATTCACATCTCCATGTATAGGTTAGGAGAAGGCTGAGTCAGAAGCCGCGACACTGAAAAATCACCTAGAATCCGTTACTCTTTTGAAGCTTACTGCGAAGACAGGGCATCACATCTGGATGGTGCACTGAAGGAGTGCATGCGGCAGATAGATCAAGTTAAGTCTCTTGAGGAACAAGTGAGTGGCTTAGAGGATGAAGTCAAGGATTTGAATGAAAAGTTTGATGCTACACAGTCAGAAATGACTAATAAGGAAAACCTGCGAAAACAATATGCTAAAGTCGCTGAAGAAGTTGTCTTAGGTGATGTTCCTTATTAACTTGTGTTTTTCTTGCAACTTGGTACTGAATTCTTTTATTCACATCTCTCTGTACAGGTTAGGAGAAGGCTGCCAAACAGTTTGACAAAATAAAGCATGATTTTAAAGCAAAATTAGCTAACCTAGACCAACATTTACTCAGGTCTGCAGCGGAAAATTCTGCACTCTCAAGGTCTTTGCAGGAGTGTTCTAGCATGGTGATACCGCTCAGTGAAGAAAAAGCCCAAGATGAAGCAGAAACTGAGATGTTGAACAAAAATATGAGTGTACGGTCTGCAGAAGTTGCAAACAAGCAACACCTGGAGGGAGTAAGGAAATTTGCAAAATTGGAAGCAGAGCGTCGGAGAGTACGTGGTCTTGTGTGGAAGAAGTTGCTTGGGCCTACAGCCTTGGCCCAGATGAAGCTTGACCTGACCACCCAAACATATGACCTGGAGATTGCAAAATTGGACGCAGAGCGTCAGAGATTATGTGGTCTTGTGTGGAAGAAGTTGCTTGGGCCAACAGCCTTGACCCAGATGAAGCTTGACCTGACCACCCAAACAACACATGTGGAGCTTCGACCCCAATTACAATCCCAAAGTTACAATATACTACCTATTTTTTTTGTTTGTTGTTGTTTTCATTCACTGGGTTCGATGTTGTATTAAATTTAAAGTATATAAGATAAATGCATGGAATAGTTGTCTTATTTTCTATCAATCATTTCAGGAGCACTTGTTATTTTTTTTACTAATCAACTGACTCTATCCATCTACTTTATGAAATATCAGAGAAAAGAATGAATTTACCGGATAATAAAGATAAGTCGAAGCACGCCGAACCTTCTTCTTCAAAGGCCAAGTTAATAGACGAACCAAGCTAGATAGTCTTCTATCACTAGATTTATGATAACAATTTTTTTTAAAACTACATATTATATCACACTATCAAAACTACATATTATGTCACACTACATATTATATCACACTATTTATGAACCATTTTCATCATTGGAAAATAAGCTCCCGTTAATTCTAAAGTCACATGGCATAGAGGGTCACTGAGAACAAGATGATCCTTAGGTGAAATGGTTGTTTGTATACGCTTGTGAACACACGGTCTTATGCTCGAATATGTAACTTGTTTTGCTCTACTGCAGTATCAACAATGAAGGTTGAATATGTATATATTTTGTAATCATATGCTAAAATATGTGACTTGTTTTGCTCTACCGGAGTGTATAAACATGAAGGTTGAACATGTATATTTTGCGATCATATGCTAAAATATGTGACTTGTTTTGCTCCACTAAAGTATAAACATAAAGGTTGAACATGTATATTTTGTAATCATATGCTAAAATATATGACTTGTTTTGCTCCATCAGAGTACAAACATGAAGGTTGAACATGTATATTTAGTAATCAAATTCTAAAACATGCTAAAACATGTATGTTTCTCTACCCAGTATATTCCCTCCAAGTCGGAATGATAGTCTCTATTATTCAGACTATTTACGCCATCCTAGCATACCATAAACCCCCTTATAGTGAACAATTTGTCAACTTTACAATTCGTTCTAGTGAACAATCTGTCACTTCACAATTCTTTAATATTTTGAATTAATAATTGTATAGAGATTTTACGTTTTTGGTGATCTATGCCTCATTTGTAATGGTGACCTTTTGAAAATCAATTTAGTTTAATTTTTATCATTTTGTAATATGTTAATCTATTAGTATTATTTTATCATTGAGTGACTCCAAGCTTCTAACTCTTCACTTTCTTCCCTACCTTAGTTCCCAAACAAAAACTGCCCCATCGACAACCCAAAATCACACTGAATGTTCACAACACCACCTTTGGTTGCTATCTCTATACAACAATCACCGAACCCCAACAACAACAACATACCAAGTATATTCCCACCAAGTGGGGTCTTGGGAGGGTAAGTGTAAGCAGTCCATACCACTACCTCAAATGTGAGATAGTGACGTCGTTTCCGACAAACCCCCAGCTCAAAATCAAACAATCTAGATAAGGAATTGCAAAAGAACCGTTCACCGAACCCCCTTCGGCGGACAATTATACTATTTATGCATTACTAAAATCATATTATATGTATATATAATAGATGTCGAGCTCCTTTCGATAAGATTTTCTTCAAATTTTGAACCCCCTCTCCAACATATTAATTGGCCCAATAGAGTTAGCTTGGTTCACAACAGCATTCACTTACTTTCCTTAGTTATCCAAACATAGAAACAATGAAATGACAAGAGTCATGCATTCCCAATAGAAATAAAGATTCTGCAGTTTAACAATTATAGAATCAGCAACTCAAAGTGTCTGTGCCTTAGCTATATGATATCCTTGGTTGGCGAAACGCGGTAGAACTTCACTAAGCATAGTCTTTTACTTGGAAAATCCAGTGAGAGGTCATTCACTACTTGAGACTAAAGAACATACATCAAAGCAAAAGAACCCAAAAATGTTTCAGCATTGTTAATGAAAGCCAGGCGAAACGTGAATCTTTCGTCAAGTCTAAGGAAAAACACCCAACTCAAAGGGACAAGAGGAGTTAGAGACACCCTAGAAAAAAGTAGAAAAGCAAAAAGCTCAACTACCACAGTCAGTGCACAGACAAATCCTAATTAGACGAAAGACAGTAAGTAAGTTCTAAGCTATTCTACTATTAAATTGGTGTAAACAAGAAAAATAAAGTTTAATCATTCTAAACTAGTGAGGTAGCCTAAACCATGTTATTCTGTAATCCATCTCCAGAAAAGCATCCTTTTATAACTGAAAACCGCCAAAAACTAAAGAACTTGTTTGCGAGTTAAATTGCCAAGTACCTCGAAAACAAGGCCATATTCTAGTCTACCTTTCCATGTACAACATCACTAGTACAACTAAACACCAGCTGTTGGCAACACATACCATACGATGACAGCTGTTAGTCTTTACCCCGCTTCACCATGACCAATTTCAGGAAATGCACCATGAGCCAAATTCCACGGTAAGTACTTGGGCCCACTGAACACAATCCCCAGCACCAAGGTCGGATTTGACCGAGTGGGATGTCATCAGACGTTAGTACTCGGGCATCTCCTCCTGTGCAACACAAGGTCAAATATAGAGAAAAATGATTATGTCATTCTCAAAACTTAACTACCACTACTGCTATTGCTACCCATATCGGCTACAGCTGCAATACAAACAAGAAGCATCATGAAAACTTCTTTGTCCAACGCAAGTCAAATGGGAATCCAAAAGAATTCATTTTTTTATAGTGAGGAGAAAATAACATCAATTGTCCTGCTTGGGAAGGCATAAACGGGTTACAGAACTATATTCAAAACCGAACAACACAATCAAAAGCTAACTCACATAAGCTTTGACATAACAAGCTACGAGAGGAGATGTATTAGATAGCTAGTAAAAATAACCATACGCAAGCCAAATTAAAATGACAGTTAAACAGAAAATATTATGAAATAGGCAATACTACTGACATTACTTATAGTAAACTAGAATAAGAACTTCAAAAAACTAAAATTCAAGCAATCCAACCAATCCCATTGAGCACATAATACTTGCAAGAGTAAACTGTATGTGGAACGAAACCAGCAGCGTGAAAGTGAAGTTCCCCTCCAGCAATAGCTAAGTTCTCGGATGAAATCAAGCACTGTGATCAGTGTTGTTGAGCCTGCCAACTTGGAGCACCACCATAGCCACCACCATATCCAACTTGGCCACCATGAGGTCCATTTTGCTGAGCACCATAATTACCCGAACCTTGTGAATTTCCACTAGCATCGCCATAGCCACTGCCTATGTAACCCCCACCACCTAATTGCATGTCTCTCGATGCACCACCTCTACCAACTATATTTCTATAAGCACCATCACCTCCACCATATCCACCATAGCCATAACCTTGATTTCCATAACCTATGGCTCTCGCTGGAGACTGACCAACAACAGATCCTCCATTAGCGGGTCCACCTCCAACACCAGCACTTGAAGTACCCCATGATGCATTACCATAGCCCATGTTCCCATATCCACAAGGAACCTGAGAACCCCACGATCTTCTCGATCCACCAACTTGACCGCTACCATAACTAGCACCAGGCACATTTGGATTTCCGAAGGCTGCAACAACTGCTCGACTACCATATCCAGGATTGACAGCCCCATAGCAAGGATTGGCTCCACCGTAACTTCCATAAGCATCGTAACCCATGCCATTATTGGACGATCCATAACCATAACCCGGTGTACCATATTCGGAGGAACCATAAGGTGGATAGCCACCTATAGCGTTTTGTGACTGCATGTATCTGTTGGTATCCATTCTGTCATAAGAACTGGGACTGTCACCAGATGCACCATACCCCTGGTAACTTCCACCACCCATACCACTACCACCGTTGCCCGTGGAATGACCACCAAAACCACTAGAACTACCATCTCTTGGAATAGCACGCTTTACTTCCACTTGTTTCCCACTGAGATCATGAAATGTCTTATGTACTAAACTTCTGTTGAACCTGCAAGCGTCTTACTTACGACATCCTGAAAGTATATATGGAACAACAGGTGTAGAAATCCCAACAAATGTATAAATGATTTAAAATTCTTAAACAGAAGCACCTTTACCTAAGCGATGGCACTATTACACAAGAACACTGAACTTAAAAGACACGTTTATTTAAGACATCACCACAGGAAGTTTCCATTTGGTGTGCAACTAGCAATGAAGGGATGATTCAAGTTTCAAATACTCTATTAAGTCATTAAAATATTTAGGGCAAACAATGCTCTAAATTAGATGAAGGCGCACCATTAAACTAAAATAAACCACCATCATAGTTCTTTAATCAGTTACCTACTTACCTTCACCACTGCAGAACTCATTGTGAATAAACCATTACCTATTGTCGTTGACAATACAAAAGAGGACATTAGACTAAAACAAACCTGTCTGCACACTATCAACAGAAAGAAGAAAAACATGACTCTATCACAAATTAGGTCTGAAGTATACGTGAATCTTACCACTACCTCAATATCTGTCTACATATATAAATGTTTATTTGGTTTGGAATATCACCGGTAAATATGTGGTGGGTTCGATAATATTTTTTCATCATTAACTAAAAGTTTCAAATTTGAACACTAACATTGAGAAAATTGTTGTTGATAGGTATTTTTCGTGAAATAAGACTTGTTTGAAGGAATGTATATTGGTTGGATTACTAAATTTCGAATATTAGAAAGTTAAAAAAATTGACTTATCTTTTTAAGAATCTTTTCAAATATTGAAATATCTACTTGTATAGGTTTCTAAGGTAGATTTTGATATATTTCATAATTCTACAAAATATAGTTGTTGTTTTTACAGTTTAGAATGTTTCTAAAGGCTGTAAATATTACATAGCCCATCACTTCTTCCTTTAAAAAAAATAAAATTATACGATAAATGTGTTTGTTAAAATATTAAAATTTTATAAATGTTTTATTGGAAGGAATGCGGATTAACCGATAGTATTGTAATTTTATAATATTGTGCGTTCTGTAAAAGTCAATAAAATATCGTGCATTTTTATACACGACTCTAAAAAAATATTAACTGGAAAAAATATTTTCATAATTTAACCTTTATTTATATCCTAACATATTTGGTATTTTCTTGAAACAATAACTATTTTTAGTAATAATGATAGATAATTTGAGACAAACGAATATAGTACTACCTCTATCCACCTTTATTTTGTACTATAGTAAAAAAAATCACTTTTACCATATTATTAAGTCATCGATTCAAGTTGTGAGAACAGTTTTTTACAAACATGCATAACAAGATTACGTACACTAAATTCTAATTGATTGTTTCTTTCAATTTTGCACATAACAGAAGTTTTAGTATACCCAATAACTCTCTTTTATTTTCAATTCACCTAATAGTTAGTGAGATGAAACGACTTATAATAACGAAGGATGCTCTAGTAAAAATATCAAGTTTTCAAATATAAATAAATAAAAATAAACAAAGAAAACGTAATATTTGTGGACTAAAATAAATGCTTAAAAAGAAGCACCACATGTAAATACTCACTTTTTCCCATAGAAGGATCAAATTGAATTCATGTGTGAGTGACAATTACTAGTGTACTTTATCCATTGCACATGTTTAATACTTATTTTTATCAACTTGTCAAAAATGACCCTTTTAATTACTTGAAAATGACACATGTGTCCTCTTTATTACACCCTACATTTCCTCAAAATCTAATTTACACCCCCCAAAATAGAATTAATTTTCTGTTTTACACCTTTTTTTATTTAATTTTATGAAAACATTATAATATTTCTATTTAAGATTGAACGGTATTGATATGATTGAATATCAATTAAGCAACCAACATTTTAGAATTTATTTTTTAGTATACATGATAAGGCTAAAATAAGGTATTTGTTGGTGCATTACATATTGGGTATTAATTCTTGTGGTTTAGTTTTGTCTCTTAGTTAATGCTTAAATGGGAATAACTAATTAAGCAACCAAAATTTTAGTACTGTATTAATTTGTGTTGACAATTACGAAAACAGGGCTAAATATGGTATTACAAACAAATTTAATTTGTTGGTGCATTGCATATAGGGTATTAGTTCTTGTGGTTTAATTAATTATTTGATTCTTAGTTATGTTTAAATGAAGATTATTAAATAAGCAACTTCACCAAATCTAGTTATGAAAATTTACAACATGATTAATGAGGCAAGATACTATTTTACAACAAAGTGGAAGTGTAGATTAATTAAATAATGGGGATTGTCAAATCATGTTTAGTTAGATTGCTTCATAAAAAAAATTATTTGATTACACTCTTTCATTACGCGTGATACTATTTGCAAATTACACTCTTTAGGATGGTCATTTGTTATCTCCCTTTGTGAACTAATATAAATAGACAGTGGTAGGGTTATTTTTGAGTCATTTGTTATCTCCCTTTGTGGCCAATGAAGAAATTTTTCATCAATTTTTGAGGCCTGTACAAATAAAAAGACGTATATTATATATATAAATACGTAATAAAATAAATAAATTTGGGCAATGACGATATTTTTATAATGTAAAAGTTTTATGATTCGTATCTTGGTAGCACGAGTTAGGACGACTAATAAATCAGCAACCACTTCGTATGTCGTATTTAAAATCTAATCTGAGCCCACCTTTTAAAAAATTATATATTTTTATGCATATAAGCACACAAATATTTTCAATTTATTTTCATAATTATTTATTTGTGACAAACATTTTTATTTACAAGTGTTTATCCAGGTTGGGAATACTTGATGGGAGTGACATTTAACAAAGAGTTTAAATTTTGTGTTTGCATTTTTTATATTTTTACACTTGTACAAAATATAAATTATAGTGTAAAATTTATTTTTGGGGCATTGGACGGAAATGCTTTTTGCAAATGTTCATCACGTATTTAGGCAAATATAGGTCGTTAATATTTATATTAAAAAATTAAATTAATTTAGATACTTACTCAATTAATTCATACTTATACATTGAAAGATATTGCATAGATTTTTCTTTAATATAATTTTTCTGATATTTTTTATTTTTCACGCGATTCTCCTCACACTTTAGGCAAATTTAGGTCATTACTAGTTATATTAAAATTGATTTAGATACTTAATCAAATAATTCACTTTTTTACATTAATGGATATTATGTAGATTTTTTTTCTTAATATATTTTGTAATTATATGCTAAAACATGTGACTTGTTTTGCTCTACTGGAGTGTATAAACATGAAGGCTGAACATGTATATTTTGCGATCATATGCTAAAATATGTGACTTGTTTTGCTCCACTAAAGTATAAACATGAAGGTTGAACATGTATATTTTGTAATCATATGCTAAAATATATGACTTGTTTTGCTCCACCAGAGTACAAACATGAAAGTTGAACATGTATATTTAGTAATCAAATTCTAAAACATGCTAAAACATGTATATTTCTCTACCCAGTATATTCCAACCAAGTCAGAATGATAGTGTCTATTATTCAGACGGTTTACGCCATCCTAGCATACCATAAACCCCCTTCTAGTGAACAATTTGTCAGTTGTACAATTCATTCTAGTGAGCAATCTGTCACTTGGACAATTCTTTAATATTTTGAATTAATAATTGTATAGAGATTTTACGTTTTCGGTGATCTGTGCCTCATTTGTAATGGTGACCTTTTGAAAATCAATTTAGTTTAATTTTTATCATTTTGTAATATGTTAATCTATTTGTATTATTTTATCATTGAGTGACTCCAAGCTTCTAACTTTTCACTTTCTTCCCTACCTTAGTTCCCAAACAAAAACTGCCCCATCGACAACCCAAAATCGGGCTGAATGTTCAAATCTCCACCTTTGGTTGCGATCTCTATAAAACAATCACCGAACCCCAACAACAACAACATACCTAGTATATTCCCACCAAGTATATTCCCACCAAGTGGGGTCTTGGGAGGGTAAGTGTAAGAAGTCCATACCACTACCTCAAATGTGAGATAGAGATGTCGTTTCCGATAAACCCCTGGCTCAAAATCAAACAATCTAGATAAGGAATTGCAAAAGAACCGTTCACCGAACCCCCTTCGGCGGAAAATTATACTATTTATACATTACTAAAATCATATTATATGTATATATAATAGATGTCGAGCTCCTTTCGCTAAGTTTTTCTTCAAATTTTGAACCCCCTCTCCATCATATTAATTGGCCCAATAGAGTTAGCTTTGTTCACAACAATATTCACTTACTTTCCTTAGTTATCCAACCATAGAAACAATGAAATGACAAGAGTCATGCTTTCCCAATAGAAATAAAGATTCTGCAGTTTAACAATTATAGAATCAGCAACTTAAAGTGTCTGTGCCTTAGCTATATGATATCCTTGGTTGGCAAAACGCGGTAGAACTTCACTAAGCATAGTCTTTTACTTGGAAAATCCAGTGAAAGGTCATTCACTACTTGAGACTAAAGAACATACATCAAAGCAAAAGAACCCAAAAATGTTTCAGCATTGTTTATGAAAGCCAGGCGAAACGTGAATCTTTCATCAAGTCTAAGGAAAAACACCCTACTCAAAGGGACAACAGGAGTTAGAGACACCCCAGAAACAAGTAGAAAAGCAATAAGCTCAACTACCACAGTCAGTGCACAGACAAATCCTAATTAGACGAAAGACAGTAAGTAAGTTCTAAGCTATTCTACTGTTAAATTGGTGTAAACAAGAAAAATAAAGTTTAATCATTCTAAAATAGTGAGGTAGCCTAAACCATGTTATTCTGTAATCCATCTCCAGAAAAGCATCCTTTTATAAGTGAAAACCGCCAAAAACTAAAGAACTTTTTTGCGAGTTAAATTGCCAAGTACCTCGAAAACATGGCCATATTCTAGTCTACCTTTCCATATACAAAATCACTAGTACAACTAAACACCAGTTGTTGGCAACACATACCATACGATGACTGCTGTTAGTCTTCACCCCGCTTTACCATGACCAGTTTCAGGGAATGGACCATGAGCCAAATTCCACGGTAAGTACTTGTACGCACTGAACACAATCCCCAGCACCAAGGTCGGATTTGATAGAGTGGGATGTCATCAGACGTTAGTACTTGGGCATCTCCTCCTGTGTAACACAAGGTCAAATACAGAGGAAAATGATTATGTCATTCTCAAAACTTAATTACCACTACTGCTATTGCTACCCATATCAGCTACAGCTGCACTACCAATAAGAAGCATCACGAAAACTTCTCTGTCCAACGCAAGTCAAATAAAAACCAAAAGAGTTTATTTTTTTATAGTGTTGATTTCGAACAACATAATCAAAAGCTAACTCACATAAGCTTTGACATAACAGGCTACGAGAGGAGATGCATTAGATAGCTAGTAAAAATAACCATACGCAAGCCAAATTAAAACTACAGCTAAATAGAAAATATTACAAAATAGGCAATACTTCTGACAATTACTTGTTGTAAACTAGAATAAGAACTGTAAAAGACTAAAATTCAAGCAATCCAACCAATCCCATTGAGTGTGTAATGCTTGCAAGAGTAAACTGTATGTGGAACGAAACCAGCAGCGTGAAAGTGAAGTTCTGCTCCAACAATAGGTAAGTTCTGAGATGAAATCAAGAACTGTGATCAATGTTGTTGAGCTTGCCGACTTGGAGCACCACCATAGCCACCACCATATCCAACTTGGCCACCATGAGGTCCATTTTGCTGAGCACCATAATTACCCAAACCTTGTGAATTTCCACTAGCATCGCCATAGCCACTGCCCATGTAACCCCCACCACCTGATTGCATATCTCCCGATACACCACTTTCACCAACTGGATTTCCATAAGCACCATCACCTCCACCATATACACCATAGCCATAACCTTGATTTCCATAACCCGTGGCTCCAGCTGGAGACTGACCAACAGTAGATCCTCCATTAGCGGGTCCACCTCCACCACCAACACTTGAAGAACCCCATGATGCATTACCATAGCCCATGTTCCCATATCCAGAAGGAACCTGAGAAACCCACGAGCTTCTCGATCCACCATCTTGACCACTACCATACTCCATTAGAGCAAAACAAGTCACATATTTTAGCATATGATTACAAAATATACATGTTCAACCTTCATTGTTTATACTCCAGTAGAGCAAAATAAGTCACATATTCGAGCATAAGACCGTGTGTTCACAAGCGTATACAAACAACCATTTCAAATAAGGATCATCTTGTTCTCAGTGACCTTCTATGCCATGTGACTTTAGAGTTAACGGGAGATTATTTTCCAATGATGAAAATGGTTCATAAATAGGTTGTTTGGTTCTCTTCACCCGATGCAAGAAAGCTAGGTAGCCATGCATCTGGTTGTTGAAGTTGAACAATGGCAGCTTACTACTCACTGGTGTGATGGACTCCTCTTCTTTAGACACTGGCGCGCCAGATATGTCCTATTTATTTCGGTAGAAGAAATCTGGATTAGAAAGTCGTTCCTCATACATGGAAGATGATATCTAAGAACTGTGATCACGAATATGTAAAGACAGACATTTTGAAGCTACTTAAGTATAAACAAAGACATGTAGACGATATCGGAGAATTGTTATAACATGGACATGTAAACACAGACATTATGAAGCTACTTAAGTATAAAACATCCTACTTAAGTATAAACATGCAGACATTTTGAAGCTACTTAAGTATAAACACAGACATTTTGAAGCTACTTAAGTATAAAATATCCTACTTAAAAGCTTAAACGCGGACATATACATGATATCGGAGAATTGTTATCATATGGATATGTAAACAGAGACATTTTGAAGCTACTTAAGTATAAACACATTACACAGACATGTAGATGATATCAGAGAATTGTTATCAGGAATAGGTAAACATGCAGACATT
The DNA here is from genome assembly GCA_030864225.1 of Capsicum baccatum var. pendulum. Taxonomy (NCBI): domain Eukaryota; kingdom Viridiplantae; phylum Streptophyta; class Magnoliopsida; order Solanales; family Solanaceae; genus Capsicum; species Capsicum baccatum. Next base: position 274,190,894 of record CM061561.1, on the reverse strand, counting down.
TTGAAGCTACTAGAGTATAAAACACAGACATGTAGATGATATCGAAGAATTGTCATCATAAATATAAAATAGACATTTTGAAGCTATTTAAGTATAAACAGAGACATGTAGATGATATAGGAGAATTGTCATCATGGATGATATCGAAGAACTCTTATCATGAATGATATCGAAGAATGGTTATCATGAATATGTCAACACACGACATTTTGAAGCTTCTCAAGTATAAAATATCCTACTTACCAGGAAATTGAGTTCTTGATTTTCAGCGCCAAGATATATCTCGATCAGCTTGTGTAAATTAGCTAACATTGAACCATTAACAACCTTCAGTGTAGTGATAATAATCCCAGGATTTTCCTTTGATAAATCTTCCCATTTCACGTGCACGTCCAGATCAACGCCTATGCTTTCAAATGTAGGGTTGAAGTTCTCCTTTGAATTGTTAACTTTCTCGCTACAGAGATTATGTAATTTTCTTATAGGTGAATCCTCTCCGATTTCTTTAACTGGAGGTGATTTCGATTCAGTTGTTATACACTGCTGAGAGAGTTCTCTAGAATTTCCATAAAGTTTGAATATATTTTGAATTAGTTCTTTTATTGAAGGGACAATATCACTAGAAAGATCATCGGAACGATCTTCTACTATAGTTACATGCAATAAATCATGATGGAGCATGGCGGAATGTATTGTCTTTTCCTCAATAACCTCTTTTTGCACCTCCTCAACAGGGGGGTCTCTTTATCCCCTCCACTGTCGTTACCTTCTTCTTCCTCCTCGAGCACGGTGCTCAAGAACGATTTGTTGGTGAAATATTGCAACAAATTGATAGAAAGATCTTCAACTTCCCTTGTATCGCTTATGCTAGGATAGCCCAAAAACAGCTGAACTGTGTTACTTTCTGCTTTATCGACGGCCGTATCCTGCTTTCCACAGTTTATATCAATAGATCTATCCAAATCCATAGATTTCACCATTCCTGCATCTTCAGACTAAATCTCCAGTAGACTTTTCCCAAAGCTGTTCCCCTCTATTTCTGTTGATCTATTGACAACCCTTGAACGCCAAAGCTCGGCCTCGAACTCCTCCGAGCACCTTTTAAGCATTTTAAACTCTTGTTGCTGCTGGAAGATTCTATCTTCCATCTTCCTCCTTTCCATCTCTACGAATTTATTTGCCTTTTTTTGACACCGCTGTATCTTCTTTTCAAATTCATGTTTCAACATATGAGTTTGCTCGTTTACTTTAACAATGACATCCTCCTCCGTTGTCTCCACTCCTCCTTGTACTGCTAATTCAAGTTTAGACCTTAACATAACAATTTCTTCTTCTTTCTTCATAAGCTTTCTCTTAGCTTCTTTACACTCTTTCTCTTTGAGCTTATTTTCCATCTGAAGCTTGTGGATAAACTGATCCATTGCCGCAATCCTTGACCCCAAAATAACCACTGAGGAAGAATCTTCTGCACCTTTCTCCTTCAACGACATATGAGGGCCACGGATAATGCATTTTGCTTTTCCACCGTACTCTAGAGTAGAGATGGTTTTGTGGATCTCTTTAGGATTTGGACTGGCACACATTACCATGACAATTTTGGACTTATCATCCTCAAATGAATCCTACACGAAATAGTTGAATCAACTTCTTACAACGACTAGTACAACTGCAAAACTGTTTGTGGCTATGTAGCTTGGTTCCTTACAAAATGATGCTGGTCCGCGTAAGATCCTCCAAAAATTACTAATTTTTGGATGATTCAATACGGAGGTAGCAATATTTTTGGAGGATCCAAACAACATAGATATGTTATATACACAAGATGTAGTACTTGTAAGAGCATAGTTAACTTACTGTCTCGGAATGGCACATGGGAATCACCGTTAGCAATGGACTCAACCACCCTTTTAAGTGCACTGTTTCCCTGATTGATCTTTGCAGTCTGCGTAATTTTATTGTCGGATTAGTATCAAATGCATCAAGATCTAAAATCATACATTTCAAATTACTGTTCATAGTAAATCTAGAAAAAAACTTTAAAGAAGCGAGGTAAGTAAAAAACGTGGAACTTTACCTGCATTTTTGCTTCCATGCCAGTTTGACCAGCTTGTTCTATATTCTCGAAACTAGCCATATCGACAAGCATTAGTCGCCCTCCTACTGTTGGAATATCAATAATCATCTGCAACAACATTTAGCTTTCTTCGTAAAAGATGAAGACATATCCTTGCTGGAAATAGAAAACAAATGAAACTCTTTCCATTTAGACATCGTTAAATATATTCAGGATTGATACCATGCAGTGGCTCCGAGAGCTCCGCTCATTGCACAAAGTGTTTTTCACTATTCTTCTCTTCTCCACTTTCTGAATCTCCTTTGATGTCTTTGTAGCCTCAGTACCAGAAATAAAAGTTGCATTCTTTGCCTTTTTACCGATAACTTCAAGACTCACCTGAAAAAGTAAAAACACAGGGCAAGCATTATACAAAGAAATACAAAGTAGCACAAGTCATACTAGCTTTCGTCTGTCTAACTTTAGCATATCGTTATATTCTTGCTTGTGTAGCTATGTTAGGCATACAGATCAATAATGGCAAGATCAATGGTGCTATGGCAAAAATATGTACCAAGGAATTAGGCAAAGTACTATAAATCATTGGCAGTTTAATTATTAAGTGAAGTACTATAAATCATTAGAATTCAGTACTTAATGATAACACCGTCGATTGAAAGTCGAGTATAGAAATGTAAGGTCAAAATGCAAAAGTCAATTTATCTGAGGAGATATATAAGATATACACTGACCACGTTTCCCCGTTTAAGCTCAGTTCATGTCTAAACATGGACAACATGGATAAATTGCCAAGTAGTCCTCATCAATTGCGAGAAACTAGAGCATTTTCTTAAATGCGTTCAATACAATAAGAATAATAGAAGTGCCTCGATCATAACAAGTTGGGTTTCAGCCAAATGAATCCTGACTAACCATGTTTCCCCGTTTAAGCTCAACTAATGTCTAAACTTGCTCAATTTTGGATAAATATAATGTGAGAAAATGGGAAATATAGAAAATTTTGTAAGATTAAACTAGAGAATTTTCTTAAACGTGCTCAGTATTACTACTACAACTACAACACCTAAATTCCAAACAAGTTGAATGTGATATAGTCGCAGACCTGGTTTGCACATTTAAGCTCAACTAATGTCTAAGCGTGCTAATTTTGGATAACCATAATTTGATAAAATAGGCAATACTTCTCTCTTTTTCTTCCATAACTAATTTAATGTGTTTTATAGAGAAACTAGAGCATTTTCTTAAACGTGCTCAATACTAAAACCATAAAACCTCAATCGAAAATAAGTGAAGTGTGCCATATGAATCATCACTGACCATTTTTCTTTGTTTAGGTTCAACTCATGTCTAAAGTGCTGAGTACAACCACAAAAACACCTCAATCCCAATCAAGTGCTTGTGAGTAAACACCAGATGGATCTGACAAATCTTGTTTAGCACAACCTTTGTACACTAACTTAGTGTAATCTGAATCAAATTTAGCTAGTGGGGTTAGCTTAAGAATGGTAAATGTAACCAAAAAAGTGAGAATATGCAAAATGGCTTTGTGGGCAAGTCCATTTTTTTTTGGATTCTTGATTGATTATTCCATTATTGTTTGGGTCTTTTTTGAAGTTTTTTTGGTTACTTTTTTAGAAAGTGAAATCAAGAAAATGTTGAAGGAAAGTGTAAATACAAATCTCTTTTATTGTGCAAGATAGTGGTTATCTTTACTGCTACTAGTACACTGTAGACAAAAAGAGAAAATTCAGTCCGGGCTATCGAAAAAGAGCTCATTATAAAGGTGTATTGTACGTTGCCTTAACTTGCATTCAGTAATTTTACTAGTTACTCCAAGGCTCCCCTTCGTATGCTGTAGACAAGAGATGAAAAAATATGATTTCTTGGTAAAGAGTCTCTCTACTTCAACTTGATTCGGCAATATAAATTATGTACACTTTATCTCTTCAAATTCCACTTTATGAGATTACACTGAATGTGTTATTGTTGTTGTTATTATTTTTCGATCTAAAAATATGATGTTTGATACTAAAATATGTTGGTTTTGTCCGAAAATGTGTCAGAGTCTATTAAAACCAGCCTCTCTGCTTCTTTCCGAGTTAGGAACATAGATTGTGTATATTTTATTACTCTAAATCCCACTTTATGTGAATACAGTAGGTACGTAATTATTGTTTGGTCTGAAAATGTCCTAAGTCGGGTCTATCAAAAATAGTCTTTCTACTTCAGCTTGAGTCGTTAATATAAATTGTGTACACTTTACCTCTCAAAATTTCACTTTATGAGAATACACAAAATACGTTGTTGTTGTTATTATTTTTCGATCTGAAAATATGACGTTTGATATTAGTACTATTTTCTCTTTCTCATTTTATGCGTCAAGCTTTCAATTTTAGATTATCCCAAGGAAAAACTAAATTGTTTTAGAATACAAGTTTAAAAATTCCTTCTTTTTCGTCAAATTTCGAGTCGAGTCAAATTAACCACATAAAATGAAAGGAAGGAAATAGAATATTTCAAAAAATAGTCCCTTTTTTTTGAAAAAAATAATAAATATAATTTTTAAAAATGAGAATATGTAAAATGGCTTTGTGGGCAAATTCAATTTTAAAAATAGTATATCTTTAAAAAATATAATATAAGTGTAATAATATTTTTAAAAAGTCTAAAAAAATTAACTATAACAAAAAAATATATAATATTTTTAAAATGTTCAAACAACTTAGTTACTAAGAATATTAACATTTGATGAAAAAATATTATTATTTGAGAATGAGAAAAAAATATTGTACTATAATAAAAACAAAAAAACAACTCATAGGGTGAAGTAAATATTCCCTAGGTAAGAGAGAGGTGGAAAATTAACTATATAAGTTTGACCAAAGTACATTTATTGTAACAACCTTATTAAATTCCAATATTTGAAATTTGAATATTTTGGGGGGTATATTTGCCTCTTATGTTCAAAATATAATAATATTTTCCTCTTATGTATATTAATTAATGAAGTTTAACTAATATTATGTGAAGTATAATAGATTCTTGTGATTTATGTGAGTAATGTAAGAATTAATATTTAATGTTGTTTTAATTGAATTAATTATCTGATATTTGTTGTTGATGAGAGGTATAGTATTATCCAATGAATTTAGTTGCGATACTTGAAAATTAATTCAGATACCACAGTTATATAAAAGAGTCTTCAATGCGAAGACTTTGGCTCGAGTACTTATCCCTCTGTGTCAATCACGTATAACATTCCAAATCTAATCACCACCACTGATCTCATCAAATCATAACCGTTCATTTTCTGTCCCAATAGAGAAAATCAACGGTCTCAAGTTTGGGCGCCGAATATGGAGAAAATTTCATTAAAAGCGTCATCCTCAGAATGGACCTTGTAGTGCGCGATTTAGATTAGTCGACAATACGTGATCCAAATGAGAAAGATCTCCATAACAGATATCGAACATTAGGTAGGAAACTGAAAAAAAAAATCTCATCAAATCATAACTGTTCATTCCTTGTCTCAACGGACAAAATCACTAGTCTCAAGTTTTAACACTGAATATGGAGAAAATCCCATGAAGAATGTCATCCCGAAAATAAGCCTTATAGTGTGTGATCCATATTTATCAGCAATGAGTGATCCAAATTAGACAGAGCTCCGTAACAGATACCAGACATTCGATGGAAAACTAAAAAAGAAAATAAAAAGCCTCATCACCACCGTTGATCTAATCAAATCACAACTTGTAGTGTGCGATACAAATTAGTAGATAATGCGCTATTCGAATTAAACAGAGCTACATGACAGATACCAAACACTATATGGGAAACTACAAAACAAAACAAAAATTTCATCACCATCACTGATCTAATCAAATCAGAACTTGTATTGTGCGATCCAGATTAGTCAATAATGCACGATCCAAATTAGAGAGAGCTACACGACAGATACCATACACTAAGTGGGAAACTAAAAACCACCCCCACCATTGATCTAATCAAATCACAATCGCCAGTGTGCGATCCAGATTAATCAACAATGCGTGATCCGAATTAGACAAAGCTTCACGACAGATACCAGACACTAAGTGGTAAACTGAAAAACAAAACAAAAATTCTCACCACCACCATTGATCGAATCAAATCACAACTCGTAGTGTGTGATACAAACTAGTCGATAAATACGCGATCCAAATTATACAGAGCTTCACGATAGATGCCAGACACTAGGTGGGAAACTGCAAACAAAACAAAAAATCTCATCACCACCATTGATCTAATCAAATCACAACTTGTAGCATGCGATTCAAATTAGTCGATAATGGACGATTGGAACTAAACGGAGCTTTACGACATATACCATACACTAGGTGGAAAACTATAAAACAACAAATCTCATCACCATCACTGATTTAATCAAATCACAACTTGTAGTTTGCGATCCAGATTTGTCGATAATATGCGATCTGAATTAGACAAAGCTTTATGACAGATACCAGATACTAGGTGAGAAACTACAAAACAAAACAAAAAATCTCATCACCACCATTGATCTAATCAAATATCAATCCATAGTGTGCGATCCAGATTAGTGGATAATGCACAATTCAAATTAGATAGAGCTTCACAACAGATACCAGACACTAAGTGGGAAATTGAAAAACAAAACAAAAAATCTCATCACCACTATTGATCTAATCAAATCACAACTTATAGTTTGCGATCCATATTACTCGATAATGCGCGATCTGAATTAGACCGGGATTCACTATAGATACTAGACACTAGGTGCGAAACTACAAAACAAAACAAAAAAAAGGTCTCATCTCCACCATTGATCTAATCAAATCACAACTCGTAGCGTGCGATCCAAATTAGTCGATAATACATAATTCGAATTAAACGCGTGATCTGAATTAGATAGAACTTCACGATAGATACCAGACACTAGGTGGAAAACTACAAAACAAAATAAAAAATCTCATCACCACCATTGATCTAATTAAATAACAATCCGTAGTGTGCGATCCACATTAGTCGATAATGCGCAATCCGAATTAGACAAAGATTCATAATAAATATCTGACACTGGATGAGAAACTGAATAAAATAAACAAAAAATCTCATCACCACTATTGATCTAATCAAATCACAACTCGTAGTGTGCGATCCAGATTAGTCGATAATGCGCTATTCAAAATAAATGTGTCATCCGAATTAGATAGAACTTCATGACAGATACCAGACACTAGGTGCGAAACTAAAAAACAAAATAAAAAATCTCATCACCACCATTGATCTAATCAAATAACAATCCATAGTGTGAGATCCACATTAGTCGATAATGCACAATCTGAATTGGAGAGAGATTCATAAAAGATATCAGACACTGGATAAGAAACTGAAAAAACAAAACAAAAAATCTCATCAACACCATTGATTTAATCAAATCACAATCTATAGTGTACGATCCAGATTAATCGACAATACGCGATCCGACTTAGCCAGAGCTCCATAATAAATACCAGACATTAGATGGGAAACCGAAAAACAAAACAAAAATATCATCACCATCACTGATCTAATCAAATTAGAACTCGTAGTGTGCAATCTAGACTAGTCAATAATGCGCTATCCAAACTAGATAGAGCATCACAATAGATACTAGACACTAGGTGAGAAACTACAAAACAAAACAAAAATCTCATCATCACCATTGATCTAATCAAATCATAACTCATAGCGTGCGATCTAGATTAATCAATAGTGCGCGATTCAAATTAGAGACAAAGCTTCGCGACAGATATCAGACACCAGGTAAAAACTACAAAACAAAACAAAAAACTCATCACAACCATTGATCTAATCAAATCACAACCGTCCATTCCTTGTCCCAAATTCATCTTCATTCACCTCACATTCCCACTTTTCTCCTTCATAAACCCTCACTTTCTCTTTGTCTTCACCCAAAGAGAGATATACACACTCAAAATTTACACTTTCTTTTTTTTGGTATACATAATATACACACACTATATACAAATAGAGTGAGGGAAAATACATATGGATTCAAATCAAGGAAAGCTATTTATTGGTGTAATATCATGGGAAACAACAGAAGAGAAGATGAAGGAGTATTTTCAAGTGTATGTGATGTTTTACAAACTGTTGTAATGATAGATAAGATTACTGGAAATCCTAGAGGATTTGGTTTTGTTGTATTTGCAGATCCTAGTGTTCTTGATAGAGTTCTTCAAGATACTCATGTAATTGATGGCCGCACGGTGAGTTTTTTTTTTTACTCTATTTTAGCTTCTGGTGTTTCATTATTTTTGATTAGTTCTGTATTTGTGCTTGTTGGGTTGTTAGTTTTTGCTGATTCTTGGATTTTGGGATTGTGGATTTGTTAGTTTTTGCTGATTCATGGATTTTGAGCTTGTGGGGTTGTTAGTTTTTGTTGATTCTTGGATTTTGGGATTGTGGGGTTGTTAGTTTTTGCCGATTCTTGGATTTTGGGATTGTGAGCTGTTAGTTTTTGATGATTCTTGGATTTTGAGCTTGTGGGGTTGTTAGTTTTTGCTGATTCTTGGATTTTGGGATTGTGGGGTTGTTAATTTTTGCTAATTCTTTGATTTTGAGCTTGTGGTGTTGTTAGTTTTTACTGATTCTTGGATTTTTGGATTATGGGGTTCTTAGTTTTTGCTGATTCTTAAATTTTGGGATTTGTATTTGTGGAGTTTTGGTTAAATGAGCTGATTTGCGATTGTTTTCTGGGTGTTTCATGTGCTTTTGCCTAATATTATCATGACATGACTTTTGGATATTGTTATACATATATACACCTTATATATAGAGAAAAAGTGGAGAGGAAGAGTGGGCAAAAAATATGGATTCAGATAAAGGAAAGCTTTTTATTGGTGGGATATCATGGGAAAAACAGAAAGGAGATGAAGGGGTATTTTCAAGTGTATGGTGATGTTTTACAGACTGTATTAATGAGAGATAAGATTACTGGAAACCATAGAGGATTTGGTTTTGTTATATTTGCAGATCCTAATGTTCTTGATAGAGTTCTTAAGGACACTCATGTAATTGATGGCCGTACGGTGAGTTTTTTTGCTGTATGTTCATGCTTTATTTGTGTTTTTCTATTATTTTGGATTGTGAGGTTGTTTGTTTTTGCTGATTCTTGGATCTTGAGCTTGTGGTGTTGTTAGGTTTTGCTGATTCTTGGATTTTGGGATTTTGGGACTATTGGTTTTTGCTGATTCTTTGATTTTGAGCTTGTGGGGTTGTTAGTTTTTGCTGATTCTTGGATTTTGGGATTTTGGTGCTGTTGGTTTTTGTTGATTCTTTGATTTTGAGCTTGTGGGGTTGTTAGTTTTTGCTGATTCTTGTCTTTTGGGATTTTAGGGCTATTGGTTTTTGCTGATTCTTTGAGTTTGAGCTTGTGGGTTTGTTAGTTTTTACTGATTCTTGGAAATTAAGCTTGTTGGGTAGTTAGTTATTGCTGATTCTTTGATTTTGAGCTTGTGGGGTTGTTAGTTTTTGCTAGTTCTTTAATTTTGGCATTGTGGAGTTGTTAGTTTTAGCTGATTCTTGGATTTTGGGACTATGTGCTTGTGGAGTTATTGGTTAAATGAGCTTGACTTTGGTGATTGTTTTCTGGGTGTTTACTAATGTGGCATTTCTATTTTAGGATGTGTTTTTGCTTCTATTGTGATGAGATGGTGTTTCTCTTTTCTTTGTGGCTTTTGGGTGTTGTTTATATTTCTGATTTTTGTTTTTTTTTAGATTTTATGCTTGTGGATCTTTGGTTAAATGAGCTGACTTTTTTTTTGTTTTTTGGTTGTGTCTTGATGTGTCAGTTCCAATTTAGGATGTGTTTTTGTGACTGTTATCTTGACATTTGTGTTGTTTTCTTGCTATTTTTCCTTGTTGAGTTATGATTCAAATATTTCTTAGTTTGAGTATGTTCTCTGGGTACTAAAGTTTAAATCTTTTTTTGGCCTAAGGTCTTCATTTCTTGAGCTGATTTATGCTTATGAATTTTTTTGTTCTGGTATCTTCTTCTAGTTGAGCTTATGTAATCAAGCTCTCCTGATATTTAAAGTAAAATCTGCATTTTTATATTGTGGTTTCTAATAAGAAATAGTTTCTCTTGAGTCAATTTTATGGGTAGACAGATTCTCCTTATATTTAACGTAAAGTCAGCATCTTTTATATTGAGGACTTTTGTAAATAATGGTTTCTCGAGTCAATTTTGTGAGTAGACAATGCGTTGCATATGTTCTTTTGATATAAAAATGGTGGATGAGGTTGTATAATTCGTTACAGTAGTTCTGTCATTCGTTTGAATGCCATATGTGCTGAATGATTCCCAACCTCATAATGTGTTGTGTATTGGTCTTTCGCATATGTGGTGATTTTTGCTATAATGTGTGTCGCTTTTATTCTCGAATCAAATTACTTGTTATACAATGGGTGGCCTTGCTTGGGATCGATTTGTAGTAGTAGTAGTTTTTGTTGTAGTACAACTTCTTCCTTCTGCTGCATAGTGGTCAGTTTTGCATAAGCACTAATTTTGCTAGGTAGAGTGTCTCGGTCGTGCCTTCCAAAGCTGGAATTGTGCAGCAAAATGTGTTTCATTATCAAACCATGTGTTTGATGCAATGGATGGAAAATGGGATGATTATTTCCTCCTCTTTGATGTTTTTGATACTTCTTGGTGTGATAGTGATGAGATGATATCTGACTTATTGAAAAGAACATCCTAAAATATGAAACGTAGTATTATTGTTATGCAGTGTGTGGGCTCGTTGATAGAGTCATGTTTTTCTTCTTTCTGTTGATAGTGTGCAGACAGGTTTATTTTAGTCTAATGTCCTCTTTTTTATTGTTAATGACAATAGGTAATGGTTTATTCCCAATGAGTTCTGCAGTGGTGAAGGTAAGTAGGTAACTGATTAAAGCGCTATGATGGTGGTTTATTTTAGTTTAATGGTGCGCTTTCTTCTAATTTAGAGCATTGTTTTCCCTAAACATTTTAATGACTTAATAGAGTATTTGAAACTTGAATCATCCCTTCGTTGCTAGTTGCACACCAAATGGAAACTTCTTGTGGTGATATCTTAAATGAACGTGTCTTTTAAGTTCAGTGTTCTTGTGTAATAGTGCCATCGCTTGGGTAAAGGTGCTTCTATTGAAGAATTTTAATTCATTTGTACATCTGTTGGGTTTTCTAGACCTTTTGTTCCATATATACTTTCAGGATGTCGTAAGTAAGACGCTTGCAGGTTCAATAGAAATTTAGTACATTTTAGATGATAATTTGATGTCTTTTAGTTGAGCTTTCCCGCAAAGTAATAACCTAGTTGATGGAAACTTCCGCTAAGATTTTGGGCATCTTATAATAAAATCTGTCCTTCTGAGTCTTTATTTTGCTTGCTTCTGAATTTGTTCTTCTTTTACTTAGCTCAATGGTATTTTTTCTTTATAGGTTGAGGCTAAGAGGGCCTTGTCCAGAGAGGAGCATGGTCCAAAATTTTGAAATATAGGTAGTGCTAGAAGTTTTGGAGGCGGTGGAAATAACAGGACGAAGAAAATATTTGTTGGTGGATTGCCTCCCACGCTGACTGAGGATGGATTTAGAACATACTTTGAAACTTATGGTAATGTCACTGATGTTGCAATTATGTTTGATTAACAGACCAGCCGACCTCGTGGGTTTGGCTTCATTTCATTTGATTCTGAAGATGCAGTAGATAGGGTTTTACACAAGACATTTCATGATCTCAGTGGGAAACAAGTGGAAGTAAAGCGTGCTCTTCCAAGAGATGGTAGTTCTAGTGGTTTTGGTGGTCATTCCATGGACAACAGTGGTAGTGGTATGGGTGGTGGAAGTTACTAGGGGTATGGTGCATCTGGTGACAATCCCAGTTCTTATGACAGAATGGATACCAACAGATACATGCAGTCACAAAACACTGTAGGTGGCTATCCACCTTATTGTTCCTCCGGATATGGTACGCCGGGTTATGGTTATGGATCATCCAACAATGGCATGGGTTATGGTGCTTATGGAAGTTACGGTGGAGCCAATCCTGGCTATGGGGCTGTCAATCCTGGATAAGGTAGTCCAGCAGTTGTTGCAGCCTTCGGGAATCCAAATGTGCCTGGTGCTGGTAATGGTAGCGGTCAAGATGGTGGATCGAGAAGCTCATGGGATTCTCAGGGTCCTTCTGGATATGGGAACATGGGCTATGGTAATGCATCATGGGGTGCTTCAAGTGCAAGTGATAGAGGTGGACCCGCTAATGAAGGATCTGCTATTGGTCAGTCTCCAGCTGGAGCCACAGGTTATGGAAATCAAGGTTATGGCTATGGTGGATATGGTGGAGGTGATGGTGCTTATGGAAATCCAGTTAGTGGAAGTGATACATCGGGAGACATGCAATCAGGTGGTGGGGGTTACATGGGCAGTGGCTATGGCGATACTAGTGGAAATTCACAAAGTTCGGGTAATTATGGTGCTCAGCAAAATAGATCTCATGGTGGCCAAGTTGGATATGGTGGTGGCTATGGTGGTGCTCCAAGTCGGCAGGATCAGCAACACTGATCACAGTGCTTGATTTCATCTGAGAACTTACTTATTGCTAGAGCGGAACTTCACTTTCACGCTGCTGGTTTCGTTCCACATACAGTTTACTCTTGCAAGAATTACGCGCTCAATGGGATTGGTTTGATTACTTGAATTTTAGTCTTTTGCTTTTCTTATTCTAGTTTACAATAAGTAATTGTCAGTAGTATTGCCTATTTTGTAATATTTTCTGTTTAACTGTAGTTTTAATTTGGCTTGCGTATGGTTATTTTTACTAGCTATCTGATGCATCTCCTCTCATAGCCTGTTATGTCAAAGCTTATGTGAGTTAGCTTTTGATTGTGTTGTTCGGTTTTGGATATAGTTATGTAACCCATTTATGCCTTCCCAAGCAGGATACTTGATGTTAGTTTCTCCTCACTATAAAAAAAATGAATTCTTTTGGTTTCCCATTTGACTTGCGTTGGACAAAGAATTTTTCGTGATGCTTCTTGCTGGTAGTGCAGCTGTAGCCAATATGGGTAGCAATAGCAGTAGTGGTAGTTAAGTTTTGAGAATGACATAATCATTTTCCTACTGTATTTGACCTTGTGTTGCATAGGAGGAGATGCCCGAGTACTAACGTCTGATGACATCCCACTCTGTCAAATCCGACCTTGGTGCTGGGGATTGTGTTCAGTGCGCACAAGTACTTACCGTGGAATTTGGCTCATGGTGCATTTCCTGAAACTGGTCATGGTGAAGCGGGGTGAAGACTAACAACAGTCATCGTATGGTATGTGTTGCCAACAGCTGGTGTTTAGTTGTACTAGTGATTTTCTATATGGAAAGTTAGACTAGAATATGGCCATGTTTTTGAGGTACGTGGCAATTTAACTCGCAAACAAGTTCTTTAGTTTTTGGCGGTTTTCGCTTATAAAAGGATGCTTTTCTGGAGATGGATTACAGAATAACATAGTTTAGGCTACCTCACTAGTTTAGAATGATTAAAATTTATTTTTCTTGTTTACACCAATTTAACAGTAGAATAGCTTAGAACTTACTTACTGTCTTTCGTCTAATTAGGATTTGTCTGTGCACTGACTGTGGTAGTTGAGCTTATTGCTTTTCTACTTTTTTCTGGGGTGTCTCTAACTCCTGTTGTCCCTTTGAGTAGGGTGTTTTTCCTTAGATTTCATGAAAGATTAACATTTTGCCTGGCTTTCATTAACAATGCTGAAACATTTTTGGGTTCTTTTGCTTTGATGTACGTTCTTTAGTCTCAAGTAGTGAATGACCTTTCACTGGATTTTCCAAGTAAAAGACTATGCTTAGTGAAGTTCTACCGCGTTTCGCCAACCAAGGATATCATATAGCTAAGGCACAGACACTTTGAGTTGCTGATTCTATAATTGTTAAACTGCAGAATCTTTGTTTCTATTGGGAATGCATGACTCTTGTCATTTCATTGTTTCTATGTTTGGATAACTAAGGAAAGTAAGTGAATACTGTTGTGAACCAAGCTAACTCTATTGGGCCAATTAATATGTTGGAGAGGGGGTTCAAAATTTGAAGAAAAACTTATCGAAAGGAGCTCGACATCTATTATATATACATATAATATGATTTTAGTAATATATAAATAGTATAATTTTTCGCCGAAGAGGGTTCGGTGAACGGTTCTTTTGCAATTCCTTATCTAGATTGTTTGATTTTGAGCCGGGGGTTTGTCGAAAACGACGTCTCTATCTCACATTTAAGGTAGTGGTATGGACTGCTTACACTTACCCTCCCAAGACCCCACTTGGTGGGAATATACAGTGAACCCCTATCCATTACACATGCTGGCTCTGCCCCCGAGTTGAGAGGTGATTGTTGTATAGAGATGGCAACCAAAGGTGGAGATGTGAACATTCAGCGCGATTTTGGGTTGTCGATGGGGCAGTTTTTGTTTGGGAACTAAGGTAGGGAAGAAAGTGAAGAGTTAGAAGCTTAGAGTCACTCAATGATAAAATAATACTAATAGATTATCATATTACAAAATGATAAAAATTAAACTAAATTGATTTCATAATTTCTCATTTTTTTCAATTAATAATATAGGATTTTTATTCATATACCCAACATTTGTATTTCATAATTTTTTTAGTTACATTGTACAAAACTTTGCATTTCATATAAGTACAATATTTAGTTATTAATATACATTCCCAGTTAAATAGAACATGTATAAATCGTGAGTTAATTTGTACTAATATTTTATACATTGTAGAAAATGAAATAACCAAACAACTGCACATAATTATAACCAACAACCAAACAACCCTTGCTTGTTTTTACTAGTATTACTTACAATATTTCTTATTCATTTAAATTTACTCCTCGTCACTTATGCAAAATCAATTTGATTAACTTATTAAATTAAATTATATTAGATCTATTTAATGACACATAAATTGAAACTAAATAAAGAAAGTAATATGTATTGAAACTTCAGTGATTTCAACATCAAATTTGAAAGCTTATATTTACAATATTTCTTTATTGTTTTTTTAAGAAAAGGGATTATGATCTTTTTGTCTATTTGGGCTAGTGCCTAGTGGGTATTGGATATATTAGGGTGCACCATTCTCATTGAGTAGTACTGCACGAAATTGACGTGTGGAGACCACCAATTACACCCTTTCACTTAACCAAATTATTTTCCTTTTAAATTTTTATTTTGATAGTGTGATATAATATGTAGTTTTAAAAAAAAGTGTTATCATAAATCTAGTGATAGAAGACTATCTACCTTGGTTCGTCTATTAACTTGGCCTTTGAAGAAGAAGGTTCGGCATTCTTCGACTTATCTTTATTATCCGCTAAATTCATTCCTTTCTCTGATATTTCATAAAGTAGATGGATAGAGTCAGTCGATCAGTGATAAAAAATAACAAGTGCTCCCGAAATGATTGATAGAAAATAAGACAACTATTCCATGCATTTATCTTATATACTTTAAATTTAATACAACATCGAACCCAGTGAATGAAAACAACAACAAACAAAAAAAAATAGGTAGTATATTGTAACTTTGGAATTGTAATTGGTGTCGAAGCTCCACATATGTTGTTTGGGTGGTTAGGTCAAGCTTCATCCACACAATACCACGTAATCTCTGACGCTCTGCGTCCAATTTTGCAATTTTCTTCACTCCCTCCAGGTCGTCATATGTTTGGGTGGTCAGGTCAAGCTTCATCTGGGCCAAGGCTGTAGGCCCAAACAACTTCTTCCACACAAGACCACTTAATCTCTGACACTCTGCGTCCAATTTTACAATTTTCTTCACTCCCTCCAGGTGTTTCTTGTTTGCAACTTCTGTAGACCGTATGCTCATTTTTTTCTTCAACATCTCAATTTCTGCTTCAGCTTGGGATTTTTCTTCACTGAGTTGTATCACCATGCTAGAAGACTTCTGCAAAGACCTTGAGAGACTTACCTGCAAGCAGTAGTAAAATAGAAATGGAAAGAAAACAAAATATGCAAGATGTTTTCCATAACTTTTTGTATTGAAAGTAACTAATGCTTTGTTTAAGAGAGTAGTAGTGGTAATTGTAAAACTTATGAGAACTTGTGAACTTAAGAGCTTGAAGAATTGTTTATATAGGCTGAGTTTTGTAAAACTAGACCAACATAAAAATGGTAAAAAAATATCTCAGTAGAGAATTTCTCTTACAGAATCATTCATATACCAATTAAAAAGAAAGTCAATATTTGTAAAAGTCATTCACAATATTTTTTTCCTTAGGCCAAATCCAATAAATAAAAAATATCAAGACTGTCATGATTAAAAACTAGATTCCCATAATACTGAAAGTTACCTTATATATAGGTGAGTGCCATGTTGTCGCATATTCCATAGAAGGAAGGTAAATTAATAGTAACATGTTAGCATCAATCACTAATCAATTAAGAGATCGATAATCAATTAGGGTCAATTAGGGATGAGAAAATTTGTTCAATTTACCATAAATAAATTATGAGCAATTAATTTTGTAAAATAATCCCTAATTATTTTTGTACCTAATTCAAATCATCAATTGTACAAAAATCAGTCCACGATGTAATTCAAGAAACGTGATACACAATCAGATGTTCTTTACCAAAATCTTATTTAAATTATCACAAGATCAATCCAACCATAAAAATATAATACACAGTCAAATAGCTGAGAAATTTGTCAACTAATTCAAAGAAGATGGATAATTTCAAAATTCGGAATTAGCAAACTATGACAAAATTGATCATTATTAAAATTTAGATTTTTCACATCTGGTAGTCTTAAAACATAAGCACACAAAATGGCAAAGAATAGGATGAAATAAATTATTCATGCATTGTTAAATCAGAGTCCGAAATCTGTTAAAGAAGGGGAAAAGAGATTAAAATAAAACACAAACATTTAAATATTTAGGCAAACCAGTGGATGGGTTTTTCATCTCTTTTTTGACAAACTATCAACGGCACGGAGAAGGTTGGTGGTGGGTGAACAATGGAGATGACCTGGGGCGGCGACGGTTGGTTCACGGAGGAGGTTGGAGAGCAGGGGGGTCTCGTGGCAATGTTGGAGCGGCGTTGACTTGCTGGTTCATTGCTGGAAAGGGGAAAATGAAGGGAGAGATGGTGATGGATGCTGAGGGGATGGCTGCGGCGCTGGTAGCGGCGAGGACGAACGAGAGAATGCAGTGGTAGATCTGGTATCGCCGGAGTAGGCGTTGGCGACGCGGCGAGGACGAACGGCAGGAGGCAGTGGTAGATCTGGTATCGCCGGAGTAGGCGTTGGTGGCTTAATTGATATTCAATCATATCAATACCGTTCAATCTTAAATAGAAATATTATAATGTTTTCATAAAATTAAATAAAAAAGGGTGTAAAACAGAAAATTAATTCTATTTTGGGGGGGTGTAAATTAGATTTTGAGGAAATGTAGGGTGTAATAAAGAGGATACATGTGTCGTTTTCAAGTAATTAAAAGGCTCATTTTTGACAAGTTGATAAAAATAAGTATTAACCATATGCAATGGATACAGTACACTAGTAATTGTCACTCACACATGAATGCAATTTATTCCTTCTATGGGAAAAAGTGAGGATTTACATGTGGTGCTTCTTTTTAAGCATTTATTTTGGTCAACAAATATTATGTTTTCTCCGTTTATTTTTATTTATTTATATTTGAAAACTTGATATTTTTACTAGAGCATCCTTCATTATTATAAGTCGTTTTATCTCACTAACTATTAGGTGAATTGAAAATAAAAGAGAGTTATTCAGTATACTAAAACTTCTGTTATGTGCAAAATTGAAAGAAAAAATCAATAAGAATTTAGTGTACGCAATCTTGTTATGCATGTCTGTAAAAAACTGTTCTCACAACTTGAATCGATGACTTAATAATATGGTAAAAGTGATTTTTTTTACTATAGTAAAAAATAAAGGTGGATAGAGGTAGTACTATATTCGTTTGTCTCAAATTATCTATCATTATTACTAAATATAGTTATTGTTTCAAGAAAATACCAAATATGTTAGGTTATAAATAAAGGTTAAATTTTGAAAATATTTTTTCGAGTTATTATTTTTTTAGAGTTGTGTAAAAAAATGCACGATATTTTATTGACTTTTGCAGAACGCACAATATTATAAAATTACAATTCTATTGGTTAATCAGCATTCCTTCCAATAAAACATTTATAAAATTTTAATATTTTCACAAACACATTTATTGTATAATTTTATTTTTTTAAAGGAAGAAGTGATGGGCTATGTAATATTTGCAGCCTTTAGAAACATTCTAAACTGTAAAAACAACACCTATATTTTGTAGAATTATGAAATATATCAAAATCTACCTTAGAAACCTATACAAGTAGATATTTCAATATTTTAAAAGATTCTTAAAAAGATGTCAATTTCTTTAACTTTCTAATATTCGAAATTTAATAATCCAACCAATATACATTCCTTCAAACAAGTCTTATTTCACGAAAAATACCTATCAACAACAATTTTCTCAATGTTAGTGTTCAAATTTGAAATATTTAGTGAATGATGAAAAAATATTATCGAACCCACCACATATTTACCGGTGATATTCCAAACCAAATAAACATTTATATATGTAGACAGATATTGAGGTAGTGGTAAGATTCACGTATACTTCAGACCTTATTTGTGATAGAGTCATGTTTTTCTTCTTTCTGTTGATAGTGTGCAGACAGGTTTATTTTAGTCTAATGTCCTCTTTTGTATTATTAACGACAATAGGTAATGGTTTATTCACAATGAGTTCTGCAGTGGTGAAGGTAAGTAGGTAACTGATTAAAGCACTATGATGGTGGTTTATTTTAGTTTAATGGTGCGCTTTCTTCTAATTTAGAGCATTGTTTGGCCTAAGCATTTTAATGACTTAATAGAGTATTTGAAACTTGAATCATCCCTTCGTTGCTAGTTGCACACCAAATGGAAACTTCCTGTGGTGATGTCTTAAATGAACGTGTCTTTTAAGTTCAGCGTTCTTGTGTAATAGTGCCATCGCTTAGGTAAAGGTGCTTCTGTTTAAGAATTTTAAATCATTTATACATCTGTTGGGTTTTCCAGACCTGTTGTTCCATATATACTTTAAGGATGTCGCAAGTAAGACGCTTGCAGGTTCAACATAAGTTTTGTACACAAGACATTTCATGATCTCAGCGGGAAACAAGTGGAAGTAAAGCATGCTCTTCAAAGAGATGATAGTTCTTGTGGTTTTGGTGGTCGTTCCACGGGAAACGGTGGTAGTGGTATGGATGGTGGAAGTTACCAGGGGTATGGTGCATCTGGTGACAATCCCAGTTCTTATGACAGAATGGATACCAACAGATACATGCAGTCACAAAACACTGTAGGTGGCTATCCACCTTATGGTTCCTCCGAATATGGTACACCGGGTTATGGTTATGGATTGTCCAACAATGGCATGGGTTATGGTGCTTATGGAAGTTATGGTGGAGCCAATCCTGGCTATGGGGTTGTCAATCCTGGATATGGTGGTCCAGCAGTTGTTGTAGCCTTCGGAAATCCAAATGTGCCTGGTGCTAGTTATGGTAGCGGTGAAGCTGGTGGATCGAGAAGCTTGTGGGGTTCTCAAGGTCCTTCTGGATATGGGAACATAGGCTACGGTAATGCATCATGGGGTGCTTCAAGTGCTGGTGGTGGAGGTAGACCCACTAATGGAGGATTTGCTGTTGGTCAGTCTCCAGTTGGAGCCACGGGTTATGGAAATCAAGGTTATGGCTATGGTGGATATGGTGGAGGTGATGGTGATTATGGAAATCCAGTTGGTGGAGGTGGTGCATTGGGAGACATGCAATCAGGTGGTGGGGTTACATAGGCAGTGGCTATGGCGATGCTAGTGGAAATTCACAATGTTTGGGTAATTATGGTGCTTATCAAAATGGAGCTCATGGTGGCCAAGTTGGATATGGTGGTGGCTATGATGGTGCTCCAAGTCGGCAGGCTCAACAACACTGATCACAGTGCTTGATTTCATCTGAGAACTTACCTATTGCTGGAGGGGAACTTCACTTTCATGCTGCTGGTTTCGTTCCACATACAGTTTACTCTTGCAGGCATTACGCGCTTAATGGGATTGGTTGGATTTCTTGAATTTTTGTTTTTTGTAGTTCTTATTCTAGTTTACTATAAGTAATGTCAGTAGTATTGCCTATTTCATAATATTATCTGTTTAAATGTCGTTTTAATTTGGCTTGCGTATGGTTATTTTTACTAGCTATCTAATGCATCTTCTCTCGTAGCCTGTTATGTCAAAGCTTATGTGAGTTAGCTTTTGATTGTGTTGTTTGGTTTTGAATATAGTTTCGTAACCCATTTGTGCCTTCCCAAGCAAGATACTTGATGCTAGTTTCTCCTCACTATAAAAAAATGAATTCATTTGGTTTCCCATTTGACTTGCATTAGACAAAGAAGTTTTCGTGATGCTTCTTGTTGGTAGTGCAGCTGTAGCCGATATGGGTAGCAATAGCAGTAGTGGTAATTAAGTTTTGAGAATGACATAATCATTTTCCTCTGTATTTGACCTTGTGCTTCACAGGAGGAGATGCCCGAGTACTAACGTCTGATGGCAACCCACTCTGTCAAATCCGACCATGGTGCTGGGGATTGTGTTCAGTGCGCACAAGTACTTACCGTGGAATTTGGCTCATGGTGCATTTCCTGAAACTGGTCATGGTGAAGCGGGGTGAAGACTAACAGCAGTCATCGTATGGTATGTGTTGCCAACAGCTAGTGTTTAGTTGTACTAGTGATTTTGTATATGGAATGGTAGACTAGAATATGGCCATGTTTTCGAGGTACTTGACAATTTAACTCGCAAACAAGTTCTTTAGTTTTTGGCATTTTTCACTTAAAAAAGGATGCTTTTCTGGAGATGGATTACAGAATTACATGGTTTAGGCTACCTTACTAGTTTAGAATGATTAAACTTTATTTTTCTTGTTTACACTAATTTAACAGTAGAATAGCGTAGAACTTACTTACTGTCTTTCGTCCAATTAAGATTTATCTGTGCACTGACTCTGGTAGTTAAGATTATTGCTTTTCTACTTTTTTCTGGGGTGTCTCTAACTCCTGTTGTCCCTTTGAGTAGGGTGTTTTTCCTTAGATTTCATGAAAGATTAACATTTTGCCTGGCTTTCATTAACAATGCTGAAACATTTTTGGGTTCTTTTGCTTTGATGTACGTTCTTTAGTCTCAAGTAGTAAATGACCTTTCACTGGATTTTCCAAGTAAAAGACTATGCTTAGTGAAGTTCTACCGCGTTTCGCCAACCAAGGATATCATATAGCTAAGGCACAGACACTTTGAGTTGCTGATTCTATAATTGTTAAACTGCAGAATCTTTGTTTCTATTGGGAATGCATGACTCTTGTCATTTCATTGTTTCTATGTTTGGATAACTAAGGAAAGTAAGTGAATACTGTTGTGAACCAAGCTAACTCTATTGGGCCAATTAATATGTTGGAGAGGGGGTTCAAAATTTGAAGAAAAACTTATCGAAAGGAGCTCGACATCTATTATATATACATATAATATGATTTTAGTAATGTATAAATAGTATAATTTTCCACCGAAGGGGGTTCGGTGAACGGTTCTTTTGCAATTCCTTATCTAGATTGTTTGATTTTGAGCCAGGGGTTTGTTGGAAACGACGTCTCTATCTCACATTTGAGGTAGTGGTATGGACTGCTTACACTTACCTTTGGGCTTCGGTGATTGTTGTATAGAGATGGCAACCAAAGGTGGAGATGTGAACATTCAGTGCGATTTTGGGTTGTCGATGGGGCAGTTTTTGTTTAGGAACTAAGGTAGGGAAGAAAGTGAAGAGTTAGAAGCTTGGAGTCACTCAATGATAAAATAATACTAATAGATTAACATATTACAAAATGATAAAAATTAAACTAAATTGATTTTCAAAAGGTCACCATTACAAATGAGGCATAGATCACCGAAAACGTAAAACTCTATACAATTATTAATTCAAAATATTAAAGAATTGTGCAAGTGACAGATTGTTCACTAGAATGAATTGTACAATTGACAAATTGTTCACTAGAAGGGGGTTTATGGTATGCTAGGATGGCGTAAACCATCTGAATAATAGAGACTATCATTCTGACTTGGTGGGAATATACTGCGTAGAGAAATATACATGTTTTAGCGTGTTTTAGAATTTGATTACTAAATATTCATGTTCAACCTTAATGTTTGTACTCCGATGGAGCAAAACAAGTCATATATTTTAGCATATGATTACAAAATATACATGTTCAACCTTCATGTTTATACTTTAGTGGAGCAAAACAAGTCACATACTTTGGCATATGATCGCAAAATATACATGTTCAACCTTCATGTTTATGGACTCCGGTAGAGCAAAACAAGTCACATATTTTAGCATATGATTACAAAATATATACTTGTTCAACCTTCATTGTTTATACTCCAGTAGAGAAAAACAAGTCACATATTTGAGCATAAGACCGTGTGTTCACAAGCGTATACAAACAACCATTTCACCTAAGGATCATCTTGTTCTCAGTGACCCTCTATGCCATGTGACTTTAGAGTTAATGGGAGCTTTTTTTCCAACGATGAAAATGGTTTATAAATAGTGTGATATAATATGTAGTGTGATATAATATGTAGTTTTGATATTGTCATATAATATGTAGTTTTAAAAAAAATTGTTATCATAAATCTAGTGATAGAAGACTATCTACCTTGGTTCGTCTATTAACTTGGCCTTTGAAGAAGAAGGTTCGGCATGCTTCGACTTATCTTTATTATCCGCTAAATTCATTGCTTTCTATGATATTTCATAAAGTAGATGGATAGAGTCAGTCGATCAGTAAAAAAAATTTACAAGTGCTCCTGAAATGATCGATAGAAAATAAGACAACTATTCCATGCATTTATCTTATATACTTTAAATTTCATACAACATCGAACCCAGTGAATGAAAACAACAACAAACAAAAAAAATAGGTAGTATATTGTAACTTTAGGATTGTAATTGGGGTCGAAGCTCCACATGTGTTGTTTGGGTGGACAGGTCAAGCTTCATCCATACTAGATCACGTAATCTCTGACGCTCTGCTTCCAATTTTACAATTTTCTTCACTCCCTCCCGGTCGTCATATGTTTGGGTGGTCAGGTCAAGCTTCATCTGAGCCAAGGCTGTAGGCCCAAGCAACTTCTTCCACACAAGACCACTTAATCTCCGACGCTCTGCGTCCAATTTTTCAATTTTCCTCACTCCCTCCAGGTGTTGCTTGTTTGCAACATCTGCAGACCGTACGCTCATATTTTTCTTCAACATCTCAATTTCTGCTTCAGCTTGGGCTTTTTCTTCACTGAGTTGTATCACCAAGCTAGAACACTCCTTCAAAGACCTTGAGGGACTTACCTGCAAGAAGTAGTAAAACAGAAATAGAAAGAAAGCAAAACACAACAAAATATGCAAGATGTTTTCCATAACTTTTTGTATTGAAAGTAACTAATGCTTTGTTTAAGAGAGTAGTAGTGGTAATTGTAAAAATTAAGAAGAACTTGTGAACTTAAGAGCATGAAGAATTCTTTATATAGGCTGAGTATTGTAAAACTAAACCAACATAAAAATTGTAAAAAAAATATCTCAGAGGAGAATTTCTCTTACTGAATCAATCATATACCAAATAAAAAGGAAAGTCAATATTTGTAAAAGTCATTCACAATATGCTTTTCCTTAGGCCAAATCCAATAAATAAAAAATATCAAGAATGTCATAATTAAAAACTAGATTCCCATAGTACTGAAAGTTACCTTATATATAGGTGAGTGCCATGTTGTCGCATATTCCATAGAAGGTAGGTAAATTAATAGTAACATGTATGCATCAATAACTAATCAATTAACAGATCGATAATCAATTAGGGTCAATTAGGGATGAGAAAATTTGTTCAATTTACCATAAATAAATTATGAGCAATTAATTTTGTAAAATAATCCATAATTATTTTTGTACCTAATTCAAATCATCAATTGTACAAAAATCAGTCCACTATTTAATTCAAGAAACGTGATACACAATCAGATGTTCTTTACCAAAATCATATTCAAATTATCACAAGATCAATCCAACCATAAAAATATAATATGCAGTCAAATAGACGAGAAATTTGTCAACTAATTCAAAGAAGATGGATAATTTCAAAATTCGGAACTAGCAAACTATGACAAAATTGATCATTATTAAAATTTAGATTTTTCATATCTGGTAGTCTTAAAACATAAGCACACAAAATGGCAAAGAATCGGATGAAATAAATCATTCATGCATTGTTAATTCAGAGTTCGAAATCTATTAAAGAAGGGGAAAAGAGATTAAAATTAAACACAAACATTTAAATATTTAGGCAAACCTGTGGATGGGTTTTTCATCTCATTTTTGACAAACGGATCAACGGCACTTAGAAGGTTGGTGGCGGGTGGATGACGGAGATGACATGGGCCGGCGACGGTTGGTTCAAGGAGGAGGTTGGGGAGCAGGGGGGTCTT
Source organism: Capsicum baccatum var. pendulum (assembly GCA_030864225.1). Lineage (NCBI taxonomy): Eukaryota > Viridiplantae > Streptophyta > Magnoliopsida > Solanales > Solanaceae > Capsicum > Capsicum baccatum. The sequence continues at coordinate 274,166,092 of CM061561.1, read as the reverse complement.
GTGGAAATGTTGGAGCAGCATTGGCGTGCTGGTTCATTGCCGGAAAAGGGAAAATGGAGGGAGAGATGGTGATGGAGGTTGAGGGGCTGGAGGCGCGGCGTTGGCAGCGGCGAGGACGAATGGCAGGAGGCAGTGGTAGATCTGGTATCGCCGGAGTAGGCGTTGGCGGCATGGCAAGGATGAACGGTAGGAGGCAGTGGTAGATCTGGTATCCCCTGAGTAGGCGTTGGCGGTGCAGCGCTGGCAGCGGCGAGGACGAACGACAGGAGGCAGTGGTAGATCTGGTATCGCCGGAGTAGGCGTTAGCGATGCATATAGGGCGGTAGGAAAGCTATTGGAGAAGGGGGTCTCGGTGTCGCTGCTCCGCCGATCAACGTGGGCAGCCATGGGAAAGAGAGGTTAGATAGAGAGAGAAGGAGCGGCTGTTGTCTAATTTTGGAATTAGGGTTAGATTTTTGGATTAAAAAGGAAAGAAAGGTGTATCAGATCTCTGTCGTTGGATCCGTTCAGGATCAACAACTGAGATCTAAAAATTGAAAATTTGGAATTGAGTTTCAAAAATGGCTAGAACTTGGACAAAATTAAGTTAAAAGGTGAATAAATTTAAGTAAAATGAATTAAATTAGGCTGTTATTTAAATTAAAATAGGGATAATAGTATATAATAATAATAATTAAATAATACATAACAATATTAAATAATTAATAATAATAATAATAATTAAATAATAAATAATAATAAATAATTTCATAAAATAAATAATACTAAATAATGGAAAACTAGATATTGTGTTTGCAAATATGTGGATGTGCATAACTACGTGGAAAATAATTTAATAAAAATTACATAAAATGCTGAATTTGAGTTTAAAAATTATGACAACGATACTAAAAGCTAAGAAATAATTTATGCATTTCCTTTAATTATAAATGTGACACGTTAGTATGTACTCAATGTAAGAATAATATTTAAAAATATTGATAATTAAAATTAAATAATTTTGATATAATAACAGCCTAAAAGTGATATCGGGAGGTCAAAATTGGGTGTCAACAGAGTCTCCACCTAATTTTCAAGAAAAAATAGGAAACCTATTTATTTATTAACAAGTACTCCCTCCGTTTAAAAAAGAAATGACTTACTTTTCTTTTTAGTTCGTTTAAAAAAGAATGACCCCTTTCATTTTTTGGCAATACTTTAATTTAAACTTTCCAAATGACATGTTTATAACCACAAGATTAAAGGGCATTTTGATACCTTTGACACTACTTTAATTTAAGCCTACAAGATTCAAAAATTTTCTTTATTTTCTTAAACTTTGTGCCAAATCAAAGTAGGTAATTCTTTTCGAAACGCAGGGAATATGACGAAACCAATTTAGATTCTAGGTAATGATTCAAATTATTGCAAAGGGAAGGGGTTAGACACCCTTCAGAATCTACAAATATGGTTCCCGTCCAGACTTAAGTTTATTAAAAAAAGAAAAAAGAAAAAAGAAAAAAAAATCAATGCATGCAAATACAAATATAAAATATATATTAAAATAATATAATGTGTATGCTATAGTAAAATATATATATAAGGAAAATATATAAATATGCACGTAAAGACAAAATTGAATAAAGAAAAATTATTTTAAGAAAAAATTCTACATAATATCCATTAATGTAAAAAAGTGAATTATTTGATTAAGTATCTAAATGAATTTTAATATAACTAGTAATGACCTAAATTTTCCTAAAGTGTGAGGAGAATCGCGTGAAAAAAAAAATATCAGAAAAATTATATTAAAGAAAAAACTATGCAATATCTTTCAATGTATAAGTATGAATTAATTGAGTAAGTATCTAAATTAATTTAATTTTTTAATATAAATATTAATGTCCTATATTTGCCTAAAAACATGATGAACATTTGTACTAAGCATTTCCGTCCAATGCCCCAAAAATAAATTTTACACTATAAATTATATTTTGTACAAGTGTAAAAATATAAAAAATGCAAACACAAAATTTAAACTCTTCGTTAAATGTCACTCCCGTCAAGTATTCCCGACCTGGATAAACACTTGTAAATAAAAATGTTTGTAACAAATAAACAATTATCAAAATAAATTGAAAATATTTGTGTGCTTATATGTATAAAAAATATAATTTTTTAAAAGGTGGGCTCAGATTAGATTTTAAACACGACATACGAAGTGGTTGCTAATTTATTAGTCGTCCTAACTCGTGTTGCCAAGATACGAATCATAAAAGTTTTACGTTATAAAAATTTCATCATTGCCCAAATTTATTTATTTTATTACGTATTTATATATATAATATACGTCTTTTTATTTGTACAGGCCTCAAAAATTGATGAAAAATTTCTTCATTGGCCATAAAGGGTGATAACAAATGACTCAAAAATAACACTAACACTGTCTATTTATATTAGTTCACAAAGGGAGATAACAAATGACCATCCTAAAGAGTGTAATTTGCAAACAGTATCATGCGTAATTAAAGTGTAATGAAATAATTTTTTTATGAAGCAATCTAACTAAACATGATTTGACAATCCCCATTATTTAGTTAATCTACACTTCCACTTTGTTGTAAAACAGTATCTTGCCTCATTAATCATGTTGTAAATTTTCATAACTAGATTTGGTGAAGTTGCTTATTTAATAATATTCATTTAAACATAACTAAGAATAAAATAATTAATTAAACCAGAAGAAGTAATACCCTATATGCAATGCACCAACAAATTAAATTTGTTTGCAATACCTTATTTAGCCCTATCTTCGTAATTGTCAACACAAATTAATATAGTAATAAAATTTTGGTTGCTTAATTAGTCATTCCCATTCAAACATTAACTAAGAGACAAAACTAAACCACAAGAATTAATACCCAATATGTAATGCACCAACAAATACCTTATTTTAGCCTTATCATATATACTAAAAAATAAATTCTAAAATGTTGGTTGCTTAATTGATATTCAATCATATCAATACCGTTCAATCTTAAATAGAAATATTATAATGTTTCATAAAATTAAATAAAAAGGGGTGTAAAACAGAAAATTAATTCTATTTTGGGGGGGGTGTAAATTAGATTTTGAGGAAATGTAGGGTGTAATAAAGAGGAACATGTGTCGTTTTCAAGTAATTAAAAGGGTTATTTTCGACAAGTTCATAAAAATAAGTATTAAACATGTGCAATGGATACAGTACACTAGTAATTGTCACTCACACATGAATGCAATTTGATCCTTCTATGGGAAAAAGTGAGGATTTACTTGTGGTTCTTCTTTTTAAGCAATTATTTTGGTCCACAAATATTATGTTTTCTCCGTTTATTTTTATTTATTTATATTTGAAAATTTGATATTTTTACTAGAGCATCCTTCGTTATTATAAGTCGTTTCATCTCACTAACTATTAGGTGAATTGCAAATAAAAGAGAGTTATTAGGTATACTAAAACTTCAGTTATCTGAGTTAGCTTTTGATTGTGTTGTTCGGTTTTGAATATAGTTCCGTAACCCGTTTGTGCCTTCCCAAGCAGGTACTTGATGCTAGTTTCTCCTCACTATAAAAAAATGAATTCTTTTGGTTTCCCATTTGACTTGCGTTGGACAAAGAAGTTTTCGTGATGCTTCTTGTTGGTAGTGCAGCTGTAGCCGATATGGGTAGCAATAGCAGTAGTGGTAGTTACGTTTTGAGAATGACATAATCATTTTCCTCTGTATTTGACCTTGTGTTGCACAGGAGGAGATGCGCGAGTACTAACGTCTGATGACATCCCACTCTGTCAAATCCAACTTTGGTGCTCGGGATTGTGTTCAGTGCGCACAAGTACTTACTGTGGAACTTGGCACATGGTACATTTCCTAAAACTGGTCATGGTGAAGCGGGGTGAAGACTAACGGTAGTCACCGTATGGTATGAGTTGCCAACAGCTGGTGTTTAGTTGTACTAGTGATTTTGTATATGGAAAAGTAGACTAGAATATAGCCATGTTTTCGACGTACTTGGCAATTTAACTCGCAAACACGTTCTTTAGTTTTTGGTAGTTTTCTCTTATAAAAGGATGCTTTTCTGGAGATGGATTACAGAATAACATGGTTTAGGCTACCTTACAAGTTTAGAATGATTAAACTTTATTTTTCTTGTTTACACCAATTTAACAGTAGAATAGCTTAGAACTTACTTACTGTCTTTCGTCTAATTAGGATTTGTCTGTGCACTGACTATGGTAGTTGAGATTATTAATTTTCTAATTTTTTCTAGGGTATCTCTAACTCCTGTTGTCCCTTTGAGTAGGGTGTTTTTCCTTAGACTTGACGAAAATTCACGTTTCGCCTGGCTTTCATTAACAATGCTGAAAGATTTTTGGGTTCTTTTGCTTTGATGTATGTTCTTTAGTCTCAAGTAGTGAATGACCTGTCACTGGATTTTCCAACTAAAAGACTATTCTTAGTGAAGTTCTACGATGTTTCGCCAACCAAGGATATCATATAGCTAAGGCACAGACACTTTGAGTTGTTGATTCTATAATTGTTAAACTGCAGAATCTTTGTTTCTATTGGGAAAGCATGACTCTTGTCATTTCATTGTTTCTATGTTTGGATAACTAAGGAAAGTAAGTGAATACTATTGTGAACCAAGCTAACTCTATTGGGCCAATTAATATGTTGGAGAGGGGGTTCAAAATTTGAAGAAAAACTTATCGAAAGGAGCTCGACATCTATTATATATACATATAATATGATTTTACTAATGTATAAATAGTATAATTTTCCGACGAAGGGGTTCGGTAAACGGTTCTTTTGCAATTCCTTATCTAGATTGTTTGATTTTGAGTCGGAGGTTTGTCAGACACGACGTCTCTATATCACATTTGAGGTAGTGGTGACTGCTTACACTTACCCTTCTGATAACGCTCAATCTACAGATCTCGTATAAGTGTAAAGCGGTCGTTAGCAAATATAGAACCCAACCTAGGTTGGGTGTCGATCCCACAGGGAATAGCTTGGCCAACAAGTAAGTAAAATTACTAAACTTTTGGTGCAAGTCTCGTAAGAATGGGGAATTCTTGTTGTTCAAGTAATGTAAACAAAAGCTGAAAATAATAAAGTAAAGAGAGAGAGATTGTTACGTGAGTTGTAAACAATGAGAATTGAAGCGTTGGGGTTATGTCCACCTTCTGAGGTATACGTCTCTATTGGCTATGAGTGCGTAGAATTGTGACATTCATGTGCTTATAGAGAATTGTATTCTATGGCAAATCCAAGTGTATCTCGACCTAAACAAGGACTATTTCACTTTAACTCTCTCGAGATTAAAGCGTGTCTAACGGTACGAATTCTCCAAGAGGTTAGTCCAGTCATGGCACTAGCTTTTTAATAGGAAAGGGTGTCCTACTACCTTGACATTATCTCTTTTCCAGACAAATAACCTTTCTCTCGAACAAGTTAAATGTTAGACTGGCGTATTCTTGCGTTTGCAACCGCAAAGAATGTGGATTAAGATGAAGAGAATAATGATATAAGCAATATACGTGTCATGAACTCACAAACTCACAGCAATACATAGTATCTCATTCGGCTTCCATAACCCCAACAGAGAGGTTTAGTTACCCATGAATGCGAAGGAGATCACGATTGACATTGTTATTATATCACAATATTCAGTAATGGCATGTAGATCAAGTGATAGGACGTTAGGCGTGAATTCCTTAGCAAAGTAACGTTTCTCTTGTTGCGGAAATTAAGAATTGAATAGATGAATAGAAGAAGAAAAATAGAATTAATGGGAAGATTAGAAGAGTTGTAGAATTCTTGTGGTGGAAGAAGAGAGGGATGGACGAATGTATTGTGGTGAGGGATGAATAAAAATCTCTAGCATGATAGGGTATTTATAATACCCATATCCTAATCCTACTAGGTAAATGAAATATCTAACCAAATCCTACTAGGCTAATGAATTACTTAACCCAATTGAACTAGGTTAATGTAACATTCTCCTAATCCAAATAAACTAATGAAATACTTAACCCAATTGTACTAGGTTAATGTATCATTATCCAAATCCAACTAAGTTACTGCAAGTCCCCAAAGTCTTCAGAAATGCTGTTTTAGCCCGGGACAGATTTTTCATGCAGCATTTTTTGTCCTTAGGCGTGTAAACTCCCTTTCCTTCCTTCGTGAGCTTTCTTTTGCGTCAAGTAAGCCATAAAATGCTGAATTCTGCATCATTTATACCTGAAACTTTGCTAATCATGTTCGTTAGCTCACTTATAGGAAAAAGGACTAAAAGTGCATGAAATATATAATTTGTTCTCAAAACTAGGCTAAAATATTGGCAAAATATATCGATATAGGCGTGTAAATTCGCCTATCATCACCTTCCAAGACCCCACTTGGTGGGAATATACTGGGTATGTTATTGTTGTTGGGGTTCGGTGATTGTTGTATAGAGATAGCAACCAAAGGTGGAGATGTGAACATTCAACACGATTTTGGGTTGTCGATGGGGCAGTTTTCGTTTGGGAACTAAGGTAGGGAAGAAAGTGAAGAGTTAGAAGCTTGGAGTCACTCAATGATAAAATAATACAAATAGATTAACATATTACAAAATGATAAAAATTAACTAAATTGATTTTCAAAAGGTCACCATTACAAATGAGGCATAGATCACCGAAAACGTAAAATCTCTATACAATTATTAATTCAAAATATTAAAGAATTGTTCAAGTGACAGATTGTTCACTAGAATGAATTGTACAATTGACAAATTGTTCACTAGAAGGGGGTTTATGGTATGCTAGGATGGCGTAAACCGTCTGAATAATAGAGACTATCATTCCGACTTGGTGGGAATATACTGGGTAGAGAAATATACATGTTTTAGCATGTTTTAGAATTTGATTACTAAATATACATGTTCAACCTTCATGTTTGTACTCCGATGGAGCAGAACAAGTCATATATTTTAGCATATGATTACAAAATATACATGTTCAACCTTCATGTTTATACTTTAGTAGAGAAAAACAAGTCACATATTTTAGCATATGATTGCAAAATATACATGTTCAACCTCTATGTTTATACACTCCGGTAGAGCAAAACAAGTCACATATTTTAGCATATGATTACAAAATATATGCATGTTCAACCTTCATTGTTTATACTCCAGCAGAGCAAAACAAGTCACATATTCGAGCATAAGACCGTGTGTTCACAAGCGTATACAAACAACCATTTCACCTAAGGATCATCTTGTTCTCAGTGACCTTCTATGCCATGTGACTTTAGAGTCAACGGGAGATTATTTTCCAACGATGAAAATGGTTCATAAATAGTGTGATATAATATGTAGTGTGATATAATATGTAGTTTTTATAGTGTGATATAATATGTAGCTTTAAAAAAATTGTTATCATAAATCTAGTGATAGAAGACTATCTAGCTTGGTTCGTCTATTAACTTGGCCTTTGAAGAAGAAGGTTCGATATGCTTTGACTTATCTTTATTATCTACTAAATTCATTCCTTTCTTTGCTATTTCATAAAGTAGATGGATGGAGTCAGTCGATCAGTAAAAAAAAATAACAAGTGCTCCTGAAATGATTGATAGAAAATAAGACAACTATTCCATGCATTTATCTTATATACTTTAAATTTAATACAACATCGAACCCAGTGAATGGAAACAACAACAAACCAAAAAAATAGGTAGTATATTGTAACTTTAGGATTGTAATTAGGGTTGAAGCTCCATATATATTGTTTAGGTGGTCAGGTCAAGCTTCATCCACACAAGACCACGTAATCTCTGACGCTCTGCGTCCAATTTTGTAATTTTCTTCACTCCCTCCAGGTCGTCATATGTTTGGGTGGTCAGGTCAAACTTCATCTGGGCCAAGGCTATAGGCCCAAGCAACTTATTCCACACAAGACAACTTAATCTCCGACGCTCTGCGTCCAATTTTGCAATTTTCTTCACTCCCTCCAGGTGTTGCTTGTTTGCAAATTTTGCAGACCGTACGCTCATATTTTTCTTCAACATCTCAATTTCTACTTCAGCTTGGGCTTTTTGTTCACTAAGTTGTATCACAATGCTAGAACACTCCTTCAAAGACCTTGAGGGACTTATCTGCAAGCAGTAGTAAAATAGAAATAGAAAGAAAGCAAAACACAGCAAAATATGCAAGATGTTTTCCATAACTTTTTGTATTGAAAGTAACTAATGCTTTGTTTAAGAGAGTAGTAGTGGTAATTGTAAAACTTAAGAAGAACTTGTGAACTTAGGAGCTTCAAGAATTCTTTATATAGGCTGAGTATTGTAAAACTAAACCAACATAAAAATGGTAAAAAAATATCTCAGTAAAGAATTTCTCTTACTGAGTCAATCATATACCAATTAAAAAGGAAAGTCAATATTTGTAAAAGTCATTCACAATATTTTTTTCCTTAGGCCAAATCCAATAAATAAAAAATATCAAGACTGTCATGATTAAAAACTACATTCCCATAATACTGAAAGTTACCTTATATATAGGTGAGGGTCATGTTGTTGCATATTCCATAGAAGGAAGGTAAATTAATAGTAACGTGTTAGCATCAATCACTAATCAATTAAAAGATCGATAATCAATTAGGGTCAATTAGGGATGAGAACATTTGTTCAATTTACCATAAATAAATTATGAGCAATTAATTTTGTAAAATAATCCCTAACTATTTTTGTACCTAATTCAAATCATCAATTGTACAAAAATCAGTCCACGATGTAATTCAAGAAACGTGATACACAATCAAATGTTCTTTACCAAAATCTTATTCAAATTATCACAAGATCAATCCAACCATAAAAATATAATACGCAGTCAAATAGCCGAGAAATTTGTCAACTAATTCAAAGAAGATGGATAATATCAAAATTCAGAATTAGCAACCTATGACAAAATTGATCATTATTAAAATTTAGATTTTTCACATCTGGTAGTCTTAAAATAAAAGCACACAAAATGGCAAAGAATCGGATGAAATAAATCATTCATGCATTGTTAATTCAGAGTCTGAAATTTGTTAAAGAAGGGGAAAAGAGATTAAAATTAAACACAAACATTTAAATATTTAGGCAAACCTGTGGATGGATTTTTCATCTCTTTTTTGACAAATGGATCAACCGCACAGAGAAGGTTGGTGGCGGGTGGACGACGGAGATGACCTGGTAGATCTAGTATCGCCGGAGTAGGCGTTGGCAGTGCGGCGAGGACAAGCGGCAGTAGGCAGTGGTAGATCTAGTATCGTCGGAGTAGGCGTTGGCGGCGCATATAGAGGGCGGTGGAAAAGCTGTTAGAGAAGGGGTTCTCGGTGGCGCTGCTCCACCGATCAGCGACAGCAGCCATGGGAAAGAGAGTTTAGATAGAGAGAGAAGGAGAGAGGTTAGATAAAGAGAGAAGGAGCGGCTGTTGTTTGATTTTCGAATTAGGGTTAGATTTTTGGATTAAAAAGGAATGAACGGTGTATCAGATCTCAGTCGTTGGATCCGTTCAGTATCAACAACTGAGATCTAAAAATTGAAAATTTGGAATTGAGTTTCAAAAATGGCTAGAATTGTAAGATATTGGACAAAATTAAGTTAAAAGGTCAATAAATTTAGGTAAAATGAATTAAATTAGGCTATTATGTAATTTAAAATAGGATAATAGTATATAATAATAATAATTAAATAATAAATAATAATAATAATAATTAAATAATAAGTAATAATAATTAATAATAAATAATTTAATAAAATAAATAATGCTAAATAATGGAAAACTAGATATTGTGTTTGCAAAAATGTGGATGTGCATAACTACGTGGGAAATTATTTAATAAATATTAATAAAAATTACATAAAATGCTGAATTTGAGTTTAAAAATTATGACAATGATACTAAAGCTAAGAAATAATTTATGCATTTCCTTTAATTATAAATACGACACGTTAGTATATACTCAATGTAAGAATAATATTTATAAATATTGATAATTAAAATTAAATAATTTTGATATAATAACAGCCTAAAAGTGATATCGGGAGGTCACAATTGGCTGTCAACAGAGTCGCCACCTAATTTTCAAGAAAAAATAGGAAACCTATTTATTTATTAACAAGTACTCCCTCCGTTTAAAAAGAAATGACTTACTTTCCTTTTTAGTTCGTTTAAAAAAGAACGACCCCTTTCATTTTTTGGCAATACTTTAATTTAAACTTTCCAAATGACATGTTTAGGACCACAAGATTAAAGGGCATTTTGATACATTTGACACTACTTTAATTTAAGGATACAAGATTCAAAAATTTTCTTTATTTTCTTAAACTTTGTGCCAAATCAAAGTAGGTAATTCTTTTCGAAACGCAGGGAATATGACGAAACCAATTTAGATTCTAGGTAATGATTCAAATTATTGCAAGGGAAGGGGTTAGACACCCTTCAGAATCTACAAATATGGTTCCCGTCCAGACTTAAGTTTATTAAAAAAAGAAAAAAGAAAAAAGAAAAAAAAATCAATGTATGCAAATACAAATATAAAATATATATTAAAATAATATAATGTGTATGCTATAGTAAAATATATATATAAGGAAAATATATAAATATGCACGTAAAGACAAAATTGAATAAAGAAAAATTATTTTAAGAAAAAATTCTACATAATATCCATTAATGTAAAAAAGTGAATTATTTGATTAAGTATCTAAATGAATTTTAATATAACTAGTAATGACCTAAATTTGCCTAAAGTGTGAGGAGAATCGCGTGAAAAAAAAATATCAAAAAAATTATATTAAAGAAAAAACTATGCAATATCTTTCAATGTATAAGTATGAATTAATTGAGTAAGTATCTAAATTAATGTAATTTTTTAATATAAATATTAATGTCCTATATTTGCCTAAACACGTGATGAACATTTGTAAAAAGCATTTCCGTCCAATGCCCCAAAAATAAATTTTACACTATAATTTATATTTTGTACAAGTGTAAAAATATAAAAAATGCAAACACAAAATTTAAACTCTTCGTTAAATGTCACTCCCGGGAGATAGATCAGATGTAGACAACCTGGTGAAAGAACAAGTATTCCCAACCTGGATAAACACTTGTAAATAAAAATATTTGTAACAAATAAATAATTATCAAAATAAATTGAAAATATTTGTGTGCTTATATGTATAAAAATATGTACTCAAGCTCTCATGATATTTAAAGTAAAATATGCATTTTTATATTGCGGTTTCTATTAAGAAATAGTTTCTCTTGAGTCAATTTTGTGGGTAAACAGATTCTCCTTATATTTAACGTAAAGTCAGCATCTTTTATATTGAGGACTTTTGTAAATAATGGTTTCTTGAGTCAATTTTATGAGTAGGCAGTGCGTTGCATATGTTTTTTTTATGTGAAAATGGTGGATGAGGTTGCATAATTCGTTGCAGTAGTTCTGTCATGCGTTTGAATGCCATATGTGCTGAATGATTCCCAACCTCATAATGTGCTATGTATTGGTCTTTTGCATATGTGTGGTGATTTTTGCTATAATGTGTGTCACTTTTATTCTCAAATCAAATTACTTGTTATACAATGGGTGGCCTTGCTTGGGATCGATTTGTAGTAGTAGTAGTAGTTCTTGTTGTAGTACAACTTCTTCTTCTGTTGCATAGTGGTCAGTTTTGCATAAGCACTAATTTTTCTAGGTGGAGTGTCTCTGTTATACCTTCCAAAGATGGAATTGAGCAGCAAAATGTGTTTCATTATCAAGCCATGTGTTTGATGCAATGGATGGAAAATGGGATGATTATTTCCTCCTCTTTGTTGTTTTTGACACTTCTTGGTATGATAATGATGAAATGATATCTAACTTGTTGAAAAGAACATCCTAAAATGTGGAACGTAGTATTATTGTTATGAAGTGTGTGGGCTCGTTGATAGAGTCATGTTTTTCTTCTTTCTGTTGATAGTGTGCAGACAGGTTTATTTTAGTCTAATGTCCTCTTTTGTATTGTTAACGACAATAGGTAATGGTTTATTCACAATGAGTTCTGCAGTGGTGAAGGTAAGCAGGTAACTGATTAAAGCACTATGATGGTGGTTTATTTTAGTTTAATGGTGCGCCTTCTTCTAATTTAGAGCATTGTTTGTCCTAAACATTTTAATGATTTAATAGAGTATTTGAAACTTGAATCATCCCTTCGTTGCTAGTTGCACACCAAATGGAAACTTTCTATGGTGATGTCTTAAATAAACGTGTCTTTTAAGTTGAGTGTTCTTGTGTAATAGTGCCATCACTTGGGTAAAGGTGCTTCTGTTTAAGAATTTTAAATCATTTGTACATCTATTGGGTTTTCCAGACCTGTTATTCCATATATACTTTCAGGATGTCGTAAGTAAGACACTTGCAGGTTCAACAGAAGTTTAGTACACAAGACATTTCATAATCTCAGTGGGAAACAAGTGAAGTAAAACATGCTCTTCCAAGAGATGGTAGTTCTGGTGGTTTTGGTGGTCATTCCACGGGCAACGGTGGTAGTGGTATGGGTGGTGGAAATTACCAGGGGTATGGTGCATCTAGTGACAATCCTAATTCTTATGACAGAATGGATACCAACAGATACATGCAGTCACAAAACACTGTAGGTGGCTATCCACCTTATGGTTCCTCCGGATATGGTACACCGGGTTATGGTTATGGATCGTCCAACAATGGCATGGGTTATGATGCTTATGGAAGTTACGATGGAGCCAATCCTGGCTATGGGGCTGTCAATCCTGGATATGGTGGTCCAGCAGTAGCTGCTGCCTTTGGAAATCCAAATGTGCCTGGTGCTAGTTATGGTAGCGGTCAAGCTGGTGGATCGAGAAGCTCGTGGGGTTCTTAGGGTCCTTCTGGATATGGGAACATGGGCTTTGGTAATGGATCATGGGATGCTTCAAGTGCTGGTAGTGGAGGTGGACCCGCTAATGGAGGATCTGTTGTTGGTCAGTCTCCAGCTGGAGCCACGGGTTATGGAAATCAAGGTTATGGCTATGGTGGATATGGTGGAGGTGATGGTGCTTATGGAAATCCAGTTGGTGGAGGTGGTGCATCGGGAGATATGTAATCAGGTGGTGGGGGTTACATGGGTAGTGGCTATGGCGATGCTAGGGGAAATTCACAAGGTTCGGGTAATTATGGTTCTCAGCAAAATGGACCTCATGGTGGCCAAGTTGGATATGGTGGTGTCTATGGTGGTGCTCCAAGTCGGCATGCTCAAAAACACTGATCACAGTGCTTGATTTCATTTGAGAACTTACCTATTGCTGGAGGGGAACTTCACTTTCATGCTGCTGGTTTCGTTCCATATACAGTTTACTATTGCAAGCATTACGCGCTCAATGGGATTGGTTGGATTGCTTGAATTTTAGTTTTTTGCTGTTCTTATTCTAGTTTACTATAAGTAATGTCGGTAGTATTGCCTATTTCGTAATATTTTCTGTTTAACTGCCATTTTAATTTGGCTTGCATATGGTTATTTTTACTAGCTATCTAATGCATCTCCTCCCGTAGCCTGTTATGTCAAAGCTTATGTGAGTTAGCTTTTGTTTGTGTTGTTCGGTTTTGAATATAGTTCCGTAACCCGTTTGTGCCTTCCCAAGCAGGATACTTAATGCTAGTTTCTCCTCACTATAAAAAATGAATTCTTTTTGTTTCCCATTTTACTTGCGTTGGACAAAGAAGTTTTCGTGATGCTTCTTATTGGTAATGCAGCTGTAGCCGATATGGTTAGCAATAGCAGTAGTGGTAGTTAAGTTTTGAGAATGACATAATTATTTTCCTCTGTATTTGACCTTGTGTTGCACAGGAGGAGATGCCCGAGTACTAACGTTTGATGACATCCCACTCTGTCAAATCCGACCTAGGTGCTAGGGATTGTGTTCATTGCGCACAAGTACTTACCGTGGAATTTGGCTCATGGTGCATTTCCTAAAACTGGTCATGGTGAAGCGGGGTGAAGACTAACAGCAGTCATCGTATGGTATGTGTTGCCAACAACTGGTGTTTAGTTGTACTAGTGATTTTGTATATGGAAAGGTAGACTAGAATATGACCATGTTTTCGAGGTACTTGGCAATTTAACTCGCAAACAAGTTCTTTAGTTTTTGGCAGTTTTTCACTTATAAAAGGATGCTTTTCTGGAGATGGATTACAGAATAACATGGTTTAGGCTACCTCACTAGTTTAGAACGATTAAACTTTATTTTTCTTGTTTACACCAATTTAACAGTAGAATAGCTTAGAACTTACTTACTGTCTTTCGTCTAATTAGGATTTGTCTGTGCACTGACTGTGGTAGTTGAGCTTATTGCTTTTCTATTTTTTTCTGGGTTGTCTCTAACTCCTGTTGTCCCTTTGAGTAGGGTGTTTTTCCTTGGACTTGACGAAAGATTCACGTTTCGCCTGGCTTTCATTAACAATGCTGAAACATTTTTGGGTTATTTTGCTTTGATGTATGTTCTTTAGTCTCAAGTAGTGAATGACCGTTCACTGGATTTTCCAACTAAAAGACTATGCTTAGTGAAGTTCTACCGCATTTCGCCAACCAAGGATATCATTTAACTAAGGCACAGACACTTTGAGTTGCTGATTCTATAATTGTTAAACTGCAGAATCTTTGTTTCTATTGGGAATGCATTAGTCTTGTCATTTCATTGTTTCTATGTTTGGATAACTAAGGAAAGTAAATGAATACTGTTGTGAACCAAGCTAACTCTATTGGGCCAATTAATATGCTGGAGAGGGGGTTCAAAATTTGAAGAAAAACTTATCGAAAGGAGCTCAACATCTATTATATATACATATAATATGATTTTAGTAATGTATAAACAGTATAATTTTTCGCCGAAGGGGGTTCGGTGAATAGTTCTTTTGCAATTCCTTATCTAGATTGTTTGATTTTGAGTCGAGGGTTCGTCGGAAACAACGTCTCTATCTCACATTTGAGGTAGTGGTATGGATTGCTTACACTTACCCTCCCAAGACCCCACTTGGTGGGAATATACGGTGAACCCCCATCCATTACACATGCTGGCTCCGCCCCCGAGTAAAGAGGTGATTGTTGTATAGAAATGGCAACCAAAGGTGGAGATGTGAATATTCAACGCGATTTTGGGTTGTTGATGGGGTAGTTTTTGTTTGGGAACTAACGTAGGGAAGAAAGTGAAGAGTTAGAAGCTTGGAGTCACTCAATGATAAAATAATACTAATAGATTAACATATCACAAAATGATAAAAATTAAACTAAATTGATTTTCAAAATGTAACCATTACAAATGAGGCATAGATCACCGAAAACGTAAAATCTCTATACAATTATTAATTCAAAATATTAAAGAATTGTGCAAGTGACAGATTGTTCACTAGAATAAATTGTACAATTGACAAATTGTTCACTATAAGGGGGTTCATGGTATGCTAGGATGGCATAAACCGTCTGAATAATAGAGACTATCATTCCGACTTGGTGGGAATATACTGGGTAGAGAAATATACATGTTTTAGCATGTTTTAGAATTTGATTACTAAATATACATGTTCAACCTTCATGTTTGTACTCCGATGGAGCAAAACAAGTCATATATTTTAGCATATGATTACAAAATATACATGTTCAACCTTCATGTTTATACCTTAGTAGAGCAAAACAAGTCACATATTTTAGCATATGATCGCAAAATATACATGTTCAACCTCCATGTTTATACACTCCGGTAGAGCAAAACAAGTCACATATTTTAGCATATGATTACAAAATATATACAAGTTCAACCTTCATTGTTTGTACTCCAATAAAGCAAAACAAGTCACATATTCGAGCATAAGACCATATGTTCACAAGCGTATACAAACAACCATTTCACCTAAGGATCATCTTGTTCTCAGTGACCCTCTATGCCATGTGACTTTAGAGTTAACGGGAGCATATTTTCCAACGATGAAAATGGTTCATAAATAGTGTGATATAATATGTAGTGTGATATAATATGTAGTTTTGATAGTGTGATATAATATGTAGTTTTAAAAAAATTGTTATCATAAATCTAGTGATAGAAGACTATCTAGCTTGGTTCGTCTATTAACTTGGCTTTTGAAGAAGAAGGTTCGGCATGCTTCGACTTATCTTTATTATCCGGTAAATTCATTCCTTTCTCTGATATTTCATAAAGTAGATGGATA
The DNA here is from genome assembly GCA_030864225.1 of Capsicum baccatum var. pendulum. NCBI lineage: Eukaryota > Viridiplantae > Streptophyta > Magnoliopsida > Solanales > Solanaceae > Capsicum > Capsicum baccatum. The sequence continues at coordinate 274,149,828 of CM061561.1, read as the reverse complement.
GAGTCAGTAGATTAGTAAAAAAAAATAACAAGTGCTCCTGAAATTATTGATAGAAAATAAGACAACTATTCCATGCATTTATCTTATATACTTTAAATTTAATACAACATTGAACACAGTGAATGAAAACAACAACAAACAAAAAAAAATAGGTAGTATATTGTAACTTTGGGATTGTAATTGGGGTCGAAGCTCCACATGTGTTGTTTATGTGGTCAGGTCAAGCTTCATCTGGGCCAAGGCTATAGGCCCAAGCAACTTCTTCCACACAAGACCACGTAATCTCTGACGCTCTGCATCCAATTTTGCAATCTCCAGGTCATATGTTTGGGTGGTCAGGTCAAGCTTCATCTGGGCCAAGGCTGTAGGCCCAAGCAACTTCTTCTACACAAGACCACGTAATCTCCGATGCTCTTCTTCCAATTTTTCAATTTTCTTCACTCCCTCCAGGTGTTGCTTGTTTGCAACTTCTGCAGACTGTACGCTCATATTTTTTTTCAACATCTCAATTTCTGCTTCATCTTGGGCTTTTTCTTCACTGAGCTGTATCACCATGCTAGAACGCTCCTGCAAAGACCTTGAGAGTATAGAATTTTCCACTGCAGACCTGAGTAACTGTTTGTCCAGGTTAGCTAATTTTGCTTCAAACTCATGCTTCATTTTGTCAAACTGTTTGGCAGCCTTCTCCCAACCTGTACAGAGAGATGTGAATAAAAGAATTCAGTACCAATTTGCAAAACACTTGTTGCAAGAAAAACACAAGTCAATAAGGAACATCACCTGAGATAGCTTCTTCAGCAACTTTAGCATATTATTTTCCCAGGTTTTCCTTATTAGTCATTTGTGACTGTGCAGTAGCCAACTTTTCATTCAAATCCTTAACTTCATCCTCTAAGCCACTCACTTGTTCCTTAAGAGACTTAACTTGATCTATCTGCCGCATGCACTCCTTCAGTGCACCATCCAGATGTGATTCCCTGTCTTCAGCAGTAAGCTTCAAAAGAGTAATGGATTCCAGGTGATTTTTCAGTGTTGCGTCTTCTGACTTAGCCTTCTCCCTACCTGTACAGAGAGATGTGAATAAAAGAATTTAGTACGAAGTTGCAAGAAAAACACAAGTCAATAAGGAACATCACCTGAGACAGCTTCTTCAGCAACTTTAGCATATTGTTTTCCCAGGTTTTCCTTATTAGTCATTTCTGACTGTGCAGCAGTCAACTTAAGAGACTTAACTTGATCCTCCAGTCAAGTCAAATGTGAATAAGATTCAACGGAAATTTGCACATATTTAGGTTTCTTGATTTCCTGTTTACCCTGAAATATATCTGCCGCATGCACTCCTTCAGTGCAGTAGTAAAATAGAAATAGAAAGAAATCCCAACACAGCAAAATATGCAACATGTTTTCCATAACTTTTTGTATTGAAAGTAACTAATGCTTTGTTTAAGAGAGTAGTACTGGTAATTGTAAAACTTAAGAACTTGTGAACTTAAAAGCTTGTGAACTATTGTTTATATAGGCTAAGTATTGTAAAACTAAACCAACATAAAAATGGTAAAAAAATATCTCAGTAAGAGAATTTCTCTTACTAAATCAATCATATACCAATTAAAAAGGAAAGTCAATATTTGTAAAAGCCATTCACAATATTGTTTTCCTTAGGCCAAATCGAATAAATAAAAAATATCAAGACTGTCATGATTAAAAACTAGATTCCCATAATACTGAAAGTTACCTTATATATAGGTGAGTGACATGTTGTCGCATATGCCGTAGAAGGAAGGTAAATTAATAGTAACAAGTTATCATCAATCACTAATCAATTAAGAGATCGATAATCAATTAGGGTCAATTAGGGATGAGAAAATTTGTTCAATTTACCATAAATAAATTATGAGAAATTAATTTTGTAAAATAATCCCTAAATATTTTTGTACCTAATTGAAATCATCAATTATACAAAAATCAGTCCACGATGTAATTCAAGAAACGTGATACACAATCAGATGTTCTTTACCAAAATCTTATTCAAATTATCACAAGATCAATCCAACCATAAAAATATAATACGCAGTCAAATGTTCTCCGTTATAATCACGAGACGAGAAATTTGTCAACTAATTCAAAGAAGATGGATAATTTCAAAATTCGGAATTAGCAAACAATGACAAAATTGATCATTATTAAAATTTAGATTTTTCACATCTGGTAGTCTTAAAATATAAGCACACAAAATGGCAAAGAATCGTATGAAATAAATCATTCATGCATTGTTAATTCAGATTCTGAAATCTGTTAAAGAAGGGGAAAAGAGATTAAAAGTAAACACAAACATTTAAATATTTAGGCAAAACTGTGGATGGGTTTTTCATCTCTTTTTTGACAAACGGATCAACGGCACGGAGAAGGTTAGTGGCGGGTGGACGGCGGAGATAACCTGAGGCGGCGACGGTTGGTTGACGGAGGAGGTTGGAGAGCAGGGGGTCTCGTGGCAATGTTGGAGCGCTGTTGGCGTGCTGGTTCATCGCCGAAAAGGGGAAAATGGAGGGATAGATGGTGATAGAGGCTGAGGGGCTGGCGGCGCGGCGAGGACGAACGGCAGGAGGCAGTGGTAGATCTGGTATCGCCGGAGTAGGCGTTGGAGGCGCATATAGAGAGCGGTGGGAAAACTATTGGAGAAGGGGGTCTCGGTGGCGCTGCTTTGCCGATCAGCGGTGACAGCCATAGGAAAGAGAGGTTAGATAGAAAGAGAAGGAGAGAGGTTAGATAGAGAGAGAAGAGCGGTTGTTGTTTGGTTTTGGAATTTGGATTAGGTTTTGGATTAAAAAGGAAAGAAAGGTGTATCAGATCTCAGTCGTTGGATCCATTTAGGATCAACGACTGAGATCTAAAAATTGAAAATTTGGAATTGAGTTTCAAAAATGGCTAGAATTATAAGAAATTGGACAAAATTAAGTTAAAAGGTGAATAAATTTAGGCAAAATAAATTAAATTAGGTTGTTATTTGAATTAAAATAGCGATAGAAGTATATAATAATAATAATTAAATAATACATAACAATATTAAATAATAAGTAATAAATAATAATAAATAATAATAATAATTAAATAATAAATAATAATAATTAATAATAAATAATTTAATAAAATAAATAATGCTAAATAATGGAAAACTAGATATTGTGTTTGCAAAAATGTGGATGTGCATAACTACGTGGAAAATAATTTAATAAATATTAATAAAAATTACATAAAATGCTGAATTTGAGTTTAAAAATTATGTCAATGATACTAAAAGCTAAGAAATAATTTATGCATTTCCTTTAATTATAAATGCGACACGTTAGTATGTACTCAATATAAGAATAATATTTAAAAATATTGATAATTAAAATTAAATAAATTTGATATAATAACAGCCTAAAAGTGATATCGGGAGGTCAGAATTAGGTGTCAACAGAGTCGCCACTTAATTTTCAAGAAAAAATAGGAAACCTATTTATTTATTAACAAGTACTCCCTCCGTTTAAAAAGAAATGACTTACTTTCCTTTTTAGTTCGTTTAAAAAAGAATGACCCCTTTCATTTTTTGGCAATACTTTAATTTAAAATTTCCAAATGGCATGTTTATGACCACAAGATTAAAGGGCACTTTGATACGTTTGACACTACTTTAATTTAAGGCTACAAGATTCAAAAATTTTCTTTATTTTCTTAAACTTTGTGCCAAATCAAAGTAGGTAATTCTTTTCGAAACGGAGGGAGTATGACGAAACCAATTTAGATTCTAGGTAAGGATTCAAATTATTGCGAAGGGAAGGGGTTAGACACCCTTCAAAATCTACAAATATAGTTCCCGGCCAGACTTAATATTATTATAAAAAAGAAAAAAGAAACTAAATCAATGCATGCAAATATAAATATAAAATATATATTAAAATAATATAACGCGTATGCTATCGTAAAATATATATATAAGGAAAATATATAAATATGTACGTAAAGACAAAATTGAATAAAGAAAAATTATTTTAAGAAAAAAAATCTACATAATATCCATTAATGTAAAAAAGTGAATTATTTGATTAAGTACCTAAATCAATTTTAATATAACTAGTAATGACCTAAATTTGCCTAAAGTGTGATGAGAATCGCGTGAAAAATCAAAAATATTAGAAAAATTATATTAAAGAAAAATTTATGCAATATCTTTCAATGTATAAGTATGAATTAATTGAGTAAGTATCTAAATTAATTTAATTTTCTAATATAAATATTAACGACCTATATTTGCCTAAACACGTGATGAACATTTGTAAAAATCATTTCCGTCCAAGGCCCCAAAAATAAATTTTACATTATAATTTATATTTTGTACAAGTGTAAAAATATAAAAAATGCAAACACAAAATTTAAACTCTTCGTTAAATGTCACTCCCGTCAAGTATTCCCAACCTGGATATACACTTGTAAATAAAAATGTTTGTAACAAATAAATAATTATCAAAATAAATTGAAAATATTTGTGTACTTATATGTATAAAAATATATAATTTTTTAAAAGGTGGCTCATATTAGATTTTAAATACGACATACGAAGTGGTTGCTGATTTATTAGTCGTCCTAACTCGTGTTGCCAAGATACGAATCATAAAACTTTTAAGTTATAAAAATTTCGTCATTGCCCAAATTTATTTATTTTATTACGTATTTATATATATAATATACATCTTTTTATTTGTATAGGCCTCAAAAATTGATGAAAAATTTCTTCATTGGCTATAAAGGGAGATAACAAATGACTCAAAAATAACCCTAACAATGTCTATTTATATTAGTCCACAAAGGGAGGTAACAAATGACCATCCTAAAGAGTGTAATTTGCAAACAGTATCACACGTAATTAAAGAGTGTAATCAAATAATTTTTTTATGAAGCAATCTAACTAAACATGATTTGACAATCCCCATTATTTAATTAATCTACACTTCCAGTTTGTTGTAAAACAGTATCTTGCCTCATTAATCATGTTGTAAATTTTCATAACTAGATTTGATGAAGTTGCTTATTTAATATTCTTCATTTAAATATAACTAAGAATCAAATAATTAATTAAACCACAAGAACTAATACGCTATAAGCAATGCACCAACAAATTAAATTTGTTTGCAATACCTTATTTAGCCCTAACTTCGTAATTGTCAACACAAATTAATACAGTACTAAAATTTTGGTTGCTTAATTAGTTATTCCCATTTAAACATTAACTAAGAGACAAAACTAAACCACAAGAATTATTACCCAATATGTAATGCACCAACAAATACCTTATTTTAGCCTTATCATGTATACTAAAAATGAAATTCTAAAATGTTGGTTGCTTAATTGATATTTAATCATATCAATACCGTTCAATCTTAAATAGAAATAATATAATGTTTTCAAAAAATTAAATAAAAAGGGTGTAAAACAGAAAATTAATTCTATTTTAGGGGGTGTAAATTAGATTTTGAGGAAATGTAGGGTGTAATAAAGAGGAAACATGTGTCGTTTTCAAGTAATTAAAAGGGTCATTTTCGACAAGTTGATAAAAATAAGTATTAAACATGTGCAATGGATACATTACACTAGTAATTGTCACTCAAACATGAATGCAATTTGATCCTTCTATGGGAAAAAGTGAGGATTTACATGTGGTGCTTCTTTTTAAGCATTTATTTTGGTCCACAAATATTATGTTTTCTCCGTTTATTTTTATTTATTTATATTTGAAAACTTGATATTTTTACTAGAGCATCCTTCGTTATTATAAGTAGTTTCATCTCACTAACTATTAGGTGAATTGAAAATAAAAGAGAGTTATTGGGTATACTAAAACTTCTGTTATGTGCAAAATTGAAAGAAAAAATCAATAAGAATTTAGTGTACACAATCTTGTTATGCATGTCTGTAAAAAAACTGTTCTCACAACTTGAATCGCTGACTTAATAATATGGTAAAAGTGATTTTTTTACTATAGTAAAAAATAAAGGTGGATAGAGGTAGTACTATATTCGTTTGTCTCAAATTATCTATCATTATTACTAAAAATAGTTATTGTTTCAAGAAAATACCTAATATGTTAGGATGTAAATAAAGGTCAAATTTTGAAAATATTTTTTCCAGTTAACATTTTTTAGAGTCGTGTAAAAAAATGCACGATGTTTTATTGACTTTTGCAGAACTCACAATATTATAAAATTACAATTCTATCGGTTAATCAGCATTCCTTCCAATAAAACATTTATGAAATTTTAATATTTTCACAAACACATTTATCGTATAATTTATTTTTTTAAAGGAATAAGTGATGAGCTATGTAATATTTACAGCCTTTAGAAACATTCTAAACTGTAAAAATAACAACTATATTTTGTAGAATTATGAAATATATCAAAATCTACCTTAGAAACCTATACAAGTAGATATTTCAATATTTTAAAAGATTCTTAAAAAGATAAGTCAATTTCTTTAACTTTCTAATATTCGAAATTTAGTAATTCATCCAATATACATTCCTTCAAACAAGTCTTATTTCACGAAAAATACCTATCAACAACAATATTCTCAATGTTAGTGTTTAAATTCGAAACTTTTAGTTAATGCTGAAAAAATATTATCGAAGCCACCACATATTTACCGGTGATATTCCAAACCAAATAAACATTTATATATGTAGACAGATATTGAGGTAGTGGTAAGATTCACGTATACTTCAGACCTTATTTGTGATAGAGTCATGTTTTTCCTCTTTCTGTTGATAGTGTGCAGACAGGTTTATTTTAGTCTAATGTCCTATTTTGTATTTTAGCATATGATTACAAAATATACATGTTCAACCTTCATGCTCATACTCCAATAGAGCAAAACAAGTCATATATTTTAGCATATGATTACAAAACATGTATGTTCAACCTTCATGTTTATACTCCAGTAGAGCAAAACAAGTCCTATATTTTTGCATATGATTACAAGTCATATATCTTTACATATGATTACAAAATATACATGTTCAACCTTCACGCTTATACTCCAGTAGAGCAAAACAAGTCACATATTTTAACATATGATTACAAAATATACATGTTGAACCTTCATGTTTATACTCCAGTAGAGCAAAACAAGTGATATATTGTAGCATATGATCCCAAAATATACATGTTCAACCTTCATGTTTATACTCCAGTGGAGCAAAACAAGTCATATATTTTAGCATATGATTACAAAATATATATGTTCATCCTTTACGTTTATACTCCAGTAGAGCAAAACAAGTCACATATTTTAGCATATGATTACAAAATATACATGTTCAACCTTCATTGTTTATACTCCAATAGAGAAAAACAAGTCACATATTCGAGCATAAGACCGTGTGTTCACAAGCGTATAGAAACAACCATTTCACCTAAGGATCATCTTGTTCTCAGTGACCCTCTATGCCATGTGACTTTAGAGTTAACGGGAGCTTATTTTTCAACGATGAAAATGGTTCATAAATAGGTTGTTTGGTTCCCTTCACCGGACGCAAGCAAGCTAGGTAGCCATGCATCTGGTTGTTGAAGTTGACCAATAACAGCTTACTAATCACTGGTGTGATGGACTCCTCTTCTTTAGACACTGGCGCGCCAGATATGTCCTATTTATTTTGATAGAAGAAATCTGGATTAGGAAGCCGTTCCTCATACATGTAAGATGATATTGAAGAACTGTGATCGCGAATGTGTAAAGACAGACATTTTGTAGCTACTTAAGTATAAACACAGACATGTAGATGATATCGGAGAATTGTTATCACATGGACATGTAAACACAGACATTCTAAAGCTACTTAAGTATAAAACATCCTACTTAAGTATAAACACGCAGACATTTTGAAGCTATTTAAGTATAAACATAGACATTTCGAAGCTACTTAAGTATAAAATATCCTACTTAAAAGCGTAAACGCAGACATGTAGATGATATCGGAGAATTGTTATCATATGGATATGTAAACAGAGACATTTTGAAGCTACTTAAGTATAAACACATTACACAGACATGTAGATGATATCAGAGAATTGTTATCATGAATATGTAAACATGTAGACATTTCAAAGATACTAGAGTATAAAACACAGACATGTAGATGATATCGAAGAATTGTCATCATAAATATAATAGAGACATTTTGAAGCTATTTAAGTATAAAAAGAGACATATAGATGATATAGGAGAACTGTCATCATAGATGATATCGAAGAACTGTTATCATGAATGATATCGAAGAACTGTTATCATAAATATGTAAACACAGACACTTTGAAGCTTCTCAAGTATAAAATATCCTACTTACCAGGAAATTGAGTTCTTGATTGTCAGCGCCAAGATATATCTCGATTAGCTTGTGTAAATTAGCTAACGTTGAACCTTTAACAACCTTTAGTGTAGTGATAATAATCCCAGGATTTTCCTTTGATAAATCTTCCCATTTCACGTGCACGTCCAGATCAACGCCTATGCTTTCAAATGTAGGGTTGAAGTTCTCCTTTGAATCGTTAACTTTCTCGCTAGAGAGATTATGTAATTTTCTTATAGGTGAATCCTCTCTGATTTCTTTAACTGGAGGTGATTTCGATTCAGTTGTTATACACTGCTGAGAGTGTTCTCTAGAATTTCCACAAAGTTTGAATATATTTTGAATTAGTTCTTTTCTTGAAGAGACAATATCACTAGAAAGATCATCGGAACGATCTTCTACTATAGTTGTATGCAATAAATCATGATGGAGCATGGCAGAATGTATTGTCTTTTACTCAATAACCTCTTTTTGCACCTCCTCGACAGGGGGGTTCTCTTTATCCCCTTCACTGTCGTTACCTTCTTCTTCCTTCTCGAACACGGTGCTCAAGAACGATTTGTTGGTAAAATGTTACAACAAATCGATAGAAGGATCTTCAACTTCTCTTGTATCGCTTATTCTAGGATAGCCCAAAAATGCCTGAACTGTGTTACTTTCTGCTTTATCAACGGCCGCATCCTGCTTTCCACAGTTCATATCAATAGATTTATCCAAATCCATAGATTTCACCATTCCTACATCTTCAGAGTAAATCTCCAGTAGCCTTTTTCCCAAGCTGTTCTCCTCCATTTCTGTTGATCTATTGACAACCCTTGAACACCAAAGCTCGGCCTCAATCTCCTCCGAGCGCCTTTTAAGCATTTTGAACTCTTGTTGCTGCTGGAAGATTCTATCTTCCATTTTTCTTCTTTCCATCTCTACAAATTCATTTGCCATTTTCTAACACCGCTGTATCTTCTTTTCAAATTCATATTTCAACATCTGAGTTCACTCGTTTACTTTAACAATGACATCCTCCTCCATTGTCTCCACTCCTCCTTGTACTGCTAATTCATGTTTAGACCTTAACGTAACAATTTCTTCTTCTTTCTTCATAAGCTTTCTTTTACCTTCGTTACACTCTTTCTCTTTGAGCTTATTCTCCATCTGAAGCTTGTGGATAAACTGATCCATTACCGCAATCCTTGACCCCAAAATAACCGCTGAGGAAGAATCTTCTGCACCTTTCTCCTTCAACGGCGTATGAGGGCCACGGAGAATGCATTTTGCTTTTCTACCGTACTCTAGAGTAGAGATGGTTTTGTGAAGCTCTTTAGGATCTGGACTGGCACACAGTATCATGAGAATTTTGGACTTGTCATCCTCAAAAGAATCCTACACAAAATAGTTGAATCAACTTCTTACAATGACTAGTACATCTCCCAAACTGTTTGTGGCTGTGTCACTTGGTTCCTTACAAAATGATGTTGGTGCGCGTAAGATCCTCCAAAAATTACTGATTTTTGGATGATTCAATACGGAGGTAGCAACATTTTTGGAGGATCCAAGCAACATAGATATGCTATATACACAAGATGTAGTGCTTGTAAGAGCATAGTTAACTTGCTATCTCGGAATGGCACGTGGGAATCACCGTTAGAAATGGACTCAACCACCCTTTTAAGTGCACTGTTTCCCTGATTGATCTTTTCAGTCTGCGTAATTTGATTGTCGGATTAGTATCAAATGCATCAAGAGTTAAATTCATACATTTCAAATTACCGTTAATAGGAAATCTGGAAAAAAACATTAAAGAAGCGAGGTAAGTGAAAAACGTGGAACTTTACTTGCATTTTTGCTTCCATGCCAGTTTGACCAGCTTGTTCTATATTCTCGGAACCAGCCATATCGACAAGCATTAGTCGCCCTCCTACTGTCGGAAGATCAATTATCATATGCAACAACATTTAGCTTCCTTCGTAAAAGATGAAGACATATCCTTGCTGGAAACAGAAAACAAATAAAACTCTTTCCATTTAGACATCGTTAAACATATATTCAGGATTGACACCATGCAGTGGCTCCGAGAGCTCCGCTCATTGCACAAAGTGCTATTCACCATTCTTCTCTTCTCCACTTTCTGAATCTCCTTTGATATCTTTGTATCCTCAGTACTAGAAATAAAAGTTGCATTCTTTGCCTTTTTACCGATAACTTCAAGTCTCACCTACAAAAGTAAAAGCACAGGGCAAGCATTATACAGAGAAATACAAAGTAGTACAAGTCATACTAGCTTTCGTCTGTCTAACTTTAGCATATCCTTATATTCTGGCTTGTGTAGCTATGTTAGGCATACAGATCAATAATGGCAAGATCAATGGCGCTATGGCAAAAATATGTACCAAGGAATTAGGCAAAGTACTATAAATCATTGGCAGTTCAATTATTAAGTGAAGTACTATAAATCATTAGAATTCAGTACTTAATGATAACACCGTCGATTGAAAGTCGAGTATAGAAATGTAAGGTCAAAATGCAGAAGTCAATTTATCTGAGGAGATATATAAGATATACACTGACCACATGTCCCTGTTTAAGCTCAGGTCATGTCTAAACATGCACAACATGGATAAATTACCAAGTAGTCCTCATCAATTGAGAGAAACTAGAGAATTTTCTTAAATGCGTTCAATACAATAAGAACAATATCAGTGCCTCGATCCAAACAAGTTGGGTTTCAACCAAATGAATCCTGACTAACCATGTTTCCCCGTTTAAGCTCAACTAATGTCTAAACCTGCTCAATTTTGGATAAATATAATGTAAGATAATGGGAAATTTATAGATAATTTTGTGTGATTAAACTAGAGAATTTTCTTAAACGTGCTCTATATTACTACTACAACTACAACACCTAAATCCCAAACAAGTTGAATGTGATATAGTCGCAGACTAGGTTTGCGCATTTAAGCTCAACTAATGTCTAAACGTGCTAATTTTGGATAACCATAATTTGATAAAACAGGCAATACTTCTCTCTTTTTCTTCCATAGATAATTTAATGTGTTTTATAGAGAAACTAGAGCATTTTCTTAAATGTGCTCAATACTACAACCATAAAACCTCAATCACAAACAAGTGAAGTGTGCCATATGAATCATTACTGACCATTTTTCTCTGTTTAGGTTCAACTCATGTCTAAAGTGCTCAGTACAACCACAACAACACCTCAATCCAAATCAAGTGCTTATGAGTAAACACCAGATGGATCTAATAAATCTTGTTTAGCACAACCTTTGTACACTAACTTAGTGTAATCTGAATCAAATTTAGCTAGTGAGGTTAGCTTAAGAATGGTAAATGTAACCAAAAAAAAGTGAGAATATGCAAAATGGCTTTGTGGGTAAGTCCATTTTTTTTTGGATTCTTGATCGATTATTCCATTGTTGTTTGGGTCTTTTTTGAAGTTTTTTTTAGTTACTTTTTTGGAAAGTGAAATCAAGAAAATGTTGAAGGAAAGTGTAAATACAACTCTCTTTTATTGTGCAAGATAGTGGTTATCTTTACTACTACTAGTACACTGTAGACAAAAAGAGAAAAAATTCAGTGATATCCATTAAAGCTATCGAAAAAGAACTCATTATAAAGGTGTATTATACGCTGCCTTAACCTGCATTCAGTAATTTTACTAGTTACTCCAAGGCTCCCCTTTGTACGCTGTAGACAAGAGATGAAAAAATATGATTTCTTGGTAAAGAGTCTCTCTACTTCAACTTGATTCAGCAATATAAATTGTGTACACTTTATCTCCTCAAATTCCACTTTATGAGATTACACTGAATATGTTATTGTTATTGTTATTATTTTTTGATCTAAAAATATGACGTTTGATACTAAAATATGTTGGTTTTGTCCGAAAATGTGTCAGAGTCTATTTAAACCAGTCTCTCTGCTTCATTCCACGTTAGGAACATAGATTATGTATATTTTATTACTCCAAATCCCACTTTATATGAATATAGTAGGTACGTTATTTTTGTTTGGTCTGAAAATGTCGTAAGTCGGGTCTATCAGAAACGGTCTTTCTACTTCAGCTTGAGTCGCTAATATAAATTCTGAACAGTTTACCTCTCAAAATTTCACTTTATGAGAATACACTAAATACGTTGTTGTTGTTATTTTTCGATCTGAAAATATGACGTCTGATATTAGTACTATTTTCTCTTTCTCATTTTACGCGTCACGCTTTCAATTTTAGATTATCCCAAGGAAAAACTAAATTGTTTTAGAATACAAGTTTAAAAATTCCTTTTTATTCGTCAAATTTCGAGTCGAGTCAAATTAACCACATAAAATGAAAGGAAGGAAATAGAATATTTTAAAAAATAGTCCCTTTTTTTTTTGAAAAAAATAATAAATATAATTTTTAAAAATGAGAATATGTAAAATGGCTTTGTGGGCAAATTCAATTTCAAAAATAGTATATCTTTAAAAAATATAATATAAGTGTAATAATATTTTTAAAAAGTCTAAAAAAATTAACTATAACAAAAAAATATATAATATTTTTAAAAAGTTCAAACAACTTAGTTACTAAGAATATTAACATTTGATGAAAAAATATTATTATTTGAGAATGAGAACAAAATATTGTACTATAATAAAAACAAAAAAAACAACTCATAGGGTAAAGTAAATATTCCCTTGGTAAGAGAGAGGTGGAAAATTAACTATATAAGTTTGACCAAAGTACATTTATTGTAACAACCTTATTAAATTCCAATATTTGAAATTTGAATATTTTGGGGGGTATATTTGCCTCTTATGTTCAAAATATATTAATATTTTCCTCTTATGTATATTAATTAATGAAGTTTAACTAATATTATGTGAAGTATAATAGATTCTTGTGATTTATGTGAGTAATGTAAGAATTAATATTTAATGTTGTTTTAATTGAATTAATTATCTGATATTTGTTGTTGATGAGAGGTATAATATTATCCATTGAATTTAGTTGCGATACGCAAAAATTAATTCAGATACCACAGTTATATAAAAGAGACTTCAATGCAAAGAATCTGGCTCGAGTACTTATCCCTCTGTGTCAATCACGTATAACATTCCAAATCTAATCACTACCACTGATCTCATCAAATAACAACCGTTCATTTCCTGTCCCAATAGAGAAAATCAACGGTCTCAAGTTCGGGCACCGAATATGGAGAAAATTTCATTGAAAGCATCATCCTCAGAATAGACCTTGTAGTGCGCGATCCAGATTAGTCGACAATACGTGATCCAAATGAGAAAGAGCTCCATAACAGATATCGAACATTAGGTGGGAAACTGAAAAACAAATCTCATCACCACCACTAATCTCATTAAGTCATAACTGTTCATTCCTTGTCTCAATGGACAAAATCACTAGTCTCAAGTTTTGACACTGAATATGGAGAAAATCCCGTGAAGAATGTTATCCCGAAAATGAGCCTTATAATGTGTGATCCAGATTAATCAGCAATGAGCAATCCAAATTAGACAGAGCTCCATAACAGATACCAGGCATTCGATGGAAAACTAAAAAACAAAATAAAAAGCCTCATCACCACCGTTGATCTAATCAAATCACAACTTGTAGTGTGTGATACAAATTAGTCGATAATGCGCTATTTGAATTAGACAGAGCTACACGACAGACACCAAACACTAGGTGGGAAACTACAAAACAAAACAAAAATTTCATCACCATCACTGATCTAATCAAATCACAACTTGTATTGTGCAATCCAGATTAGTCAATAATGCACGATCCAAATTAGAGAGAGCTACACGACAGATACCATACACTAAGTGGGAAACTAAAAACCACCCCCACCATTGATCTAATCAAATCACAATCGCCAGTGTACGATCCAGATTAATCAACAATGCGCGATCCAAATTAGACAGAGCTTCACGACAGATACCAGAAATTAAGTGGTAAGCTAAAAAACAAAACAAAAATTCTCACCACCACCATTGATCGATTGAAATCACAACTCGTAGTGTGCGATCCAAACTAGTCGATAATATGCGATCCGTATTAGATAGAGCTTCATGATAGATACCAGACGATAGGTGGGAAACGGCAAACAAAACAAAAAATCTCATCACCACCATTAATCTAAACAAATCACAACTTGTAGCTTGCGATTCAAATTAGTCGATAATGGGCGATTGGAACTAAATAGAGCTTCACGACAGATACCATACACTAGGTGGAAAACTATAAAACAGAAAAGCTCATCACCATCACTGATTTAATCAAATCACAACTTGTAGTTTGTGATACAGATTAGTCGATAATGCGCGATCTGAATTAGACAGAGCTTTATGACAGATACCAGAAAGTAGGTGAGAAACTACCAAACAAAACAAAAAATCTCATCACTACCATTGATCTAATCAAATAACAATCCGTAGTGTGCGATCCAGATTAGTGGATAATGCACAATTCGAATTAGATAGAGATTCACAACAGATACCAGACACTAAGTGGGAAACTGAAAAAACAAAATAAAAAATCTCATCACCACTATTGATCTAATCAAATCACAACTTATAGTTTGCGATCCAGATTAGTCGATAATGCACGATCTGAATTAGACAGGGCTTCACTATAGATACTAGACACTAGGTACGAAACTACAAAACAAAACAAAACAAAAAGTCTCATCTCCACCATTGATCTAATCAAATCACAACTCGTAACGTGCGATTCAAATTAGTCGATAATGCGTGATTCGAATTAAACGTGTAATCCGAATTAGATAGAACTTCACGACAGATACCAGACACTAGGTGGAAAACTACAAAACAAAATAAAAAATCTCATCACCACCATTGATCTAATCAAATAACAATCTGTAGTGTGCGATCCACATTAGTCGATAATGTGCAATCTGAATTAGACAAAGCTTCACAATAAATATTAGACACTGGATGACAAACTGAAAAAACAAAATAAAAAATCTCATCACCACTATTGATCTAATCAAATCACAACACGTAGTGTGCGATCCAGATTAGTCGATAATGCGCTATTCAAAATAAATGTGTGATCCAAATTAAATTGAACTTTATGACAGATACCAGACACTAGGTGAGAAACTACAAAATAAAATAAAAAATCTCATCACCACCATTGATCTAATCAAATAACAATCCTTAGTGTGCGATCCACATTAGTCGATAATGCACAATCCAAATTAGACAGAGATTCACAATAGATATCAGAAACTGGATGAGAAACTGAAAAAACAAAACAAAAAATCTCATCAACACCATTGATTTAATCAAATCACAATCAGTAGTGGGCGATCCAGATTAATCGACAATACGCGATACGAATTATCCAGAGCTCCATAACAAATACCAGACATTAGATGGAAAATCGAAAAACAAAACAAAAATATCATCACCATCACTGATCTAATCAAATCACAACTCGTAGTGTGCAATCTAGACTAGTCGATAATGCGCTATCCAAACTAGACAGAGCATCAAAACAGATACAAGACACTAGGTGAGAAATAATAAAACAAAACAAAAATCTCATTAATCAAATCATAACTCGTAGTGTGCGATCTAGATTAGTCAATAATGCCCAATTCAAATTAGAGACAAAGCTTCACGACAGATATCAGACACCAGGTGAAAACTACAAAACAAAACAAAAAACTCATCATAACCATTGATCTAATCAAATCACAACCGTCCATTCCTTGTCCCAAATTCATCTTCATTCACCTCACTTTCCCATTTTTCTCCTTCATAAACCCTCACTTTATCTTTGTCTTCATCCAAAGAGAGATATAGACACTCAAAATTTACACTTCTTTTTTTTTGGTATAAATAATATACACACACCATATACAAAGAGAGTGAGGGAAAATACATATGGATTCAGATCAAGGAAAGCTATTTATTGGTGGAATATCATGGGAAACAACAGAAGAGAAGATGAAGGAGTATTTTCAAGTGTATGTGATGTTTTACAAACTGTTTTAATGATAGATAAGATTACTAGAAAGCCTAGAGGATTTGGTTTTGTTGTATTTGCAGATCCTAGTGTTCTTGATAGAGTTCTTCAAAATACTCATTTAATTGATGGACGCACAGTGAGTTTTTTTTACTCTATTTTAGCTTCTGGTGTTTCATTATTTTTGATTAGTTTTGTATTTATGCTTGTTGGGTTGTTAGTTTTTGCTGATTGTTGGATTTTGGGATTGTGGGTTTGTTAGTTTTTGCTGATTCATGGATTTTGAGCTTGTGGGGTTATTAGTTTTTGCTGATTCTTGGATTTTGGGATTATGGGGTTGTTAGTTTTTGCTGATTCTTTGATTTTGGGATTGTGAGCTTGTTAGTTTTTGATGATTCTTGGATTTTGAGCTTGTGGGGTTGTTAGTTTTTGCTGATTCTTAGATTTTGGGACTGTGGGGTTGTTAATTTTTACTGATTCTTTGATTTTGAGCTTGTGGTGTTGTTAGTTTTTACTGATTCTTGGATTTTGGGCTTATAGGGTTCTTAGTTTTTGCTGATTCTTGAATTTTGGGATTTGTATTTGTGGAGTTTTGGTTAAATGAGCTGACTTATGATTGTTTTTTGGGTGTTTCATGTGTTTTTGCCTTATATTATCATGACGTGACTTTTGGATATTGTTATACATATATACACCTTATATATAGAGAAAAAGTGGAGAGGAAGAGAGGGAAGAAAGCATGGATTCAGATAAAGAATAGCTTTTTATTGGTGGGATATCATGGGAAAAAACAGAAAGAAGATGAAGGAGTATTTTCAACTGTATGGTGATGTTTTACAGACTGTATTAATAAGAGATAAGATTACTGGAAATCTTAGAGGATTTGGTTTTGTTGTATTTGCAGATCCTAATGTTCTTGATAGAGTTCTTAAGGACACTCATGTAATTGATGGCCGTACGATGAGTTTTTTGGCTGTATATTCATGCTTTATTGTGTTTTTCTATTATTTTGGATTGTGAGGTTATTAGTTTTTGCTGATTCTTGGATCTTGAGCTTGTGGTGTTGTTAGTTTTTGCTGATTCTTGGATTTTGGGATTTTGGGGCTGTTGGTTTTTGCTGATTCTTTGATTTTGAGCTTGTGGGGTTGTTAGTTTTTGATGATTCTTGGATTTTGAGATTTTGGGCCTGTTGGTTTTTGCTGATTCTTTGATTTTGAGCTTGTGGGGTTGTTAGTTTTTGCTGATTCTTGGATTTTGGGATTTTTGGGCTGTTGGTTTTTGCTGATTCTTTGATTTTGAGCTTGTGGGGTTGTTACTTTTTGCAGATTCTTGGATTTTGATCTTGTGGGGTAGTTAGTTATTGCTGATTCTTTGATTTTGAGCTTGTGGGGTTGTTAGTTTTTGCTAGTTCTTTAATTTTGGGATTGTGGAGTTGTTAGTTTTAGCTGATTCTTGGATTTTGGGATTATGTGCTTGTGGAGTTATTGGTTAAATGAGCTTGACTTTGGTGATTGTTTTCTTGGTGTTTACTTATGTGGCATTTCTATTTTAGGATGTGTTTGTGCTTCTATTATGATGAGATGATGTTTCTCTTTTCTTTGTGGCTTTTGAGTGTTGTTTATATTCCTGATTTTTTTTTTTTTTTTTTAGATTTTATGTTTGTGGATCTTTGGCTAAATGAGATGACTTTTTTATTGTTTTCTGGTTGTGTCCTGATATGTCAGTTCCAATTTAGGATGTGTTTTTGTGACTGTTATCTTGACATTTGTGCTGTTTTCATGCTATTTTTTCTTGTTGAGTTCTGATTCAGATATTTCTTAGTTTGAATATGTTCTCTGGGTACTAAAGTTTAAATATTGTTTAGGCCTGAGGTCTTCATTTCTTGAGCTGATTTATGCTTATGAATTTTTTTGTTTTGGTATTTTATTCTGGTTGAGCTTATGTAATCAAGCTCCTTATATTTACGTAAAGCCAACATCTTTTATATTGAGGACTTTTGTAAATAATGGTTTCTCGAGTCAATTTTGTGAGTAGACAATGTGTTGCATATGTTCTTTTGATGTGAAAATGGTGGATGAGGTTGCATAATTCGTCGCAGTAGTTCTGTCATGCATTTGAATGCCATATGTGCTGAATGATTCCCAACCTCATAATGTGTTGTGTATTGGTCTTTCGCATATGTGGTGATTTTTTCTATAATGTGTGTCACTTTTATTCTCGAATCAAATTACTTGTTATACAATAGGTGGCCTTGCTTGGGCTCGATTTGTAGTACTAATAGTTCTTGTTGTAGTACAACTTCTTCTTTCTGCTGCATAGTGGTCAGTTTTGCATAAGCACTAATTTTGCTAGGTGGAGTGTCTCTGTTGTGTCTTCCAAAGCTGGAATTGTGCAGCAAAATATGCTTCATTATCAAGCCATGTGTTTGATGCAATGGATGGAAAATGGGATGATTATTTCCTCCTCTATTATGTTTTTGACACTTCTTGGTGTGATAGTGATGAAAAGATATCTGACTTGTTGAAAAGAATATCCTAAAATATGGAACGTAGTATTATTGTTATACAGTGTGTGGGCTCGTTGATAGAGTCATGTTTTTCTTCTTTCTGTTGATATTGTGCAGACAGGTTTATTTTAGTCTAATGTCCTCTTTTGTATTGTGAACGACAATAGGTAATGGTTTATTCACAATGAGTTCTCCAATGGTGAAGGTAAGTAGGTAACTGATTAAAGCACTATGATGGTGGTTTATTTTAGTTTAATGGTGCACCTTCTTCTAATTTAGAGCATTGTTTGCCCTAAACATTTTAATGACTTAATAAAGTATTTGAAACTTGAATTATCCCTTCGTTTCTAGTTGCACACCAAATGGAAACTTCCTGTGGTGTTGTCTTAAATGAACGTGTCTTTTAAGTTCAGTGTTCTTGTGTAATAGTGCCATCGCTTGGGTAAAGGTGCTTCTGTTTAAGAATTTTAAATCATTTGTACATCTGTTGGGTTTTCCAGACCTGTTGTCCATATATACTTTCAGGATGTCGTAAGTAAGACGCTTGCAGGTTCAACAGAAGCTACTTAACTACCACTACTGCTATTGCTACCCATATCGGCTACAGCTGCACTACCAACAAGAAGCATCACGAAAACTTCTTTGTCCAACGCAAGTCAAATGGGAAACCAAAAGAATTCATTTTTTTATAGTGAGGCATCAAGTATCTTGCTTGGGAAGGCACAAACGGGTTACGGAACTATATTCAAAACCAAACATCACAATCAAAAGCTAACTCACATAAGCTTTGACATAACAGGATAAGAGAGGAGATGCATTAGATAACTAGTAAAAATAACCATACGCAAGCTAAATTAAAACGACAGTTAAACAGAAAATATTATGAAAAAGTCAATACTACTGACATTACTTATAGTAAACTAGAATAAGAACTGCAAAAAACTAAAATTCAATCAATCCAACCAATCCCATTGAGCGCGTAATGCTTGCAAGAGTAAACTGTATGTGGAACGAAACCAGCAGCGTGAAAGTGAAGTTCCCCTCCAACAAAAGGTAAGTCCTCAGATGAAATCAAGCATTCTGATCAGTGTTGTTGAGCCTGCCGACTTGGAGCACCACCATAGCCACCACCATATCCAACTTGGCCACCATGAGGTCCATTTTGTTGAGCACCATAATTACCCGAACCTTGTGAATTTCCACTAGCATCGCCATAGCCACTGCCTATGTAACCCCCACCACCTGATTGCATATCTCCCGATGCACCACCTCCACCAACTAGATTTCTATAAGCTCCATCACCTCCACCATATCCACCATAGCCATAACCTTGATTTCCATAACCCGTGGCTCCAGCTGGAGACTGACCAACAGCAGATCCTCTATTAGCGGGTCCACCTCCACCACCAGCACTTGAAGCACCCCATGATGCATTACCATAGCCCATGTTCCCATATCCAGAAGGACCCTGAG
Organism: Capsicum baccatum var. pendulum; assembly: GCA_030864225.1. Classification (NCBI taxonomy): domain Eukaryota; kingdom Viridiplantae; phylum Streptophyta; class Magnoliopsida; order Solanales; family Solanaceae; genus Capsicum; species Capsicum baccatum. The sequence goes on along the minus strand of CM061561.1, from coordinate 274,129,464 downwards.
AACCCCACGAGCTTCTCGATCCACCATCTTGACCGCTACCATAACTAGCATCAGGCACATTTGGATTTCCAAAGGCTGCAGCAACTGCTGGACCACTATATCCAGGATTGATAGCCCCACAGCCAGGATTGGCTCCACCATAACTTCCATAAGCACCATAACCCATGCCATTGTTGGACGATCCATAACCATAACTCGGTGTACCATATCCGGAGGAACCATAAGGTGGAGAGCCACCTACGGTATTTTGTGACTGCATTTATCTGTTGGTATCCATTCTGTCATAAGAACTGGGATTGTCACCAAATGCACCATACCCTTGGTAAGTTCCACCACCCATACCACTACCACCGTTGCATGTGGAACGACCACCAAAACCACCAGAACTACCATCTCTTGGAAGAGCACGCTTTACTTCCACTTGTTTCCCACTGAGATCATGAAATGTCGTGTGTACTAAACTTCTTTTGAACCTGCAAGCGTCTTACTTACGACATCCTGAAAGTATATATGGAACAACAGGTCTGGAAAACCCAACATATATACAAATGATTTAAAATTCTTAAACAGAAGCACCTTTACCCAAGCGATGACACTATTACACAAGAGCACTGAACTTAAAAGACGTTTATTTAAGACATCACCACAGGAAGTTTCCATTTGGTGTGCAACTAGCAATGAAGGGATGATTCAAGTTTGAAATACTCTATTAAGTCATTAAAATGTTTAGGGTAAACAATGCTCTTGTGGCTCTGAATTAATCATATACCAATCTCAGTAGAGAATTTATCTTACTGAATCAATCATATACCAATTAAAAAGGAAAGTCAATATTTGTAAAAGTCATTCAAAATATTTTTTCCTTAGGCCAAATCCAATAAATAAAAAATATCAAGACTGTCATGATTAAAAACTAGATTCCCATAATACTGAAAGTTACCTTATATATAGGTGAGTGCCATGTTGTCACATATTCGATAGAAGGAAGGTAAATTAATAGTAACATGTTAGCATCAATCACTACTCAATTAAGAGATCGATAATCAATTAGGGTCAATTAGGGATGAGAAAATTTGTTCAATTTACCATAAATAAATTATGAGCAATTAATTTTGTAAAATAATCCCTAATTATTTTTGTACCTAATTCAAATCATTAATTGTACAAAAATCAGTCCACGATGTAATTCAAGAAACGTGATACACAATCAGATGGTCTTTACCAAAATCTTATTCAAATTATCACAAGATCAATCCAACCATAAAAATATAATACACAATCAAATAGCTTAGAAATTTGTCAACTAATTCAAAGAAGATGGATAATTTCAAAATTCAGAATTAGCAAACTATGACAAAATTGATCATTATTAAAATTTAGAATTTTCACATCTGGTAGTCTTAAAAAATAAGCACACAAAATGGCAAAGAATTGGATGAAATAAATCATTCATGCATTGTTAATTCAGAGTCCAAAATCTGTTAAAGAAGGGGAAAAGAGATTAAAATTAAACACAAACATTAAAATATTTAGGCAAAACTGTGGATGGGTTTTTTTATCTCTTTTTTGACAAATGGATCAACGACACGGAGAAGGTTGGTGGCGGGTAGACGACAGAGATGACCTGGGGCGGTGACGGTTGGTTCACGGAGGAGGTTGGAGAGCAGGGGGGTCTCATGGCAATGTTGGAGCGGTGTTAGCAAGCTGGTTCATCTCCAGAAAGGGGAAAATGGAGGGAGAGATGGTGATGGAGGCTGAGGGGCAGGCGGCGCGGCGCTGGCAGCGGCAAGGACGAATGGCAGGAGGCAGTGGTAGATCTGGTATCGCTGGAGTAGGCGATGGCGGATCGGCGAGGACGAACGGCAGGAGGCAGTGGTAGATCTAGTATCGCCGGAGTAGGCATTGGCGGCGCGGCTCTGGCAGCGGCGAGGACGAACGGTAAGAGGTAGTGGTAGATCTGGTATCGCTGGAGTAGGCGTTGGGGGCACATATAGAGGGCGGTGGGAAAGCTATTGGAGAAGGGTGTCTCGGTGGCGCTGCTCCGCCGATCAACGGGGGCAGCCATGGAAAAGAGAGGTTAGATAGATGGAGAAGGAGAGAGGTTAGATAGAGAGAGAAGGAGCGACTGTTGTTTAATTTTGGAATTAGGGTTAGATTTTTGGATTAAATAGGAAAGAAAGGTGTATCAGATCTCTGTCGTTGGGTCCTTTCAGGATCAACAACTGAGATCTAAAAATTGAAAATTTGGAATTAAGTTTCAAAAATGGCTAGAATTGTAAGAAATTGGACAAAATTATGTTAAAAGGTGAATAAATTTAGGTAAAATGAATTAAATTAGGCTGTTATTTAAATTAAAATAGGGATAACAGTATATAATAATAATAATAATAATAATAATAATTAAATAATACATAAAAATATTAAAAAATAAATAATAAATAATAATAATTAATAATAAATAATTTAATAAAATAAATAATGCTAAATAATGGAAAACTAGATATTGTGTTTGCAAAAATGTGGATGTGCATAACTATGTGGAAAATAATTTAATAAAAATTACATAAAATGCTATAATTGAGTTTAAAAATTATGACAATGATACTAAAAGCTAAAAAATAATTTATGCATTTCCTTTAATTATAAATGCGACACGTTAGTATGTACTCAATGCAAGAATAATATTTAAAAATATTGATAATTAAAATTAAATAATTTTGATATAATAACAGCCTAAAAGTGATATCGGGAGGTCAAAATTGGGTGTCAACAGAGTCGCCACCTAATTTTCAAGAAAAAATAGGAAACCTATTTATTTATTAACAAGTACTCCCTCCGTTTAAAAAGAAATGACTTACTTTCCTTTTTAGTTCGTTTAAAAAAGAATGACCCCTTTCATTTTTTGGCACTACTTTAATTTAAACTTTCCAAATGACATGTTCATGACCACAAGATTAAAGGGCATTTTGATACATTTGACACTACTTTAATTTAAGGCTATAAGAGTCCAAATTTTTCTTTATTTTCATAAAATTTGTGCCAAATCAAAGTAGGTAATTCTTTTTGAAATGGAGGGAGTATGACGAAACTAATTTAGATTATAGAAAATGATTCAAATTATTGTAAAGGGAAGGGGTTAGACACTCTTCAGAATCTACAAATATGGTTCCCGACCAGACTTAAGTTTATTAAAAAAAGAAAAAAGAAAAAAGAAAAAAAAATCAATGCATGCAAATACAAATATAAAATATATATTAAAATAATATAATGCGTATGCTATAGTAAAATATATATATAAGCAAAATATATAAATATGTACGTAAAGACAAAATTGTATAAAGAAAAATTATTTTAAGAAAAAAAATCTACATAATATCCATTAATGTAAAAAAGTGAATTATTTGATTAAGTACCTAAATCAATTTTAATATAACTAGTAATGACCTAAATTTGCCTAAAGTGAGATGAGAATCCCGTGAAAAATAAAAAATATCAGAAAAATTATATTAAAGAAAAAACTATACAATATCTTTCAATGTATAAGTATGAATTAATTGAGTAAGTATCTAAATTAATTTAATTTTTTAATATAAATATTAATGTCCTATATTTGCCTAAAAACGTGATGAACATTTGTAAAAAGCATTTCCGTCCAATGCCCCCAAAATAAATTTTACACTATAATTATATTTTGTACAAGAGTAAAAATATAAAAAATGCAAACACAAAATTTAAACTCTTCATTAAATGTCACTCCCGTCAAGTATTCCCAACCTGGATAAACACTTGTAAATAAAAATATTTATAACAAATAAAGAATTATCAAAATAAATTTAAAATATTTGTGTGCTTATATGTATAAAAATATATAATTTTTTAAAAGTTGGGCTCAGATTAGATTTTAAATACAACATACGAAGTGGTTACTGATTTATTAGTCGTCCTAACTCGTGTTGCCAAGATACGAATCATAAAACTTTTACGTTATAAAAATTTCGTCATTGCCCAAATTTATTTATTTTATTACGTAAATAATATGTCTTTTTATTTGTACAGGCCTAAAAAATTGATGAAAAATTTCTTCATTGGCCATAAAGGGAGATAATAAATGACTCAAAAATAACCCTAACACTGTCTATTTATATTAGTTCACAAAGGGAGATAACAAATGATCATCCTAAAGAGTGTAATTTGCAAACAGTATCACACGTAATTAAAGAGTGTAATCAAATAATTTTTTTTATGAAGCAATCTAACTAAACATGATTTGACAATCCCTATTATTTAATTAATCTATACTTCCACTTTGTTGTAAAACAGTATCTTGCCTTATTAATCATGTTGTAAATTTTCATAACTAGATTTGGTGAAGTTGCTTATTTAATAATCTTCATTTAAACATAACTAAGAAGCAAATAATTAATTAAACCACAAGAACTAATACCCTATATGCAATGCACCAACAAATTAAATTTGTTTGCAATACCTTATTTAGCCCTATCTTCGTAATTGTCAACACAAATTAATACAGTACTAAATTATTGGTTGCTTAATTAGTTATTCCCATTTAAACATTAACTAAGAGACAAAAGTAAACCACAAGAATTAATACCCAATATGTAATGCACCAACAAATACCTTATTTTAGCCTTATCATGTATATTAAAAAATAAATTCTATAATGTTTGTTATTTAATTGATATTCGATCATATCAATATCATTCAATCTTAAATAGAAATATTATAATGTTTTCATAAAATTAAATAAAAAAGGGTGTAAAACAGAAAATTAATTCTATTTTGGGGGGTGTAAATTAGATTTTGAGGAAATGTAGGGTGTAATAAAGAGGACATATGTGTCGTTTTCAAGTAATTAAAAGGGTCATTTTCGACAAGTTGATAAAAATAAGTATTAAACATGTGCAATGGATACAGTACACTAGTAATTGTCACTCACACATGAATGCAATTTGACCCTTCTATGGGAAAAAGTGAGGATTTACATGTGGTGCTTCTTTTTAAGCATTTATTTTGGTCCACAAATATTATGTTTTCTCCGTTTATTTTTATTTGTTTATATTTGAAAACTTGATAATTTTACTAGAGCATCCTTCATTAATATAAGTCGTTTCATCTCACTAACTATTAGGTGAATTGAAAATAAAAGAGAGTTATTGGGTATACTAAAACTTCTGTTATGTGCAAAATTAAAAGAAAAAATCAATAAGAATTTAGTGTACGCAATCTTGTTATGCATGTCTGTAAAAAACTATTCTCACAACTTGAATCGATGACTTAATAATATGGTAAAAGTGATTTTTTTTTACTATAGTAAAAAATAAAGGTGGATAGAGGTAGTACTATATTCGTTTGTCTCAAATTATCTCTCATTATTACTAAAATTAGTTATTGTTTCAAGAAAATACCAAATATGTTAGGATATAAATTAAGGTTAAATTTTGAAAATATTTTTTCCAGTTAATATTTTTTTAGAGTCGTGTAAAAAAATGCACGATATTTTATTGACTTTTGCAGAACGCACAATATTATAAAATTACAATTCTATCGGTTAATGATCATTCCTTCCAATAAAACATTTATAAAATTTTAATATTTTCACAAACATATTTATCGTATAATTTTATTTTTGTAAAGGAAGAAGTGATGGGCTATGTAATATTTACAGCCTTTAGAAACATTCTAAACTGTAAAAATAACAACTATATTTTGTAGAATTATGAAATATATCAAAATCTACCTTAGAAACCTATACAAGTAGATATTTCAATATTTTAAAAGATTCTTAAAAAGGTAAGTCAATTTCTTTAATTTTCTAATATTCGAAATTTAGTAATCCAACCAATATACATTCCTTCAAACAAGTCTTATTTCACGGAAAATACCTATCAACAACAATTTTCTCAATGTTAGTGTTCAAATTTGAAAATTTTAGTTAATGATGAAAAAATATTATCGAATCCACACATATTTACTGGTGATATTCCAAACCAAATAAACATTTATATATGTAGACAGATATTTAGGTAGTGGTAGATTCACGTATACTTCAGACCTTATTTGTGATAGAGTCATGTTTTTCTTCTTTCTATTGATAGTGTGCAGACAGGTTTATTTTAGTCTAATGTCCTCTTTTGTATTGTTAACGACAATGGGTAATGGTTTATTCACAATGAGTTCTGCAGTGGTGAAGGTAAGTAGGTAACTGATTAAAGCACTATGATGGTGGTTTATTTTAGTTTAATGGTGGGCCTTCTTCTAATTTAGAGCATTGTTTGCCCTAAACATTTTAATGACTTAATAGAGTATTTGAAACTTGAATCATCCTTTCATTGCTAGTTCCACACCAAATGGAAACTTCCTATGGTGATGTCTTAAATAAACGTGTCTTTTAAGTTCAGTGTTCTTGTGTAATAGTGCTATCGCTTGGGTAAAGGTGCTTTTGTTTAAGAATTTTAAATTATTTGTATATCTATTGGGTTTTCCAGACCTGTTGTTCCATATATACTTTCAGGATGTCGTAAGTAAGACGCTTGCAGGTTCAACAGAAGTTTAGTACACAAGACATTTCATGATCTCAGTGGGAAATAAGTGGAAGTAAAGCGTGCTCTTCCAAGAGATGGTAGTTTTGGTGGTTTTGGTGGTCGTTCCACGGGCAACGGTGGTAGTGGTATGGGTGGTGGAACTTACCAAGGGTATGGTGCATCTGGTGACAATCCCAGTTCTTATGACAGAATGGATACCAACAGATACATGTAGTCATAAAACACTGTAGGTGGCTATCTACCTTATGGTTCCTCCGGATATGGTACACCGGGTTATGGTTATGGATCGTCCAACAATGGCATGGGTTATGGTGCTTATGGAAGTTACGGTGGAGCCAATCCTGGCTATGAGGATGTCAATCCTGGATATGGTGGTCCAGCTGTTGGTGCAGCCTTCGGAAATCCAAATATGCCTGGTGCTAGTTATGGTAGCGGTCAAGCTGGTGGATCGAGAATCTCGTGGGGTTCTCAGGGTCCTTCTGGATATGGGAACATGGGCTATAGTAATGCATCATGGGGTGCTTCAAGTGCTGGTGGTGGAGGTGGACCCGCTAATGGAAGATCTGCTGTTGGTCAGTCTCCAACTGGAGCCACGGGTTATGGAAATCCAGGTTATGTCTATGGTGGATATGGTGGAGGTGATGGTTCTTATGGAAATCCAGTTAGTGGAGGTGGTGCATCGGGAGACATGCAATCAGGTGGTGGGGGTTACATGGGCAGTGGCTATGGCGATGCTAGTTGAAATTCACAAGGTTCGGGTAATTACGGTGCTCAGCAAAATGGACCTCATGGTGGCCAAGTTGGATATGGTGGTGGCTATAGTGGTGCTCCAAGTCAGCAGGCTCAACAACACTAATCACAGTGCTTGATTTCTTCTGAGAACTTACCTATTGCTGGAGGGGAATTTCACATTCACGCTGCTGGTTTCATTCCACATACAGTTACTCTTGCAAGCATTATGCGCTCAATGGGATTGGTTGGATTGCTTGAATTTTAGTTTTTTGCAGTTCTTATTCTAGTTTACTATAAGTAGTGTCAGTAGTATTGCCTATATCGTAATATTTTCTATTTAACTGTCGTATTAATTTGGCTTGCGTATGGTTATTTTTACTAGCAATCTAATGCATCTCCTCTCGTAGCCTGTTATGTCAAAGCTTATGTGAGTTAGCTTTTGATTGTATTGTTCGGTTTTGAATATAGTTCCGTAACCCGTTTGTGCCTTCCCAAGCAGGATACTTGATGCTAGTTTCTCCTCACTATAAAAAAATGAATTCTTTTGGTTTCCCATTTGACTTGCGTTGGACAAAGAAGTTTTCCTGATGCTTTTTGTTGGTAGTGCAGTTGTAGCCGATATGGATAGCAATAGAAGTAGTGGTAGTTAAGTTTTGAGAATGACATAATCATTTTCCTTTGTATTTGACCTTGTGTTGCATAGGAGGAGATGCCCGAGTACTAACGTCTGATGACATCCCACTCTGTCAAATCCGACCTTGGTGCTGGGGATTGTGTTCAGTGGGCACAAGTACTTACCGTGGAATTTGGCTCATGGTGCATTTCCTGAAACTGGTCATGGTGAAGCGGGGTGAAGACTAATAGCATTCATCATATGAAATATGTTGCCAACAGCTGGTGTTTAGTTGTACTAGTGATTTTGTATATGGAAAGGTAGACTAGAATATGGTCATGTTTTCGAGGTACTTGGCAATTTAACTCGCAAACAAGTTCTTTAGTTTTTGGCGGTTTTCGCTTATAAATGGATGCTTTTCTGGAGATGGATTACCGAATAACACGATTTAGGCTACCTCACTAGTTTAGAATGATTAAACTTTATTTTTCTTATTTACACCAATTTAACAGTAGAATAGCTTAGAACTTACTTACTGTCTTTTGTCTAGTTAGGATTTGTCTGTGCACTGACTGTGGTAGTTGAGTTTATTGCTTTTCTACTTTTTTCTGGGGTGTCACTAACTCCTGTTGTCCCTTTGAGTAGGGTGTTTTTCCTTAGACTTGACGAAAGATTCACGTTTCGCCTGGCTTTCATTAATAATGCTGAAAAATTTTGGGGTTCTTTTACTTTGATGTATGTTCATTATTCTCAAGTAGTGAATGACCTTTCACTGGATTTTCCAAGTAAAAGACTATGCTTAGTGAATTTCTACCGCGTTTCGCCAACCAAGGATATCATGTAGCTAAGGCACAGACATTTTGAGTTGCTGATTCTATAATTGTTAAACTGCAGAATCTTTGTTTCTATTGGGAATGCATGACTCTTGTCATTTCATTGTTTTTATGTTTGGATAACTAAGGAAAGTAAGTGAATACTGTTGTGAACCAAACTAACTCTATTGGGCCAATTAATATGTTTGAGAGGGGGTTCAAAATTTGAAGAAAAACTTATCGAAAGGAGCTCGACATCTATTATATATACATATAATATTATTTTAGTAATGTATAAATAGTATAATTTTCCGCCGAAGGGGGTTCGGTGAACGGTTCTTTTGCAATTCCTTATCTAGATTGTTTGATTTTGAGCCGGGGGTTTGTCAGAAACAACGTCTTTATCTCATATTTGAGGTAGTGGTATAGACTACTTACACTTACCCTCCCAAGACCCCACTTGGTGGGAATATACGGTGAACCCCCATCCATTACACATGCAGGCTCTGCCCCCGAGTAGAGAGGTGATTGTTGTATAGAGATGGCAACCAAAGGTGGAGATGTGAACATTCAGCGCGATTTTGTGTTGTCGATGGGGCAGTTTTTGTTTGGGAACTAAGATAGGGAAGAAAGTGAAGAGTTAGAAGCTTGGAGTCACTCAATGATAAAATAATACTAATATATTAACATATTACAAAATGATAAAAGTTAAACTAAATTGATTTTCAAAAGGTCACCATTACAAATGAGGCATAGATGATGATAGGCATATTTACATGCCTAAAGCACCTTAATGTACCCATATTTTAGCTAAGTTTTGAGGGCAAAATATATAATTCATGCACTTTTAGTCCTTTTTCCTGTAAGTGAGCTAACAAACGTGATTAGTAAGTTTTCAGGTATAAATGATGAAGATTTCAGCATTTTATTGATAACTTGATGCCAAAGGAAGCTTCACGAAAGAAGGAAAGCAAAGCTTGGACGCCTAAGACTAAACGTGATGCATAGGAAACCTATCCCGGGCAAAAATAGCATTTCTCAAGACTTTAGGGATCAGTAGTAACTTATTAGGATAAGGATAATGATGCAGTAATTTATTATGATTAGGATAAGTACGCAGTAGCCTAGTAGGAATAGGATATGGGTATTATAAATACCCTATTTTGCTGAAGCTTTTGGTCATTCTCATTATTCTCATTATTCTCATCATTCACATCCTAATTCATTCATCTACAACTCTAAACAATTTGCTTTCAATTAATTCTTATTTACTTTTCTTCATCTATTCGACTTAAAATTTCCACAACAAGAGAACCGCTACTTGCAAGGAATTCACGCCACAAAGCCCTACCAACATATACTACATGTGAGATCCTTATATTGGTATGATGATAATGACTATTGTGATTTCCATTGCACCCATGAGTAGCTAAACTTCTCGGTTGGGGTTATGGAAGCCTTATGAGATACTATCTATTGCTATGAGTTTGTGAATTCGTGACCCGTATACTGCTTATATCATTATTCTCTTCATCTTAAATTAAATTCTTGTGGTTGCAAAAATATAGAATACGCCAATATAACATTAACTTGTTTGAAAGAAAAGTTATATGTCTGGAAAAGAAATAATGTCAAGGTAATAGGGCACCAACCCCTGTTAAAAAGTTAGTGTCGTAACTGGATTAACTTCTTGGAGAATTTGTACCGTTAGATACGCTTTAAGCTCGAAAGAGTTAAAGTGAAATAATCCTTGATGGTCGAAAGATGCCTGGATTTACATAGAATACAATTCTCTATAAGCACATGCATGTTTGAATTCCGCATAACTCATAGTTAATAGATACGTACAACTCAGAAGGTGGACATAACCCCAGCTCTCAATTCTCATTGATCAAAACCAACCAAACAATCCATTTTACTCTTCTATTTTCTGTTCTTACGTTATTATTTTGTTACTCACGCTACAATCCCCCTTTTTATGAAACTTTCACCAAAAGCCTAATAATTCTTGCTTACTTAGTGACCCAGTATTCTCTGTGGGATTCGACACCCAACCCAATTGGGTTCTATATTTGACAACGACCGCTTACACTCTTACGAGAGCTGTAGTTTGAGCGTTATCAAAAATTGGCCCCATTGCCGGGGAATACGGTTGTCTACTAAGTTTGTGATAGTTACTAAACCCTTTGGTCAAAGATTCTCGTACTTTACTTTTAGTTGTTGTTTTTTTTTTCTGCAGGTTTTTGTTCAGTGCATGCCAAATACTCGAAGTTTGGGACAACCATTATTACCAATAAATCCTGAACCGTAACTTATTAGAAGGATGGATGCACAACGTCACATTGAGAGAAGGGCTGCTCAATAGGAGCAGGCTAGACTAGCTGCGTTGGCCGCCGCCCAAGTACATCAACAGAATATTGATAACCTAGGGCGAGCAGCAGATCCTGGTGATGAGGACCTAGGTGATGATGAGCTACTAAACCCTAGGCGTGATGCTGAGGTGGCAACACCGACAAATGAAAGAGATCGTCAAGCAAGATTTTGGCCTAAACGCCGAGCCATGCAAATACTGTTTGATGATGATGATGATGATCTCGATGGAGCTGGTGCCATAGGATCCATTATTCCTCCACCATTGGCGCCCGGATCCAAGTTCAACATCACGAGCACCATGATTCAGTTATTGCAACTCAAGGGATTATTCGGTGGACTAGCAGGCGATGATCCGAATATGTATCTGATCAACTTTATTTCTACATGCAAGTCATTCGACAATCCTGGCGTTGGACAGAATACAATTCGGTTGCACTTATTTCCATTGTCTCTATCTGGTGAGGCAACTCTATGGTTGAACGGGCTGACTCCTGATTCTATCACTAATTGGAGACAATTGAAAGACGCTTTCTTAGAAAGATTCTTTCCACTATTCAAGAGAGAACAATTGAGAGATGAAATCAGCAATTTTCGACAGCTTCCAACTGAAGCCCTCCACGAAACATGGGAGAGATTCAAGAAGAAGCTTATGAGGTGGCCAAACCATCACATGACCAATGTTCACTTGATGGAGATACTATATAGATCTTTGAATTCAGTAACTAAACCTGTGGTGGATAATGCGGCTGGAGGATCATTTATGGACCTCACCTTTGTTCAGGAAAGTGATATGTTAGACCGGATGACGAAGCAAAGTAGGGCGTGGCATACCAGAGATTTTGAGGTAGCAAACCCCACTTTTTCTATAGCATGACTGCAGAACAAAGGAGAAGAGAAGAAGAACGTGATCAAGATTTGGCGCACATGAAAACACAAGTGGATCTTCTTACAAAGCATCTACTATCAAGGAAGACTGAAAAAGTCAAAGCAGTTGCGTCAAAAGGAAGAGAGGAATCCAATTCTGAGGAAGAAGCCAACTACGTGAACAATCAGGGGGGGTTTCGAGGCAATGCCCAAGGAAACCATGGTCGGAACTATTATGATAATTCTGGAAACAAGGACCCGGATCAAGGTAGTTGGAAGAACAAGACTGACAGGAGTGGCGTGTATATTCCTCTTGGACGACGAGAGGCCACTACATCTGGTTCGGGAAATATGTCAATGGAAGATATGATGGCTAAGCTGTTGAAAGGAGCGGAAGCAACCAGCACGGGAGTAACTGAGGTAATAAATGACTTGGCCTCAATGAAGCAATTGGTTGACTCATATTCCACTTCAATAAGACAGCTGGAACAACAATTGAGTCAAATTTCAGCCACATTAAATCAAAGAAAAGCTGGCACCCTACCGAGCAACACAGTGCAAAACCGAAGAAACGATGGAACATGCATGGCTGTTACTACCAGAAGTGGTAAGGTGCTGGAAAATTCATCCCAAAGCAAGCAAGTGGCCGAAGATATCATAGGTAATACAGAAGAAGATGACGCCGTCAAAATTGATGAAGACGTTCATGACGTCATTCCTCGACGTCCACAACCTGAAAAGATCTCCAAACCTAAGCATGATGAAAAGAAAGTCATGGAGAAAACAATTCCCCTTCCACCACCTCCTTTCCCGTAAAGATTAAAGAAGAGAGCTGATGATACCAAGTTCAACAAATTCATGTCAATGTTAAAAAAGATGACCATTAATGTTCCCTTGGTTGAGGCACTAGAACAAATGCCAGGCTACACAAAATTTATGAAGGATCTTTTAACAAAGAAGCGAGCAAAAAATGGTGAGTTGACAGATGTTGTTCATCATTGTAGTGCAATTGCTACCAGATCACTAGTGCAGAAGAAGGCTAACCCAGGAGCCTTTACTATTCCTTGCACTGTCGGATCTTTGAATTTTGCCAAGGCGTTATGCGATTTAGGAGCCAGCACCAACTTGATGACATTATCCATTTACAAAAAGTTGGGGTTGGGTGATCCTACTCCAACAATATGAGGCTTGTGATGGCTGATAGGTCGGTAAAACGACCTATTGGTATTTTATGTGATGTATTGGTGAAGGTTTCTTCATTCATCTTTCCGGTGGACTTCGTTATTTTAGATTATGAGGTAGACTCTGAAGTTCCCATAATCTTGGGGCGCCCTTTACTTGCAACAGGAAGTGTGCTTATTGATTTAAGAGCTAATGAGCTTTTATTCCGGATGAATGATGAAGTAGTCTGGTTTGATTTATGTAAATCAATGAAGCAACCTAAAGATCTGAACGTGTTCTCGGTAGCTGATGTTTATATTGATGATGAGAAAGAATTACCCATAGAGGAGCAGCTTGTTGATGACCCATTGGCGGTTGTTCTTATGAATGTTGAGCATAAGGATGCTGAAAATTATGAAGAAACTATTTGTGCTCTAACAGGATTAGGGTCATATCCTCATGCTCCCAAGAAGCTGCAATTTGATCTAAAAAAACGACCTATACCACCAGCTAAACCATCTATTGAGGAGCCACCCACGTTAGAATTGAAGGAGCTTCCTAACCATTTAAAGTATGCATTCTTGGGAAGCGGTAACACACTCCCGGTTATTGTAGCGGCAGATTTGGGTGAGTAGCAAGTTGCAGCTATCATCATGATTCTATAAAAGTACATGAGAGCCATCGTTTGGACCATCGCTGATATCATTGGTATTCCTCTTGGGATTTGTACACACAAGATTCAGCTTGAAGAAAATTGCTTACCCACTATTGAGCATCAAAGGCGTCTGAATCCACCTATGCAAGAGGTGGTGAAGAAAGAAATTATTAAATGGTTCGATACAGGGGTTGTGTATCCAATCTTCGACAGTAAATGGGTAAGCCCGGTACAATGTGTACCAAAGAAAGGTGGCATGACGGTAGTTGCGAATGAAAAAATGAGTCAATCCCACTCAGACCTGTCACAGGGTGGAGAGTATGCATGGACTACCGTAAGCTGAATTCGTGGACATGCATGGACTACCGTAAGCTAAATTCGTGGACCCTTAAAGATCACTTTCCAATGATCTTTATTGACCAAATGCTTGATCGATTAGCAGGCAAAGGATGGTTTTGTTTCTTAGATGGTTATTTCGGCTATAATCAGATATGTATCGCCCCCGAAGATCAAGAGAAGACAATATTTACATGCCCCAATGGTACGTTTGCTTTCAAACGTATGCCATTTGGGCTATGTAATGCACCCGCCACTTTTCAGCGTTGTATGATGTCCATTTTTCTGATATGGTGGAAGACACGCTGGAGGTATTCATGGACGATTTTTTAGTTGTGGGTGAGTCGTTTGAATTATGCTTGACAAATCTAAGTATGGCGTTGCAGAGTTATGTTGAATTCAACCTTGTGCTGAATTGGGAGAAGTTCCACTTTATGGTGAAAGAAGGTATTGTTCTTGGGCATAAAATCTCCAAAAGAGGAATTGAGGTGGATCGAGCTAAAATTGAAGTTATCGAGAAACTACCATCCCCAATTTCGGTCGAAAGAGTTCATAGTTTCTTCGGTCATGCAGGTTTCTACCGAAGGTTTATCAAAGACTTCTCCAAAATTGCTAGTTCATTATGCAAACTTTTGGAGAAAGATGCAAAGTTTGACTTTAATGAAGATTATGTGAAAGCATTTGTATGCCTCAAAGAGAAGCTAATTGAAGCTCCTATCTTGGTAGCACCAGATTGGTCTTTACAGTTTGAAGTCATGTGTGATGCTAGCGGGGTAGGTTTGGGTGCTGTACTTGGCCAGAGAAGAGAAAAGTTATTCCATCCAATCTACTATGCAAGTAAGGTCTTGAACGAAGCCCAGAAAAACTATACTGTCATAGAACAAGAGCTTCTAGCAGTTGTGTATGCCTTCGAAAAGTTTCGTGCTTATTTGTTGGGAACCAAAGTGATATTTCATACAAACCATACAACCCTTAGATATCTGATGACAAAGAAAGATGCAAAACCAAGGCTAATTCGATGAGTATTGTTGCTGCAAGAATTTGATTTCGAGGTAAAAGGTAGAAGAGGTTGCAAAAACCAAGCAGCTGATCATCTATCTAGACTCGAGAATGAGCATATAGCACAACAAGATCTTGAGATTGACGATACCTTCCCTGATGAAAAGATTTTAGCCACAATGATGGAGGAGTTACCATGGCATGCAGATTTTACAAACTTCGTGGTAAGTAATGTGATGCCTACGAATCTATCATTTCATCAAAAGAGGAAGTACATGAATGACGTGAGACACTACTTCTGGGATGAGCCAAATTTGTTTAGACGATGCGCGGCTGGTGTTATCAGGTGATGCATATCCCATGTTGAGGTGCCAAATATATTGGAAGCATGTCACACGTCCCAAGTTGGGGGACATCATGCAGGTAATCGAACACCAAGGAAGGTATTGCAAAGTGGCTATTATTGTCCTTTGATATTTAAAGATGCCTACGACTTTGTGAGAAAATGCGACCAATGTCAGAGACAAGGTGCGATTTTGAAACACCATGAGATACCCATGTCGAAAATCCTTGAAGCAAAGCTCTTTGATGTATGGGGTATCGATTTTATGGGTCCATTCGTGAATTCATTTGGAATGAAATATATCTGATAACGCTCAAACTACAGCTCTCATAAGAGTGTAAGCGGTTGTTGTCAAATAAATAACCCAACTGGGTTGGGTATCGATCCCACAGAGAATAGTCGGTCACCAAGTAAGCAAAGATTACTAGACTTTTGGTGCAAGTCTCGTAAAAGAGGGGGATTGTAACGTGCAATTGATGTGAACAAAATAATAAAGTAAAACAGAAAATAGCAAAGTAAAAAGAAAGAATGTTTAGTAAGATGATAAACAATGAGAATTGAGAAGTTGGGGTTATGTCCACCTTATGAGTTGTACGTCTCTATTGTCTATGTGTTATGCGGAATTCAGACATGCATGTGCTTATAGAGAATTGTATTCTATGGTAAATCCAGGCATCTTTCGACCTAACAAGGACTATTTTGCTTTAACTCTTTCAAGCTTAAAGTGTATCTAACGGTACAAACTCTCCAAGAGGTTAATCCAGTTTCGGCACTAACTTTTTAATAGGGGTTGGTGCCCTATTACCTTGACATTATCTCTTTTCCAGAAATATAACTTTTCTTTCGAACAAGTTAATGCTATACTGGCGTATTCTATGCGTCTGCAGCCACAAGAATTTGCATTAAGATGAAGAGAATAATGATATAATCAACATACGTGTCCAGAACTCACAAACTCATAGCAATAGATAGTATCTCATAAGGCTTCCATAACCCCAACAGAGAAGTTTAGCTATTCATGGGTGCGAAGGAAATCACAATAGACATTATCATTATACCACAATAGAGATCTCACGTGTAGTATGGTGTGGTATGGCTTGAGGCGTGAATTCCTTGCAAAATAGCGATTCTCTTGTTGTAAAATTAAAAGTCAAATAGATGAAAAATAATGTCAACAATGAATTAATAAAGAAAAAGGGAAATAGTCGAATAGGGATGAGGGTGGTGGAGAATTGTTTTGATGAATGGATGGTGGATGGATGAATGGGGATTGTGAGGAATTAATAAAAATCTCTAGCAAAATAGGGTATTTATAATACCCATATCCTATTCCTACTAAGCTAATGCATTACTTAACCCAATCCTATGGGGTTACTGCGTCATTATCCTAATCCTAATAATTTACTGCATTATTATCCTACTCCTAATAGGTTACTGCTGCTCCCCAAAGTTTTGAGAAATGCTATTTTTGCCCGGGACAGGTTTCCCATGCATCAATTTTAGTCCTAGGCGTCCAAGCTTTGCTTTCCTTCTTTCGTGAAGCTTCCTTTGGCGTCAAGTTATCCATAAAATGCTGAAATCTGCATCATTTATACCTGAAAACTTGCTAATCACGTTTGTCAGCTCACTTACAAGAAAAAGGACTAAAAGTGCATGAATTATATATTTTTTCCTCAAAACATAGCTAAAATATGGGTAAAATATAGCACTTTAGGAGTGTAAATTCGCCTATCATCAACACCCCACACTTAAAGCTTTATTCGTCCTCGAACAAATTATCATGTCCATCTAAACATTTATTTAGGGTTTCACAGTAACAACACAAAATATTCATCAAGACAGGTACGACAATTATTAACAAAGAGTAGTTTTCTGATCACTACTAGAAACAATTCACCCTCTAATATAGACTCGTGATGATGGTTAATTCGTATTCAAACATTAAGGCACAAATACTCATACACAACCACCCAAAACTCATCAACCATATGTGTCTCACAAAATATAACCCATAATCACTCACAAGTATTGTATATATTTCTCGAACATGGGTATAAGATTATCCTTGCTCTCACTCTCACAAAGAATTCATATGTTGCAACTGATGACCATAGGCTTTCCCTTAGTGTAATGCTCCACTAAATATTAGAATGCTAAGCTTAGGATCAAATAGGTCTTCTACAGGTTGTAATGTAGGCTAAGGGACGGGTAGGACTATTTTGGCCAGAAATAGTGACTATGTTCCTAAGCGCTTTAATACATCACATTATGCCATTTATGCTTTCTTTCAAACAACCTTTCTACTTTCTTTTAATCTACCTCCCTTTCTCACCTCTTTTGTTTTTCAATTTTGGACAGAATTAACTTGTTATTTTTCTTTTCATTTTTCTTTTCATAACACACCTCTTATGATAGTAATTATTTTTCATAACAAATTCAAGCACCAATTCACTTTAAGGCACTACTCTCACCCAATTTCCTCTTATTTTGTCACATGACTTTACAATTTTAATGCACTTAGGAATTTGGATCAAATTATGGTCTTGAAAAAAATGGATTGGGCTTACATATGGGGCTGTCAAAGAAAATAGGCTAAAGGCTCAAAGGGGGTTATCTAGGATGATGTCCACGGGTAGATAAAATGAAGGTAAATAATCATAGGTTGCCAAAGAAATGCCTAAATCATCTCCTAAACTCACACTCTTTATTTCGCTTTACATACATACCAGGCAAGTTCTAGCATCAGTCACAAACATAGAATATACTATCATCTCACACACACAAGGCACATGGTTGACTTTATCGGAAGCAGTATAGACTCATGACCCAACAGATGAAGTAATTGAACCACACAATTATCACATAATGAGTCACTATTAGAGCCTAAACGTCTCAATAGTAATGATTTTATCACAGACTCTTGTTGTAATACCATGCTGCCTATCAGAACAATTTCATGCAAAGTTAAAAATTTTAAAAAAAATTAACTACTAAAAAAACAAAACAAACAAACATAAATAAATGCACAAATATGAATAAATGCAAATGCAGATAAGGAAGTTTAGCATGCAAATACCAGCACCCCACTCTTATTCGGGACACATTGCCCTCAGTGGAAAATAAATAAGAAGAACCTGGTTAGTCGGACTCCTCCTCTATGTCTAGGGTCATACCCCCTTCGTCGGAATCATCATTAGAGTTCTCCTCCACGTCAGAGTCTGGCATTCTGCGCTCATCATCGGTTGGCACGTCGTCATCAAGAGGTTCCTCAAAGTACACACCTACTCCACACATTTGCCTTGCATGCTCATTCATTGGGTAGTCATAGTCCAGCTGTTGGAGCTCTGCAGCAGTTGGAACACGGCCTCCGCTCATGTATTGCCTTTTTGTGAAGTGGTTGCTTTATCTTTGCCTTGTCTTGCTTTGGGTGCCATTGTACCTGAGATTAAAACCATGGTCATTTTAGAATCATCTCGATGGATACAATCTATAAAGAAGCAGTAGTGGCACCACCCCACACTTAGTTTATTGGTACAGACTAGTGAAGTGAAAGGTGTCGATTACTCAGACTTCATCGATATACGTTTTAGGTGCTATATTCCAACAATATAATCAGTGCAGTCATACTTCTTGAAATCTTAGCAATACTTTCATGTTTGATGTATCAAGACTACTACATAGGGATTGAATCAAGGTATAGCATCTAAAAATAATCACAACCTCATATGTTGGTAGTCAATCATACTTCTCATCTCGATGAACAAGTCATTCCAACATGTAAGCTTTCTATTGACAAGATTATGCAATTTTTGTAACCAGGTCAATTCCACAAAAGTATGACAGTGTATAAAAATCAAATGCAAGTTGGAAACACGTTAAGATCATCCTTACGTATTCATTCACTCACTTAGTTGTATCGCAACACATCAACCATATTCAAATCGCCAATACTACTTCAATATTTAGCAATTCATAATATGCGTAGCAGTGTAGTACTTACGGAATATAAATGAAGAACAAAGAAGTACTTACTTGGTTGATGCCTTTGAATGATGTTCTTGCAAAGTAAAAGAGCAAAAGGAAAATTTTTGAGAGGATTTGGAGAGGTAGGCGGCGCTTATGCTAGGTTTATAATGTGTTTTTTGTCTAAGACTAAGTCTCTTATTTATAGGACAAGCTTGGGTCGGGTTTTGACCCATTTAAAATCGGATTGGGAAACCAAAAGTGACTATAGGCGGGGCCTTTTGCTTTGCCTATGCTTGGCATAGGTGGCGCCTTTTGCAAAGCATTGTTGAGCATAGGCGGCGCCTATGCCATGGCATTCTTGGGCATAGGCGGCGCCTATGCCATGGCATATGAGATTCAAAGACAAAAGGCATTGGCATAGGCGGCGCCTATGCTATGGCATACTTGGACATATGCGGCGCCTATGCTATGGCACTCTAGAATCCGAGAGCTTTGGCCATAGCATAGGCCTTGCCTTGTTCGTGGCCTAGTTTTACATAGGCCTAGCCTTGTTCGTTGCCTATATTTTCATAAGCAATGCCCAATCCATAGCCTTTTGCTTCTTCATTCCTAACTTACCACCTTCAACATGCAATACTTCTAACTCAAAATTGGAAACCAATCTCCTCGTTTACACCTCTTGCACCTACATTTACTCAAAAACAACAAAAACGATTAGAACGATGGTTGCCTACCATCAAGCACTTTAGTTTTGGTCGTGGCACGACTCTTCTTTTTGGATTTTTATTTATCAAAAGCAAACACTTAATAGAACGAAAGAAATAAGAAAAAAAAAGATTAGAACGATGAGTTACCTCCCATCTAGCGCTTGATTTATTGTCGCGACATGACCTAGCTATCTCGATTACTTAGACTTCATCGAGATAGATGTGGCATCATTTTCTGAATGGATTCAGACGACGCTAATGCTTACTTGTGGGCATGAAATCTTGGTTGATATGACTCTTGTGCATACATATCCCTGGAGGGATACTAATTATATCATCAATAGTCCAACCCATAGCTCTCTTGTACCTCTTCAGAGCAGAGATGAGAGCCTCTACGTGCTGTTTGCTTAAATCATCCGCAACACTCTCCGGAAGTGTATTTCCACTTCCCAAGAATGCATACCCTAGATAATTGGGGAGCTCTTTCAATTCTAGCACTGGTGGCTCTTCAATGAAAGTCTTCGTTGTTGGTGACGGTTGATTCTTAAGATCAAGGTCTGGCTGTTTAGGAGTATAAGAATAGGACTCTATTTCTGTTAGAGCACACATAGTTTCTTCATAATCTTCATCATCCTTATGCTCAACATTCAACAGCACAGCAGATAATGGCTCAACAGTAAGCTGTTTCTCTATAGATAATGCTTTCTTATCCTCATAATGAACATCAGCTACAGAGAACACATTCATATCGCTGGGCTGCTTCATTGCTTTGCATATATCAAAGTGGTCCACTTCGTCATTCAATCAAAATAAAAGCTCATTAGCTCTCATGTCAATAAGCACACATCCTGTTGCAAGGAAAGGACGTCCCAATATTATGGGAACTTCATAATCCTCCTCACAATCCAAAATCACAAAGTCTGCAGGAAAGATAAAGGTAGACACCTTTACCAACACATCATTCAAGATACCCACAGGTCGTTTTACCGACCTATCTACCATCACGAGCCGCATATTGGTTGGTGTAGGGTCACCCCACCCAAACATTCTGTAGACGGATAGTGGCATGAAATTAATGTTGGCTCCTAAATCGCATAATGCCTTAGCAAAATTCATAGATCCAACCGTGCAAGGAATAATGAAAGTACCAGGGTCTGCCTTCTTCTGAACTAGTGATCGGGTCACAATTGCGCTATAATGATGAACAGTATCTTTCAACTCATAGCTTGCTGCCCACTTCTTTCTCAAAAGATCTTTCATAAATTTTGCATACCCAGGCATTTGGTCTAGTGCCTCCACCAACGGAACATTAATGGTCAGCTGCTTTAACATAGTCATGAATTTGCTGAACCTTGTATCATCCATAATTTTCTTCAATCTTTGAGGAAAAGGTGGTGGTGAAAAGGGAAATGTTCTCTCCGCAACTTTCTTCTCCTCTTGCTTCCGTATTTCGGTCTTTTCAGGCTGCATCGTACTAGGGGTGATGTCATGGACATCATGGTCAGCTTCTGTGGCGTCATTATCTTCCTTACATTCTGCCACTTGCTTTCTTTGGGATGAATTTTCCAGGACCTTACCACTCCTAGTAGTAATAGCCATGCATGATCCGTCGTTCCTTGGATTTTGCATAGTGTCGCTAGGTAGAGTGCCAGCCTTTCTTTAATTGAGTGCTGCTGAAAGTTGGCTCAATTGCTGCTCTATTTGCTTTATTGAAGTGGAATGTGAGTCAACCAGTTGCTTCATCGAGGACAAATCATTTATTACCTCCGTTACTCCCGTGCTGGTTGCTTCCACTCCTTTCAATAGTTTAGCCATCATGTCTTCCATACTTCAAGAACCATATGCAGTGGCGTCACGTCTTCCTAGGGGGATATACAAACTACTCTTGTCATTATTGTTCTTCCAACTACCTTGGTCCTTGTTTCCAGATTTGTCATAATAGTTCCGACCTTGGTTTCCTTGGGTACTACCTCGGAAACCCCCCTGATTGTTTAAGTAGTTGGCTTCTTGTTCTGAATCAGATTCGTCTCTTCCTTTTGACGCAACAGCTTTAACTTTTTTGGTCTTTCCTGATAATAGATGCTTTGTAAGAAGATCCACTTGTGTTTTCATATGCGCCATATCTTGATCACGTTCTTCTTCTCTTCTCCTTTGTTCTACAGTCATGCCAATAGATAAAATGGGGCTTGTTACCTCAGAACCCCTGGTATGCCAAGCTCTACTTTGCTTCGTCATCCGGTCTAGAATATTGCTTGCCTGACCAAAGGTGAGGTCCATAAATGATCCTCCAACCGCATTATCCACCACTGGTTTAGTTATTGAATTCAAGGCTCTGTATAATATCTCTATTAGGTGAACATTAGTAATATGATGGTTTGGGCACCGCATTAGCTTCGTCTTGAACCTCTCCCATGTTTCATGAAGAGCTTCAGTTGGAAGCTGCCAAAAGATGCTGATTTTATCTCTCAATTGTGCTCTTTTGGATGGCGGAAAGAATCTTTCTAGGAAAGCGTCCCTCAATTGCCTCCAATTTGTAATAGAATCAGGAGTCAGCCCATTTAACCATAGAGTTGCCTCCCCAGACAGAGACAATGGAAATAGACGTAATCGAATTGCATTCTGACCAACGCCGAGATTGTCAAACGACTTGCATGTAGAAATAAAGTTGATCAGATGCATATTCGGATCATCGCCTGCTAGTCCACCAAATAATCCCTTGAGTTTCAATAACTAAATCATGGTGCTTGTGATGTTGAACTTGGCTTCGGGTGCCAATGGTGGAGGAATAATAGCTCCTGTGGCTCCAGCTCCATCAAGATCATCATCATCATCATCGAAAGCTGGTTGCATAGCTCGGCGTTCAGGCCTAAACCTAGCTTGACGATCTCTTCTGTTAGCAGGTGTTGCGATCTCAGCAGCATGCCTAGGGTTTAGTAACTCGTCATCACCTAGGTCCTAGTCGTCAGGATTTATTGCTCGCCCAGGGTTATCAATATTTTGTTGATGTACTTGAGCGGCGGCTAGAGCAGCTAGTCTAGCTTGTTCCTGTTGAGCAGCCATTCTTTCAATTTCCGTTTGTGCCTCCATTTTTCCAATACATTGTGGTTCAGGATTAATAGGTAATAACGGTTGACCAGAACTTTGAGTATGGGGCATGCACTGAATAAAAAACTGCAGAAAACAAAAACAAAAACTAAAAGTAAAGTACAAGAATCTTTGACCAAAGGGTCTAATAACTATCACAAACTTAGTAGACAACGGTATTCCCCGGCAAAAGCGCCAATTTTTGATAATGCTTAAACTACAGCTCTCATAAGACTGTAAGCGGTCGTTGTCAAATATATAACCCAACTGGGTTGGATATTGATCCCACAGAGAATAGTCGGTCACCAAGTAAGCAAAGATTACTAGACTTTTGGTACAAGTCTCGTAGAAGAGGGGGGATTGTAACGTGCAATTGATGTGAACAAACTAATAGAGTAAAACAGAAAATAGCAAAGTAAAAAGAAAGAATGTTTAGTAAGATGTTAAACAATGAGAATTTAGAAGTTGGGGTTATGTCCACCTTATGAGTTGTACGTCTCTATTGGCTATGAGTTATGCGGAATTCAGACATGCATGTGCTTATAGAGAATTGTATTCTATGGTAAATCCAGGCGTCTTTCGACCTAACAAGGACTATTTCACTTTAACTCTTTCAAGCTTAAAGTGTATCTAACGGTACAAACTCTCCAAGAGGTTAATCCAGTTACGGCACTAACTTTTTAATAGGGGTTGGTGCCCTATTACCTTGACATTATCTCTTTTCCAGAAATATAACTTTTCTTTCGAACAAGTTAATGCTATACTGGCGTATTCTATGCGTCTGCAGCCACAAGAATTTGCATTAAGATGAAGAGAATAATGATATAATCAACATACGTGTCCAGAACTCACAAACTCATAGCAATAGATAGTATCTCATAAGGCTTCCATAACCCCAACAGAGAAGTTTAGCTATTCATGGGTGCGAAGGAAATCACAATAGACATTATCATTATACCACAATAGAGATCTCACGTGTAGTATGGTGTGGTATGGCTTGAGGCGTGAATTCCTTGCAAAATTGCGATTCTCTTGATGTAAAATTAAAAGTCGAATAGATGAAAAATAATGTCAACAATGAATTAATAAAGAAAAAGGGAAATAGTCGAATAGGGATGAGGGTGGTGGAGAATTATTTTGATGGATGGATGGTGGATGGATGAATGGGGATTGTGAGGAATTAATAAAAATCTCTAGCAAAATAGGGTATTTATAATACCCATATCCTATTCCTACTAAGCTAATGCATTACTTAACCCAATCCTACGGGGTTACTGCATCATTATCCTAATCCTAATAATTTACTGCATTATTATCCTACTCCTAATAGGTTACTGCTGCTCCCCAAAATCTTGAGAAATGTTGTTTTTGCCCGGGACAAGTTTCCCATGCATCACTTTTAGTCCTAGGCGTCAAAGCTTTGCTTTCCTTCTTTCGTGAAGCTTCCTTTGGCATCAAGTTATCCATAAAATGCTGAAATCTGCATCATTTATACCTGAAAACTTGCTAATCACGTTTGTTAGCTCACTTACAAGAAAAAGGACTAAAAGTGCATGAATTATATATTTTGTCCTCAAAACATAGCTAAAATATGGGTAAACTATAACACTTTAGGCGTGTAAATTCGCCTATCATCAATATCCTAGTTGCTGTAGATTATGTTTCAAAATGGGTCGAAGAAGTAGCATTGGCTGATAATGAAGGAAAGCGTGTTGTTGCATTCTTGAAGAAAAACATCTTCTCTCATTTTGGGGTACCACGTACTATCATAAGCGATGGAGGATATCACTTTTGCCACAACTGTTCAAATCCATGTTGGCAAAATATGGTGTCAAGCAACATAAGGTAGCCACGCCTTATCACCCACAAACTAGTGGACAGGTAGAGGTTTCCAATCGAGAGATCAAGCAAATCCTTGCTAAGACTGTAAATGCGAATAGGAAAGATTGGTCTCAAAAGCTGGACGATGCACTATGGGCTTATAGGACTGCATTCAAAACGCCAATTGGCATGTCCCTGTACCAACTAGTTTATGGGAAAGCTTGGCATTTACCCATTGAGCTCGAGCACAAAGCATTGTGGGAGTTGAAGAAACTGAATTTGAATTGGGATGATGCTATGAACTTGAGGGTGGAACAGCTGAATGAGATGGATGAATTCCATCTACATGCATATGAAAGATCATACCTCTAGAAAGAGCGGACAAAAAAGTATCAAGATCAGCGGATTGTTCAACGAAACTTTCAAAAGGGTGATATGGTACTTCTTTTCAATTCCAGACTAAAGCTATTCCCAGGTAAGTTAAGGTCCAAATGGTCTGGTCCGTACAAGATTAGCCAAGTCTACTCGTCTGGAGTAGTTGAGCTAGAAGACAATAATGGTGTTGTCTTTAAGGTGAATGGCCAATTAGTAAAACCATATATCGTTCCCCTTGATTCGATGAACTATATGGCCACCACCTATCTCAACAAAGTCTAAGTACTCAGGGTAACTATGTCATGCCGCGATAATAAATCAAGCGCTAGATGGGAGGCAACCAATCGTGATTTTTTTGCTTCCTTTGCATTTGTTTTTACTAAATAAAAATCCAAAAAGAAGATTCGAGCCACGACCGAAACTAAGGCGCTTGATGGGAGGCAACCTATCTTTCTAATCATTTTTGTCGTTTTTGAGGGAATGCAGGTGCAAGAGGTGTAAAAGACGAGATTGGTTTCAAATTTTGATTTGGAAGTATTGCATGTTGAAGATGGTAAGTTAGGAATGAAGAAGCAAAAGGCTATGGGTGAGGCATCGCTTATGAAGAAATAACCAAAGAACAAGGCAAGGCCTATGTAAATCTATGCCACGAACAAGGCAAGGCCTATGCTATGGCCTAAGCTCTCGGATTCTAGAGTGCCATAGCATAGGCACCGCCTATGCTCAACAATGCCATAGCATAGGTGGCGCCTATGCAAAAGCCTTTTGTCTCTGAATCTCATATGCCATGGCATAGGCGCCGCCTATGCCTAATAATGCCATGGCATAGGTGCCGCCTATGCTCAACAATGCTTTGCAAAAGGCGCCACCTATGCCAAGCATAGGCAAAGCATTAGGCGCCGCCTATGGTCACTTTTGGTCTCCAAATCCGATTCCAAATGGGTCAAAACCCGACCCAAGCTTGTCCTATAAATAAAACCTTAGTCTTAAATCAAAAACACATTGCAATTCCACCCTAAAGAGCCGCCTACCTCTCCAAATTCTCCCAAAAATTTTCCTTTTGCTCTTTTACTTTGCAAGAACATCTTCCTAGGCCATCAACCAAGTAAGTACTTCTTTGTTCTTCTTTTTTGTTCCATAAAGTACTACACTACTACGTCTATAATGAATTGTTTAATCTTGAAGTAGTATTGATGATTTGAATATGGTTGATTTGTTGTGGTGAAACAAAGTGAGTGAAAGAATACGTAAGGATGCTCTTGACTTGTTTCCAACTTGTATTTGATTTTGATACACTGTCATACTTTTGCGGAATTGACATAGTCTAGAACATTGCATAACCTTGTAACTTGAAAGCTTGCTTGAATGACTTGTTTATTGCGATGAAAATCATGGTTAACTACAAACATAAGATGTTGTGATTATTCCAAGCCATAAAATTGATATAATATCTATGTAGTAGTTTTATTCAAAGTGATGCATTAGTCCAAAACATGAAAGCATTACCAAGATTACATGATCTAGAATTGAGAAAGGATAGTTAAGATGATACGAAAAGTATGACTGCACTGATTATATTGTTGGAACATAACACCTAAACGTATATCGATGAAATCTGAGTAATCGACATCGTTCACTTCACTAGTTCGTACAAACAAACTAAGTGTGGGGTGGTGCCACTATTGCTTGTTTATTGATTGTATCCACCGAGATGAAGCTTACATGACTATTATTTTAATCTCAGGTACAATGGCACCAAAAGCAAGACAAGGGAAAAAAAAAGCAACCACTTCATAAAAAGGCCAAAAAAGGGGATGAAAAGAGCAAGGAGAATCCTCCTCGCTGCAAATACCTGATGATAGGCGAATTTACACGCCTAAAGTGCTATATTTTACCCATATTTTAGCTAAGTTTTGAGGACAAAATATATAATTCCTGCACTTTTAGTCCTTTTTACTATAAGTGAGCAAACAAACATGATTAGCAAGTTCTTAGGTATAAATGATGCAGAATTCAGCATGTTATGGATAACTTGATGCCAAAGAAAGCTTCACGAAGGAAGGAAGGGGAATCTTGGACACCAAGGACCAAAAGTAGCGCATGGAAAATTTGTTCCGGGCAAAAACAACAATTCTGAAGACTTTGGGGACTAGCAGTAACTTAGAAGGATTAGGATAATGATACATTAACCTAGTCGGATTGGGTTAAGTAATGCATTAGCTTAGTAGGAATAGGATAGGGGTATTATAAATACCCTATTTTGCTAGAGATTTTTCTCATTCTCATTCTACTTCTTATTCCACAACTTGCAAGTCGGATTCTAATTCTAACATTAATTCTACTTTTTATTCTTCTTCTATTCATCTACTCTTAATTTCCACAACAAGAGAAACGTTACTTTGCAAGGCAGTTCATGCCTAAAAACGCCACACCACAACTTATTACACGAGATCTTTATTGTGGTATAATAATAATGTCTATTGTGATTTCCTTAGCACTCATGGGTAACTAAACTCCTCTGTTGGGGTTATGGAAGCCTTATGAGATACTATCTAAGGCTATGAGTTTGTGAATTCGTGAGACGTGTGTTGCTTATATCATTATTCTCTTCATCTTAATGCAAATTCTTGTGGCTGCAGACGCATAGAATAATGCCAGTATAACATTAACTTATTCGAAAGAAAAGTTATATGTCTGGAAAAGAGATAATGTCAAGGTAATAGGGCACCAACCCCTATTAAAAAGTTAGTGCTGTAACTGGATTAATCTCTTGGAGAATTTATACCGTTAGACACGCTTTAAGCTCGAAAGAGTTAAAGTGAAATAGTCCTTGTTAGGTCGAAAGACGCTTGGATTTACCATAAAATACAATTCTCTATAAGCACATGCATGTCTGAATTCCGCACAACTCATAGCCAATAGAGACGTACAACTCATAAGGTGGACATAACCCCAACTTCTCAATTCTCATTGTTTTACAACTTACTAAACATTCTTTCTTTTTACACTGCTATTTTCTGTTTTACTCTACTATTTTGTTCACATCAATTGCACGTTACAATCCCCCCTCTTTTACGAGACTTGCACCACAAGTCTAGTAATCGTTGCTTACTTAGTGACCGACTATTCTCTATGGGATCGATACCCAACCCATTTGGGTTATATATTTGACAGCGACCGCTTTACACTCTTACGAGAGTTGTAGATTGAGCGTTATAAAAAATTGGCGCCGTTGCCGGGGAATACGGTTGTCAACTAAGTTTATGATAATTACTAGACCCTTTGGTCAAAGACTCTCGTACTTTTATTTTTAGTTTTTGTCTTTGTTTTCTGCATGTTTTTATTCAGTGCATGCCCCATACTCGAAGTTCTGGTCAACCGTTATTACCTATCAATCCTGAACCATAACGTATTGGCAGAATGGAGGCACAACACGAAATTGAAAGGATGGCTGGTCAACAGGAACAGGCGAGACTAGCTGCTCTAGCCGCCGCTCAAGTGCATCAACATAATATTAATAACCCTAGGCGAGAAACAAATCCTGATGATGAGGATCTAGGTGATGAAGAGTTACTAAACCCTAGGCGTGATGTTGAGATAGTAACACCTGCTAACAGAAGAGATCGTTAAGCTAGGTTTAGGCCTGAATGCTGAGTTATGCAACCAGCTTTCGACGACGATGATGATGATATTGAGGGAGCCGGAGACACATGAGCCATTATTCCTCCACCATTGGCACCCGGAGCCAAGTTCAAAATCACAAGAACCATGATTTAGTTATTGCAACTCAAGGGATTATTTGGTGGACTAGTAGGCGATGATTCGAATATGCATCTCATCAACTATAATTCTACTTGCAAGTCGTTTGACAATCCTGGCGTTGGTCAGAATGCAATTTATTATGTCTATTTCCATTATCTCTGTCTGGGTAGGCAACTCTATGGTTAAATAGGCCGACTCCTGATTCTATTACAAATTGGAGACAATTGAGAGACGCTTTCCTAGAAAGATTCTTTCTGGCATCCAAAAGATCACAATTGAGAGATGAAATCAGCAAGTTTCGTCAACTTCCAACTGAAGCTCTTCATGAAACATGGGAAAGGTTCAAGACAAAGTTAATGCGGTTCCCAAACCATAATATGACCAATGTCCACCTTATGGAGATACTATATAGAGCCTTGAATTCAATAACTAAACCAGTGGTGGATAATGCGGCTGGAGGATCATTCATGGACCTCACCTTTGGTCAAGAAAGCAATATGCTAGATCGGATGACAAAGCAAAGTAGAGCTTGGCATACCAGGGATTCTGAGGTAGCAAGTCCCACTTTATCTATTGGCATGACTGTAGACCAAAGGAGAAGAGAAGAAGAACGTGATCAAGATATGGCGCATATGAAAACACAAATGGATCTTCTTACAAAGAATCTATTATCAGGGAATACCTAAAAAGACCAAGTTGTTCCGTTAAAAGGCAGAGACGAATCTAAATCAGAAGAAGAAGACAACTACTTGAACAATCAAGGGGGTTTCCGAGGCAATGCCCAAGGAAACCAAGGTCGGAACTATTATGATAAAGCTGGAAACAAGGACCAAGGTAGTTGGAAGAACAAGAATGACAAGAGTGGTTTGTACGTTCCCCCAGGAAGATGTGACACCACTGCATCTGGTTCTTGAAATATGGAAGACATGATGGCTAAACTATTGAAAGGAGTGGAAGCAACCAACGCTGGAGTAACGGAGGTAATAAAAGACTTGTCCTCAATGAAACAATTGGTTGACTCACACTCCACTTCAATAAAGCAAATAGAGCAGCAATTAAGCCAACTTTCAGCAGCACTAAATCAAAGAAAGGTTGGTACCTTACCTAGAGACACCATGCAAAATCCAAGGAAAGACGGATCATGCATGGCTATTACTACCCGAAGTGGTAAGGTGCTGGAAACTTCATCCAAAGGCAGGCAAGTGGTTGACGAGGCAGCTGACATCGATGATAAGGCGAAAGGAGAAGCTGCCGTACAAGTCACCCACGACGCCCATGACATCACACCGAGTATGTTGCAGCCTGAAAAGGCTAAAAAACAAAGGCAAGAAAAGAAGAAAGCCATGGAGAAAACAATCACACTTCCACCACCACCTTTTCCTCAAAGATTGAAGAAAATTGCAGATGATACAAGGTTCAACAAATTTATGATGATGTTAAAGCAGCTGACCATTAATGTTCCATTGGTGGAAGCTAGAACAAATGCCTGGGTATGCAAAATTTATGAAGGATCTCTTGACAAAGAAGCGTGCAGCAAGCTTTGAGTTAAAAGATATGGTTCATCACTGCAGTGCAATTGCTACCCGATCATTAGTTCAGAAAAAGGCTGACCCTGGTGCTTTCACTATTCCTTGCACCGTTGGATCTTTGAATTTTGCCAAAGCATTGTGCGACTTAGGAGCCAGCATCAATTTGATGCCATTATCTATTTATAAAAATTTGGGGTTGGGTGATCCTACTCCAACCAATATGAGGCTCGTAATGGCGGATAGGTCGGTAAAACGACCTGTTGGTATTCTATGTGATGTATTGGTAAATGTTTCTTCATTCATCTTTCCAGCAGACTTTGTTAATTTGGATTGTGAGGCAGATTCAGAAGTTCCCATAATCTTGGGGTGCCCTTTCCTTACAACAGGAAGTGTGCTTATTGATTTAAGAGCTAATGAGCTTTTATTCCGGATAAATAATGAAGTAGTTCACTTTGATGTGTGTAAATCAATGAAGCAACCCAGAGATCTGAACATATTTTTGGTGGATGATGTTTACTTTGATGATGAGAAAGAATTACTTGAAGAAGAGCAAATTATTAATGACCCATTGGCAGTCATGCTCATGAATGGTGAGAGTAAGGATGCTAAAAATTGTGAAGAAACTATTGGTGCTCTGACAAAATTAGGGTCGTATCCTCACGCTCCCAAGAAGCTGGACCTTGATCTAAAAAATCTACCCACACCACCAGCTAATCCATCTATTGAAGAGCCACCCACGTTAGAATTGAAGGAGCTGCCTAGTCATTTAAAGTATGCATTTTTAGGAAGCGGAAACACATTTCCAGTCATTGTGGCGGCAGATTTGGGTGAGCAGCAAGTTGCAACTCTCATTGCTATTCTACTAAAGTATATAAGAGCCATTGGTTAGACTATCGCTGATATTATTAGTATTCCACCTGGGATTTGTAAACACAAGATTCATCTTGAAACAAATTGCACACCGACTATTGAGCATCAAAGGCGTCTCAATCCACCTGTTTAAGAAGTGGTGAAGAAAGAAATTATTAAGTGGTTAGACGCAGGGGTTGTATATCCAATCTCTGACAGTACATGGGTAAGCCCAGTACAATGTGTACCCAAGAAAGGATGCATGAAGGTAGTCGCGAATGAAAAGAACGAGCTTATTCCACTCAGACCCATCACCGGATGGAGAGTATGCATGGACTACCGAAACCTGAATTCATGGACGCTCAAAGATCACTTTCCAATGCCATTTATGGACCAAATGCTAGATCTATTAGTGGGGAAAGGATGGTTTTGTTTCTTAGATGGTTATTCAGGCTATAATCAGATTTGTATTGCTCCCGAAGACCAAGAAAAGACAACGTTCACATGCCCATATGGTACGTTTGCCTTTAAATGTATGCCATTCGGGCTATGTAACGCCCCAGCCACCTTTCAACGTTGTATGATGTCCATTTTGTCTGATATGGTCAAAGATACTTTGGAGGTATTCATGGACAACTTTTTAGTTATTGGAGAGACGTTTGAAGAGTGCTTGGCAAACCTAAGTATGGCGTTGCAAAGATGTGTAGAATTCAACCTAGTGCTGAATTGGGAGAACTGCCACTTTATGGTTAAAGAAGGTATTGTTCTGGGGCATAAAATCTCCGAAAGAGGAATTGAGGTTGATCGAGCCAAAATAGAAGTTATCGAGAAGCTACCACCTCCAATTTCCGTGAAGGTATTCTGTAGTTTCCTCAGTCATGCAGGTTTCTATCGGCGTTTCATCAAAGACTTCTCCAAATTTGCTAGTCCATTATACAAAATTTTGGAGAAAGATGCAAAGTTTGACTTCAATGAAGATTGTTTGAAGGCATTCGAATGCCTCAAAGGAAAACTGATTGAAGCTCCTATCATGGTAGCACCAGATTTGTCTTTACTGTTTGAAGTCATGTGTGACGCCACTGGGGTAGCATTAGGCGCTGTACTTGGCCAAAGAAGGGAGAAGATATTCCATCCTATCTACTATGTGAGCAAGGTCCTGAACGAAGCCCAAAAAAACTATACTGTCACAGAACAAGAGCTCCTAGCGATTGTGTATGTGAGAAGTTTCATGCTTATTTGTTGGGAACCAAAGTAATCGTTCATACAGACCATGAAGCTCTGAGGTATTTAATGACAAAGAAGGATGCAAAACCAAGACTAATTCGATGGGTCTTATTGCTGCAAGAATTTGATTTTGAGGTTAAAGATAGAAGAGGTTGCGAGAACCAAGTGGCTGATCATCTATCTAGACTCAAAAATGATCATATAGTGCAGCCTAAATTCGGGATTGATGATGCATTCCCTGACGAGGAGATCCTAGCGACGATAATGGAAGAGTTACCATGGTATGCCGACTTTGCAAATTTTATGGTGAGTAATGTGATACCGTCAAACTTATCTTACCATCAAAAGAGGAAGTTTATGCATGATGTAAAACACTACTTTTGAGATGAGCCATATTTGTTTCGACGATGCGCGGAAGGTGTTATCCGACGATGCATATCCCATGTAGAAGTGCCTAATATATTGGAAGCTTTCCATACTTCTCAAGTTGGAGGACATCACGCAGGTAATCGGACAGCAAGGAAGGTATTGCAAAGTGGATATTATTGGCCCTCGATATTTAGAGATGCCTACGACTTTGTGAGAAGATGCGACCAATGTCAGAGACAAGGTGCTATTTCGAAACACCATGAGATGCCCATGTCGAAAATTCTTGAAGTAGAGCTCTTTGATGTATGGGGTATTAATTTCATGAGTCCATTCGTAAATTCGTTTGGAATGAAATACATCCTAGTTGCTGTAGATTATGTTTCAAAATGGGTTGAAGCAGTAGCGTTGGCCGACAATGAGGGAAAGCGTGTTATAGAATTCTTGAAGAGAAATATCTTCTCTCGCTTTGGAGTACCACATACTATTATAAGCGATGGAGGATCTCACTTTTGCAACAAGCTATTCAAATCTGTGTTGGCAAAATATGGTGTCAAGCAGCATAAGGTAGCCATACCTTATCACCCACAAACTAGTGGACAGGTAGAGGTTTCCAACAGAGAGATAAAGCAAATCCTTGCTAAGACGGTAAATGCTAATAGGAAAGATTGGTCTCGAAAGATGGAAGGTGCACTATGGGCCTATAAGAATGCGTTCAAGACGCCAATTGTCATGTCCCCTTACCAACTAGTTTACGGGAAGGCATGTCACTTTCCCATTGAGCTTGAGCATAAGGCATTGTGGGGTTTGAACCGGCTAAATCTAAACTGGGATGATGCAATGAATCTGCGATTAGAGCAACTGAATGAGATGGATTAATTTCGTCTATATACTTAAGAGAGATCGGAACTCTACAAGGAGCGGATGAAAAAGTATCATGATCAACGGATTGTCCGACGAAATTTCCAAAAAAATGATATGGTTCTTCTCTTCAATTCCAGATTGAAGTTATTCCCAGGTAAGTTGAAGTCCAAGTGGTCTGGTCCGTACAAAGTTAACCAAGTCTACTGGTCTGGAGTAGTTGAGTTGGAAGACAATTATGGTGTTGTCTTTAAAGTGAATGGCCGATGAGTGAAACCATATATCGGTCCTCTTGATTCGATAAACTATATGGCCATCACTTATCTCGACGAAATCTAAGTACTCGAGATAGCCATGTCGTGCCGCGATAATAAATCAAGCGCTAGATGGGAGGCAACCCATCGTTTTTTATTTTTTGTCTTTCTGTCGTTCTATTACGTGTTTTCTTTTGATAAATAAAAATCCAAAAAGAAGAGTCGTGCCACGACCAAAAATAAAGCGCTTGATGGGAGGTAACCCATCGGTCTAATCATCTTTATTGTTTTTGAGTAAATGCAGGTGCAAACAGGTGTAAAACGAGGAGGTCGGTTTCAAATTTTGATTTAGACGTATTGCATGTTAATGATGGTAAGTTAGGAATAAAGAAGAAAAAGGCTATGGATTGGGAATTGCTTATGAAAATATAGGCAACGAACAAGGCTAGGCCTATGTAAAACTAGGCCACGAACAAGGCAAGGCCTGTACTATGCCCTAAGCTCTCGGAATCTAGTCTTCCATAGCATAGGCGCCGCCCATGCCCAAGTATGCCATAGCATAGGCGCCGCCTATGCCAATGCCTTTTGTCTCTGAATCTCATATGCTAAGTGAAAGGCGCCGCCTATGCCTAAGAATGCGATGGCATAGGCGCCGCCTATGCTTAACAATGCTTTGTAAAAGGCGCAGCCTATGCCAAGCATGGGCAAAGCAAAAGGCGCCGCCTATGGTCACTTCTTGTCTCCAAAACCAATTTTAAATGGGTCAAAACCCGACCCAACCTTGTCCTATAAATAAGAGACTTAGTCTTGAACAAAAATCACATTGGAAACCTAGCATAAGCGCCGCCTATATTCTCCAAATCCTCTCAAAAATTTTCCTTTTGCTCTCTTAATTCACAAGAACATCATCCAAAGGCATCAATCAAGTAAGTACTACTTTGTTCTTCATTTATATTCCGTAAGTACTACACTACTACGCCTATTAAGAATTGTTATATCTTAAAGAAGTATTGATGATTTGAATGTGATTGAATTATTGTGATACAACCAAGTGAGTGAACGTATACGTAAGGATGATCTTCACTTGTTCCCAACTTGTATTTGATTTTGATGCACTATCATACTTTTACGGAATTGATATGGTCATAAATATTGCATAATCTTATCACTTGAATACTTACATGTTGGAATAACTTGTTTATCAGGATAAGAATTATAGTTGCCTACCAACATAGGAGGTTGTGATTACTTTTAGATACTATACCTTGATTCAGTCACTATGTAGTAAGTCTTGATATACCACACATGAAAGTATTGCCAAGATTACAAGGAGTATGACTGCACTAATTTTATTGTTGGAATATAGAACCTAAAACGTATACCGATGAAGTATGTACCAACAAACTAAGTGTGGGGTGGTGCCCCTACTGCTTGTTTATAGATTGTATCCATCGAGATGATGCTAACAGGAACATTGTTTTAGTCTCAGGTACAATGGCACCCAAAGCAAGACAAGGCAAGGATAAGGCAACCACTTCACAAAAAGGCAAGAAAAGAGGCCGGAAAGAGCAAGGAGAATCATCCTCGATGCAATTACCACGCCGCATGTTCGGAATAAAATGGGTTCTTGAGGAGGAAGCAAAGGAATAGTATAGGAACAACAAAGAAAGAAAATATGTTCATGTGGACTTGATAAACAAGGAAAGCCTAGCAAAGAAAGAGCCGCGCATGTTGGCCAACATCATGACGTTACATCTTAATTTCATCTTCCGAGATATGTGGGAGTGTAATCTCGATCTAACAAGAGAATTCTATGCCAACTGGTCACCAAAAACCACAGGGAACGAAGTCAAGATTCGGGGCCAAGTTTTACAACTCAATGCGGATTTCTTCAACTCCTTTCTTGGCTTGCCTGCTGGTGATCCATCACCATTCAAGGAGCTGTACAGTAGACCTCCATATAGAGCCATTCGACACACACTCTTTGGAACAAGATCCATAGCACGGTGGAGTAGACACAAGTACACCGGTCGACACAACACCTTCCCATATGCTCCTTTGAATAGGGAAACAAGGATATGGTTGTGCATAGTCAACTCATGTCTAATTCTAGGGATCCAGTAGAACAATACAACATGAGATAGAGTGAGTCTGGTATACGCATTGATGAAGAATGTCCCTATCAACATTGGGGCAATTATTCGATCCACAATGCGGAAAGCTAGGCTACACAAGATGTCCCACTTCAGTTTTGGCAAGTGGTTGACTGCAATATTAAGGAAGGAGGACATCGAAGAGGAACCGGCTGATCATAAACTCCCACACAACCCGAAGAAGTTTGACCTCACTAAGGTGAAAGATGTTGAGTCCACACATGGCGTCAACGTTACCAATGCTGAGAGACATGCTCGTGATGAGAGTTTCTTTCGCCATCTTTATGGCATGACTCGGTTTACAATAATGAGCGGAGGTCGTGTTCCAACTGCTGCAGACCTCCAACAGCTAGACTATGACTACCCAATGAATGAGCACGCGAAGGCAATGTGTGGAGTAGGTACATATTTTGAGGAACCTCTTGATGACGACGTGCCGACCGATGATCATCGACAAATGCCAGACTCTGACGTGGAGGATAATTCTGATGACGACGACTCCAATGATGATTCCGACGAAGGGGGTATGACCCCAGACATAGAGGAGGAGTCTGACTAACCAGGTTTTTCTTATTTATTTTCTACTGAGGACAATGTGTCCCGTCTAAGTGTGGGGTGCTGGTATTTGCATGCTATACTTCTTTATCTGCATTTTCATCTATCTATGCTTGTTTGTTTTGTTTTAGTAGTTAAATTATTTTAAAAAACTTTGCATGAAATTGTTCTAATAGGCAGAATGAGAATATGACAAGAGTTTGAGATAAAATCATGACTCTTGAGACGTTTAGGCTCTAATTGTGACTCACTATTTGATAAGTGTGGTTTAATTCCTTCATCTATTGGGTCAAGAGTCTATACTACTCCCAATAAAGTCGACCATGTGCCTTGTGTGTGTGAGATAATAATATATTCTATGTTTGTGGCTGATGTTAGAGCTTGCCTGGTATGTATGTAAAGCGAAAATAAAGAGTGCAAGTCTAGGAGATGATTTAGGCATTTCTTTGGCAATCTATACTTGTTTACCTTCTTTTTACCTACCCATGGACATTATCCTAGTTATCCCTTTTTGAGCCTTTAGCCTATTTTATTTGACAGCCTCATATGTAAGCCAAATCTAATTTTTTCAAGACTATAATTTGATCCAAATTCCTAAGTGCTTTAAAAGTGTAAAGTCATGTGACAAAATAAGAGAAAATTAGGTGAGTATGATACTTTAAAATGTATTGGTGCTTGAAGTCGTTATGAAAAAGAATTGCTATCATAAGAGGTATGTTATGAAAAGAAAAAGGAAAATAAAACTAAAAAGTTAGTTACGTTCAAAAATTGAAAAACAAAAAGAGGTGACAAAGGGAGGTAGATTAAAAGAAAGCAAAAAGGTTGTTTGAAAGAAAGCATAAATGGCATATTGTGATGTATTAAAGCACTTAGGGAACTTAGTCACTATTTCTGGCCAAAATAGTCCTACCCGGCCCATAGCCTACATTACAACCCATAAAAGACCTATTTGATCCTAAGCTTAGCATTCTGACATTTAGTGCAGCATTACACTAAGGGCAACCCAATGGTCATCAGTTGCAACATATGAATTCTTTGTGAGAGCGAGAGAATCCTACACCCATGTTCGAAATATATACAATCCTTGTGAGTAATTATGGGTAACATATGGTGAGACACACATGGTTGATGAGTTTTGGGTAGTCGTGTATGATTCTTTGTGCCTTAACTTTTGAATATGAGTTGACCATCATCATGAGTCTATATTAGAGGTTGAATTATTTCTAGAAGTGATCAGAAAACTACTCTTTGTTAATAATTGTTGTGCTTGTCTTGACGAATATTTTGTGTTGTTACAGTGATAACCTAAGTAAATGTTTAGATGGACATGATATTTTGTTTGAGGACGAACAAAGATTTAAGTGTGGGGTGTTGATGATAGGCGAATTTACACGCCTAAAGTGCTATATTTTACCCATATTTTAGATAAGTTTTGAGGACAAAATATATAATTCCTGCACTTTTAGTCCTTTTTCCTGTAAGTGAGCTAACGAACATGATTAGCATGTTTTCAGGTATAAATGATGCAGAATTCAGAATTTTATGGATAACTTGACGCCAAAGAAAGCTTCACGAAGGAAGGAAGGGGAATCTTGGACACCAAGGACCAAAAGTGGCGCATGGAAAATCTGTTCCGGGCAAAAACAACAATTCTGAAGACTTTGGGGACTAGCAGTAACTTAGAAGGATTAGGATAATGATACATTAACCTAGTAGGATTGGGTTAAGTAATGCATTAGCTTAGTAGGAATAGGATAGGGGTATTATAAATACCCTATTTTGCTAGAGATTTTTAGCATTCTCATTCTACTTCTTATTCCACAACTTACAACTCGGAGTCTAATTCTTCCATTAATTCTACTTTTTATTCTTCTTCTATTCATCTAC
The DNA here is from genome assembly GCA_030864225.1 of Capsicum baccatum var. pendulum. Taxonomy (NCBI): domain Eukaryota; kingdom Viridiplantae; phylum Streptophyta; class Magnoliopsida; order Solanales; family Solanaceae; genus Capsicum; species Capsicum baccatum. The sequence goes on along the minus strand of CM061561.1, from coordinate 274,090,620 downwards.
TCAATTCTTAATTTCCACAACAAGAGAAACGTTACTTTGCAAGGGAGTTCACGCCTAAAAATACCACACCACACCTTATTACACGAGATCTTTATTGTGGTATAATAATAATGTCTATTGTGATTTCCTTAGCACTCATGGGTAACTAAACTCCTCTGTTGGGGTTATGGAAGCCTTATGAGATACTATCTAAGGCTATAAGTTTGTTAATTCGTGACACGTGTGTTGCTTATATCATTATTCTCTTCATCTTAACGAAAATTCTTGTGGCTGCAGACGCATAGAATAACGCCAGTATAACATTAACTTGTTCAAAGAAAAGTTATCTATCTGGAAAAGAGATAATGTCAAGGTAATAGGCCACCAACCCCTATTAAAAAGTTAGTGCCTTACTGGATTAACCTCTTGGAGAATTTGTACCGTTAGAAATGCTTTAAGCTCGAAAGAGTTAAAGTGAAATAGTCCTTGTTAGGTCGAAATACGCTTGAATTTACCATAGAATACAATTCTCAATAAGCACATGCATGTCTGAATTCTGCACAACTCATAGCCAATAGAGACGTACAACTCATAAGGTAGACATAACCCCAACTTCTCAATTCTCATTGTTTTACAGCTTACTAAATTCTTTCTTTTTACTCTGCTATTTTCTGTTTTACTCTACTATTTTGTTCACATCAATTGCACGTTACAATCCCCTCTCTTTTACGAGACTTGCACCACAATTCTTGTAATCTTTGCTTACTTAGTGACCAACTATTCTCGGTGGGATCGATACCCAACCCAGTTGGGTTATATATATCACAGCAACCGTTTTACACTCTTACGAGAGCTGTAGATTGAGTGTTATCAATACCTCGCCGCATGTTTGGAATTAAATGGGTCCCAGAGGAGGAAGGAAAAGAGTGGTATAGGAACAATAATGAGAAAAAATATGTTCATGTGGAGTTGATACACAAGGAGAGCCTAGCAAAGAAAGAACCCCATATGTTGGCCAAGATAATGGCATTACATCTTGATTTCATCTTCCGAGATATGGGAGAGTGCAATCTAGATTTAACACAAGAATTCTATGCCGACTGGTCATCGAAAACTACAGGGAGTGAAGTAAAGATTCGGGGCCATGTTCTGCAGCTAAATGCGGAGTTCTTCAACTCCTTTCTGGGTTTGCCATCTGTTGATCCATCACCACTCAAAGAGATGTATAACAGACCTCCATACAGGAAAATTAGACACACATTGTACAGAACAAAATCTATGGCATGATGGAGCAGACACAAGGACACCGGTCCACACAACACCTTCCCATATACTTTCTTGAATAGAGAAGCTCGGATATGGATGCAAATAGTCAACTCTTGTCTGATTCCAGGGACCCAGTATACGAATATTACACGAGATAGAGTGTGCTTGGTGTACGCATTGATGATGAATGTTCCTATCAACATTGGGGCAATTATTCGATCTACAATGCGAAAGGCCAGGCTACACAAGAGGTCCCACTTCAGCTTTGGCAATCTGTTGACCGCAATATTGAGGAAGGAGGACATCGAAGAGGAACCGACTGATCATAAACTTCTACACAACCCAAAGAAGGTTGACCTCACAAAGGTTAAAGATGTTGAAACCATGCATGGCGTCAACCTTACCACTGCAGAAAGGCATGCTCGGGATGAGAGTTTCTTTCACCATCTTTATGACATGACTCGGTTTACCATGATGAGCGGAGGTCGTGTTCCAACTGCTGTAGATCTCCAACAGCTGGATTATGACTACCCAATGAATGAGCATGCAAGGCAAATGTGTGGAGTAGGTGTGTACTTTGAGGAACCTCTTGATGACGATGTGCCAACCGATGATGATCGTCGAATGCCAGACTCCAACGTGAAGGAGAATTCTAACAATGGTGACTCTGATGATGATTCCAATGAAGGGGGTATGACCCCAGACATAGAGGAGGAGTCCAACTAATCAGGTTCTTCTTATTTATTTTCCACTGAGGGCAGTGTGTCCCGTCTAAGTGTGGGGTGCTGGTATTTGCATGCTAACCTTCCTTATTTGCATTTGCATTTGTTTATGTTTGTTTGTTTTGTTTTGTTTTAGTAGTTAATTTTTTTTTTTAATTTTTAACTTTGCATGAAATTGTTCTGATAGGCAGCATGATATTACGACAAGAGTCTGTGATAAAATCTTTACTATTGAGATGTTTAAGCTCTAATAGTGACTCATTATGTGATAATTGTGTGGTTCAATTCCTTTATCTATTGGGTCAAAAGTCTATACTGCTTCCAATAAAGTCGACCATGTGCCTTGTGTGTGTGATATGACAGTATATTCTATGTTTGGGGCTGATGCTAGAACTTGCCTGGTATGTATGTAAAGCGAAATAAAGAGTGTGAGTTTAGGAGATAATTTAGGCATTTCTTTGGCAACCTATGATTGTTTACCTTCATTTTATCTACCCATGGACATCATCCTAGATAACCCCCTTTGAGTTGTTAGCCTATTTTTCTTTGACAACCTTATATGTAAGCCTAATTCATTTTTCTCAAGACCATAATTTGATCCAAATTCCTAAGTGATTTAAATTGTAAAGTAATGTGACAAAATAAGAGGAAATTGGGTGAGAATAGTGCCTTAGAATGTATTAGTGCTTGAATTTGTTATGAAAAATAATTGCTATCATAAGAGGTGTGTTATGAAAAGAAAAAGGAAAAGAAAAATAAAAAGTCAATTCTGTTCAAAATTGAAAAACAAAAGAGGTGAGAAAGGGTGGTAGATTAAAAGAAAGTAGAAAGGTTGTTTGAAAGAAAGCATAAATGACATAATGTGATGTATTAAAGCAATTAGGAACATAGTCACTATTTCTGGCAAAAATAGTCCTACCCGTCCCTCAGCCTACATTACAACCTGTAAAGACCTATTTGATCCTAAGATTAGCATTCTGATATTTAGTGGAGAATTACACTAAGGGCAAGTCTATGGTCATCAGTTTCAACATACGAATTCTTTGTGAATGTGAGAGCAAGGATAATCTTATACCCATGTTCGAAATATATACAATACTTGTGAGTGATTATGGGTTATGTTTTGTGAGATACACATGGTTGATGAGTTTTGGGTGGTTGTGTATGATTCTCTATGCCTTAACTTTAGGATACGAATTAACCATCATCATAAGTCTATGTTAGAGGTTAAATTGTTTCTAGTAAGTGATCAGAAAACTACTCTTTGTTAATAATTGTCGTTCCTGTCTTGATGAATGTTTTGTGTTGTTACTGTGAAGCTCTAAGTGCATGTTTAGAAGGACATGATATTTTGTTCGAGGACGAACAAAGCTTTAAGTATGGGGTGTTGATGATAGGCGTATTTACACGCCTAAAGCACCTTAATGTACCCATATTAGCTAAGTTTTGAGGACAAAATATATAATTCATGTACTTTTAGTCCTTTTTCCTGTAAGTGAGCTAACAAACGTGATTAGTAAGTTTTCAGGTATAAGTGATGAAGATTTCAGCATTTTATGGATAACTTGATGCCAAAGAAAGCTTCACGAAAGAAGGAAAGCAAAGCTTGTACGCCTAGGACTAAAAGTGACGAATGGGAAACCTGTCCCGGGCAAAAACAACATTTCTCAAGACTTTGGGGATCAGCAATAACTTATTAGGATTAGGATAATGATGCAGTAATTTATTAGGATTAGGATAAGTACGCAGTAGCCTAGTAGGAATAGGATATGGGTATTATAAATACCCTATTTTGCTGAAGCTTTTGATCATTCTCATTATTCTCATTATTCTTATCATTCACATCCTAATTCATTCATCTACAACTCAAAACAATTTGCTTTCAATTAATTCTTATTTACTTTTTCTTCATTTATTCGACTTAAAATTTCCACAAAAAGAGAACCGCTACTTGCAAGGAATTCACGCCACAAAGCCCTACAACATATACTACACGTGAGATCCTTATATTGGTATGATGATAATGACTATTGTGATTTCCATTGCACCCATGAGTAGCTAAACTTCTTGGTTGGGGTTATGGAAGCCTTATGAGATACTATCTATTGCTATGAGTTTGTGAATTCGTGAAACGTATGCTGCTTATATCATTATTCTCTTCATCTTAAATTAAATTCTTGTGGTTGCAAACATATAGAATACGCCAGTATAGCATTAACTTGTTCGAAAGAAAAGTTATATGTCTGGAAAAGAGATAATGTCAAGGTAATAGGGCACCAACCCCTATTAAAGAGTTAGTGTCGTAACTGGATTAACCTCTTGGAGAATTTGTACCGTTAGATACGCTTTAAGCTCGAAAGAGTTAAAGTGAAATACTCCTTGATGGTCGAAAGACTCCTGGATTAACCATAGAATACAATTCTCTATAAGCACATGCATTTCTGAATTCCGCATAACTCATATTCAATATATACGTACAACTCAGAAGGTGGACATAACACCAGCTCTCAATTCTCATTGATCAAAACCAACCAAACAATCCGTTTTACTCTTCTATTTTCTGTTCTTACGTTACTATTTTGTTACTCACGCTACAATCCCCCCTTTTTACGAAACTTTCACCAAAAGTCTAATAATCTTTGCTTACTTAGTGACCCAGTATTCTCTGTGGGATTCGACACCCAACCCAGTTGGGTTCTATATTTGACAATGACCGCTTACACTCTTACGAGAGCTGTAGTTTGAGCGTTATCAATAGATCACCGAAAACGTAAAATCTCTATACAATTATTAATTCAGAATATTAAAGAATTGTGCAAGTGACAGATTGTTCACTAGAATGAATTGTACAATTGACAAATTGTTCACTAGAAGGGGGTTTATGGTATGCTAGGATGGCGTAAACCGTCTTAATAATAGATACTATCATTCCGACTTGGTGGGAATTTACTGGGTAGAGAAATATACATGTTTTAGCATGTTTTAGAATTTGATTACTAAATATACATGTTCAACCTTCATGTTTGTACTCCGATGGAGCAAAACAAGTCATATATTTTAGTATATGATTTCAAAATATACATGTTCAACATTCATGTTTATACTTTAGTGGAGCAAAACATGTCACATATGTTAGCATATGATCGCAAAATATACATCTTCAACCTTCATGTTTACACACTCCGGTAGAGCAAAACAAGTCACATATTTTAGCATATGATTACAAAATATATACATGTTCAACCTTCATTGTTTATACTCTAGTAGATCAAAACAAGACACATATTCGAGCATAAGACCGTGTGTTCACAAGCGTATACAAACAACCATTTCACCTAAGGATCATCTTGTTCTCAGTGACCCTCTATGCCATGTGACTTTAGAGTTAACGGGAGCTTATTTTCCAATGATGAAAATGGTTCATAAATAGTGTGATATAATATGTAGTGTGATATAATATGTAGTTTTGATAGTGTGATATAATATGTAGTTTTAAAAAAAATTGTTATCATAAATCTAGTGATAGAAGACTATCTAGCTTGGTTCGTCTATTAACTTGGCCTTTGAAGAAGAAGGTTCGGCATGCTTTGACTTATCTTTATTATCCGCTAAATTCATTCCTTTCTCTGATATTTCATAAAGTAGATGGATAGAGTCAGTCGTTCAGTAAAAAAAAATAACAAGTGCTCCTGAAATGATTGATAGAAAATAAGACAACTATTCCATGCATTTATATTATATACTTTATATTTAATACAACATCGAACACAGGGAATGAAAACAACAACAAACAAAAAAAATAGGTAGTATATTGTAACTTTGGGATTGTAATTAGGGTAGAAGCTCCACATGTGTTGTTTGGGTGGTTAGGTCAAGCTTCATCTGGGCCAAGGTTGTAGGCCCAAGCAACTTTGTCCAGACAAGACCACGTAATCTCTGACGCTCTGCATCCAATTTTGCAATCTCCAGGTCATATGTTTGGGTGGTCAGGTCAAGCTTCATCTGGGTTAAGGCTGTAGGCCCAAGAAACTTCTTCCACACAAGACCACGTAATCTCCGACCCTCTGCTTTCAATTTTGTAATTTTCCTCACTCCCTCCAGGTGTTGCTTTTTTGCAACTTCTGCAGACCGTACGCTCATATTTTTCTTCAATATCTCAATTTCTGCTTCAGCTTGGGCTTTTTCTTCACTGAGTTGTATCACCATGCTAGAACGCTCCTGCAAAGATCTTGAGAGTGCAGAATTTTCTGCTACAGACCTGAGTAACTATTGGTCCAGGTTATATAATTTTGCTTTAAACTCATGCTTCATTTTGTCAAACTGTTTGGGAGCCTTCTCCTAACCTGTACAGAGAGATGTGAATAAAAGAATTAAGTACCAAATTGCAAAACACTTGTTGCAAGAAAAACACAAGTCAATAAGGAACATCACCTGAGACAGCTTCTTCAGCAACTTTAGCATATTGTTTTCCCAGGTTTTCCTTATTAGTCATTTCTGACTGTGCAGCAACCAACTTTTCATTCAAATCCTTGACTTCATCCTCTAAGCCACTCACTTGTTCCTCAACACACTTAACTTAACTATCTACCGGATGCACTCCTTCAGTGCACCATCCAGATGTGATGCCCTATCTTCAGCAGTAAGCTTCAAAAGAGGAACGGATTCCAGGTGATTTTTTACTGTCGCGGCTTCTGACTCAGCCTTCTCCCAACCTGTATAGAGAGATGTGATTAAAATAATTCAGTACCAAGTTGCAAGAAAAACACAAGTCAATAAGGAACATCACCTGAGACAGCTTCTTCAGCAACTTTAGCATATTGTTTTCCCAGGTTTTCCTTATTAGTCATTTCTGACTGTGCAGCAGCCAACATAAGAGACTTAACTTGATCATCCAGTCCAGTCAAATGTGAATAAGATTCAATGGAAATTTGTACATATTTAGGTTTCTTGATTTCCTGTTTACCCTGAAATATATCTGCCGCATGCACTCCTTCAGTGCAGTAGTAAAATAGAAATAGAAAGAATGCCCAACACAGCAAAATATGCAACATGTTTTCCATAACTTTTTGTATTGAAGGTAACTAATGCTTTGTCTAAGAGAGTAGTACTGGTAATTGTAAAACTTAAGAACTTGTGAACTTAAGAGCTTATGAACTATTGTTTATATAGGCTGAGTATTGTAAAACTAAACCAACATAAAAATGGTAAAAAAATATCTCAGTAAGAGAATTTCTCTTACTGAATCAATCATATACCAATTAAAAAGGAAAGTCAATATTTGTAAAAGTCATTCACAATATTGTTTTCCTTAGGCCAAATCCTATAAATAAAAAATATCAAGACTGACATAATTAAAAACTAGATTCCCATAATACTGAAAGTTACCTTATATATAGGTGAGTGCCATGTTGTTGCATATTCCGTAGAAGGAAGGTAAATTAATAGTAACATGTTAGCATCAATCACTAATCAATTAAGAGATCGATAATCAATTAGGGTCAATTAGGGATGAGAAAATTTGTTCAATTTACCATAAATAAATTATGAGCAATTAATTTTGTAAAATAATCCCTAATTATTTTTGTACCTAATTCAAATCATCAATTATACAAAAATCAGTCCACGATGTAATTCAAGAAACACGATACACAATTAGATGTTCTTTACCAAAATCTTATTCAAATTATCACAAGATCAATCCAACCATAATAATATAATACGCTGTCAAATATTTTCCATTATAATCACGAGCCGAGAAATTTGTCAACTAATTCAAAGAAGATGGATAATTTCAATATTCGGAATTAGCATACTATGACAAAATTGATCATTATTAAAATTTAGATTTTTCACATTTGCTAGTCTTAAATCATAAGCACACAAAATGGCAAAGAATCGGATGAAATAAATCATTCATGCATTGTTAATTCAGATTTCGAAATCTGTTAAAGAAGCGAAAAAGAGATTAAAAGTAAACACAAACATTTAAATATTTAGGCAAACCTGTGGATAGGTTTTTCATCTTTTTTTTGACAAATGGATCAACGGCACGGAGAAGGTTGGTGGTGGGTGGACGAAGGAGATTACCTGGGGCGGCGACGGTTGGTTCACGGAGGAGGTTGGAGAGCAGGGGGTCTCGTGGTAATGTTGGAGGAGCATTGGCGTGCTGGTTCATCGCCGAAAAGGGGAAAATGGAGGGAGAGATGGTAATGGAGACTGAGGGACTGGCGGCGCGGCGCTGGCAACGGTGAGGACGAACGGCAGAAGGCAGTGGTAGATCCGGTATCGCCGGAGTAGGCGTTGGAAGCACATATAGAGAGCGCTGGGAAAGATATTGGAGAAAGGGGTCTCGGTAGCGCTGCTCCGCCGATCAGCGACGACAGCCATGGGAAAGAGAGGTTAGATAGAGAGAGAAGGAGAGAGGTTAGATAAAGAGAGAATAGCGGCTGTTGTTTGGTTTTGGAATTAGGATTAGGTTTTTGGATTAAAAAGGAAAGAAAGGTGTATCAGATATCAGTCTTTGGATCAATTTAGGATCAACGATTGAGATCTAAAAATTGAAAATTTGGAATTGAGTTTCTAAAATGGCTAGAATTGTAAGAAATTGGACAAAATTAAGTTAAAAGGTGAATAAATTTAGGCAAAATGAATTAAATTAGGCTGTTATTTAAATTAAAATAGCGATAATAGTATATAATAATAATAATAATAATTAAATAATACCTAAAAATATTAAATAATAAGTAATAAATAATAATAATTAAATAATAAATAATAATAATTAATAATAAATAATTTAATAAAATAAATAATGCTAAATAATGGAAAACTAGATATTGTGTTTGCAAAAATGTGGATGTGCATAACTACGTGGAAAATAATTTAATAAAAATTACATAAAATGCTGAATTTGAGTTTAAAAATTATGACAGTGGTACTAAAAGCTAAGAAATAATTTATGCATTTCCTTTAATTATAAATGCGACACTTTAGTATGTACTCAATGTAAGAATAATATTTAAAAATATTGATAATTAAAATTAAATAATTTTGATATAATAACAGCCTAAAAGTGATATCGGGAGGTCAAAATTGGGTGTCAACAGAGTCGCCACCTAATTTTCAAGAAAAAATAGGAAACCTATTTATTTATTTACAAGTACTCCCTCCGTTTAAAAAGAAATGACTTACTTCCTTTTTAGTTCGTTTAAAAAAGAATGACCCCTTTCATTTTTTGACAATACTTTAATTTAAACTTTCCAAATGACATGTTTATGACCACAAGATTAAAGGATATTTTGATACATTTGACACTACTTTAATTTAAGGCTACAAGATTCAAAAATTTTCTTTATTTTCTTAAACTTTGTGCCAAATCAAAGTAGGTAATTCTTTTCGAAAAGAAGGGAGTATGACGAAACCAATTTAGATTCTAGGTAATGATTCAAATTATTGCAAACGGAAGGGGTTAGACACCTTTCAGAATCTACAAATATGGTTCCCGGCCAGACTTAAGTTTATTAAAAAAAGAAAAAAGAAAAAAATCAATGCATCCAAATACAAATATAAAATATATATTAAAATAATATAATGCATATGCTATAGTAAAATATATATATAAGCAAAATATATAAATATGTACGTAAAGACAAAATTGAATAAAGAAAAATTATTTTAAGAAAAAATTCTACATAATATCCATTAATGTAAAAAGGTGAATTATTTGATTAAGTATATAAATCAATTTTAATATAACTAGTAATGACCTAAATTTGCCTAAAGTGAGATGAGAATCGCATGAAAAATAAAAAATATCAGAAAAATTATATTAAAGAAAAAACTATAAAATATCTTTCAATGTATAAGTATGAATTAATTGAGTAAGTATCTAAATTAATTTAATTTTTTAATATAAATATTAATGTCCTATATTTGCCTAAACACGTGATGAACATTTGTAAAAAGCATTTCCGTCCAATGCCCCAAAAATAAATTTTACACTATAATTTATATTTTGTACAAGTGTAAAAATATAAAAAATGAAAACACAAAATTTAAACTCTTCGTTAAATGTCACTCCCGTCAAGTATTCCCAACCTGGATAAACACTTGTAAATAAAAATGTTTGTAACAAATAAATAATTATCAAAATAAATTGAAAATATTTGTGTGCTTATATGTATAAAAATTGATAATTTTTTAAAAGGTGGGCTCAGATTAGATTTTAAATACGACGTACGAAATGGATGTTGATTTATTAGTCGTCCTAACTCGTGTTTCCAAGATACGAATCATAAAACTTTTACGTTATAAAAATTTCGTCATTACCCAAATTTATTTATTTTATTACGAATTTATATATATAATATATGTCTTTTTATTTGTACAAGCCTAAAAAATTGATGAAAAATTTCTTCATTGGCCATAAAGGGAGATAAAAAATGACTCAAAAATAACCCTAACACTGTCTATTTATATTAGTTCACAAAGGGAGATAACAAATGACCATCCGAAAGAGTGTAATTTGCAAACAGTATCACGCGTAATCAAAGAGTGTACTCAAATAATTTTTTTTATGAAGCAATCTAACTAAACATGATTTGACAATCCCCATTATTTAATTAATCTACACTTCCACTTTGTTATAAAACAGTATCTTGCCTCATTAATCATGTTGTAAATTTTCATAACTAGATTTGGTGAAGTTGCTTATTTAATAATCTTCATTTAAACATAACTAAGAATCAAATAATTAATTAAACCAGAAGAACTAATACCCAATATGCAATGCACCAACAAATTAAATTTGTTTGCAATAACTTATTTAGCCCTATCTTCGTAATTGTCAACACAAATTAATACAGTACTAAAATTTTGGTTGCTTAATTAGTTATTCCCATTTAAACATTAACTTAGAGACAAAACTAAACCACAAGAATTAATACCCAATATGTAACCAACAAATACCTTATTTTAGCCTTATCATGTATACTAAAAAATAAATTCTAAAATGTTGGTTGCTTAATTGATATTCAATCATATCAATACCGTTCAATCTTAAATAGAAATATTATAATGTTTTCATAAAATTAAATAAAAAAGGGTGTAAAACAGAAAATTAATTCTATTTTGGTGGTGTAAATTAGATTTTGAGGAAATGTAGGGTGTAATAAAGAGGACACATGTATCGTTTTCAAGTAATTAAAAGGGTCATTTTCAACAAGTTTATAAAAATAAGTATTAAACATGTGCAATGGATACAGTACACTAGTAATTGTCACTCACACATGAATGCAATTTGATCCTTCTATGGGAAAAAGTGAGGATTTACATGTGGTGCTTCTTTTTAAGCATTTATTTTGATCCACAAATATTATGTTTTCTCCATTTATTTTTATTTATTTATATTTGAAAACTTGATATTTTTACTAGAGCATCCTTCGTTATTATAAGTCATTTCATCTCACTAACTATTAGGTGAATTGAAAATAAAAGAGAGTTATTGGGTATACTAAAACTTCTGTTATGTGCAAAATGGAAAGAAAAAATCAATAAGAATTTAGTGTACACAATCTTGTTATGCATGTCTGTAAAAAACTGTTCTTACAACTTGAATCGATGACTTAATAATATGGTAAAAGTGATTTTTTTTACTATAGTAAAACATAAAGGTGGATAGAGGTAGTACTATATTCGTTTGTCTCAAATTATCTATCATTATTACTAAAAATAGTTATTGTTTCAAGAAAATACCAAATATGTTAGGATATAAATAAAGGTTAAATTTTGAAAATATTTTTTCCAGTTAATATTTTTTTGGAGTCGTGTAAAAAAATGCACGATATTTTATTGACTTTTGCAGAACGCACAATATTATAAAATTACAATTCTATTGGTTAATACCTATCAACAACAATTTTCTCAATGTTAGTGTTCAAATTTGAAACTTTTAGTTAATGATGAAAAAATATTATCGAACCCACCACATATTTACCGGTGATATTCCAAACCAAATAAACATTTATATATGTAGACAGATAATGAGGTAGTGGTAAGATTCACGTATACTTCAGACCTTATTTGTGATAGAGTCATGTTTTTCTTCTTTCTGTTGATAGTGTGCAGACAGGTTTATTTTAGTCTAATGTCCTCTTTTGTATTGTTAACGACAATAGGTAATGGTTTATTCACAATGAGTTCTGCAGTGGTGAAGGTAAGTAGGTAACTAATTAAAGCACCATGATGGTGGTTTATTTTAGTTTAATGGTGCGCCTTCTTCTAATTTAGAGCATTGTTTGCCCTAAACATTTTAATGACTTAATAGAGTATTTGAAACTTGAATCATCCTTTCATTGCTAGTTGCACACCAAATGGAAACTTCCTATGGTGATTTCTTAAATAAAGGTGTCTTTTAAGTTCAGTGTTCTTGTGTAATAGTGCCATCGCTTGGGTAAAGGTGCTTCTGTTTAAGAATTTTAAATTATTTGTACATCTGTTGGGTTTTCCAGACCTGTTGTTCCATATATACTTTCAGGATGTCGTAAGTAAGACGCTTGCAGGTTCAACAGAAGTTTAGTACACAAGACATTTCATGATCACAGTGGGAAACAAGTGGAAGTAAAGTGTGCTCTTCCAAGAGATGGTTGTTCTGGTAGTTTTGGTGGTCGTTCCACGGGAAACGGTGGTAGTGGTATAGGTGGTGGATATTACCAGGGGTATGGTGCATCTGGTGACAATCCCAGTTCTTATGACAGAATGGATACCAACAGATACATGCAGTCACAAAACACTGTAGGTGGCTATCCACCTTATGGTTCATCCGGATATGGTACACCGGGTTATGGTTATGGATCATCCAACAATGGCATGTGTTATGGTTCTTATGAAAGTTACGGTGGAGCCAATCCTGGCTATCGGGCTGTCAATCCTGGATATGGTGGTCCAGCAGTTGCTGCAGCCTTCGGAAATCCAAATGTGCCTGGTGCTAGTTATGGTAGAGGTCAAGCTGGTGGATCGAGATGCTTGTGGGGTTCTCAGGGTCCTTCTAGATATAGGAACATGGGCTATGGTAATGCATCATGGGGTGCTTGAAGTGCTGGTGGTGAAGGTGGACCCGCTAATGGAGGATCTGTTGTTGGTCAGTCTCCAGTTGGAGCCACGGGTTATGGAAATCAAGGTTATGTCTATGGTGGATATGGTGGAGGTGATGGTGCTTATGGAAATCCAGTTGGTGGAGGTGGTGCATCGGGAGACATGCAATTAGGTAGTGGGGGTTACATGGGCAGTGGCTATGGCGATGCTAGTGGAAATTCACAAGGTTCGGGTAATTATGGTTCTCAGCAAAATGGACCTCATGGTGGCCAAGTTGGAATAGGTGGTGGCTACGGTGGTGCTCCAAGTCGGCAGGCTCAACAACACTGATCACAGTGCTTGATTTCATCTGAGAACTTACCTATTGCTGGAGGGGAACTTCACTTTTACGCTGCTTGTTTCGTTCCGCATACAGTTTACTCTTGCAAGCATTACGCGCTCAATGGGATTGGTTGGATTGCTTGAATTATAGTTTTTTGCAGTTCTTATTCTAGTTTACTATAAGTAATGTCAGTAGTATTGCCTATTTCATAATATTTTGTGTTTAACTGTCATTTTAATTTGGGTTGCGTATGGTTATTTTTACTAGCTATCTAATGCATCTCCTCTCGTAGCCTGTTATGTCAAAGCTTATATGAGTTAGCTTTTGATTGTGTTGTTCGGTTTTGAATATAGTTCCGTATCCCGTTTGTGCCTTCCCAAGCAGGATACTTGATGCTAGTTTCTCCTCACTATAAAAATTGAATTCTTTTGGTTTCCCATTTGACTTGCGTTGGACAAAGAAGTTTTCGTGATGCTTCTTGTTGGTAGTGCAGCTGTAGACGATATAGGTAGCAATAGCAGTAGTGGTAGTTAAGTTTTGAGAATGACATAATCATTTTTCTCTGTATTTGACCTTGTGTTGCACAGGAGGAGATGCCCGAGTACTAACGTCTGATGACATCCCACTCTGTCAAATCCGACCTTGGTGCTGGGGATTGTGTTCAATGCGCACAAGTACTTACCGTGGAATTTGGCTCATGGTGCATTTCCTGAAACGGGTCATGGTGAAGCGGGGTGAAGACTAACAGCACTCATCGTATGGTATGTGTTGCCAACAACTGGTGTTTAGTTGTACTAGTGATTTTGTATACGGAAAGGTAGACTAGAATATGGCCATGTATTCGAGGTACTTGGCAATTTAACTCGCAAACAAGTTCTTTAGTTTTTGGCGGTTTTCCCTTATAAAAGGATGCTTTTCTGGAGATGGATTACAGAATAACATGGTTTAGGCTACCTCACTAGTTTAAATGATTAAACTTTATTTTTCTTGTTTACAACAATTTAACAGTAGAATAGCTTAGAACTTACTTACAGTATTTCATCTAATTAGGATTTGTCTGTGTACTGACTGTGGTAGTTGAGCTTATTGCTTTTCTACTTTTTTCTGGGGTGTCTGTAACTCCTGTTGTCCCTTTGAGTAGGGTGTTTTTCCTTAGACTTGATGAAAGATTCACGTTTCGCCTGGCTTTCATTAACAATGCTGAAACATTTTTGGGTTCTTTTCCTTTGATGTATGTTCTTTAGTCTCAAGTAGTGAATGACCTTTCACTGGATTTTCCAAGTAAAAGACTATGCTTAGTGAAGTTCTATCGCGTTTCGCCAACCAAGGATATCATATAGCTAAGGCACAGACACTTTGAGTTACTGATTCAATAATTGTTAAACTGCAGAATCTTTGTTTCTATTGGGAATGGATGACTCTTGTCATTTCATTGTTTCTATGTTTGGATAACTAAGGAAAGTAAGTGAATACTGTTGTGAACCAAGCTAACTCTATTGGGCCAATTAATATTTTGGAGAGAGGGTTCAAAATTTGAAGAAAAACTTATCCAAAGGAGCTCGACATCTATTATATATACATATAATATGATTTTAGTAAGGCATAAATAGTATAATTTTCCGCCGAAGGGGGTTTGGTGAATGGTTCTTTTGCAATTCCTTATCTAGATTGTTTGATTTTGAGCCGGGGGTTTGTCTGAAACAATGTCTCTATCTCACATTTGAGGTAGTGGTATGGACTGCTTACACTAACCCTCCCAAGACCCCACTTGGTGGGAATATACGGTGAACCCCCATCCATTACACATGCTGGCTCTGCCCCCGAGTAGAGAGGTGATTGTTGTATAAAGATGGCAACCAAAGGTGGAGATGTGAACATTCAGCACGATTTTGGGTTGTCGATGGGGCAGTTTTTGTTTGGGAAATAAGGTAGGGAAGAAAGTGAAGAGTTAGAAGCTTGGAGTCACTCAATGATAAAATAATACTAATAGATTAACATATTACAAAATGATAAAAATTAAACTAAATTGATTTTCAAAAGGTCGCCATTACAAATGAGGCATAGATCACCGAAAACGTAAAATCTCTATACAATTATTAATTCAAAATATTAAAGAATTGTGCAAGTGACAGATTATTCACTAGAATGAATTGTACAATTGACAAATTGTTCACTCGAAGGGGGTTTATGGTATGCTAGGATGGCGTAAACCGTCTGAATAAAAGAGACTATCATTCCGACTTGGTGGGAATATACTGGGTAGAGAAATATACATGCTTTAGCATGTTTTAGAATTTTATTACAAAATATACATGTTCAACCTTCATGTTTGTACTCCGATGGAGCAAAACAAGTCATATATTTTAGCAAATGATTATAAAATATACATGTTCAACCTTCATGTTTATACTTTAGTGGAGCAAAACAAGTCACATATTTTAGCATATGATCGCAAAATATATATGTTCAACCATCATGTTTATACACTCCGGTAGAGCAAAACAAGTCACATATTTTAGCATATGATTACAAAATATATACATGTTCAACCTTCATTGTTTATACTCCAGTAGAGCAAAACAAGTCACATATTCGAGCATAAGACCGTGTGTTCACAAGCATATACAAACAACCATTACACCTAAGGATCATCTTGTTCTCAGTGACCCTCTATGCCATGTGACTTTAGAGTTAACGGGAGCTTATTTTCCAACGATGAAAATGGTTCATAAAAAGTGCGATATAATATGTAGTGTGATATAATATGTAGTTTTGATAGTGTGATATAATATGTAGTTTTAAAAAAAATTGTTATCATAAATCTAGTGATAGAAGACTATCTAGCTTGGTTCGTCTATTAACTTGGCCTTTGAAGAAGAAGGTTCGGCATGCTTCGACTTATCTTTATTATCCGCTAAATTCATTCCTTTCTCTGATATTTCATAAAGTAGATGGATAGAGTCAGTCGTTCAGTAAAAAAAAATAACAAGTGCTCCTGCAATGACTGATAGAAAATAAGACAACTATTCCATGCATTTATCTTATATACTTTAAATTTAATACAACATCGAACACAGTGAATGAAAACAACAACAAACAAAAAAAAAAGGTAGTATATTGTAACTTTGGGATTTTAATTGGGGTCGAAGCTCCACTTGTGTTGTTTGCGTGGTCAGGTCAAGCTTCATCTAGGCCAAGGTTGTAGGCCCAAACAACTTCTTCCACACAAGACCACGTAATCTCTGACGCTCTGCATCCAATTTTTCAATCTCCAGGTTATATGTTTGGGTGGTCAGGTCAAGCATCATCTGAGCCAAGGCTGTAGGGCCAAGCAACTTCTTCCACACAAGACCATGTAATCTCCGACGCTATGCTTCCAATTTTGCAATTTTCTTCACTCCCTCCAGGTGTTGATTGTTTGCAACTTCTGCAGACCGTATGCTCATATTTTTCTTCAACATCTCAATTTCTGCTTCAGCTTGGGCTTTTTCTTCACTAAGCTGTATCACCATGCTAGAACGCTCCTGCAAAGACCTTGAGAGTGCAGCATTTTCCGCTGCAGACCTGAGTAACTATTGGTCCAGGTTAGATAATTTTGCTTCAAACTCATGCTTCATTTTGTCAAACTGTTTGGCTGCCTTCTCCCAACCTGTACAGAGATATGTGAATAAAAGAATTCAGTACCAAGTTGCAAAACACTTGTTGCAAGAAAAACACAAGTCAATAAGGAACATCACCTGAGACAGCTTCTTCAGCAACTTTAGCATATTGCTTTCCCAGGTTTTCCTTATTAGTCATTTCTGACTGTGCAATAGCCAACTTTTCATTCAAATACTTGACTTCATCCTCTAAGCCACTCACTTGTTCCTCAAGAGACTTAACTTGATCTAACTGCCGCATCCACTCCTTCAGTGCACCATCCAGATGTGATGCCCTGTCTTCAGCAGTAAGCTTCAAAAGTGAAACGGATTCCAGGTGATTTTTCAGTGTCGCGGATTCTGACTCAGCCTTCTCCTAACATGTACAGAGAGATGTGAATAAAAGAATTCAGTACCAAGTTGCAAAACACAAGTTGCAAGAAAAACACAAGTCAATAAGGAACATCACCTGAGAAAGCTTCTTCAGCAACTTTAGCATATTGTTTTCCCAGGTTTTCCTTATTAGTCATTTCTTATTGTGCAGCAAACAACTTTTCATTCAAATCCTTAACTTCATACTCTAAGCCACTCACTTGTTCCTACAGACACTTAACTTGATCTATCTGCCGCATGCACTCCTTCAATGCACCATCCAGATGTTATGCCCTCTCTTCAGCAGTAAGCTTCAGAAGAGTAATGGATTCCAGGTTATTTTTCAGTGTCGCGGCTTCTGACTCAGCTTTCTCCCAACTTGTACAGAGAGATGTGAATAAAAGAATTCAGTACCATGTTGCAAAACACAAGTTGCAAGAAAAACACAAGTCAATAAGGAACATCACCTGAGACAGCTTCTTCAGCAACTTTAGCATATTGTTTTCCCAGGTTTTCCTTATTAGTCATTTCTGACTGTGCAGTAGCCAACTTAAGAGACTTAACTTGATCCTCCAGTCCAGTCAAATGTGAAAAAGATTCAATGAAAATTTGCACATATTTAGGTTTCTTGATTTCCTGTTTACCCTGAAATATATCTGCCGCATGCACTCCTTTAGTGCAGTAGTAAATTAGAAATAGAATGAAAGCCTGATGATAGGCGTATTTACACGCCTAAAGTGCTACAATGTACCCATATTTTAGGTAAGTTTTGAGGACAAAATATATAATTCATGCACTTTTAGTCCTTTTTCCTGTGAGTGAGCTAACAAATGTGATTAGAAAGTTTTCAGGTATAAATGATGCAGATTTCAGTATTTTATGGATAACTTGACGCCAAAGGAAGCTTCAAGAAAGAAGGGAAGGAGAGCTTGGACGCCTAGGACTAAAAGTGACGCATGGAAAATCTATACTGGGCAAAAACAGCAATTCTAAAGAATTTGGGGATCAGCAGTAGCTTAATAGGATTAGGATAATGATGCAGTAACCTAGTAGGATTAGGTTAAGTAATGCAGTAGCTTAGTAGGAATAGGATATGGGTATTATAAATACCCTATTTTGCTGGAGCTTTTGATGATTCATATTCCATCAATCATTCAACAATTACAACAATTATCTTTCAATTAATTCTTATTACTTTCTCTTAATCTATTCGATTTTAAATTTTCACAACAAGAGAAATACTACTTTGAAAGAAAATCACGCCACAAGCCCTACCAACATACACTACACGTTCTATCCTTATATTGGTATGATGATAATGACTATTGTGATTTCCATTGCACTCATGAGTAGCTAAACTTCTCTGTTGGGGTTATGGAAGCCTTATGAGATACTATCTATTGCTATGAGTTTGTTAATTCTTGACACGTATGCTGCTTATATCATTATTCTCTTCATCTTAATGCAAATTCTTGTGGTTGCAAATGCATAGAATACGCCAGTATAGCATTAACTTGTTCGAAAGAAAAGTTATATGTCTGGAAAAGAGATAATATCAAGGTAATAGGGCACCAACCCCTATTAAAAAGTTAGTGCCGTAACTGGATTAACCTCTTGGAGAATTTGTACCGTTAGATACGCTTTAAGCTCGAAAGAGTTAAAGTGAAATAATCCTTGATGGTCGAAAGACGCCTGGATTTACCATAGAATACATTTCCCTATAAGCACATGCATGTCTGAATTCCGCATAACTCATAGCCAATAGAGACGTATAACACATAAGGTGGACATAACCCCAACTCTCAATTCTCATTGGTTAAACATCTTAATAAACATTCTTTCTTTTTTTACTTTGCTATTTTTCGTTTTTACTTTGTTACATTATTGCACACTACAATCCCCACGTTTTACGAAACTTTTACCAAAAGTCTAATAATCTTTGCTTACTTAGTGACCAAGTATTCTCTGTGGGATTCGACACCCAACCTAGTTGGGTTCTATATTTGACAACGACCGCTTACACTCTTACAGGAGCTATAGTTTGAGCGTTATCAAAAATTGGAGTCGTTGCCGGGGAATACAGTTGTCAACTAAGTTTGTGATAGTTACTAGACCCTTTGGTCAAAGATTCTTGTACTTTACTTTTAGTTGTTATTTTTGTTTTATTCAGGTTCTGTTGACAGAATAGATGCACAACGTGACATCACAATAAGGGCTGGGCAACAGAAGCAGGCTAGACTAGCTGCTTTGGCCGCTGCCCAAGTGCATCAACAGAATATTGATAACCCTGGGAGAGCAACAAATCTTGACGATGAGGACCTAGGAGATGATGAGTTACTAAACCCACGGCATGCTGCTGATGTGGTGGTACCCATGCAGACGAGAGATCGTCAAGAGAGATTGAGTCCTGAACACTGAGCTGTGCAGTTTCCGTTTGATGATGATGATGATTTGGATGGAGATGGTGCCACAGGAGCTATTATTCCTCCACCTTTGGCACCTGGAACCAAGTTCAATATCACTATCACCATGATTCAACTATTGCAGCTCAAGGGATTATTTGGTAGACTCGCAGGAGACGATCCGAATATGCATCTGATCAACTTTATTTCTACATGCAAGTCATTCGACAATCCTGGCGTTGGACAGAATGCAATTCGACTGCACTTATTTCCATTGTCTCTATCTGGGGAGGCAACTCTATGGTTGAATGGGCTGACTCCTGATTCTATTACTAATTGGAGGAAATTGAAAGACGATTTCCTAGAAAGATTCTTTCCGCCATCCAAGAAAGCACAGTTGAGAGATGAGATCAGCAATTTTCAACAGCTTCCAACTGAAGCTCTCCACGAAACATGGGAGAGGTTTAAGAAGAAGCTTATGCGGTGCCCAAACCATCACATGACCAACGTTCACTTGATAGAGATACTATATAGAACCTTGAATTCAGTAACTAAACCTGTGGTGGATAATGCGGATGGAGGATCATTTATGGACCTCACCTTTGTTCAGGCAAGTTATATGCTAGACCGGATGACGAAGCAAAGTAGGGCATGGCATACCAGAGATTCTGAGGTAGCAAGCCCCACGTTTTCTATAGGCATGACTGCCGAACATAGGAGAAGAGAAGAAGAACGTGATCAAGATTTGGCGCTCATAAAAACACAAGTGGATCTTCTTACAAAGCATCTACTGTCAGGGAAGACCGAAAAAGTCAAAGCAGTTGCGTCGAAAGGAAGAGAGGAATCCAATTCTGAGGAAGAAGCCAACTACGTGAACAATCAGGGGGTTTCCCAGGCAATGCCCAAGGAAACCAAGGTCGGAACTATTATGATAATTCTGGAAACAAGGACCGGGATCAAGGTAGTTGGAAGAACAAGACTGACAGGAGTGGCGTGTATATTCCTCTTGGACGACGAGAGGCCACTGCATCTGGTTCAGGAAATATGTCAATGGAAGATATGATGGCTAAGCTGTTGAAAGGAGCGGAAGCAACCAGCACGGGAGTAACTGAGGTAATAAATGACTTGGCCTCAATGAAGCAATTGGTTGACTCACATTCCACTTCAATAAGACAGCTGGAGCAACAATTGAGTCAAATTTCAGCCACATTAAATCAAAGAAAAGCTGGCACCTTACCTAGCGACACAGTACAAAACCCAAGGAATAATGCAACATGCATGGTTATTACTACCAGGAGTGGTAAGGTGTTGGAAAATCCAGCCAAAGGTAGGCAAATGGCCGACGATGTAGTAGATGTTGCCGAACCAGAGGACACCAAAGAAGCTGAAGAAGGCGTCAATGACGTCACCCCCCAATGTCCACAGCCTGAAAAGATCACCAATCCAAAGAAAGTCGTGGAGAAAACTATTCCCCTTACACCACCACCTTTTCCTCAAAGATTAAAGAATAGAGCGGATGATACAAGGTTCAATAAATTCATGACGATGTTAAAACAGCTGACCATTAATGTTCTGTTGGTTGAGGCGCTGGAACAGATGCCTGGGTACGCTAAATTCATGAAGGACCTTTTAACAAAGAAGTGGGCAGTAAGCTATGAGTCGGCAGATAATATTCATCATTGCAGTGCAATAGCCACAAGGTCCTTAGTACAGAAAAAGGCAGACCCTGGTGCTTTCACTATTCCTTGCACGGTTGGATCTATGAATTTTGCTAAGGCATTGTGCGATTTGGGAGCAAGCATCAATTTGATGACACTATTCGTCTACAGAAAGTTGGGATTGGGCGACCCTACACCGACTAATATGCGGCTCGTGATGGCAGATAGGTCGATAAAATGACCTGTTGGTATCTTAAATGATGTGTTGGTGAAGGTTTCCACCTTCATCTTTCCTGCAAACTTTGTTATTCTGGATTGCGAGGTGGATTCTGAAGTTCCCATAATCTTGGGACACCCTTTCCTCGCAATTGGAAGTGTGCTTATTGACATGAGAGATAATGAGCTTTTATTTCGGTTGAATGATGAAGTGGTCTGTTTTGATGTATGCAAAGCAATGAAGCATCCCAAAGATATGGATGTGTTCTCTGTAGCTGACGTTAATTATAAGGATGACAAAGAATTATCTATAGAGAAGCAGCTTACTGTTGAGTCACTATCTGAGGTGCTTTCGAATTGTGAGCATGAGGATGTTGAAGAATATGAAGAAACCACTTGTGCTCTAACATGAATAAAGTCCTATTCTCATGCCCCTAAGAAGCTGGATCCTGATCTTAAGAATCTACCCTCACCAACAGTGAAGAATTCCATTGAAGAGCCCCCAGTGCTAGAATCGAAAGAGACCCCCAATGATTTAAGTGAACAGCACGTAGAGGCTCACATCTCTGATCTCAAGATATATAAGAGAGCTACGGGTTAGACTTTTGATGATATAATTAGTATCCCTCCTGGGATATGTATGCACAAGGGTCATCTCGAATAAGAGTTCATGCCTACAAGTAAGCCTCATTGTCATCTGAATCCATTAAGAAAACGATCCACCATCTATCTCGATGAAGTCTAAGTAATCGAAATAGCTATGTCGTGCCGCGACAATAAATCAAGCGCTAGATGGGAGGCAACCCATCATGATATTTTTGTTTCCTTTGCATTTGTTTTTACTAAATAAAAATCCAAAAAGAAGAGTCGAGCCACGACTGAAACTAAGGAGCTTGATGGGAGGCAACCCATCGTTCTAATCGTTTTTGTTATTTTTGAGTGCATGTAGGTGCAAGAGGTGTAAAGGAGGAGATTGGTTTCAAATTTTGATTTGGAAGTATTGCATGTTGAAGGTGGTAAGTTAGGAATGAAGAAGAAAAAGGCTATGGGTGAGGCATTGCTTATGAAAATATAGGCTAAGAACAAGGCAAGGCCTATGCAAATCTAGGCCACGAACAAGGCAAGGCCTATACTATGGCCTAAGCACTCGGATTCTAGAGTGCCATAGCATAGGCGCCGCCTATACTCAACAATGCCATAGCATAGGCGCCGCCTATGCAAAAGCATTTTGTCTATAAATCTCATATGCCATGGCATAGGCACCGCCTATGCCTAACAATGCCATAGCATAGGCGCCGCCTATGCTTAACAATGCTTTGCAAAAGGCGCCGCCTATGCCAAGCATAGGCAAAGCATTAGGCGCCGCCTATGGTCACTTTTGGTCTCCAAATCCGATTCCAAATGGGTCAAAACCCGACCCAAGATTGTCCTATAAATAAAACCTTAGTCTTAAATCAAAAGCACATTGCAATTTACCCTAAAGCGCCACCTACCTCTCCAAATTCTCTCAAAAATTTTCCTTTTTCTCTTTTACTTTGCAAGAACATCTTCCAAGGCCATCAACCAAGTAAGTACTTCTTTGTTCTTCTTTTATGTTCCGTAAGTACTACACTACTACGTCTATAATGAATTGTTTAATCTTGAAGTAGTATTGATGATTTGAATATGGTTGATTTGTTGTGGTGAAACTAAGTGAGTGAAAGAATACGTAAGGATGCTCTTGACTTGTTTCCAACTTGTATTTGATTTTGATACATTGTCATACTTTTGCAGAATTGACATGGTCAAGATAATTGAAAGCTTGCTTGAATGACTTGTTTATTGCGATGAAAACCAAGGTTAACTACAGACATAAGATGTTGTGATAAATTGATACAATATCCATGCAGTAGTTGTATTCAAAGTGATGCAGTAGTTAAAAACATGAAAGCATTGCCAAGATTACATGATCTAGAATTGAGAAAGGATAGTTAAGATGATCCAAAAAGTATGACTACACTGATTATATTGTAGGAACATAACACCTAAATGTATATCGATGAAGTCTGAGTAAGCGACATCGGTCACTTTACTAGTTCGTACAAACAAACTAAGTGTGGGGTGGTGCTTGTACTACTTGTTTATTGATTGTATCCACCGAGATGAAGCTAACCTGACTATTATTTTAATCTCAAGTACAATGGCACAAAAACCAAGACAAGGGAAAGAAAAAACATCCACTTCATAAAAAGGCCAAAAAAGGTGACGAAAAGAGCAAGGAGAATCCTCCTCGCTGCATGTTTGGAATCAAATGGGTCCTAGAGGAGCAAGGAAAGGAGTGGTATAGGAACAATAAAGAGAATAAATATGTTCATGTGGAGTTGATACACAAGGAAAGCCTAGCAAAGAAAGAACCCCGTATGTTGGATAAGATAATGTCGTTACATCTTGATTTCATCTTCCGAGATATGGGAGAGTGCAATCTTAATTTAACACGTGAATTCTATGCCAACTGGTCACCGAAAACTACAGGGAGTGAAGTAAATATTCGGGGCCATGATCTGCAACTAAATGCGGAGTTCTTCAACTCCTTTCTGGGTTTGCCATCTATTGATCCATCACCACTCAAAGAGTTGTATAACAGACCTCCGTACAGGTAAATTAGACACACATTGTGTGGAACAAGATCTATGGCATGATGGAGCAGACACAAGGACACCGGTCGGCATAATACCTTCCCATATGCTTCCTTGAATAGAGAAGCTTGGATATGGATGCGAATAGTCAACTCTTATCTGATTCCAGGGACCCAGTACACGAAGATTACATGAGATGGAGTGTTCTTGGTGTACGCATTGATGACGAATGTTCCTATCAATATTGGGGAAATTATTCGATCTACAATGCGAAAGGCCAGGCTACACAAGAGGTCCCATTTCAGCTTTGGCAATCTGTTGACCGCAATATTGAGGAAGGAGGACATCGAAGAGGAACCGGATGATAATAAACTTCCACACAACCCAAAGAGGGTTGACCTCACAAAGGTTAAAGATGCTGAAACCACGAATGGCGTCAACCTTACCACTGCAGAAAGGAATGCTCGGGATGAGAGTTTCTTTCGCCATTTTTATGGCATGACTCGGTTTACCATGATGAGCGAAGGTCATGTTCCAACTGTTGCAGAGCTCCAACAGCTGGATTAAGACTACCCAATGAATGAGCATGCAAGGCAAATATGTGGAGTAGGTGTATACTTTGAGGAACCTCTTGATGACAATGTGCCAACCGATTATGATCGTCGAATGCCAGACTCCGACGTGGAGGAGAACTCTGATGGTGACGACTCTGATGATGACTCCGATGAAGCGGGTATGACCCCAGACATAGAGGAGGAGTCCGACTAACCAGGTTCTTCTTATTTATTTTCCACTAAGGGCAGTGTGTCCCGACTAAGTGTGGGGTGCTGGTATTTGCATGCTAACCTTCTTTATCCTAAAGTGCTATAATGTACCCATATTTTAGCTAAGTTTTTAGGACAAAATATATAATTCATGCACTTTTAGTCCTTTTTCCTATGAGTGCGCTAACAAACGTGATTAGCAAATTTTCAGGTATAAATGATGCAAATTTCAGCATTTTATGGATAACTTGACGCCAAAGGAAGCTTCACGAAAGAAGGGAAGGAGAGCTTGGACGCCTAGGACTAAAAGTGACACATGGAAAATCTGTTCCGGGCAAAAACAGCAATTCTAAATACTTTGGGGATCAACATTAACTTAATAGGATTAGGATAATGATGCAGTAACCTAGTAGGATTAGGTTAAGTAATGCAGTAGCTTAGTAGGAATAGGATATGGGTATTATAAATACCCTATTTTGCTGGAGCTTTTTATGATTCTTATTCCATCAATGATTCAACAATTACAACAATTATCTTTTAGTTAATTCTTATTACTCTCTCATCATCTATTCGATTTTAAATTTTCACAACAAGAGAAATACTACTTTGAAAGGAAATCACGCCACAAGCCCTACCAACATACACTACATGTTCTATCCTTATATTGGTATGATGATAATAACTATTGTGATTTCCATTGCACTCATGAGTAGCTAAACTTCTCTGTTGGGGTTATGGAAGCCTTATGAGATACTATCTATTGCTATGAGTTTGTGAATTCTTAACACGTATGCTGCTTATATCATTATTATCTTCATATTAATGCAAATTCTTGTGGTTGCGTATGATAACGCTCAATCTACAGCTCTAGTAGGAGTGTAAAGCGGTCGTAGTCAAATATAGAACCCAACTGGGTTGGGTATCCATACCTCAGGGAATAGCTTGGTCAACAAGTAAGCCACAATTACTAGACTTTTAGTACAAGTTTCGTAAGAAGGGGGGATTGTAATGTGTAACCAAAGTATTAAAGTTAAAACTGAAAATAGCAAAGTAAACAGAAAAAATGTTTAGTAGGTTGTAAAACAATGAGAATTGAAGCGTTGGGGGTATGTCCACCTTATGAGTTTACGTCTCTATTAGCTATGAGTGTGTTGAATTTCGACATGCATGTGCTTATAGAGAATTGTATTCGATGGTAAATCCAGGCATCTTTCGACCTATTCGAGGATTATTTCACTTTAACTCTTTCAAGATTAAAGCGTATCTAACGGTACAAACTCTCCAACAGGTTAATCCAGTTACGGCACTAACTGTTTAATAGGGGATGGGACCCTACTACCTTGACACTATCTCTTTTCCAGACAAATAACCTTTCTTTCGAACAAGTTAAATGTTATACTGGCGTATTCTTGTGTTTGCAACCACAAAGAATTTAGATTAATATGAAGAGAATAATGATATAAATAGCATACGTGTCACGAACTCACAAACTCATAGTAATATATAGTACCTCATTCGGCTTCCATAACCCCAACAGAGAAGTTTAGTTACCCATGAGTGCGAAGGAGATCACGATTGACATTGTTATTATACCACAATAATGATTAATTTCATGTAGCACAAGTGGTAGGCGTTTAGGCGTGAATTCCTAGGCAAAGTAACGATTCTCTTGTTGCGGAGATGAAGAATAGATGAATAGAAGAAGAAAAATATAATTAATGGAATGATTAGAAGAGTTGTAGAATTGTTTGTAGAATAGAAGGATGGAAAGATGATTGTAAGAATCTGAATGTATCTCTCCACTAAGGGAGGAATTCATTAAAAACTCTCTAGAAAGATAGGGTATTTATAATACCCATATCCTAATCCTACTAAGCTAATGAAATATCTAACCAAATACTACTAAGCTAATGAAATACATAACCCAATTGTACTAGGTTAATGTAACATTATCCAAATCCAAATAAACTAATGAAATACTTAACCCAATTGTACTAGGTTAATGTATTATTATCCTAATCCAAATAAGTTACTGCCAGTCCCCAAAGTCTTCAGAAATGTTGTTTTAGCCCGGGATAGATTTTCCATATATCAATTTTGGTCCTTTAGGCGTTCAATCTCCCTTTCCTTCCTTCGTGAGCTTTCTTTGGCGTCAAGTAAGCCATAAAATGCTGATTTCTGCATCATTTATACCTGAAACTTTGCTAATCATGTTCGTTAGCTCACATACAGGAAAAAGGACTAAAAGCGCATGAAATATATACTTTGTTCTAAAAACATGGCATAAATATGGGTAAAATATATTGATATAGGCGCGTAATATCGCCTATCATCAACACCCCACACTTGAAGCTTTGTTCGTCCTCAAACAACATATCATGTCCTTCTAGACATCAACTTAGGGTTTTCACAGCAACAACACAAAACATTCTTCAAGGCAAGCACAACAATTACTAACAAAGAGTAGCTTTCTGATTATTAGTAGAAACAGTTTGGCCTCTAGCATAGAATCGTGATGGTGGTCAACTCGCATGCAAAGGTTAAGGTACAACGAATCATATACAACTACCCAAACTCATCAACCATGTGTGTCTCACAACATAGTACCCATAATCACTCACAAGTATAGCATATTTTTCAAACATGGGTATCAAAATATCCTTTCTCTCACTCTCACAAAGAATTCATATGTAGCAACTGATGACCATAGGCTTTCCCTTAGTATAAAACTACACTAAATGTCAGAATGTTAAGATTAGGATCAAGTAGGTTTTTTGATGGTTTTAATGTAGGCTAAGGGACGGGTAGGATCAGCTATTTTGGCCAGAAATAGTGACTAAGTTCCTAAGCACTTTAATACATCACATTGTATCACTGACACTTTTTTCTTTCATCCTTTCTTCTTCTTTTCTTCTACAACCCTTGTTCTCCTCTTTTGCTTTTCAATTTTAAACATAACTCACTTTTCAGCTTTCTTTTTTCTTCTTCTTTTCACAACATACCTCTTATGATAGCACTTTCTTTTTCATAACACATTCAAGCACCATTACAATTTAAAGCATCATACTTACCTAATTTCCTCTTATATTCTCACATGACTTTATACTTTAAAGCACTTAGGAATTTGGATCAAATCACGGTCTTGAAAAAATGGATTAGGCTTACATACAAGGTTGTCAAAGAAATAGGCTAAAGGCTCAAAAGGGTTTAACTAGGATGATGTCCAAGGGTAGGTAAAACGAAAGTAAACATATGTAGGTTGCCAAAGAAATGCCTAAATTATCTCCTAAACTTACACTCCTTATTTTCGCTTTGCATACATACCAGGCAAGTTCTAGCATCAGCTACAAACATAGAATATACTATTAATCTCACACACACAAGGCACATGGTCGACTTTATTGGAAGTAGTATAGACTCTCGACCCAACAAGTGAAGGAATTGAACCACACAATATCACATAATGAGTCACAATTAGAGCCTACACATCTCAATAGTCATGATTTTAGCACCTACTCTTGTTATGATCTCATGCTGCCTATTAGAATAATTTCGTGCGAAGCTAAGTAAAAAAAATTACTACTTAAAAAACTTAACTTAAACTAGAAAAATGAAACACACAAAAAAAACGAAACAAATAAAACAAAGTAAACAAAGTGAATAAACAAAGTGAACAAACATAGATGCGGTAGAGAAGTATAGCATGCAATACCTCCACCCCACACTTTAACGGGACACTGCCCTCGGTGGAAAGTAAATATGAAGAACCTGGTCAGTCGGACTCTTCCTCAATGTCGGGGGTCATACCCCCTTCGTCGGAATCATCATAAGAGTTGCCGTCAGAGTTCTCCTCCTCGTTGGAGTCTGGCAAGCGTCGATCGTCATCGGTCGGCACATCATCGTCTAGAGGTTCCTCAAAGTATACGCCCACTCAACATATCTCCCGTGCATGCTTGTTCATTGGATAGTCGTGGTACAGCTGTTAGAGCTCTGCAGCAGTTGGAACACGTCCACCACTCATCATAGTAAATCGTGTCATGCCATAAAGATGACGAAAGAAACTCTCATCACGCGCATGTCTCTCCGCAGTAGTAAGGTTGACACCATGAGTTGTTTCAGCATCTTTGACCTTTGTGAGGTCAACCTTCTTTAGGTTATGTGGGAGTTTGTGATCAGCTGGTTCCTCTTCGATATCCTTCTTCCGTAAGATTGCCGTCAACAAATTACCAAAAGTGAAGTGGGACCTTTTGTGGAGTCTGGCCTTCCGCATTGTAGAGCGAATGATTGCCCCAAAGTTGATAGGGACATTCGTCATCAAAGCATAGACCAAACACACTCTATCTCTTGATATTTTGGTGTATTGAGTCCCAGGAATAAGGCATGAGTTGACAATACGCAACCAGATTCTTGCTTTCCTATTCAATGGAGCATAGGGGAAGGTGTTGTGTCATCCGGTGTCTCAGTGTCTGCCCCACCTTGCCATGGATCTACTTTCACAAAGTGTGTGTCGTATTGCTCTATAGAGAGTCCTACTGTACAGCTCTTTGAATGGTGCTGGGTCGACCTAAGGTTAGCCAAGAAAGGAGTTGATCAAATCCGCGTTGAGCTGTGACACTTGGCCCCGAATCATGACCTCGTTGTCTGTGGTGTTCGGCGACCAGTTGGAATTGAATTCCCTTGTCAAATCGAGATTACATTCTCCTATGTCGCGGAATATGAAATCCAGATTCAACGCCATTATTTTTGCCAACATACGCGGCTCCTTCTTCGCTAGGATGTCCTTATTGATCAAGTCGACGTGAACATATTTTCTTTCCTTGTTGTTCTTGTACCAGTCTTTGGCTTCCTCTTCAAGAACCCATTTTATTCCAAACATTCGGCGGGGTAGTTGCATGGAGGAATATTCTCCTTGGTCCTTGCGACCTCTCTTCTTGCCCTTTTGGGAAGTGGTAGCCTTATCTTGTCGCGCTTTAGGTGCCATTGTTCCTGAGACTTAAACAATATTCATGTTAACATCAGCTCAAAGGAAACAATCTATAAACAAGCCGTCGGGGTACCACCCCACACTTAGGTTCGTTAATACAAAACAGTGAAGTGAATGTAGTCGATTACTTGAACTTCGTCTACATACGTTTTAGGAACTATATTCCGACAAGAAAATCAGCAATGCCTCACTACTTGCAGCTATTGCACTACTTTCATGTTAGGTATAACAACACTAGTACATAGGGGTTACATCATGGTATAGTTATTTTCAACAATCACAACCTCCTAAGTCGGTAGGCAACTATAAGTCTTATCCTGATGAACGGGAAAGTCTAACATGTAAGTATCCAAGAATCAAGCTTAAGCAATTTTCATAACCATAGCAATTCCACAAATAGTATAACAATGCTAGTAAAACCAAATTCAAGTCGGAAATAAGTCAATATTATCCTAACGTATATGTTTACTCACATGGTTTTGTATCAACAATCCAAACACATTAACATCACCAATAATCCTTCAAGATGTAGCAATTCATAATAGACATAGTAACGTAGTACTTACGAGAAATAGATGAAGAATAAAAGAGTACTTACGTGATTGAAGCCTTTGGAGATGGTCTTGTGAATTGGAAGAGCAAAAAAGAAAAATTTTGAGATGATTTGGGTGGATGTGCGGCGCCTTTAGGTCAATTTCCCATGTGGTTATGTTTCAAGACTAAGTCCCCTTTATATGGGAAAAGAATGGGTTGGGTTTTTACCCATTTACAAATGGTTTTGGAGACAAAAATGACCTCTATGCGGCGCATAGTGCTTTGCATAATCATAGTATAGGCGGCGCATAGTGTAGTGCATTTAGGGACATATGCGGCACATAGTGTATAGCATTTAGGGACATATGCACCTCATAGTGTATGGCATTTGAGATACTGAGACCTAATGCTATATCATAGGCGGCGCATAGTGTATAGCACACTTAAGCATGGGCGGTGCATATGTCTTTGCACACTAGATTCCGAGACCTTAGGCTATAGTATAGGTTTTGCATTGTTCGTGGCCTAGTTTTACCTAGGCCTAGCCTTTCTCGATGTCTATTTTGGCATGAACAATGCTCAATCCATAGCCTTATGCATCCTTATTCCTAACTTACCACCTTTACCATACAATACGTCCAAATCGTCATTTGAAACCAATCTCCTCATTGAATACTTCTCACACCTATATTTGCTCAAAACCAATGAAAACGATTAGTACAATGGGTTGCCTCCCACCTAGTGCCTTAGTTTTGGTCATGGCACGGCTCTTATTTTTGGATTTTCATTAATTAAAAGCAAAACAAGTAATAGAACAAAAGAAAGACAAAACGATAAACGAAAAATGATAAAACAATAAAACGATGGGTTGCCTCCCATCTAGCGTCATATTTATTGTCGTGGCTCGACATAGTTTCCTCGAGTTCTTAGAATTCGTCAAGGTAAGTGATGGCCATATAATTCATTGGGTCAAGAGGACCGATATAAGGTTTAACACGTTGGCCATTCACTATGAAGACAACACCATTATTGTCTTCCAATTCGACTACTCCAGACGAGTAGACTTGGATAACTTTGTATGGACCAGACCACTTAGACTTTAACTTACCTAGGAAGAGCTTCAATCTAGAGTTGAAGAGAAGTACCATATCACCCCTTTGAAAGTTTCGTCGAACAATCCGCTGATCATGATACTTTTTCATCCACTCCCTGTATAGGTCTGATCTTTCATATGCATGGAGACGGAACTCATCTAATTTGTTCAGCTGCTCCAACCTCAAATTCATCGCATTATCCCGATTCAAATTCAATTGCTTCAATGCCCACAATGCCTTATGCTCGAGCTCTATGGGTAAGTGACAAGCCTTCCCATAAACCAGTTTATAAGGAGATATACCAATGGGTGTTTTGAATGCAGTCCTGTATGCCCATAGTGCATCATCAAGCTTCCTAGACCAATCCTTCCTATTCGCATTAACCGTCTTCGCAAGGATTTGCTTGATCTCACGATTGGAAACTTCTACTTGTCCACTAGTTTGGGGATGATAAGGCGTAGCTACCTTATGTTGCTTGACACCATACTTGGCCAAAACTGATTTGAATAGCTTGTTGCAAAAGTGAGATCCTCCATCACTTATGATAGTATGAGGTACTCCAAAGCGAGAGAAGATATTCTTCTTTAAGAACGATAAAACACGCTTCATTGTCGGCCAACGCTACAGCTTCCACCCATTTCGAAACATAATCTACAGCAACCAAGATGTACTTCATTCCAAGAAAATTCACGAATGGACCCATGAAATCAATACCCCACACATCAAAGAGTTCTACCTCAAGAATTTAGGACATGGGCATTTCATGGTGTTTTGAAATAGCACCTTGACGCTGGCATTGGTCGCACTTTCTAACATAGTAGTAGGCATCTCTAAATATCGAAGGCCAATAATAACCACTTTGCAACACCTTTCTTGCTGTTCGATTACCTGCATGATGTCCTCCAACTTGGGAAGTGTGGCATGCTTCCAAAATATTAGGCACCTCTACATGGGATATACATCGTCAAATAATACCATCCGCGCATTGTTGAAACAAATATGGCTCATCCCAATAGTAGTGTTGTACGTCATGCATAAACTTACTCCTTTGGTGGTAAGATAAATTGGCAGGTATCACATTACTCACCACGAAATTTGCAAAGTCGGCATACCATGGTAATTTTTCCATTGTTGTCGCTAATATCTCCTCGTCAGGGAATACATCATCAATCTGAATTTCAGCTTGTGCCACATACTCATTCTCAAGTCGAGATAGGTGGTCGGCCACTTAGTTCTCGCAACCTCTTCTATCTTTGACCTCGAAATAGAACTCTTGCAGCAGCAACACCCATCGAATCAACCTTGGTTTCGCATCCTTCTTTGTCATGAGATACCTAAGAGCTGCATGGTCTGTATGAACGATCACCTTAGTACCCAACAGAT
The DNA here is from genome assembly GCA_030864225.1 of Capsicum baccatum var. pendulum. Classification (NCBI taxonomy): domain Eukaryota; kingdom Viridiplantae; phylum Streptophyta; class Magnoliopsida; order Solanales; family Solanaceae; genus Capsicum; species Capsicum baccatum. The sequence goes on along the minus strand of CM061561.1, from coordinate 274,057,580 downwards.
AGGAACGAAATTTCTCAAACGCATACACGACCGCTAGGAGCTCTTGTTCAGTAACCGTGTAGTTCCTTTGGGCTTCATTTAAGACCTTAATTGCATAGTAGATAGGATGAAATAATTTCTCCTTTCTCTGACCAAGAACAGCACCAACGGCTATACCACTAGCATCACACATGACTTGGAACGGGAGAGACCAATCTGGTGCTACCATGATAAGGGCTTCAATGAGTTTTGCTTTGAGGAATTCGAATGCCTTTAAGAAATCTTCATTAAAGTCAAACTTCGCATCTTTCTCCAATAGTTTGTACAATGGACTAGCAATTTTGGAGAAGTCTTTAATGAACCGACGATAGAAACCTGCATAGCCGAGAAAACTACGAACTCCCTTCACCGAGATTAGAGGCGGTAGCTTCTCAATAACCTCTATTTTTGCTCGATCAACCTCAATCCCTCTTTCGGAGATCTTGTGCCCAAGACGATACCTTTTTTTACCATGAAGTGGCACTTCTCCCAATTCAGCACTAGGTTGAATTCTACACATCTTTGCAATGCCATGCTTAGGTTTACCAAGCACGCTTCAAAAGACTCACCAACAACTGAAAAATCATCCATGAATACCTCCAAAGTGTCTTCAACCATATCAAAAAAAATAGACATCATACAGCGTTGAAAGGTGGCTGGTGCATTACATAACCTGAATGGCATGCGTTTGAAAGCAAACGTACCATATGGGCATGTAAACGTCGTCTTCTCTTGGTCTTCGGGGGCTATACAAATCTGATTGTATCCTGAATAACCGTCCATGAAACAAAACCATCCTTTCCCTACTAATCGATCTAGCATTTGGTCCATGAATGGCATTGGGAAGTGATCTTTGAGTGTCCAAGAATTCAGCTTTCGGTAGTCCATGCATACTCTCCATCCAGTGACGGGTCTGAGTGAAATAAGCTCATTCTTAGCATTCGCGACCACCGTCATGCCGCCTTTCTTGGGAACACATTGTACCGGGCTTACCCATGTACTATCAGAGATTGGATATACAACTCCTGCGTCTAACCACTTGATAATTTCTTTCTTCACCACTTCTTGCATAGGTGGGTTTAGACATCTTTGATGCTCAATGATGGGTGTGCAATTTTCTTGAAGCTGAATTTTATGTGTGCAAATCCCAAGTGGAATACTAATAATATCTGCAATGGTCCATCCAATGGCTCTAATATACTTGCGTAGGATAGCAATAAGAGCTGCAACTTGTTGCTCACCCAAATCGGCTGCTACAATAACTGAAAGAGTATTTCCGCTTCCTAAGATTGCGTACTTCAAATGACTTAGCAGCTCCTTCAATTCTAACGTGGGTGGCTCTTCAATAGATGGCTTAGCTGGTGGTGTGGGTTGATTCTTGAGATCAAGGTCCAGCTTCTTGGGAGCATAGCGATATATCCCTAATCCCGATAGAGCACAAATAGCTTCTTCACAATTTTCAGCATCCTCATTCTCTCCATTCATAAGCACAACCTCCAAAGGGTCATCAATGATTTGCTCTTCTTCAAGTAATTCTTTCTCATCATCAAAGAAAACATTAGCCACCGAAAATACACTTAGATCTTTGGGTTGCTTCATTGATTTGCACACATCAAAGCGAACCACTTCGTCATTTATTCAAAATGAAAGCTCATTAGCTCTCAAATCAATAAGCACACTTCCTGTAGTAAGGAAAGGGCGTCCCAAGATTATGGGAACTTCTGAGTCTGCCTCACAATCCAAAATAACAAAGTTTGCCGGAAAGATGAATGAAGAAACCTTCACCAATACGTCACATAGAATACCAACAGGTCATTTTACCGACCTATCAGCCATGACGAACCTCATATTGGTTGGAGTAGGATCACCCAACCCCAACTTCTTGTAGATCGATAATGGCATCAAATTGATGCTGGCTCCTAAGTCACATAATGCTTTGGCAAAATTCAAAGATCCAATGGTGCAAGGAATGGTGAAAGCTCCGGGGTCGGCCTTCTTCTGAACTATCAATCGGGTAGCAATTGCACTACAATGATGCACATCTTCTTTCCACTCATAACTTTCTGCCCGCTTCTTAGTCAAAAGATCCTTCATAAATTTCTCATACCCAGGCATTTGTTCAAGTGCCTCCACTAATGGAACATTAATGGTCTGCTGCTTTAACATAGTCATGAATTTGCTGAACTTTGTGTCATCCGCCACCTTCTTCAATCTTTGGGGAAAAGGTGGTGGTGGGTATGGAAGTGTTCTCTCCATGGTTTTCTTCTCCTCTTGCTTCCGTTTTTCAGATTTTTCAGGTTGCACAACACTGGGTGAGGCGTCCTTGTCATCAGGAGTAGGTGTTGCGGCATCTTCTCCTTTTGCGTTGTCATCCATGCCCGCAACTTCGTCAACCACTTGCTTTCCTTTTGCTGAATTTTTCAGCACCTTACCACTTCTGGTAGTGATGGCCATGCATGACCCATCATTCCTTGGGTTTTGCACAGTATCACTAGGTAAGGTGCCAGCCTTTCTTTGATTGAGTGCTTCTGAAAGTTGGCTCAATTGCTGCTCTATTTGCTTGATTGAAGTAGAATGAGAATCAACTAATTGTTTCATGGAGGACAAATCATTAATTACCTTCGTAACTCCCGCACTCGTTGCTTCCACTCCTTTCAATAATTTAGCCATCATGTCTTCCATACTTCCAGAATTTGATATGGTGGTGTCACGTCTACCAGGGGGAACGTACAAACCACTCTTTTCATTCTTGTTCTTCCAACTACCTTGGTCCTTGGATTTATCATAATAGTTCCGACCTTGGTTTCCTTGGGCATTCCCGCAGAAACCCCCATGATTGTTCAAGTAGTTGGCCTCCTCTTCCGAATCAGATTCGTCTCTTCCTTTTGACGCAATAGCTTTCACTTTTTTGGTCTTCCCTGATAATAGATGCTTTGTAAGAAGATCCATTTGAGTTTTCATGTGCGCCATATCCTGATAACGTTCTTCTTCTCTTCTACTTTGGTCTGCAGTCATGCCAATAGACAAAGTGGGGCTTGCTACCTCAGAATCGCTGGTATGCCAAGCTCTACTTTGTTTCATCATACGGTCCAGCATATTGCTTGCTTGACCAAAGGTGAGGTCCATAAAAGATCCTCCAGCTGCGTTATCCACCACTGGTTTAGTTATTGAATTCAAGGCTCTATACAAGATCTCCATTAGGTGGACATAAGTCATGTGATGGTTTGGGCATCTCGCTAGCTTGGCCTTGAACCTCTCCCATGTTTCATGAAGAGCTTCAGTGGGAAGCTGACGAAAGTTGCTGATTTCATCTCCCAATTGTGCTCTCTTGGATGGCGGAAAGAATCTTTCTAGGAAAGCGTCTCTCAATTGCCTCCAATTTGTAATTGAATTAGGAGTCAGCCCATTCAACCATAGTGTTGCCTCCCCAAACAGTGACAATGGAAATAAGCGTAATCGAATTACATTCTGACCAACACCAGGATTGTCAAACGACTTGCATGTAGAAATAAAGTTGATGAGATGCATAATCGGATCATCGCCTGCTAGTCCACCAAATAATCCCTTGAGTTACAATAACTGAATCATGGTGCTTGTGATGTTGAACTTGGCTCCGGGCGCTAATGGTGGTGGAATTATGGCTCCAGTGGCTCCGGCACCATTAATATCATCATCATCATCGTCGAAAGCTGGCTGCATAGGTTGGCGATCATACCTAAACCATGTTTGTCGACCTCTTCTGTTGACAGGTGTTATAATTTCAGCATTATGCCTAGGGTTTAGTAACTTGTCATCACCTAAATCCTCATCGTCGGGATTTGTTGCTCATGCAGGGTTATCAATGTTCTGCTATTGAACCTGGGCTGCGGTAAGGGCAGCCAGTCTTGCTTGTTCCTGTTGAGTAGCCATCCTTTCGATTTCCGTTTGTGCCTCCATTCTGCCAATACGTTGTGGTTCAGGATTGATAGGTAATAACGGTTGACCAGAACTTCGAGTATGGGGCATGCACTAAATAAAAACCTGCAGTAAACAAAAACAAAAACTAAAAGTAACAGTACGAGAATCATTGACCAAAGGGTCTAGTAATTATCACAAACTTAATTGACACTCGTATTCCCCGGCAACGGCGCCAATTTTTGATAACGCTCAATCTACAGCTCTCGTAGGAGTGTAAAGCAGTCGTAGTCAAATATAGAACCCAACTGGGTTGGGTATCGATCCCTCAGGGAATAGCTTGGTCAACAAGTAAGCCACAATTACTAGACTTTTAGTACAAGTCTCGTAAGAAGAGGGGATTGTAATGTGTAACCAAAGTATTAAAGTAAAAATTGAAAAAAGCAAAGTAAACAGAAAGAATGTTTAGTAGGTTGTAAAACAATGAGAATTGAAGCGTTGGGGGTATGTCCACCTTATGAGTTTACGTCTCTATTAGCTATGAGTGTGTTGAATTTAGACATGCATGTGCTTATAGAGAATTGTATTCGATGGTAAATCCAGGCGTCTTTCGACCTATTCGAGGATTATTTCACTTTAACTCTTTCGAGCTTAAAGCGTATCTAACGGTACAAACTCTCAAACAGGTTAATCCAGTTACGACACTAACTGTTTAATAGGGGATGGGACCCTACTACCTTGACACTATCTCTTTTCCAGACAAATAACCTTTCTTTCAAACAAGTTAAATGTTATACTGGCGTATTCTTGTGTTTGCAACCACAAAGAATTTAGATTAAGATGAAGAGAATAATGATATAAACAGCATACGTGTCACGAACTCACAAACTCACAGTAATAGATAGTACCTCATTCGGCTTCCATAACCCCAACAGAGAAGTTTAGTTACCCATGAGTGCGAAGGAGATCACGATTGACATTGTTATTATACCACAATAATGAGTAATTTCGTGTAGCACAAGTGGTAGGCATTTAGGCATGAATTCCTAGGCAAAGTAACGATTCTCTTGTTGCAGAGATTAAGAATAGATGAATAGAAGAAGAAAAATAGAAAATCGAAAGATTAGAAGAGTTGTAGAATTGTTTGTAGAATAGAAGGATGGAAAGATGATTGTAAGAATCTGAATGTATCTCTCCACTAAGGGAGGAATTCATTAAAAAATCTCTAGCAAGATAGGGTATTTATAATACCCATATCCTAATCCTACTAAGCTAATGAAATATCTAACCAAATACTACTAAGCTAATGAAATACTTAACCCAATTGTACTAGGTTAATGTAACATTATCCAAATCCAAATAAACTAATGAAATACTTAACGCAATTGTACTAGGTTAATGTATTATTATCCTAATCCAAATAAGTTACTGCCAGTCCCCAAAGTCTTCAAAAATGTTGTTTTAGGCCGGGACAGATTTTCTATGTATCAATTTTGGTCCTTTAGGCATTCAAGCTCCCTTTCCTTCCTTTGTGAGCTTTCTTTGGCGTCAAGTAAGCCATAAAATGCTGATTTCTGCATCATTTATACCTGAAACGTTGCTAATCATGTTTGTTATCTCACTTACAGGAAAAAGGACTAAAAGCGCATGGAATATATACTTTGTTCTCAAAACATGGCATAAATATGGGCAATATATATTGATATAGGCGCGTAATATCGCCTATCATCAGCAAACACATAGAATACGCCAGTATAGTATTAACTTGTTCGAAAGAAAAGTTATATGTCTGGAAAAGAGATAATGTAAAGGTAATAGGGCACCAACCCCTGTTAAAAAGTTAGTGCCGTAACTGGATTAAACTCTTGGAGAATTTGTACCATTAGGTACGGTTTAACCTCAAAAGAGTTAAAGTGAAATAATCCTTGATGGTCGAAAGACACCTGGATTTACCATAGAATACAATTCTCTATAAGCACATGCATGTCTGAATTCCGCATAACTCATAGCCAATAGAGACGTATAACTCATAAGGTGGACATAAACCCAACTCTCAATTCTCATTGGTTAAACATCTTAATAAATATTCTTTCCTTTTTTACTTTGCTATTTTCCGTTTTCACTTTGTTACATTATTCCACACTACAATCCCCCCTTTTTACGAAACTTTCACCAAAAGTCTAATAATTTTTGCTTACTTAGTGACCAAGTATTCTCTGTGGGATTCGACACCCAACCCAGTTGGGTTCTATATTTGAAAACGACCGCTTACACTCTTACGAGAGCTGTAGTTTGAGCGTTATCAAAGCCCAACACAGCAAAATATGCAACATGTTTCCATAACTTTTTGTATTGAAAATAACTAATACTTTGTTTAAGAGAGTAGTACTGGTAATTGTAAAACTTAAGAACTTGTGAACTTAAGAGCTTGTGAACTATTGTGTATATAGGCTAAGTATTGTAAAACTAAACCAACATAAAAATGCTAAAAAAATATCTCAGTAAGAGAATTTCTCTTACTGAATCAATCATATACCAATTAAAAAGGAAAGTCAATATTTGTAAAAGTCATTCAGAATATTGTTTTCCTTAGGCCAAATCCAATAAATAAAAAATATCAAGACTGTCATGATTAAAAACTAGATTCCCATAATACTGAAAGTTACCTTATATATAGGTGAGTGTCATGCATGTTAGCATCAATCACTAACCAATAATCAATTAGGGTCAATTAGGGATGAGAAAAATTTGTTGAATTTACCATAAATAAATTATGAGCAAATAATTTTGTAAAATAATCCCTAATTATTTTTGTACCTAATTCAAATCATCAATTATACAAAAATCAGTCCACGATGTAATTTAAGAAACGTGATACACAATCAGATGTTCTTTACCAAAATCTTATTTAAATTATCACAAGATCAATCCAACCATAAAAATATAATACGCAGTCAAATGTTCTCCATTATAATCACGAGCCGAGAAATTTGTCAACTAATTCAAAGAAGATGGATAATTTCAAAATTCGGAATTAGCAAACTATGACAAAATTGATCATTATTAAAATTTAGATTTTTCACATCTGGTAGTGTTAAAACATAAGCACACAAAATGGCAAAGAATCGGATGAAATAAATCATTCATGCATTGTTAATTAAGATTCCGAAATCTGTTAAAGAAGGGGAAAAGAGATTAAAAGTAAACACAAACATTTAAATATTTAGGCAAACCTGTGGATGGGTTTTTCATCTCTTTTTGACAAACGGATCAACGACACAGAGAAGGTTGGTGACGGGTGGACGACGGAGATAACCTGGGGCAGCGACGGTTGGTTCACGGAGGAGGTTGGAGAGCAGAGGGGCCTCATGGCAATGTTGGAGCGGCGTTGGCGTGCTAGTTCATTGCCAGAAATGGGAAAATGGAGGGAGAGATGGTGATGGAGGCTGAGGGGCTAGCGACGCGGCACTGGCAGCGGTGAGGACGAACAACAGGAGGAAGTGGTAGATCTGGTATCACCGGAGTAGGCGTTGGCGGTGCATATATAGCACGGTGGGAAAGCTATAGGAGAAGGAGGTCTCGGTGGCGCTGCTCCGCCGATCAGCGGTGGCAGCCATGGGAAAGAGAGGTTAGATAGAGAGAAGGAGAGAGGTTAGATAGAGAGAGAAGAGCGGTTGTTGTTTGGTTTTGGAATTAGGATTAGGTTTTTGGATTAAAATGGAAAGAAAGGTGTATCAGATCTCAGTCGTTGGATCCATTTAGGATCAACGACTGAGATCTAAAAATTGAAAATTTGGAATTGAGTTTCAAAAATGGCTAGAATTGTAAGAAATTGGACAAAATTAATTTAAAAAGTGAATAAATTTAGGCAAAACGAATTAAATTAGGCTATTATTTAAATTAAAATAGTGATAATAGTATATAATAATAATAATTAAATAATACATAACAATATTAAATAATAAGTAATAAATAATAATAAATAATAATAATAATTAAATAATAAATAATAATTAATAATAAATAATTTAATAAAATAAATAATGCTAAATAATGGAAAACTAGATATTGTGTTTGCAAAAATGTGGATGTGCATAACTACGTGGAAAATAATTTAATAAAAATTATATAAAATGCTGAATTTGAGTTTAAAAATTATGACAATGATACTAAAAGTTAAGAAATAATTTATGCATTTCCTTTAATTATAAATGCGACACGTTAGTATGAACTCAATGTAAGAATAATATTTAAAAATATTGATAATTAAAATTAAATAATTTTGATATAATAACAGCCTAAAAGTGATATCGGGAGGTCAAAATTGGGTGTCAACAGAGTCTCCACCTAATTTTCAAGAAACAATAGGAAACCTATTTATTTATTAACAAGTACTCACTCCGTTTAAAAAGAAATAAATTACTTTCGTTTTTAGTTCGTTTAAAAAAGAATGACCCCTTTCATTTTTGGGCAATACTTTAATTTAAACTTTCCAAATGGCATGTTTATGACCACAAGATTAAAGGGCATTTTGATACATTTAACACTACTTTAATTTAAGGCTACAAGATTCAAAAATTTTCTTTATTTTCTTAAATTTTGTGTCAAATCAAAGTAGATAATTCTTTTTGAAACGGAGGGAGTATGACGAAACCAATATAGATTCTAGGTAAGGATTCAAATTATTGCAAAGGGAAGGGGTTAGACACCCTTCAGAATCTACAAATATAGTTCCCGGCCAGACTTAAGTTTATTATAAAAAGAAAAAAGAAAAAAGAAAAAAAATCAATGCATACAAATATAAATATAAAATATATATTAAAATTATATAAAGCGTATGCTATCGTAAAATATATATATAAGCAAAATATATAAATATGTACGTAAAGACAAAATTGAATAAAGAAAAATTATTTTAAGAAAAAATACCTACATAATATCCATTAATGTAAAAGAGTGAATTATTTGATTAAGTATCTAAATCAATTTTAATATAGCACTAATGACCTAAATTTGCCTAAAGTGTGATGAGAATCGCGTGAAAAATAAAAAATATCAGAAAAATTATATTAAAGAAAAAACTATAAAATATCTTTCAATGTATAAGTATGAAGTAATTGAGTAAGTATCTAAATTAATTTAATTTTTTAATATAAATATTAATGTCCTATATTTGCCTAAACACGTGATGAACATTTGTAAAAAGCATTTCCGTCCAATGCCCCAAAAATAAATTTTACACTATAATTTATATTTTGTACAAGTGTAAAAATATAAAAAATGCAAACACAAAATTTAAACTCTTCGTTAAATGTCACTCCCGTCAAGTATTCCCAACCTGGATAAACACTTGTAAATAAAAATGTTTGTAACAAATAAATAATTATCAAAATAAATTGAAAATATTTGTGTGCTTATATGTATAAAAAATGATAATTTTTTAAAAGGTGGGCTCAGATTAAATTTTAAATACGACGTACGAAATGGATGTTGATTTATTAGTCGTCCTAACTCGTGTTTCCAAGATACGAATCATAAAACTTTTACGTTATAAAAATTTTGTCATTGCCCAAATTTATTTATTTTATTACGAATTTATATATATAATATATGTCTTTTTATTTGTACAGGCCTCAAAAATTGATGAAAAATTTCTTCATTGGCCATAAAGGGAGATAACAAATGACTCAAAAATAACCCTAACACTGTCTATTTATATTAGTTCACAAAGGGAGATAACAAATGACCATCCGAAAGAGTGTAATTTGCAAACAGTATCACACGTTATTAAAGAGTGTACTCAAATAATTTTTTTTATGAAGCAATCTAACTAAACATGATTTGACAATCCCCATTATTTAATTAATCTACACTTCCACTTTGTTGTAAAACAATATCTTGCCTCATTAATCATGTTGTAAATTTTCATAACTAAATTTGGTGAAGTTGCTTATTTAATAATCTTCATTTAAACATAACTAAGAATCAAATAATTAATTAAACCGGAAGAACTAATACCCTATATGCAATGCACCGACAAATTAAATTTGTTTGCAATACCTTATTTAGCCCTATCTTCGTAATTGTCAACACAAATTAATACAGTACTAAAATTTTGGTTGCTTAATTAGTTATTCCCATTTAAACATTAACTAAGAGACAAAACTAAACCACAAGAATTAATACCCAATATGTAATGCACCTTCAAATACCTTATTTTAGCCTTATCATGTACACTAAAAAATAAATTCTAAAATGTTGGTTGCTTAATTGATATTCAATCATATCAATACCGTTCAATCTTAAATAGAATTATTATAATGTTTTCATAAAATTAAATAAAAAAGGGTGTAAAACAGAAAATTAATTCTATTTTGGGGGGTGTAAATTAGATTTTGGGGAAATGTAAGGTGTAATAAAGAGGACACATGTGTCGTTTTCAAGTAATTAAAAGGGTCATTTTCGACAAGTTGATAAAAATAAGTATTAAACATGTGCAATGGATACAGTACACTAGTAATTGTCACTCACACATGAATGCAATTTGATCCTTCTATGGGAAAAAGTGAGGATTTACATGTGATGCTTCTTTTTAAGCATTTATTTTGGTCCGCAAATATTATGTTTTCTCTGTTTATTTTTATTTATTTATATTTGAAAACTTGATATTTTTACTAGAGCATCCTTCGTTATTATAAGTCGTTTCATCTCACTAACTATTAGGTGAATTGAAAATAAAAGAGAGTTATTAGGTATACTAAAACTTCTGTTATGTGCAAAATTGAAAGAAAAAATCAATAAAAATTTAGTGTACGCAATCTTGTTATGCATGTCTGTAAAAAACTGTTCTCACAACTTGAATCGATGAATTAGTAATATGGTAAAAGTGTTTTTTTTACTATAGTAAAAAATAAAGGTGGATAGAGTTAGTACTATATTCGTTTGTCTCAAATATCTATCATTATTACTAAAAATATTTATTGTTTCAAGAAAATACCAAATATGTTAGTGATAACGCTCAATCTACAACTCTCATTTGAGTGTAAAGCGGTCGTTAGCAAATATAGAACCCAACCTGGGTTGGGTGTCGCTCCCACAGGGAATAGCTTGGCCAACAAGTACGCAAAATTAATAGACTTTTGGTGCAAGTCTCGTAAGAAGGGGGGATTGTAATAAGTAACCAAAGTAATGAAATAAAAGCTGAAAATAGAAAAGTAAAAAGAGAGTATTTCGTAGGTTGTGAAACAATGAGAATTGAAGCGTTGGGGTTATGTCCACCTTCTGAGGTATACGTCTCTATTGGCTATGGGTGTGTAGAGTCTTGACATGCAATTGCTTATAGAGAATTGTAGTCGATGGTAAATCCAAGCGTCTCTCGACCTAAACAAGGACTATTTCACTTTAACTCTCTCGAGCTTAAAGTGTGTCTAACGGTACGAATTCTCCAAGAGGTTAGTCCAATTACGGCACTAGCTTTTTAATAGGAAAGGGTGTCCTACTACCTTGACATTATCTCTTTTCCAGACAAATAACCTTTCTCTCGAACAAGTTAAATGTTAGACTGGCGTTATTCTATGCGTTTGCAACCGCAAAGAATGTAGATTAAGATGAAGAGAATAATGATATAAGCAATATACTTGTCTTGAACTCACAAACTCATAGCTATAGATAGTAACTCATTCGGCTTCCATAACCCCGACTAAGAGGTTTAGTTACCCATGAATGCGAAGGATATCAGGATTTGCATGGTTGATGGCGTAAGAAGTAGGTGATAGGCGTGTGGTTTTGGTGATTCCCTAGCAAGTAACGATTCTCTTGTTGTGGAATTTAATTGTTGAGTAATGGAAAGATTAGAAGAGTTGATTAGAAGTGTTGTGGTGGAAGAAGAGAGTGATGGAAGAAAATTAATTGTTGAATTAAGTGGAGAATGCTTGAATGATTGTGTAGTTGAAGAATGCATGAATAAAAATCTCTAGCATGATAGGGTATTTATAATACCCATATCCTAGTTCTACTAAGCTAATGAAATAAATAACCAAATCCTAATATACTAATGAAATCCTTGACCCAAATGTACTAGGGTAAGGTTACAATATCATAATCCAAATAGAATAGTGAAATACATAACCTAATTGTACTAGGTTAATGTATCTATGTAAAAATCCAGCTTTGTATCTGTAAGTCCCCAAAGTCTTCAGAATTGCTGTTTTAGCTCGGGACAGATTTTCCATGCAGCAGATTTGGTCCTTTAGGTGTCCAGCTCCTTTCTACTTTGTTTGTGAGCTTTCTTTTGTGTCACGTGAGCCATAAAATGCTGTATTTTGCATCATTTATACCTGAAACTTTCCTAATCATATTTGTTAGCTCATTTACAGGAAAAAGGACTAAAAGTGCATGAAATAGATAATTAGTTCTCAAAACTAGGCTAAAATATGGGCAAAATATATTGATATAGGCGTGTAAATCTGCCTATCATCAACACCCCACACTTAGAGCTTTGTTCGTCCTTGAACAACATATCATGTCCTTCTAAGCATCGACTTAAGGTTTTTACAGTAACAACACAAAACATTTATCAAGACAAGAACAACAATTATCAACAAAGAGTAGCTTTCCGATTATAAGTAGAAACAGTTTAACCTCTAGCGTAGACTAGTGATGGTGATCAACTCGCATGCAAACGTTAAGGTACATAGAATCATATGCAACTATCCAAAGCTCATCAACCATGTGTGTCTCACAATATAGTAACCATAATTACTCACAAGTATAGCATATTTTTCAAACATGGGTATCAACATATCCTTGCTCTCACTCTCGCAAAGAATTAATATGTAGCAACTGATAACCATAGGCTTGCCCTTAATGTAGTACTCCACGAAATGTCGGAATGTTAAGATTAGGATCAAGTAGGTCTTTTGATGGTTGTAATGTAGGCTAAGGGACGGGTAGGACTATTTTTGCCAAGAATAGTGACTAGGTTCCTAAGCGCTTTAATACATCACTTTGTATTATTGACACTTTTTCTTTCAACCTTCCTTCTTTCTTTTATTCTACCCCCCTTGTTCTCCTCTTTTGTTTTTCAATTTTAAGAACAACTCACTTTTCATCTTTCTTTTCCTTTTTCTTTTCACAACATACCTCTTATGATAGCACTTTCTTTTCCATAACACATTAAAGCACCATTTACAATTTAAAGCATCATACTTACCCAATTTCCTCTTATGTTGTCACATGACTTTTTTTTATTAAAAGCACTTAGGAATTTGGATCAAATTCTGGTCTTGAAAGAAAATGGATTAGGCTTACATACAAGGTTGTCAAAGAAATAGGCTAAAGGCTCAAAAGGGTTTAACTAGGATGATGTCCATGGGTAGGTGAAACTGAAGGTAAACAAATATAGGTTGCCAAAGAAATGCCTAAATCATATCCTAAACTTACACTCCTTATTTTCGCTTTGCATACATACCAGGCAAGTTCTAGCATCAGCTACAAACATAGAATATACTATTATCTCACACACACAAGGCACATGGTCGACTTGATTGGAAGTAATATAGACTCTCGACCCAACAATTGAAGGAATTGAATCACACAATATCACATAATGAGTCACAACTAGAGCCTAAACGTCTCAATAGTCATAATTGTAGCACATACTCTTGTTATGATCTCATGTTGCCTATCAAAATAATTTCATGCAAAGCTAGAAAAAATTTTACTCCTAAAAAAACGTAAAAAAAAAAGATAAACGAAAAAAAAAAAACAAAAAAAAAACGGACTCAACAAACAAACACAGTAAACAGAAAAAAAAAATGGACTGAACAAACAAACACAGTAAACAGACAAACATACAAACATAGGTGCAAAAAAAGAAGTATAGCATGCGATTCTGCCACCCCACACTTAGACGGGACACTGCCCTTAGTGGAAAATAAATTCGAAGAACCTGGTTAGTCAGACCCTTCATCAATGTCGGAGGTCATACCCCCTTCGTCGAAATCATCATAAGAGTCGTCGTCAGAGTTCTTCTCATCATCAGAATTAGGCAGGCGTCGATCATCATCAGTCGGCACGTCATCGTCTAGAGGTTCCTCAAAATATACGCCCACTCCACACATCTCCCGGGCATGCATGTTCATTGGGTAGTCGTGGTCCAGCTGTTGGAGCTCTTCAGCAGTTGGAATACGTCCACCACTCATCATATTAAATCGTGTCATGTCATAGAGATGACGGAAGAAACTCTCATCACGAGCATGTCTCTCCGCAGTAGTAAGGTTGACTCCATGAGATGTTTCAGCCTCTTTGACCTTGGTGAGGTCAACCTTCTTTGGGTTGTGTGGGAGTTTATGGTCAGCGGGTTCCTCTTCGATGTCTTCCTTCCGCAACATTGCTGTCAACAAATTGCCGAATGTGAAATGGGACCTTTTGTGGAGTCTGGCCTTCCTCATGGTAGATCGAATGATTGCCCCAATGTTGATAGGGACATTTCTCATCAAAGCATAGACCAAACACACTCTATCTCTCGATATCTTGGTGTATTGAGTCCCAGTAATAAGGCATGAGTTGACAATGCGCATCCAGATTCTTGCTTCCCTATTTAGTGGAGCATAGGGGAAGGTGTTGTGACGGCCTGTTTCCTTATGTCAGCCCCATCTTGCCATCGATCTGCTTCCACAAAGTGTGTGTCGTATTGCTCTGTAAGGAGGCCTGCTGTACAGCTCTTTGAATGGTGCTGTGTCGACCGAAGGTAAGCCAAGAAAAGAGTTGATCCAATCCGCGGTGAGCTGTAACACTTGGCCCCGAATTTTGACTTCATTTCTTGTTGTATTCGGTGACCAGTTGGCATAAAACTCTCTTGTTAAGTCAAGATTGCACTCTCCCATGTCGCGGAAGATGAAATCCAGCTTCAAAGCCATTATTTTTGCCAACATTCGCGGCTCCTTCTTTGCTAAGGTTTCCTTGTTGATCAAGTCGACGTACACATATTTTCTTTGTTTGTTGCTGCTGTACCATGCTTTGGCTTCTTCCTCAAGAACCCATTTTATTCCGAACATTCTGCGTGGTAGGTGTGCTGAGGATGATTCTCCTTGGTCTTTTCGACTTCTCTTCTTGCCCTTTTAGGATGTGGTAGCCTTCTCCTTGCATTGCCTTGCTTTAGGTGCCATTGTACCTGAGACTTATAAATAATGTAAGTTGCAGCACAAGCTCACTTGATACAATCTATATGCAAGCACTAGGGGTACCACCCCACACTTAGTTTCGTTAGCACAAATTAATGAAGTGAAAGTGGTCGAGTACTCAGATGTCGTCGACATACGTTTTAGGATTGTATTCCGACAAGAAAATCAGCATTGCATCACTTATTTGCAGCCATTGGACTACTTTCATGGTGTGTATAGCAACACTATGACATAGGGGTTACCACATGGAATCGTTATTCGTACAACAAGCACAACCTCCTAAGTCGATAGGCACTATAATCTTATCCCGATGGCAGGGATAGTCTATTATGTAAGCATCCAAACAACACTCTTAAGCAATATTCATAGCCATATATATTCAGCAAATATCATAACAATGCTTTTGAAACAAAATTCAAGTCGGAAACAAGTCAAGCATTCCCTACGTATATGTTCACTCACATGATTTTGCAACAATAATCCAAACACATGAACATCACCACCAATATCACATGATTTAGCATTTATAATAAGCATAGCAACGTAGTACTTACGATAAATAGATGAAGAATAAGAGAGTACTTACTTGCTTGAAGCTTGTGGAGAAGTTGTTGTGAATTGGAAGAGCAAAAGAAGAAAATTTTGAGAAGATTTGGAGGGTTATGCGGCGCCTTTAGGGTTGTTTCTAATGTGGTTGTGTTATAAAACTAAGTCCCCTTTATATAGGAAGAGTAAGGGTCGGGTTATGACCCATTTGCAATCGGATTTGGGGACAAAAACACCACATATGCGGCGCATATCACTCGGCATATCAATGACATATGCGGCGCATTGTCTATGGCATAATGGGACATATGCGCTGCATAGTCTATGGCATTTGTAGACATATGCGCCGCATAGTCTATGGCACATGAGATACTGAGACCAAATGCCATAGCATAGGCGGCGCATAGTGAAAAGCATACCTAGGAATAGGCGGCACATAGTGTATAGCACACTAGATTCCGAGTCCTTAGGCTATAGAATAGGTTGTGCATCGTCCGTGGCCTATTTTTACCAAGGCCTAGCCTTCCTCAAACCCTATTTTGACGAGGAAAAGGCTCAATCCATATCCTTATGCATCACCATTCCTAACATATCAACTTTACCATACAATGCGTCCAAATCGTCAATTGAAATCGATCTCCTCGTTGAATACTTCTTACACCTATTTTTGCTCAAAACAAAATGAAAATGATTAGTACGATGGGTTGCCTCCCACCAAGCGCCTTAGTTTTGGTCGTGGCACGACTCTTATTTTTGGATTTTCATTTATCAAAAAGAAAAAATACTAAAACGACAAAATGATAAAACGATAAAACGATAAAACAATAAAACGATAAAACGATAAAAAGATAAAACAATAAAACGATAAAACAATAAAACGATAAAACTATGGGTTGCCTCCCATCTAGCGCCTTATTTATTGTCGTGGCTCGACGTAGTAATCTCGAGTACTTAGACTTCGTCGAGATAAGTGATGGCCATGTCATTCATCGAGTCAAGAGGACCGATATATGGCTTGACACGTTGGCCATTCACTTTGAAGATAACACCCTCATTGTTTTCCAATTCGACTACTCCAGACGAGTAGACTTGAATGACTTTAAATGGACCAGACCTTTTCGATTTTAACTTACCTGGGAAGAGCTTAAATCTGGAGTTGAAGAGTAGCACCATGTCACCTTTTTGGAAATTTCGTTGAATAATCCGCTGATCATGATACTTCTGCATCCGCTCCTTGTATAAATCTGATCGTTCATATGCATGGAGACGAAATTCATCTAGTTTGTTCAGCTGCTCCAACCTCAGGTTTTTCACATCATCCCAATTCAGATTCAAGTGCTTCAATGCCCACAATGCCTTGTATTCAAGCTCGATGGGTAGATGACAAGCCTTCCCATAAACTAGCTGATAAGGTGACATGCCAATGGGTGTCTTGAATGCCGTCCTATACGCTCATAGTGCATCATCTAGCTTTCGAGACCAGTCCTTCCTATTCGCTTTAACCATCTTGGCAAGGATTTGCTTGATCTCGCGGTTGGAAACCTCAACTTGTTCACTGGTTTGGGGATGATAAGGCGTAGCTACCTTGTGTTGCTTGACTCCATACTTGGCCAATACAGATTTGAATAGCTTGTTGCAAAAGTGAGATCCTCCATCACTTATGATATTACGAGGTACTCAAAAGCGAGAGAAGATATTCTTCTTTAAGAACTCTACAACACGCTTTCCTTCGTTATCGGCCAATGCTACAGCTTCAACCTATTTTGACACATAATCCACAGCAACCAAGATGTACTTCATTCCAAACGAGTTCACGAATGGCCCCATGAAATCAATACCCCACACATCAAAGAGTTCTACCTCAAGAATTTTGGACATGGGCATTTCATGGTGTTTTGAAATAGCACCTTGCCGTTGGCATTGGTCACACCTCTTCACATAGTCATATGCATCTCTGAATATCGAAGGCCAATAATATCCACTTTGCAATACTTTTCTCGTCGTTCGATTGCCTGCATGATGTCCTCCAACTTGCGAAGTGTGGCATGCTTCCAATATAGTAGGCATTTTTTCATGGGATATACATCGACAAATGATACCATCCGCGCATCTTCAAAACAAATAAGGCTCATCCCAATAGTAGTGCTGAACGTCATGCATAAACTTCCTCCTTTGGTGGTAAGATAGATTGGAAGGTGACACATTACTCACCACGAAATTTGCAAAGTCGGCATACCATGGTAATTTCTCCATTGTTGTCGCTAGTATCTCCTCGTCAGGGAATGCATCATCAATCTGATTTTCTGGTTGCGCCACATACTCATTCTCAAGTCTGGATAGGTGATCAGCCACTTGGTTCTCGCAACCTCTTCTATCTTTGACTTTGAAATCAAACTCTTGCAGCAGCAATACCCATCAAATCAGCCTTGGTTTTGCATCCTTCTTCGTCATTAGATACCTAAGAGCTGCATGGTCTGTATGAACGATCACCTTAGTACCCAATAGATAGGCACGAAACTTCTCAAACGCATACACAACCGCTAAGAGCTCTTGTTCAGTAACAGTGTAGTTCCTTTGGGCTTCATTTAGGACCTTACTTGCATAATAGATAGGATGAAAAAATTTCTCCTTTTTCTGTCCAAGAACAGCACCAACGGCTACACCACTAGCATCACACATGACTTCAAATGGGAGCGTCCAATCTGGTGCTACCATGATAGGGGCTTCAATGAGTTTTCCTTTGAGGCATTCGAATGCCTTTAAGCAATCTTCATTAAAGTCAAACTTCGCATCTTTCTCCAATAGTTTGCACAATGGACTAGAAATTTTGGAGAAGTCTTTGATGAATCTACGATAAAACCCAGCGTGGCCAAAAAAACTACGAATTCCCTTCACCGAAATTGGAGGTGGTAGCTTCTCGATTACCTCTATTTTTGCGCGATCAACCTCTATTCCTCTTTCGGAGATCTTGTGCCCAAGAACGATTCCTTCTTTTACCATGAAGTGGCACTTCTCCCAATTCAGCACAAGGTTGAACTCTACACATCTTTGCAATGCCATGCTCAAGTTTGCCAAACATTCTTCAAAAGACTCACCAACAACTGAAAAGTCATCCATAAATACCTCCAAAGTGTCTTCAACCATATCAGAGAAAATAGACATCATACAACATTGAAAGGTGGCTGGTGCATTACACAACCCGAATGGCATGCGTCTGAAGGCAAACGTACTATATGGGCATATAAACGTTGTCTTCTCTTGGTCTTCAGGTGCAATACAAATCTGATTATAACCTGAATAACCATCCAAGAAGCAAAACCATCCTTTCCCCGCTAATCGATCTAGAATTTGGTCCATAAATGGCATGGGGAAGTGATCCTTAAGCGTCCAAGAATTCAGCTTGTGGTAGTCCATGCATACTCTCCATCCAGTAACGGGCCTGAGTGGAATAATCTCATTCTTTGCATTCGCGACCACCGTCATACCTCCTTTCTTGGGAACACATTGCACAGGACTAACCCATGTACTATCAGAGATAGGATATACAACTCCTGCATCTAACCACTTGATAATCTCCTTCTTCACCACTTCTTGCATTGGTGGGTTTAATCGCCTTTGATTTTCAATGGTGGGTGTGCACTTTTCTTGAAGCTGAATTTTATGTGTGCAAATCCCAGGTGGAATACCAATAATATCCGCAATGGTCCATCCAATAGCTCTAATATACTTGCGTAAGATTGCAATAAGAGCTGCAACTTGTTGCTCACCCAAATCGGCTGCTACAATGACTGGAAGAGTGTTTCCTCTTCCTAAGAATGCGTACTTCAAATGGCTTGGCAGCTCCTTCAATTCTAACGTGGGTGGTTCTTCAATAGATGGCTTAGCTGGTGGTGTGGGTCGATTTTTGAGGTCAAGATCCAGCTTCTTAGGGGTATAGCGATATGTCCCTAATCCCAATAGAGCACAAATATCTTCATCAGAAATTTCAGCATCATCATTCTCTCCTTTCATGAGCGAAACCTCCAAAGGATCATCAAGAATTTGCTCTTCTGCAAGTAACTCTTTCTCATCATCAAAGACAACATCGGCCACAGAAAATACACTCAGATCATTGGGTTGCTTCATTGATTTGCAAACATCAAAGCAAACCACTTCGTCATTTATTCAGAATGAAAGCTCATTAGCTCTCAAATCTATGAGCACACTTCCCGTAGCAAGGAAAGGGCATCCCAAGATTATGGGAACCTCTGAATCTGTTTCATAATCCAAGATGACAAAGTCTTCTGGAATGATAAATGAAGAAACCTTTACCAAGACATCGCATAGAATACCAACCGGTCGCTTTACCGACCTATCTGCCATAACAAGCCTCATATTAGTTGGTGTAGGATCTCCTAACCCCAACTTCTTGTAGATCGATAATGGCATCAAGTTGATGCTGGCTCCTAAGTCACACAATGCTTTGGCAAAGTTCAAAGATCCGACAGTGCAAGGAATAGTGAAAGATCCGGGGTCGGCCTTCTTCTGAACTATCGATCGGGTAGCAATTGCACTACAATGATGCACGTCATCTTTCAGCTCATAACTTGCTGCCCTCTTCTTAGTCAAATGATCTTTCATAAACTTCACATACCCAGGCATTTGTTCAAGTGCCTCTACCAATGGGACATTAATGGTCAGCTGCTTCAACATAGTCATAAATTTGCTGAACTTAGTGTCATCGGCCACCTTCTTCAATCTTTGTGGAAAAGGTGGTGGTGGGTATGGAAGTTTTCTCTCCACGGCTTTCTTCTCCTCTTGCTTCCGTTTATCATTTTTTTCAGGGTGCACGTCACTAGGTAAAACATCCTTGACGTTTAAAGTAGTTGTTGCGGCTTCTTCTCTTGTAACGTCACTAGGTGTGGCATCAATGTCTGCTGCTACGTCAACCACTTGCTTGACTTTTGCTGAAGTTTCCAGCACCTTACCACTCCTGGTAGTGATGGCCATGCATGACCCATCATTCCTTGGGTTTTGCACAGTATCGCTCGGTAAGGTGCCAGCCTTTCTTTGATTGAATGCTGCTGAAAGTTGGCTCAATTGCTGCTCTATTTACTTGATAGAAGTGGAATGAGAATCAACTAATTGCTTCATGGAGGCCAAATCATCAATCACCTCCTTAACTCCCGCGCTCGTTGCTTCCACTCCTTTAAATAACTTAGCCATCATGTCTTCCATAGAGTTAGATGTGGTGGTGTCACATTTACCAGGGGGAACGTACAAACCACTATTTTCATTATTTTTCTTCCAACTACCTTGGTCTTTGCTTCCAGATTTAACATAATAGTTCCGACCTTGGTTTCCTTGGGTATTCCCTCGGAAACCCCCGTGATTGTTCAAGTAGTTGGCCTCCTCTCCCGAATCAGATTCGTCTCTTCCTTTTAGCGCCACAGCTTTCACTTTTTGGGTCTTCCCTGATAATAAGTGCTTTGTCAGAAGATCCAATTGTGTTTTCATGTGCGCCATGTCTTGCTCACGTTCTTCTTCTCTTCTACTTTGGTCTGCAGACATGCCAATAGATAAAGTGGGGCTTGCTACCTCAGAATCCCTGGTATGCCAAGCTCTACTTTGCTTTGTCATGCGATCTAGCATATTGCCGGCTTGACCAAAGGTGAGGTCCATGAAAGAACCTCCAGTTGCGTTATCCACCACTGGTTTAGTTATTGAATTAAAGGCTCTATACAAGATCTCCATAAGGTGAACATTAGTCATGTGATGGTTTGGGCATCTCGCTAGCTTTGTCAAGAACCACTCCCATGTTTCATGAAGAGCTTCAGAGGGAAGATAACGAAAGTTGCTGATTTCATCTCTCAATTGAGCCCTTTTGGATGGCGGAAAGAATCTTTCTAGGAAAGCGTCTCTCAATTGCCTCCAATTTGTAATTGAATCAGGAGTCAGCCCATTCAACCATAGTGTTGCCTCCCCAGACAGAGACAATGGAAATAGACGTAATCGAATAGCATTCTGACCAACACCAGGATTGTCAAAAGACTTGCATGTAGAAATAAAGTTGATGAGATACATATTCGGATCATCGCCTGCTAGTCCACCAAATAATCCCTTGAGTTGCAGTAACTGAATCATGGAGCTAGTGATATTGAATTTGGCTCCGGGCGCTAATGGTGGTGGAATTATTGCTCCAGTGGCTCCGGCACCATCAAGATCATCATCATCATCATCATCGAAAGCTGGTTGCAAAGGTTGGCGATCATACCTATACCGAGCTTGTCGACCTCTTCTGTTGGCAGGTGTTATAATTTCAGCATCACGCCTAGGGTTTAGTAACTCGTCATCACCTAAATCTTCATCGTCAGGATTTGTTGCTCGCCCAGGATTATCAATGTTTTGTTGTTGGACTTGAGCAGCGGCAAGAGCAGCTAATCTTGCTTGCTCGTGTTGAGCAGCCATCCTGTCGATTTCATCTTGTGCTTCCATTCTTGTAATTCGTTGTGGTTCAGGATTGATTGGTAATAACGGTTGACCAGAACTTCTAGTATGGGGCATGCACTAAAGTAAAAACCTGCAATAAACAAAAACAAAAACTAAATGTAAAAGTATGAGAATCTTTGACCAAAGGGTCTAGTAATTATCACGAACTTGATTGACACTCGTATTCCCCGGCAACGGGGCCAATTTTTGATAACGCTCAATCTACAGCTCTCGTTTGAGTGTAAAGCGGTCGTTAGCAAATATAGAACCCAACCTGGGTTGGGTGTCGATCCCACAGGGAATAGCTTGGCCAACAAGTAAGCAAAATTAATAGACTTTTGGTGCAAGTCTCGTAAGAAGGGGGGATTGTAATAAATAACCAAAGTAATGAAATAAAAGCTGAAAATAGCACAGTAAAAAGAGAGTATTTCGTAGGTTGTGAAACAATGAGAATTGAAGCGTTGGGGTTATGTCCACCTTCTGAGGTATACGTCTCTATTGGCTATGGGTGTGTAGAGTCTTGACATGCAATTGCTTATAGAGAATTGTAGTCGATGGTAAATCCAAGCATCTCTCGACCTAAACA
Organism: Capsicum baccatum var. pendulum; assembly: GCA_030864225.1. Lineage (NCBI taxonomy): Eukaryota > Viridiplantae > Streptophyta > Magnoliopsida > Solanales > Solanaceae > Capsicum > Capsicum baccatum. Next base: position 274,034,885 of record CM061561.1, on the reverse strand, counting down.
AGGACTATTTCACTTTAACTCTCTCGAGCTTAAAGTGTGTCTAACGGTACGAATTCTCCAAGAGGTTAGTCCAGTTACGGCACGAGCTTTTTAATAGGAAAGGGTGTCCTACTACCTTGACATTATCTCTTTTCCAGACAAATAACCTTTCTCTCGAACAAGTTAAATGTTAGACTGGCGTTATTCTATGCGTTTGGAACCGCAAAGAATGTAGATTAAGATGAAGAGAATAATGATATAAGCAATATACTTGTCTTGAACTCACAAACTCATAGCTATAGATAGTAACTCATTCGGCTTCCATAACCCCAACTAAGAGGTTTAGTTACCCATGAATGCGAAGGATATCACGATTTGCATGGTTGATGGCGTGAGAAGTAGGTGATAGGCGTGTGGTTTTGGTGATTCCCTAGCAAGTAACGATTCTCTTGTTGTGGAATTTAATTGTTGAGTAATGGAAAGATTAGAAGAGTTGATTAGAAGTGTTGTGGTGGAAGAAGAGAGAGATGGAAGAAAATTAATTGTTGAATTAAGTGGAGAATGCATGAATGATTGTGTAGTTGAAGAATGCATGAATAAAAATCTCTAGCATGATAGGGTATTTATAATACCCATATCCTAGTTCTACTAAGCTAATGAAATAAATAACCAAATCCTAATATACTAATGAAATCCTTGACCCAAATGTACTAGGGTAAGGTTACAATATCATAATCCAAACAGAATAGTGAAATACATAACCTAATTGTACTAGGTTAATGTATCTTTGTAAAAATCCAGCTTTGTATCTGTAAGTCCCCAAAGTCTTCAGAATTGCTGTTTTAGCCCGGGACAGATTTTCTATGCAGCAGATTTGGTCCTTTAGGCGTCCAGCTCCTTTCTACTTCGTTTGTGAGCTTTCTTTTGTGTCACGTGAGCCATAAAATGCTGTATTTTGCATCATTTATACCTGAAACTTTCCTAATCATATTTGTTAGCTCATTTACAGGAAAAAGGACTAAAAGTGCATGAAATAGATAATTAGTTCTCAAAACTAGGCTAAAATATGGGCAAAATATATTGATATAGGCGTGTAAATCTGCCTATCATCAGTTAGGATATAAATAAAGGTTAAATTTTGAAAATATTTTTTCCAGTTAATATTCTTTTAGAGTCGTGTAAAAAAATGCATGATATTTTATTGACTTTTGCAGAACACACAATATTATAAAATTACAATTCTATCGGTTAATCAGCATTCCTTCCAATAAAACATTTATAAAATTTTAATATTTTCACAAACACATTTATCGTATAATTTTATTTTTTTAAAGGAAGAAGTGATGGGCTATGTAATATTTACAGCCTTTAGAAGCATTCTAAACTGTAAAAATAACAACTATATTTTGTAGAATTATGAAATATATCAAAATCTACCTTAGAAACCTATACAAGTGGATATTTTAATATTTTAAAAGATTTTTAAAAAGATAAGTCAATTTCTTTAACTTTCTAATATTCGAAATTTAGTAATCCAACCAATATACATTCCTTCAAACAAGTCTTATTTCACAAAAAATACCTATCAACAACAATTTTCTCAATGTTAGTGTTCAAATTTGAAACTTTTAGTTAATGATGAAAAAATATCATCGAACCCATCACATATTTATCGGTGATATTCCAAAGCAAATAAACATTTATATATGTAGACAGATATTGAGGTAGTGGTAAGATTCACATATACTTCAGACCTTATTTGCGATGGAGTCATGCTTTTCTTATTTCTATTGATAGTGTGCAGACAGGTTTATTTTAGTCTAATGTACACTTTTGTATTATTAACGACAATAGGTAATGGTTTATTCACAATGAGTTCTGGAGTGGTGAAGGTAAGTAGGTAACTTATTAAAGCACTATGATTGTGGTTTATTTTAGTTTAATAGTGTGCCTTCTTCTAATTTAGAACATTGTTTACCCTAAACATTTTATTGAATTAATAGAGTATTTGAAACTTGAATCATCCCTTCGTTGCTAGTTGCACACCAAATGGAAACTTCTTGTGGTGATGTCTTAAATAAACATGTCTTTTAAGTTCAGTGTTCTTGTGTAATAGTGCCATCGCTTGGGTAAAGGTGCTTCTGTTTAAGAATTTTAAATTATTTGTACATCTGTTGGGTTTTCCAGACATGTTGTTCCATATATACTTTCAGGATGTCGTAAGTAAGACGCTTGCAGGTTCAACAGAAGTTTAGTACACAAGACATTTCATGATCTCAGTGGGAAACAAGTGGAAGTAAAGCATACTCTTCCAAGAGATGGTAGTTCTGGTGGTTTTGGTGGTCGTTCCATGGGCAATGGTGGTAGTGGTATGGGTGGTGGAAGTTACCAGGGGTATGGTGCATCTGGTGACAATCCCAGTTCTTATGACAAAATGGAAACCAATAGATACATGCAGTCACAAAACACTGTAGGTGGCTATCCACCTTATGGTTCCTCCGGATATGGTACACCGGGTTATGTTTATGGATCGTCCAACAATGGCATGGGTTATGGTGCTTATGGAAGTTACGGTGGAGCCAATCCTGGCTATGGGGCTGTCAATCCTGGATATGGTGGTTCAGCAGTTGTTGCAGCCTTTGAATATCCAAATGTGCCTGGTGCTAGTTATGGTAGCGGTCAAGTTGGTGGATAGAGAAGCTCGTGGGGTTCTCAGGGTCCTTCTATATATGGGAACATGGGCTATAGTAATGCATCATGGGGTGCTTCAAGTGCTGGTGGTGGAGGTGGACCCGCTAATGGAGGATCTGTTGTTGGTCAGTCTCTAGCTGGAGCCACGGGTTATGGAAATCAAGGTTATGGCTATGGTGGATATGGTGGAGGTGATGGTGCTTATGGAAATCCAGTTGGTGGAGGTGGTGCATCGGGAGACATGCAATCAGGTGGTGGGGGTTACATAGGCAGTGGCTATGGCGATGCTAGTGGAAATTGAAAAGGTTCGGGTAATTATGGTGCTCAGCAAAATGGACCTCATGGTGGCCAAGTTTGATATGGTGGTGGCTATGGTGGTGCTCCAAGTCGGCAGGCTCAACAACACTGATCACAATGCTCGATTTCATCTGAGAACTTACCTATTGCTGGAGGGGAACTTCACTTTCACGCTGCTGGTTTCGTTCCACATACATTTTACTCTTGCAAGCATTACGCGCTCAATGGGATTGGTTGGATTGCTTGAATTTTAGTTTTTTGCAGTTCTTATTCTAGTTTACGATAAGTAATGTCAGTAGTATTGCCTATTTCATAATATTTTCTGTTTAACTGTCGTTTTAATTTGGCTTGCGTATGGTTATTTTTACTAGCTATCTAATGCATCTCCTCTCGTAGCCTGCTATGTCAAAGCTTATGTGAGTTAGCTTTTGATTGTGTTGTTCGGTTTTGAATATAGTTCTGTAACTCGTTTGTTCCTTCCCAAGCAGGATACTTGATGTTAGTTTCTCCTCACTATAAAAAAATGAATTCTTTTGGTTTCCCATTTTACTTGCATTGGACAAAGAAGTTTTCGTGATGCTTCTAGTTGGTAGTGCAGCTGTAGCCGATATGGGTAGCAATAGCAGTAGTGGTAGTTAAGTTTTGAGAATGACATAATCATTTTCCTCTGTATTTGACCTTGTGTTACACAGGAGGGGATGCCCGAGTACTAACGTCTGATGACATCCCACTCTGTCAAATCCGACCTTGGTGCTGGGGATTGTGTTCAGTGCGCACAAGTACATACCGTGGAATTAGGCTCATGGTGCATTTCCAGAAACGGGTCATGGTGAAGCGGGGTGAAGACTAATAGCAGTCATCGTCTGGTATGTGTTGCCAACAGCTGGTGTTTAGTTGTACTAGTGATTTTGAATATGGAAAGGTAGACTAGAATATGGCCATGTTTTCGAGGTACTTGGCAATTTAACTCGCAAACAAGTTCTTTAGTTTTTGGCGGTTTTCGCTTATAAAAGGATGCTTTTCTGGAGATGCATTACAGAATAACATGGTCTCTATCTCACATTTGAGGTAATGGTATGTACTGCTTACACTTACCCTTCTAAGACCCCACTTGGTGGGAATATACTTGGTGGGAATATACTGGGTATGTTGTTGTTGTTGGGGTTTGGTGATTGTTGTATAGAGATGGCAACCAAAGGTGGAGATGTGAGCATTCAGTGGGATTTTGGGTTGTCGATGGGGCAGTTTTTGTTTGGGAACTAAGGTAGGGAAGAAAGTGAAGAGTTAGAAGCTTGGAGTCACTCAATGATAAAATAATACTAATAGATTAACATATAATAAAATGATAACAATTAAACTAAATTGATTTTCAAAAGATCACCATTACAAATGAGGCATAATTCACCGAAAACGTAAAATCTCTACACAATTATTAATTCAAAATATTAAAGAATTGTGCAAGTGACAGATTGTTCACTAGAATAAATTGTACAATTGACAAATTGTTCACTAGAAGGGGGTTTATGGTATGCTAGGATGGCGTAAACCATCTGAATAATAGAGACTATCATTCCGACTTGGTGGGAATATACTGGGTAGAGAAACATACATGTTTTAGAATTTGATTACTAAATATACATGTTCAACCTTCATGTTTGTACTCCGATGGAGCAAAACAAGTCATATATTTTGGCATATGATTACAAAATATACATGTTCAACCTTCATGTTTATACTTTAGTGGAGCAAAACAAGTCACATATTTTAGCATATGATCGCAAAATATACATGTTCAACCTTTATGTTTATACACTCCGGTAGAGCAAAACAAGTCACATATTTTAGCATATGATTACAAAATATATACATGTTCAACCTTCATTGTTTATACTCCAGTAGAGCAAAACAAGTCACATATTCGAGCATAAGACCGTGTGTTCACAAGCGTATACAAACAACCATTTCACCTAAGGATCATCTTGTTCTCAGTGACCCTCTATGCCATGTGACTTTAGAGTTAACGGGAGCTTATTTTCCAACGATGAAAATGGTTCATAAATAGTGTGATATAATATGTAGTGTGATATAATATGTAGTTTTGATAGTGTGATATAATATGTAGTTTTAAAAAAAATTGTTATCATAAATCTAGTGATAAAGGACTATCTAGCTTGGTTCGTCTATTAACTTGGCCTTTGAAGAAGAAGGTTCGACATGCTTCGACTTATCTTTATTATCCACTAAATTCATTCTTTTCTCTGATATTTCATAAAGTAGATGGATAGCGTCAGTCGATCAGTAAAAAAAATAACAAGTGCTCCTGAAATGATTGATAGAAAATAAGACAACTATTCCATGCATTTATCTTATATACTTTAAATTTAATACAACATCAAACCCAGTGAATGAAAACAACAACAAACAAATAAAATAGGTAGTATATTGTAACTTTGGGATTGTAATTGGGGTCGAAGCTCCACATGTGTTGTTTGGGTGGTCAGGTCAAGCTTCATTTGGGCCAAGGCTGTAGGCCCAAGCAACTTCTTCCACACAAGACCACGTAATCTCTAACACTCTGCGTCCAATTTTGCAATCTCCAGGTCATATGTTTGGAAGGTCAGGTCAAGCTTCATCTGGGCCAAGGCTATAGGCCCAAGCAACTTCTTCCACACAAGACCACGTAATCTCCGACGCTCTGCTTTCAATTTTGCAATTTTCTTCACTCCCTCCAGGTGTTGCTTGTTTGCAACTTCTGCAAACCGTACGCTCATATTTTTCTTCAACATCTTAATTTCTGCTTCAACTTGGGTTTTTTCTTCACTGAGCTGTATCACCATGCTAGAACGCTCCTGTAAAGACCTTGAGAGTGCAGAATTTTCTGCTACAGACCTGAGTAACTGTTGGTCCAGGTTAGCTAATTTTGCTTCAAACTCATGCTTCATTTTGTCAAACTGTTTGGCAGCCTTCTCCCAACCTGTACAGAGAGATATGAATAAAAGAATTTAGTACCAAGTTGCAAAACACTTGTTGCAAGAAAAATACAAGCCAATAAGGAACATCACCTGAGACAGCTTCTTCAGCAACTTTAGCATATTGTTTTCCCAGGTTTTCCTTATTAGTCATTTCTGACTGTGCAGTAGCCAAATTTTCATTCAAATCCTTGACTTCATCCTCTAAGACACTCACTTGTTCCTCAAGAGACTTAACTTGATCTATCTGCCACATGCACTCATTCAGTGCACCATCCATATGGGATGCCCTGTCTTCAGCAGTAAGCTTCAAAAGAGTAACGGATTCCAGGTGATTTTTCAGTGTCGCGGCTTCTGACTCAGCCTTCTCCCAACCTGTACAGAGAGATGTGAATAAAAGAATTCAGTACCAAGTTGCAAAACACAAGTAGCAAGAGAAACACAAGTCAATAAGGAACATCACCTGAGACAACTTCTTCAGCAACTTTAGCATATTGTTTTCCCAGGTTTTCCTTATTAGTCATTTCTGACTGTGCAGTAGCCAACTTAAGAGACTTAACTTGATCCTCCAATCTAGTCAAATGTGAATAAGATTCAACGAAAATTTGCACATATTTAGGTTTCTTGATTTCCTGTTTACCCTGAAATATATCTGCCGCAAGCACTCCTTCAGTGAAGTAATAAAATAGAAATAGAAAGAAAGCCCAACACAGCAAAATATGCAACATGTTTTCCATAACTTTTTGTATTGAAAGTAACTAATGCTTTGTTTAAGAGAGTAGTACTGGTAATTGTAAAACTTAAGAACTTGTGAACTTAAGAGCTTGTGAACTATTGTTTATGTAGGCTGAGTATTGTAAAACTAAACCAACATAAAAATGGTAAAAAAATATCTCAGTAAGAGAATTTCTGTTACTGAATCAATCATATACCAATTAAAAAGGAAAGTCAATATTTGTAAAAGTCATTCACAATATTGTTTTCCTTAGGCCAAATCCAATAAATAAAAAATATCAAGACTGTCATGATTAAAAACTAGATTCCCATAATACTGAAAGTTACCTTATATATAGGTGAGTGCCATGTTGTCGCATATTTCGTAAAAAGAAGGTAAATTAATAGTAACATGTTACCATCAATCACTAATCAATTAAGAGATCGATAATCAATTAGGGTCAATTAGGGATGAGAAAAATTGTTCAATTTACCATAAATAAATTATGAGGAATTAATTTTGTAAAATAATCCCTAATTATTTTTGTACCTAATTCAAATCATCAATTATACAAAAATCAGTTCACGATGTAATTCAAGAAACGTGATACACAATCAGATGTTCTTTACCAAAATCTCATTCAAATTATCACAAGATCAATCCAAGCATAAAAATATAATACGCAGTCAAATGTTATCCGTTATAATCACGAGCCGAGAAATTTGTCAACTAATTCAATGAAGATGGATAATTTCAAAATTCGGAATTATCAAACTATGACAAAATTGATCATTACTAAAATTTAGATTTTTCACATCTGGTAGTCTTAAAACATAAGCACACAAAATGGCAAAGAATCGGATGAAATAAATCATTCATGCATTGTTAATTCAGATTCCGAAATCTGTTAAAGAAGGGGAAAAGAGATTTAAAGTGAACACAAACATTTAAATATTTAGGCAAACTTGTGGATGGCTTTTTCATCTTTTTTTTTTGACAAACGGATCAACGACACAGAGAAGGTTGGTGGCGGGTGGACAACGGAGATAACCTGGGGCGGCGACGGTTGGTTCACGGAGAAGGTTGGAGAGCAGGGGGGTCTCATGGCAATATTGGAGCGGCGTTGGCGTGCTGTTTCATTGCCGGAAAGGGGAAAATAGAGGGAGATATGGTGATGGAGGCTGAGGGGCTGGCGGCGCGGCGCTGACAGCGGCGAGGACGAACGTCAGGAGGCAGTGGTAGATCTGGTATCGCCGGAGTAGGCATTGGCAGTGCAAATAGAGCGCGGTGGGAAAGCTATTGGAGAAGGGGGTCTCAGTGGCGCTGCTCCGCCGATCAGCGGTGCCAGCCATGGGAAAGAGAGGTTAGATAGAGAGAGAAGGAGAGAGGTTAGATAGAGAGAGAAGGAGAGAGGTTAGATAGAGAGAAAAGAGCGGCTGTTGTTTGGTTTTGGAATTAGGATTAGGTTTTTGGATTAAAAATGAAAGAAAGCTGTATCAGATCTCAGTCGTTGGATCCGTTTAGGATCAACGACTAAGATCTAAAAATTGAAAATTTGGAATTGAGTTTCAAAAATGGCTAGAATTGTAAGAAATTGGGCAAAATTAAGTTAAAAGGTGAATAAATTTAGGCAAATGAATTAGATTAGGCTGTTATTTAAATTAAAATAGCAATAATAGTATATAATAATAATAATAATAATTAAATAATACATAACAATATTAAATAATAAGTAATAAATAATAATAAATAATAATAATAATTAAATAATAAATAATAATAATTAATAATAAATAATTTAATAAAATAAATAATGCTAAATAATGGAAAACTAGATATTATGTTTGCAAAAATGTGGATGTGCATAACTACGTGGATAATAATTTAATAAAAATTACATAACATGCTGAATTTGAGTTTAAAAATTATGACAATGATACTAAAAGCTAAGAAATAATTTATGCATTTCCTTTAATTATAAATGCGACACGTTAGTATGTACTCAATGTAAGAATAATATTTTAAAATATTGATAATTAAAATTAAATAATTTAGATATAATAACAGCCTAAAAGTGATATCGGGAGGTCAAAATTGGGTGTCAACAGAGTCGCCACCTAATTTTCAAGAAAAAATAGGAAACCTATTTATTTATTAACAAGTACTCCCTCCGTTTAAAAAGAAATGACTTACTTTCCTTTTTAGTTCGTTTAAAAAAGAATGACCCCTTTCATTTTTTGGCAATACTTTAATTTAAACTTTCCAAATGGCATGTTTATGACCACAAGATTAAAGGGCATTTTGATACATTTGACACTACTTTAATTTAAGGCTACAAGATTCAAAAATTTTCTTTATTTTCTTAAACTTTGTGCCAAATCAAAATAGGTAATTCTTTTCGAAACGGAGGGAGTATGACGAAACCAATTTAGATTCTAGGTAATGATTCAAATTATTGCTAAGGAAAGGGTTTAGACACCCTTTAGAATCTATAAATATTGTTCCCGGCCAGACTTAAGTTTATTATAAAAAGAAAAAAGAAAAAAGAAAAAAATCAATGCATGCAAATATAAATAAAATATATATTAAAATAATATAACGCGTATGCTATCGTAAAATATATATATAGGCAAAATATATAAATATGTACGTAAAGACAAAATTGAATAAAGAAAAATTATTTTAATAAAAAAAATCTACATAATATCCATTAATGTAAAAAAGTGAATTATTTGACTAAGTATCTAAATCTATTTTAATATAACTAGTAATGACCTAAATTTGCCTAAAGTGTGATGAGAATCACGTGAAAAATAAAAAATATCAGAAAAATTATATTAAAGAAACATCTATGCAATATCTTTCAATGTATAAGTATGAATTAATTGAGTAAGTATCTAAATTAATTTAATATAAATATTAACGACCTATATTTGCCTAAACACGTGATGAACATTTGTAAAAAGCATTTCCGTCCAATGCCCCAAAAATAAATTTTACACTATAATTTATATTTTGTACAAGTGTAAAAATATAAAAAATGCAAACACAAAATTTAAACACTTCGTTAAATGTCACTCCCGTCAAGTATTCCCAACCTGGATAAACACTTGTAAATAAAATGTTTGTGACAAATAAATAATTATGAAAGTAAATTGAAAATATTTGTGTGCTTATATGTATAAAAATATACAATTTTTTAAAAGGTGGACTCAAATTAGATTTTAAATATGACATACGAAGTGGTTGCTGATTTATTAGGCGTCCTAACTCGTGTTGCCAAGATACGAATCATAAAACTTTTACTTTATTAAAATTTCATCATTGCCCAAATTTATTTATTTTAATACGTATTTATATATATAATATACGTCTTTTTAATTGTATAGGCCTCAAAAATTGATGAAAAATTTCTTCATTGGCCACAAAGGGAGATAACAAATGACTCAAAAATAAACCTAACACTGTTTATTTATATTAGTCCACAAAGGGATATAACAAATGACCATCCTAAAGAGTGTAATTTGCAAACAGTATCACACGTAATTAAAGAGTGTACTTTGTTGTAAAACAGTATCTTGCCTCATTAATCATGTTGTAAATTTTCATAACTAGATTTGGTGAAGTTGCTTATTTAATAATCTTTATTTAAACATAACTAAGAATCAAATAATTAATTAAACCAGAAGAACAAATACCCTATATGCAATGCACCAACAAATTAAATTTGTTTGCAATACCTTATTTAGCCCTATCTTCGTAATTGTCCACACAAATTAATACAGTACTAAAATTTTGGTTGCTTAATTAGTTAGTCCCATTTAAACATTAACTAAGAGACAAAACGAAACCACAAGAATTAATACCCAATATGTAATGCACCTTCAAATACCTTATTTTAGCCTTATCATGTATACTAAAAAATAAATTCTAAAATGTTGGTTGCTTAATTGATATTCAATCATATCAATACCGTTCAATCTTAAATAGAAATATTATAATGTTTTCATAAAATTAAATAAAATAGGGTGTAAAACAGAAAATTAATTCTATTTTGGAGGGTGTAAATTAGATTTTGAGGAAATGTAGGGTGTAATAAAGAGGACACATGTGTCGTTTTCAAGTAATTAAAAGGGTCATTTTCGACAAGTTGATAAAAATAAGTATTAATCATGTGCAGTGGATACAGTACACTAGTAATTGTCACTCACACATGAATGCAATTTGATCTTTCTATGGGAAAAAGTGAGGATTTACATGTGATGCTTCTTTTTAAGCATTTATTTTGGTACACAAATATTATGTTTTCTCTGTTTATTTTTATTTATTTATATTTGAAAACTTGATATTTTTACTAGAGCATCCTTCGTTATTATAAGTCGTTTCATATCACTAACTATTAGGTGAATTGAAAATAAAGAGAGTTATTGGATATACTAAAACTTCTGTTATGTGCGAAATTGAATGAAAAAATCAATAAGAATTTAATATACGAAATCTTGTTATGCATGACTGTAAAAAACTGTTCTCACAACTTGAATCGATGACTTAATAATATGGTAAAAGTGATTTTTTTACTATAGAAAAAAATAAAGGTGGATAGAGGTAGTACTATATTCGTTTGTCTCAAATTATCTATCATTATTACTAAAATTAGTTATTGTTTCAAGAAAATACCAAATATGTTAGGATATAAATAAAGGTGAAATTTTGAAAATATTTTTTCCAATTAATATTTTTTTAGAGTCGTGTAAAAAAATGCACGATATTTTATTGACTTTTGCAGAACGCACAATATTATAAAATTACAATTCTATCGGTTAATCAGCATTCCTTCCAATAAAACATTTATAAAATTTTAATATTTTCACAAACATATTTATCGTATAATTATATTTTTTTAAAAGAAGATGTGATGGGCTATGTAATATTTACAGCCTTTAGAAACATTCTAAACTGTAAAAATAACAACTATATTTTATAGAATTATGAAATATATCAAAATCTACCTTAGAAACCTATACAAGTAGATATTTCAATATTTTAAAAGATTCTTAAAAAGATAAGTCAATTTCTTTAACTTTCTAATATTCGAAATTTAGTAATCCAACCAATATACATTCCTTCAAGCAAGTCTTATTTCACAAAAAATACCTATCAACAACAATTTTCTCAACGTTAGTGTTCAAATTGGAAACTTTTAGTTAATGATGAAAAAATATTATCGAACCCACCACATATTTACCGGTGATATTCCAAACCAAATAAATATTTATATATGTAGACAGATATTGAGGTAGTGGTAAGATTCACGTATACTTCAGACGTTATTTGTGATAGAGTCATGTTTTTCTTCTTTCTGTTGATAGTGTGCAGACAGGTTTATTTTAGTCTAATGTCCTTTTTTTTATTGTTAACGACAATAGGTAATGGTTTGTGGAAATCAAGGTTATGGCTATGGTGGATATGGTGGAGGTGATAGTGCTTTTGGAAATCCAGTTGGTGGAGGTGGTGCATCGAGAGACATGCAATCAGGTGGTGGGGGTTACATGGGCAGTGGCTATGGCGATGCTAGTTGAAATTCATAAGGTTTGGGTAATTATGGTGCTCAGTAAAATGGACCTCATGGTGGCCAAGTTGGATATGGTGGCGGATATGGTGGTGCTCCAAGTCGGCAGGCTCAACAATACTGATCACAGTGCTTGATTTCATCTGAGAACTTACCTACTGCTGGAGGGGAACTTCACTTTCGCGCTGCTGGTTTCATTCCACATACAGTTTACTCTTGCAAGCATTACGCGCTCAATGGGATTGGTTGGATTGCTTGAATTTTAGTTTTTTGCAGTTCTTATTCTAGTTTACTATAAGTAATGTCAGTAGTATTGCCTATTTCGTAATATTTTCAGTTTAACTGTCGTTTTAATTTGGCTTGCGTATGGTTATTTTTACTAGCTATCTAATGCATCTCCTCTCGTAGCCTGCTATGTCAAAGCTTATGTGAGTTAGCTTTTGATTGTGTTGTTCGGTTTTGAATATAGTTCTGTAACTCGTTTGTTCCTTCCCAAGCAGGATACTTGATGTTAGTTTCTCCTCACTATAAAAAAATGAATTCTTTTGGTTTCCCATTTTACTTGCGTTGGACAAAGAAGTTTTCGTGATGCTTCTAGTTGGTAGTGCAGCTGTAGCCGATATGGGTAGCAATAGCAGTAGTGGTAGTTAAGTTTTGTGAATGACATAATCATTTTCCTCTGTATTTGACCTTGTGTTGCACAGGAGGAGATGCTCGAGTACTAACGTCTGTTGACATCCCACTTTGTCAAATCTGACCTTGGTGATGGGGATTGTGTTCAGTGCGCACAAGTACTTACCGTGGAATTTGGCTCATGGTGCATTTCCTGAAACTGGCCATGGTGAAGCGGGGTGAAGACTAACAACAGTCATCGTATGGTATGTGTTTCCAACAGCTGGTGTTTAGTTGTACTAGTGATTTTGTATATGGAAAGGTAGACTAGAATATGGCCATGTTTTGGAGGTACTTGGCAATTTAACTCGAAAACATGTTCTTTAGTTTTTGGCGGTTTTCGCTTATAAAAGGATGCTTTTCTGGAGTTGGATTACAGAATAACATGGTTTAGGCTACCTCATTAGTTTAGAATGATTAAGCTTTATTTTTCTTGTTTACACCAATTTAACAGTAGAATAGCTTAGAACTTACTTACTGTCTTTCGTCTAATTAGGATTTGTCTGTGCACTGACTGTGGTAGTTGCGCTTATTGCTTTTCTACTTTTTTCTGGGGTGTCTCTAACTCCTGTTGTCCCTTTGAGTAGGGTGTTTTTACTTAGACTTGACAAAAGATTCACGTTTCGCCTGGCTTTCATTAACAATGCTGAAGCATTTTTGGGTTCTTTTACTTTGATGTATTTTCTTTAGTCTCAAGTAGTGAATGACATTTCACTGGATTTTCCAAGTACATGACTATGCTTAGTGAAATTCTACCGCGTTTCGCCAACCAAGGATATCATATAGCTAAGGCACAGACACTTTGAGTTGCTGATTCTATAATTGTTAAACTGCAGAATCATTGTTTCTATTGGGAATGCATGACTCTTGTCATTTCATTGTTTCTATGTTTGGATAACTAAGGAAAGTAAGTGAATACTGTTGTGAACCAAGCTAACTCTATTGGGCCAATTAATATGTTGGAGAGGGGGTTCAAAATTTGAAGAAAAACTTGTCGAAAGGAGCTCGACATCTATTATATATACATATAATATGATTTTAGTAATGTATAAATAGTATAATTTTCCGCCGAAGGGGGTTCGGTGAACGGTTCTTTTGCAATTCCTTATCTAGATTATTTGATTTTGAGCTGGAGGTTTGTCGAAAACAACATTTGTATCTCACATTTGAGGTAGTGGTATGGACTGCTTACACTTACCCTCCCAAGACCCCACTTGGTGGGAATATACGGTGAACCCCCATCCATTACACATGCTGGCTCCGCCCCCGAGTAGAGAGGTGGTTGTTGTATAGAGATGGCAACCAAAGGTGGAGATGTGAACATTCAGCGCGATTTTGGGTTGTCGATGGGGCAGTTTTTGTTTGGGAACTAAGGTAGGGAAGAAAGTGAAGAGTTAGAAGCTTGGAGTCACTCAATGATAAAATAATACTAATAGATTAACATATTACAAAATGATAAAAATTAAACTAAATTGATTTCATAATTTCTCATTTTTTTCAATTAATAATATAGGATTTTTATTCATATACCCAACATTTGTATTTCATAATTTTTTTAGTTACATTGTACAAAACATTGCATATCATAGAAGTACAATATTTAGTTATTAATATACATTCCCAGTTAAATAGAACATGTCTAAATCATGAGTTAATTTGTACTAATATTTTATACGTTGTAGAAAATGAAATAACCAAACAACTGCACATAATTATAACCAACAACCAAACAACCCTTGCTTGTTTTTACTAGTATTACTTTCCATATTTCTTATTCATTTAAATTTACTCCTCCTCACTTATGGAAAATCTATTTGATTAACTTCTAAAATTAAATTATATTAGATCTATTTAAGTGACATATAAATTGAAACTAAAGAAATAAAGTAATCTGTATTGAAACTTCAATGATTTCAACATCAAATTTGTAAGCTTATATTTACAATATTTTTTTTAATTGTTTTTTTAAGAAAAGGGATTATGATCTTTTTGTCTGTTTGGGCTAGTGCCTAGTGGGTATTGGACATATTAGGGTGTACCATTCTAATTGAGTAGTACTGCACGGAATTGACGTGTGGAGACCAACAATTACACCCTTTCACTTAACCAAATTATTTTCCTTTAAAATTTTTATTTTGATAGTGTGATATAATATGTAGTTTTAAAAAAAAATAGTTATCATAAATCTAGTAATAGAAGACTATCTAGCTTGGTTCGTCTATTAACTTGGCCTTTGAAGAACAAGGTTTGGCATGCTTCGACTTATCTTTATTATCCGCTAAATTCATTCCTTTCTCTGATATTTCTTATAGTAGATGGATAGAGTAAGTCGATCAGTAAAAAAAAATACAAGTGCTCCTGAAATGATTGATAGAAAATAAGACAACTATTCCATGCATTTTTCTTATATACTTTAAATTTAATACAACGTCGAACCCAGTGAATGAAAACAACAACAACCAAAAAAAATAGGTAGTATATTGTAATTTTGGGATTGTAATTGGGGTCGAAGCTCCAAATATGTTGTTTGCGTGGTCAGGTCAAGCTTCATCCACACAAGACCACGTAATCTTTGATGCTCTGCGTCCAATTTTGCAATTTTCTTCACTCCCTCCAGGTCGTCATATGTTTGGGTGGTCAGGTCAAGCTTCATCTAGGCCAAGGCTATAGGCCCAAGCAATTTCTTCCACACAAGACCACTTAATCTTTGAAGCTCTGCGTCCAATTTTGCAATTTTCTTCACTCCCTCCAATTGTTGCTTGTTTGCAACTTCTGCAGATCGTACGCTCATATTTTTCTTCAACATCTCAATTTCTGCTTCAGCTTGGGCTTTTTCTTCACTGAGTTGTATCACAATGCTAGAACACTCCTGCAAAGACCTTTAGGGACTTACCTGCAAGCAGTAGTAAAATAGAAATAGAAAGAAAGCAAAACACAGCAAAATATGCAAGATGTTTTCCATAACTTTTTGTATTGAAAGTAACTAATGCTTTGTTTAAGGGAGTAGTAGTGGTAGTTGTAAAACTTAAGAAGAACTTGTGAACTTAAGAGCTTGAAGAATTGTTTATATAGGCTGTGTATTGTAAAACTAAACCAACATAAAAATGGTAAAAAAATATCTCAGTAGAGAATTTCTCTTACTGAATCAATCATATACCAATTAAAATAGAAAGTCAATATTTGTAAAAGTCATTCACAATATTTTTTTCCTTAGGCCAAATCCAATAAATAAAAAATATCAAGAGTGTCATGATTAAAAACTAGATTCCCATAATACTGAAAGTTACCTTCTATATAGGTGAGTGTCATGTTGTCGCATATTCCATAGAAGGAAGGTAAATTAATAGTAACATGTTAGCACCAGTCACTAACCAATTAAGAGATCGATAATCAATTAGGGTCAATTAGGGATGAGAAAATTTGTTCAATTTTCATAAATAAATTATGAGCAATTAATTTTGTAAAATAATCCCTAATTATTTTTATACCTAATTCAAATCATCAATTGAACAAAAATCCGTCCACGATGTAATTCAAGAAACGTTATACACAAAAACAGATGTTATTTACCAAAATCTTATTCCAATAATCACAAGATCAATCCAACCATAAAAATATAATACACAGTCAAATAGCCGAGAAATTTGTCAACTAATTCAAAGAAGATGGATAATTTTAAAATTCGGAATTAGCAAACTATGACAAAATTGATCATTTTAAAAATTTAGATTTTTCACATCTGGTAGTCTTAAAACATAAGCACACAAAATGGCAAAGAATCAGATGAAATAAATCATTCATGCATTGTTAATTCAGATTTTGAAATCTGTTAAAGAAGGGGAAAAGAGACTAAAAGTAAACACAAACATTTAAATATTTAGGCAAACTTGTGGATGGGTTTTTCATCTCTTTTTTAACAAATGGATCAACGGCACGGAGAAGGTTGGTGGAGGGTGGACGACGGAGATAACCTGGGGCGGTGAAGGTTGGTTCACGGAGGAGGTTAGAGAGCAAGGGGGTCTGGTGGCAATGTTGGAGCGGCGTTGGCATGCTGGTTCATCGCCGAAAAGGGGAAAATGGAGGGAAAGATGGTGATGGAGGCTGAGGGACTGGCGGCGCGGCGCTGGCCGCGACGAGGACGAACGGCAGGAGGCAGTGGTAGATCTGGTATCGCCGGAGTAGGCGTTGGCGGCGCAGCACTGGCAGCGGCGAGGACAAACGAAAGGAGACAATGGTAGATCTAGTATTGCCGGAGTAGGCGTTGGCGGCGCATATAGAGCGCGGTGGGAAAGCTATTGGAGAATGGGGTCTCGATGGTGCTGCTCCGCCGATCAGCGGCGGCAGCCATGGGAAAAAGAGGTTAGATAGAGCGAGAAGGAGAGAGGTTAGATAGAGAGAAGAGCGGCTGTTGTTTGGTTTTGGAATTAGGATTAGGTTTTTGGATTAAAAAGGAAAGAAAGGTGTATCAGATCTCAGGCGTTGGATCCATTTAGGATCAACGACTGAGATCTAAAAATTGAAAATTTGGAATTGAGTTTCAAAAATGGCTAGAATTCAAAGAAATTGGACAAAATTAAGTTAAAAGGTGAATAAATTTAGGCAAAATGAATTAAATTAGGCTGTTATTTAAATTAAAATAGCGATAATAGTATATAATAATAATAATTAAATAACACATAACAATATTAAATAATAAAAAATAAATAATAATACTAATTAAATAATAAATAATAATAATAAATAATAATAATTAATAATAAATAATTTAATAAAATAAATAATGCTAAATAATGGAAAACTAGATATTGTGTTTGCAAAAAAGTGGATGTGCATAACTACGTGGAAAATAATTTAATAAATATTAATAAAAATTACATAAAATGCTGAATTTGAGTTTAAAAATTATGACAAAGATACTAAAAGATAAGAAATAATTTATGCATTTCCTTTAATTATAAATGCGACACGTTAGTATGTACTCAATGTAAGAATAATATTTAAAAATATCGATAATTAATTAAATAATTTTGATATAATAACAGCCTAAAAGTGATATCGGGAGGTCAAAATTGGGTGTCAACAGAGTCGCCACCTAATTTTCAAGAAAAAATAGGAAACCTAATTATTTATTAACAAGTACTCCCTCCGTTTAAAAAAAGAAATGACTTACTTTCCTTTTTAGTTCGTTTAAAAAAGAATGACCCCTTTCATTTTTTGGCAATACTTTAATTTAAACTTTCCAAATGGCATATTTATGTCCACAAGATTAAAGGGCATTTTGATATATTTGACACTACTTTAATTTAAGGCTACAAGATTCAAAAATTTTCTTTATTTTCTTTAACTTTGTGCCAAATCAAAGTAGGTAATTCTTTTTGAAACGGAGGGAGTATGACGAAACTAATTTAGATTCTAGGTAAGGATTCAAATTATTACGAAGGGAAGGGGTTAGACACCCTTCAGAATCTACAAATATAGTTCCCGGCCAGACTTAAGTTTATTATAAAAAGAAAAAAGAAAAAAGAAAAAAAATCAATGCATGCAAATATAAAGATAAAATATATATTAAAATAATATAACGCGTATGCTATCATAAAATATATATATATATAAGCAAAATATATAAATATGTACGTAAAGACAAAATTGAATAAAGAAAAATTATTTTAAGAAAAAAAATCTACATAATATCCATTAATGTAATAAAAGTGAATTATTTGATTAAGTATTTAAATCAATTTTAATATAACTAGTAATGACCTAAA
The DNA here is from genome assembly GCA_030864225.1 of Capsicum baccatum var. pendulum. Lineage (NCBI taxonomy): Eukaryota > Viridiplantae > Streptophyta > Magnoliopsida > Solanales > Solanaceae > Capsicum > Capsicum baccatum. The sequence continues at coordinate 274,016,228 of CM061561.1, read as the reverse complement.
TTTGCCTAAAATGTGATGAGAATCGCGTGAAAAATAAAAAATATCAGAAAAATTATATTAAAGAAAAATCTATGCAATATCTTTCAATGTATAAGTATGAATTAATTGAGTAAGTATCTAAATTAATTTAATTTTTTAATATAAATATTAACGACCTATATTTGCAATGCCCCAAAAATAAATTTTACACTATAATTTATATTTTGTACAAGTGTAAAAATATAAAAAATGCAAACACAAAATTTAAACTCTACGTTAAATGTCACTCCCGTCAAGTATTCCCAACCGGGATAAACACTTGTAAATAAAAATGTTTGTAACAAATAAATAATTATCAAAATAAATTGAAAATATTTGTGTGCTTATATGTATAAAAATATATAATTTTTTAAAAGGTGGGCTCAGATTAGATTTTAAATACGACATACGAAGTGGTTGCTGATTTATTTGTCTTTCTAACTCGTTTTGCCAAGATACGAATCATAAAACTTTTACGTTATAAAAATTTCATCATTACCCAAATTTATTTATTTTATTACGTATTTATATATATAATATACGTCTTTTTATTTGTATAGGTTTCAAAAATTGATGAAAAATTTCTTCATTGGCCACAAAGGGAGATAACAAATGACTCACAAATAACCCTAACACTATCTATTTATATTAGTCCACAAAGGGAGATAACAAATGACCATCCTAAAGAGTGTAATTTGCAAATAGTATCACGCGTAATCTACACTTCCACTTTGTTGTAAAACGGTATCTTGCCTCATTAATCATGTTGTAAATTTTCATCACTAGATTTGTTGAAGTTGCTTATTTAATAATCTTCATTTAAACATAACTAAGAATTAAAGAATTAATTAAACCAGAAGAACTAATACCCTATATGCAATGCACCAACAAATTAAATTTGTTTTGCAATACCTTATTTAGCCCTATCTTCGTAATTGTCAACACAAATTAATACAGTACTAAAATTTTGGTTGCTTAATTAGTTATTCCCATTTAAACATTAACTAAGAGACAAAACTAAACCACTAGAATTAATACCCAATATGTAATGCTCCAACAAATACCTTATTTTAGCCTTATCATGTATGCTAAAAAATAAATTCTAAAATGTTTGTTGCTTAATTGATATTCAATCATATCAATACCATTCGATCTTAAATAGAAATATTATAATGTTTTCATAAAATTAAATAAAAAAGGGTGTAAAACAGAAAATTAATTCTATTTTGGGGGGTGTAAATTAGATTTTGAGGAAATGTTGGGTGTAATAAAGAGGACACATGTGTCATTTTCAAGTAATTAAAAGGGTCATTTTCGACAAGTTGATAAAAATAATTATTAAATATGTGCAATGGATACAGTACACTAGTAAATGTCACTCACACATGAATGCAATTTGATCCTTCTATGGGAAAAAGTGAGGATTTACATGTGGTGCTTCTTTTTAAGCATTTATTTTGGTCCACAAATATTATGTTTTCTCCGTTTATTTTTATTTATTTATATTTTAAAACTTGATATTTTTACTAGAGCATCCTTCATTATTATAAGTCGTTTCATCTCACTAACTATTAGGTGAATTGAAAATAAAAGAGAGTTATTGGGTATACTAAAACTTCTGTTATGTGCAAAATTGCAAGAAAAAATCAATAAGAATTTAGTGTACGAAATCTTGTTATGCATGTCTGTAAAAACCTGTTCTCACAACTTGAATCGATGACTTAATAATATGGTAAAAGTGATTTTTTTTACTATAGTAAAAAATAAAGGTGGATAGAGGTAGTACTATATTCGTTTGTCTCAAATTATCTATCATTATTACTAAAAATAGTTATTGTTTCAAGAAAATACCAAATATTTTAGGATATAAATAAAGGTCAAATTTTGAAAATATTTTTTCCAGTTAATATTTTTTTAGAGTCGTGTAAAAAAAATGCACGATATTTTATTGACTTTTGCAGAACGCACAATATTATAAAATTACAATTCTATCGGTTAATCAACATTCCTTCCAATAAAACATTTGTAAAATTTTAATATTTTCACAAACACATTTATCGTATAATTTTATTTTTTTAAAGGAAGAAGTGATGGGCTATGTAATATTTACAGCCTTTAGAAACATTCTAAACTGTAAAAATAACAACTATATTTTGTAGAATTATGAAATATATCAAAATCTACCTTAGAAACCTATACAAGTAGATATTTCAATATTTTAAAAGATTCTTAAAAAGATAAGTCAATTTCTTTAACTTTCTAATATTCGAAATTTAGTAATCCAACCAATATACATTCCTTCAAACAAGTCTTATTTCATGAAAAATACCTATCAACAACAATTTTCTCAATGTTAGTGTTCAAATTTGAAACTTTTAGTTAATGATGAAAAAATATTATCGAACCCACCACATATTTACCGGTGATATTCCAAACCAAATAGACATTTGTATATGTATACAAATATTGAGGTAGTGGTAAGATTCACGTATACTTCAGACCTTATTTGTGAAATTTTACTGTTATGTTGTTGTATTCTTGTGAATAATTCTCTTTGGCATGACACATAGGTACAGAGTCCTATTCTGCCAAAGATCCATTAAATTATGTTTACAAATATGACCATTTTATTCACTTGTACTTATTTTTTCTTTTGGGTTCATTCTATTCATTTGTACAGTGTTAATAATTTATCTGACTTTTACATTTATTCATTCCTTTTCACACACAAAAAAAGATTACCTCATGACGCTCCCCTCTATCATTCTTTTTCTTACTTTAACCTTCTATTTACTGTGTATTTACCCACTAGGTACAATGATTCACCTTTTATAGTAACATTTTCAACACTAAAATAATTTCAAAAAAGAAATAGAATAGTGAAGAGCTTTAGGTAAATCTGACGTTTAAAATAAGAAAGAAAAGTGAAGAGCTTTAATTTAAAAGACAGAATTTAAGTTTACATGTACGAAAGCTTGATGTGATGTAATCCAAAGAATAAATTCACGTTGAGTAGTCTAGACCTAAAACGGATGATATACAAGGGCGGAGCTACGTGGACTTCAGATCCAAACCCCTTTCATCGAAAAATTATATTGTATATATGTATGAATTTTTTTTCTATCTGTATATATATTAATTTGACCTCCCTGACACAAGCAAAAAACTTGATTCAGTGGCAAAGGGGGTGCAAACTTTCACGCAAAGGGACTGCCGGTCTTGGGTTTGAGACCCATTCACGATAGGTTTTTAATTTATCTTTTTTGCTTTCTCTTTTTGACCCCCCTTAATAAAAATCCTGCCTCAGCCACTGACTATGTGTTATCATGAACTTGAATCTTGAGCGTTAGTTGGCACGATGTCATATATAAAATGATATATTTGAGTTTTTGCAATTGGAAATAAAACTGTGTTGGATGCATCGCTCCTAAAATAGGTCATTCAGTATGTGAATTTTGATTTAGTCGTACCTCAATATAAATACCAAACACAAAATACACACACAAAAAAAGAGACTCCAGTAGAGCAAAACAAGTCACATAATTTAGCATATGATTACAAAATATATATGTTCAACCTTCATGTTTATACTACAGTAGAGCAAAACAAGTCATATATTTTAGTATATAATTACAAAATATACATGTTCAACCTTCATTTTTATACTCCAGTAGAGCAAAACAAGTCACATAGTTTAGCATATGATTACAAATTATACATGTTCAACCTTCATATTTATACTCCAGTGGAGCAAAATAAGTAACCTATTTTAGCATATGATTACAAAATATACATGTTCAACCTTCTTGTTAATACTCCAGTGGAGCAAAACAAGTCACATATTTTAGCATATGATTACAAAATATACATGTTCAACCTTCATGCTCATACTCCAATAGAGCAAAACAAGTCATATATTTTAGCATATGATTACAAAATATGTATGTTCAACCTTCATGTTTATACTCCAGTAGAGCAAAACAAGTCATATATTTTTGTATATGATTACAAGTCATATATCTTTACATATGATTACAAAATATACATGTTCAACCTTCACGTTTATACTCCAGTAGAGCAAAACAAGTCACATATTTTAACATATGATTACAAAATATACATGTTGAACCTTCATGTTTATACTCCAGTAGAGCAAAACAAGTGATATATTTTAGCATATGATCCCAAAATATACATGTTCAACCTTCATGTTTATACTCCAATGGAGCAAAACAAGTCATATATTTTAGCATATGATTACAAAATATATATGTTCAGCCTTTACGTTTATACTCCAGTAGAGCAAAACAAGTCACATATTTTTGCATATGATTACAAAATATACATGTTCAACCTTCATTGTTTATACTCCGGTAGAGAAAAACAAGTCACATATTTGAGCATAAGACCGTGTGTTCACAAGCGTATACAAACAACTATTTCACCTAGGATCATCTTGTTCTCAGTGACCCTCTTTGCCATGTGACTTTAGAGTTAACGGGAGATTATTTTCCAACGATGAAAATGGTTCATAAATTGGTTGTTTGGTTCCGTTCACCGAACGCAGGAAAGTTAGGTAACCATGCATCTAGTTGTTGAAGTTGAATAATGGTAGCATACTACTCACTGGTGTGATGGACTCCTCTTCTTTAGACACTGGCGCGCCAGATATGTCCTATTTATTTTGGTATAAGAAATCTGGATTAGGAAGCCGTTCCTCATACATGTAAGATGATATCGAAGAACTGTGATCGCGAATGCGTAAAGACAGACATTTTGAAGCTACTTAAATATCGGAGAATTGTTATCACATGGACATGTAAACACAGACATTCTAAAGCTACTTAAGTATAAAACTTCCTACTTAAGTATAAACACACAAACATTTTGAAGCTACTTAAGTATAAACACAGACATTTCAAAGCTACTTAAGTATAAAATATCCTACTTAAAAGCGTAAACGCGGACATGTAGATGATATCGGAGAATTGTTATCATATGGATATGTAAACAGAGATATTTTGAAGATACTTAAGTATAAACACATTACACAGACATGTAGATGATATCAGAGAATTGTTATCATGAATATGTAAACCATGCAGACATTTTGAAGCTACTAGAGTATAAAACACAGACATGTAGATGATATCGAAGAATTGTCATCATAAATATAACAGAGACATTTTGAAGCTATTTAAGTATAAATAGAGACATATAGATGATATAGGAGAATTGTCATCATAGATGATATCGAAGAACTATTATCATGAATGATATCGAAGAACTGTCATCATGAATATGTAAACACAGACATTTTGAAGCTTCTCAAGTATAAAATATCCTACTTACTAGGAAATTGAGTTCTTGATTGTCAGCGCCAAGATATATCTCGATTAGCTTGTGTAAATCAGCTAATGTTGAACCTTTAACAACCTTCAGTGTAGTGATAATAATCCCTGGATTTTCCTTTGATAAATCTACCCATTTCACGTGCATGTCCAGATCAACGCCTATGCTTTCAAATGTAAGGTTGAAGTTCTCCTTTAAATCGTTAAATTTCTCGCTAGAGAGATTATGTAATTTTCTTATAGGTGAATCCTCTTCGATTTCTTTAACTGGAGGTGATTTTGATTCAGTTGTTATACACTGCTGAGAGAGTTCTCTAGAATTTCCACAAAGTTTGAATATATTTTGAATTAGTTCTTTTCTTGAAGGGACAATATCACTAGAAAGATTATCGGAACGATCTTCTACTATAGTTGCATGCAATAAATCGTGATGGAGCATGACGGAATGTATTGTCTTTTCCTCAATAACCTCTTTTTGCACCTCCTCGATAGGGGGGTTCTCTTTATCCCCTTCACTATCGTTACCTTCTTCTTCCTCCTCAAACACGGTGCTCAAGAACGATTTGTTGGTGAAATGTTGCAACAAATCGATAGAAGGATCTTCAACTTCTCTTGTATCGCTTATGCTAGGATAGCCTAAAAACACCTGAACTATGTTACTTTCTGCTTTATCTACGGCCGCATCCGGCTTTCCATAGTTCATATCAATAGATCTATCCAAATCCATAGATTTCACCATTCCTGCATCTTCAGAGTAAATCTCCAGTAGCCTTTTCCCAAAGTTGTTCTCCTCCATTTCTGTTGATCTATTGACAACCCTTTAACGCCAAAGCTCGGCCTAGATCTCCTCCGAGCGCCTTTTAAGCATTTCAAACACTTGTTGCTGCTAGAAGATTCTATCTTCCATTTTCGTCATTTCCATCTCTACGAATTCATTTGCCATTTTCTGAAACCGCTGTATCTTCTTTTCAAATTCATGTTTCAACATCTGAGTTCGCTCGTTTACTTTAACAATGACATCCTCCTCCGTTGTGTCCACTACTCCTTGTACTGCTAATTCAAGTTTAGACCTTAACGTAACAATTTCTTCTTCTTTCTTCATAAGCTTTCTCTTAGCTTCGTTACACTCTTTCTATTTGAACTTATTCTCCATCTGAAGCTTGTGGATAAACTGATCCATTGCCACAATCCTTGACCCCAAAATAACCGCTGAGGAAGAATCTTCTGCACCTTTCTCCTTCAACGGCGTATGAGGGCCACAGACAATGGATTTTGCTTTTCCACTGTACTCTATAGTAGAGATGGTTTTGTGGAGCTCTTTAGGATCTGGACTAGCACACAGTATCATGAGAATTTTGGACTTGTCATCCTCAAAAGAATCCTACACGAAATAGTTGAATCAACTTCTTACAACGACTAGTACAACTCCAAACTGTTTGTGGCTATGTCGCTTGGTTCCTTACAAAATGATGCTGGTGCGCGTAAGATCCTCCAAAAATTACTGATTTTTGGACAATTCAATACGGAGGTAGCAACATTTTTGGAGGATCCAAGCAGCATAGATATGTTATATACACAAGATGTAGTACCTGTAAGAGCATAGTTAACTTGCTGTCTTGGAATGGCATGTGGGAATCACCGTTAGCAATGGACTCAACCACCCTTTTAAGTGCACTGTTTCCCTGATTGATCTTTGCAGTCTGCGTAATTTGATTGTCAGATTAGCATCAAATGCATCAAGAGCTAAAATCATACATTTCAAATTACTGTTCATAGGAAATCTGGAAAAAAACTTTAAAGAAGCGAGGTAAGTAAAAAACGTGGAGCTATACCTGTATTTTTGCTTCCATGCCAGTTTGACCAGCTTGTTCTATATTCTCGGAACCATCCATATCGATAAGCATTAGTCGCCCTCCTACTATTGGAACATCAATAATCATCTGCAACAACATTTAGCTTCCTTCGTAAAAGATGAAGACATATCCTTGCTGGAAACAGGAAAACAAATGAAACTCTTTCTATTTAGACATCGTTAAACATATATTCAGGATTGATATCATGCCATGGATCCGAGAGCTCTGCTCATTGCACAAAGTGATTTTCACTATTCTTCTCTTCTTCACTTTCTGAATCTCCTTTGATATCTTTGTAGCATCAGTACCAGAAATAAAAATTGCATTCTTTGCCTTTTTACCGATAACTTCAAGTCTCACCTGCAAAAGTAAAAACACAGGGCAGGCATTATACAGAGAAATACAAAGTAGTACAAGTCATACTAGCTTTCGTCTGTCTAACTTTAGCATATCCTTATATTCTGGCTTGTGTAGCTATGTTAGGCATACAGATCAATAATGGCAAAATCAATGGCGCTATGGCGAAAATATGTACCAAGGAATTAGGCAAAGTACTATAAATCATTGGCAGTTCAATTATTAAGTGAAGTACTATAAATCATCAAAATTCAGTACTTAATGATAACACCGTCGATTGAAAGTCGAGTATAGAAATGTAAGGTCAAAATGCAAAAGTCAATTTATCTAAGGAGATATATAAGATATACACGTACCACGTTTCCCAGTTTAAGCTCAGGTCATGTCTAAACATGCACAACATGGATAAATTACCAAGTAGTCCTCATCAATTGAGAGAAACTAGAGCATTTTCTTAAATGCGTTCAATACAATAAGAACAATACCAGTGCCTCGATCCAAACAAGTTGGGTTTCAGCCAAATAAATCCTGACTAACCATGTTTCCCCGTTTAAGCTCAACTAATGTCTAAACCTGCTCAATTTTGGATAAATATAATGTGAGAAAATGGGAAATTTATAGATAATTTTTTGTGATTAAACTAGAGAATTTTATTAAACGTGCTCAATATTACTACTACAACCACAACACCTAAATCCCAAACAAGTTGAATGTGATATAGTCGCAGACCAGGTTTGCGCATTTAAGCTTAACTAATGTCTAAACGTGCTAATTTTTTATAACCATAATTTGATAAAACAGGCAATACTTCTCTCTTTTTCTTCCGTAGATAATTTAATTTGTTTCATAGAGAAACTAGAGCATTTTCTTAAATGTGCTCAATACTGCAACCATAAAACCTCAATCGCAAACAAGTGAAGTGTGCCATATGAATCATCACTGACCATTTTTATCTGTTTAGGTTCAACTCATGTCTAAAGTGATCAGTACAACCACAACAACACCTCAATCCCAATCAAGTTCTTGTGAGTAAACAACAGATGGATCTGACAAATCTTGTTTTGGACAACCTTTGTACACTAACTTAGTATAATCTGAATCAGATTTAGCTAGTGGGGTTAGCTTAAGAATGGTAAATATAACCAAAAAAAGTGAGAATATGCAAAATGGCTTTGTGGGCAAGTCCATTTTTTTTTGGATTCTTGATTGATTATTCTATTTTTGTTTGGGTCTTTTTTGAAGTTTTTTTTGGTTACTTTTTTGGAAATTTAAATCAAGAAAATGTTGAAGGAAAGGATAAATACAACTTTCTTTTATTGTGCAAGATAGTGGTTATCTTTACTACTACTAGTACACTGTAGACAAAAAGAGAAAATTCAGTCCGGGCTATCGAAAAAGAGCTCATTATAAAGGTGTATTGTACGCTGCCTTAACTTGCATTCAGTAATTTTACTAGTTACTCCGAGGCTCCCCTTCGTACGCTGTAGACAAGAGATGAAAAAATATGTTTCTTGGTAAAGAGTCCCTCTACTTTAACTTGATTCGGCAATATAAATTGTGTACACTTTATCTCCTCAAATTCCACTTTATGAGATTACAATGAATATGTTATTGTTGTTGTTATTATTTTTCGATCTAAAAATATGACGTTTGATACTAAAATATGTTGGTTTTGTCTGAAAATGTGTCATAGTCTATTAAAACCAGTCTCTCTGCTTCATTCTGAGTTAGGAACATAGATTGTGTATATTTTATTACTCTAAATCCCACTTTATGTGAATACAGTAGGTACGTTATTGTTGTTTGGTCTTAAAATGTCCTAAGTCGGGTCTATCAGAAATAATCTTTCTACTTCATCTTGAGTCGCTAATATAAATTGTGTACACTTTACCTCTCAAAATTTCACTTATGAGAATACACCAAATACGTTGTTGTTGTTGTTGTTATTATTTTTCGATCTTAAAATATGACGTTTGATATTAGTACTATTTTCTCTTTCTCATTTTACGCGTCACGCTTTCAATTTTAGATTATCCCAAGGAAAAACTAAATTATTTTAGAATACAAGTTTAAAAATTCCTTCTTTTTTGTCAAATTTCGAGTCGAGTCAAATTAACCACATAAAATGAAAGGAAGGAAATAGAATATTTCAAAAAATAGTCCCTTTTTAAAAAAATAAATAAATAAATATAATTTTTAAAAATGAGAATATGTAAAATGGCTTTGTGGGCAAATTCAATTTCAAAAATAGTATATCTTTAAAAAATATAATATAAGTGTAATAATATATTTAAAAAGTCTAAAAAATTAACTATAACAAAAAAATATATAATATTTGTAAAAAGTTCAAACAACTTAGTTACTAAGAATATTAACATTTGATGAAAAAATATTATTATTTGAGAATGAGAACAAAATATTGTACTATAATAAAAACAAAAAAACAACTCATAGGGTAAAGTAAATATTCCCTAGGTAAGAGAGAGGTGGAAAATTAACTATATAAGTTTGACCAAAGTACATTTATTGTAACAACCTTATTAAATTCCAATATTTGAAATTTGAATATTTTAGGGGGTATATTTGCCTCTTATGTTCAAATATAATAATATTTTCCTCTTATGTATATTAATTAATGAAGTTTAACTAATATTATGTGAAGTATAATAGATTCTTGTGATTTATGTGAGTAATGTAAGAATTAATATTTAATGTTGTTTTAATTGAATTAATTATCTGATATTTGTTGTTGATGAGAGGTATAATATTATCCATTGAATTTAGTTGCGATACGTGAAAATTAATTCAGATACCACAGTTATATAAAAGAGACTTCAATGCGAAGACTCTGGCTCGAGTACTTATCCCTTTGCGTCAATCACGTATAACATTCTAAATCTAATCACCACCACTGATCTCATCAAATCATAATCGTTCATTTCCTATCCCAATAGAGAAAATCAACGGTCTCAAGTTCGGGCACCGAATATGGAGAAAATTTCATTGAAAGCGTCATCCTCAGAATGGACCTTGTAGTGCGCGATCTAGATTAGTCGACAATACGTGATCCAAATGAGAAAGAGCTCCATAACAGATATCGAACATTAGGTGGGAAACTGAAAAAAAAAATCTCATCACCACCACTAATCTCATCAAATCATAACTGTTCATTCCTTGTCTCAATGGACAAAATCACTAGTCTCAAGTTTTGACACTGAATATGGAGAAAATCCCGTGAAGAATGTCATCCCGAAAATGAGCCTTATAGTGTGTGATCCATATTAATCAGCAATGAGCGATCCAAATTAGACAGAGCTACATAACAGATACCAGACATTCAATAGAAAACTAAAAAACAAAATAAAAAGCCTCATCACCACCGTTGATCTAATCAAATGACAACTTGTAGTGTGCGATACAAATTAGTCGACAATGCGCTATTCGAATTAGACAGAGCTACACGACAGATACCAAACACTAGGTGGGAAACTACAAAACAAAACAAAAATTTCATGACCATCACTGATCTAATCAAATCACAACTTGTATTGTGCGATCCAGATTAGTCAATAATGCACGATCCAAATTAGAGAGAGCTACACGACAGATACCATACACTAAGTGGGAAACTAAAAACCACCCCTACCATTGATCTAATCAAATCACAAACGCCAGTGTGCGATCCAGATTAATCAACAATGCGCGATCCGAATTAGACAAAGCTTCACGACAGATACCAGACACTAAGGGGTAAACTGAAAAACAAAACAAAAATTCTCACCACCACCATTGATTGAATCAAATCACAACTCGTAGTGTGTGATCCAAACTAGTCAATAATACGCGATCCAAATTAGACAGAGCTTCACGATAGATACCAGACACTAGGTGGGAAACTGCAAACAAAACAAAAACTCTCATCACCACCATTGATCTAATCAAATCACAACTTGTAGCGTGCGATTCAAATTAGTCGATAATGGGCGATTGGAACTACACAGAGCTTCACGACAAATACCATACACTAGGTGGAAAACTACAAAACAAAAAATCTCATCACCATCACTAATTTAATCAAATCACAACTTGTAATTTGCGATCCAGATTAGTCGATAATGCGTGATCCGAATTAGAAAGAGCTTTATGACAGATACCAGATACTAGGTGATAAACTACAAAACAAAAGAAAAAATCTCATCACCACCATTGATCTAATCAAATAACAATCCGTAGTGTACGATCCAGACTAGTGGATAATGCACAATTCGAATTAGATAGAGCTTCACAACAGATACCAGACACTAAGTGGGAAACTGAAAAACAAAACAAAAAGTCTCATCACCACTATTGATCTAATCAAATCACAACTTATAGTTTGCAATCCAGATTAGTCGATAATGCGCGATCTGAATTAGACAGGGCTTCACTATAGATACTAGACACTAGGTGCAAAACTACAAAACAAAACAAAACAAAAAGTCTCATCTCCACCATTGATCTAATCAAATCACAACTCGTAACGTGCGATCAAAATTAGTCGATAATGCATGATTCAAATTAAATGTGTGATTCGAATTAGATAGAACTTCACGACAGATACCAGACACTAGGTGGAAAACTACAAAACAAAATAAAAAATCTCATCACCACCATTGATCTAATCAAATAACAATCCGTAGTGTGCGATCCACATTAGTCGATAATGCGCAATCCGAATTAGACAGAGCTTCACAATAAATATCAGACACTGGATGAGAAACTGAAAAAACAAAACAAAAAATCTCATCACCACTATTGATCTAATCAAATCACAACTCGTAGTGTGCGATCCAGATTACTCGATAATGCGCTATTCAAAATAAATGCGTGATCCGAATTAGATAGAACTTCACGACAGATACCAGACACTAGGTGAGAAACTACAAAACAAAATAAAAAATCTCATCACCACCATTGATCTAATCAAATAACAATCAGTAGTGTGCGATCCACATTAGTCGATAATGCGCAATCCGAATTAGACAGAGCTTCACAATAAATATCAGACACTGGATGAGAAACTGAAAAAACAAAACAAAAAATCTCATCACCACTATTGATCTAATCAAATCACAACTCGTAGTGTGCGATCCAGATTACTCGATAATGCGCTATTCAAAATAAATGCGTGATCCGAATTAGATAGAACTTCACGACAGATACCAGACACTAGGTGAGAAACTACAAAACAAAATAAAAAATCTCATCACCACCATTGATCTAATCAAATAACAATCCGTAGTGTGCGATCCACATTAGTCGATAATGCACGATCCGAATAAGACAGAGATTCACAACAGATATCAGACATTGGATAGGAAACTGAAAAAACAAAACAAAAATGTCATCAACACCATTGATTTAATCAAATCATAATCTGTAGTGTGCAATCCAGATTAATCGACAATACGCGATCCGAATTAGCCAGAGATCCATAACAAATACCAGACATTAGATAGGAAACCAAAAAATAAAACAAAAATATCATCACCATCACTGATCTAATCAAATCACAACTCGTAGTGTGCGATCTAGACTAGTCGATAATGCGCTATCCAAACTAGACAGAGCATCACAACAGATACTAGACACTAGGTGAGAAACTACAAAACAAAATAAAAATCTCATTAATCAAATCATAACTCGTAGTGTGCGATCTAGATTAGTCAATAATGCGCGATTCAAATTAGAGACAAAGCTTCACGACAGATATCAGACACCAGGTGAAAACTACAAAATAAAACAAAAAACTCATCACAACCATTGATCTAATCAAATCACAACCGTCCATTTCTTGTCCCAAATTCATCTTCATTCACCTTACTTTCCTACTTTTCTCCTTCATAAACCCTCACTTTCTCTTTGTTTTCACCCAAAGAGAGATATACACACTCAAAATTTACACTTTCTTTTTTTTGGTATATATAATATACACAAACCATATACAAAGAGAGTAAGGGAAAATACATATGGATTCAGATCAAGGAAAGATATTTATTGGTGGAATATCATGGGAAACAACAGAAGAGAAGATGAAGGAGTATTTTCAAGTGTATGTTATGTTTTACAAACTGTTGTAATGATAGATAAGATTACTGGAAAGCCTAGAGGATTTGGTTTTGTTGTATTTGCAGATCCTAGTGTTCTTGATAGAGTTCTTCAAGATACTCATGTAATTGATGGCCGCACGGTGAGTTTTTTTTTACTCTATTTTAGCTTCTGGTGTTTCATTATTTTTGATTAGTTCTGTATTTGTGCTTGTTGGGTTGTTAGTTTTTGCTGATTCTTGGATTTTGGGATTGTGGGTTTGTTAGTTTTTGCTGATTCATGGATTTTGAGCTTGTGGGGTTGTTAGTTTTTGCTGATTCTTGGATTTTGGGATTGTGGGGTTGTTAGTTTTTGCTGATTCTTGGATTTTGGGATTGTGAGTTTGTTAGTTTTTGATGATTCTTGGATTTTGAGCTTGTGGGGTTGTTACTTTTTGCTGATTCTTGGATTTTGGGACTGTGGGGTTGTTAATTTTTACTGATTTTTTAATTTTGAGCTTGTGGTATTGTTAGTTTTTACTGATTCTTGGATTTGGGGCTTATGGGGTTCTTAGTTTTTGCTGATTCTTGAATTTTGGGATTTGTATTTGTGGAGTTTTGGTTAAATGAGCTGACTTATGATTGTTTTCTGGGTGTTTCATATGTTTTTGCCTAATATTATCATGACGTGACTTTTGGATATTGTTATACATATATGCACCTTATATATAGAGAAAAAGTGGAGAGGAAGAGAGGGAAAAAACATGGATTTAGATAAAGGAAAGCTTTTTATTGGTGGGATATCATGGGAAAAAATAGAAAGAAGATAAAGGAGTACTTTCAAGTGTATGGTGATGTTTTACAGACTGTATTAATGAGATATAAGATTACTAGAAAGCCTAGAGGATTTGGTTTTGTTGTATTTGCAGATCCTAATGTTCTTGATAGAGTTCTTAAGGACACTCATGTAATTGATAGCCGTACGATGAGTTTTTTGGCTGTATGTTCATGCGTTATTTGTGTTTTTCTATTATTTTGGATTGTGAGGTTGTTTGTTTTTGCTGATTCTTGGATCTTGAGCTTGTGGTGTTGTTAGTTTTTGCTGATTCTTGGATTTTGGGATTTTTGGGCCTGTTGGTTTTTGCTGATTCTTTGATTTTGAGCTTGTGGGGTTGTTAGTTTTTGTTGATTTATGGATTTTGGGATTTTGGGATTTTGGGGCTGTTGGTTTTTGCTGATTCTTTGGTTTTGAGCTTGTGGGGTTGTTAGTTTTTGCTGATTCTTGGATTTTGGGATTTTGGGGCTGTTGGTTTTTGCTGATTCTTTGATTTTGAGCTTGTGGGGTTGTTAGTTTTTGCTGATTCTTGGATTTTGATCTTGTGGGGTAGTTAGTTATTGTTGATTCTTTGATTTTGAGCTTGTGGGGTTGTTAGTTTTTGCTAGTTCTTTAATTTTGGGATTGTGGAGTTGTTAGTTTTAGCTGATTCTTGGATTTTGGGATTATGTGCTTGTGGAGTTATTGGTTAAATGAGCTTGACTTTGGTGATTGTTTTCTGGGTGTTTACTAATGTGGCATTTCTATTTTAGGATGTGTTTTTGCTTCTATTGTGATGAGATGATGTTTCTCTTTTCTTTGTGGCTTTTGGGTGTTGTTTATATTTTTTATTTTCATTTCTTAAGTTGATTTATGCTTATGAATTTTTTTGTTCTGGTATCTTCTTCTGGTTGAGCTTATGTAATCAAGCTCTCTCTGCAATTTTATATTACGGTTTCTAATAAGAAATAGTTTTTCTTGAGTTAATTTTGTGGGTAGACAAATTTTCCTTATATTTAACGTAAAGTCAACATCTTTTATATTGAGGACTTTTGTAAATAATGGTTTTCAAGTCAATTTTGTGAGTAGACAATGCGTTGCATATGTTTTTTTGATGTGAAAATGGTGGATGAGGTTGCATAATTCGTTGCAGTAGTTCTGTCATGCGTTTGAATGCCATATGTGCTGAATGATTCCCAACCTCATAATGTGCTGTGTATTGGTCTTTCGCATATGTGTGGTGATTTTTGCTAAAATGTATGTCGCTTTTATTCTCGAATCAAATTACTTGTTATACAATGGGTGACCTTGCTTGGGATTGATTACTAGTAGTAGTAGTTCTTGTTGTAGTACAACTTCTTCCTTCTACTGCATAGTGGTCAGTTTTGCATAAGCACTAATTTTGCTAGGTGGAGTGTCTCTGTTATGCCTTCCAAAGCTGGAATTGTGCAGCAAAATATTTTTCATTATCAAGCCATGTGTTTGATGCAATGGATGGAAAATGGGATGATTATTTCCTTCTCTTTGATGTTTTTGACACTTCTTGGTGTGATAGTGATGAAATGATATCTGACTTGCTAAAAAGAACATCCTAAAATATGGAACGTAGTATTATTGTTATGCAGTGTGTGGGCTCGTTGATAGAGTCATGTTTTTATTATTGTACAGGTTTATTTTAGTCTAATGTCCTCTTTTGTATTGTTAACGACAATAAGTAATGGTTTATTCACAATGAGTTCTGCAGTGGTGAAGGTAAGTAGGTAACTGATTAAAGCACTATGATGGTGGTTTATTTTAGTTTAATGGTGCGCCTTCTTCTAATTTAGAGCATTGTTTGCCCTAAACATTTTAATGACTTAACAGAGTATTTGAAACTTGAATCATCCCTTCGTTGCTAGTTGCACACCAAATGGAAACTTCCTGTGGTGATGTCTTAACTGAACGTGTCTTTTAAGTTCAGTGTTCTTGTGCAATAGTGCCATCGCTTGGGTAAAGGTGCTTCTATTTAAGAATTTTAAATCATTTGTACATCTGTTGGGTTTTCCAGACCTGTTGTTCCATATATACTTTCAGGATGTCGTAAGTAAGACGCTTGCAGGTTCAACAAAATTTTAGTACATTTCAGATTATAATTTGATGTCTTTTAGTAGAGCTTTCCCCCAAAGTAATAACTTAGTTGATGGAAACTTCCGCTAAGATTTTGGGCATCTTATAATAAAATCTGTCCTTTTGAGTCTTTATCTTGCTTGCTTCTGTATTTGTTCTTCTTTTACTTAGCTCAATGGTATTTTTTCTTTGTAGGTTGAGGCTAAGAGGGCCTTGTCCAGAGAGGAGCAGGGTCCAAAATCTGGAAATGTAGGTAGTGCTAGAAGTTTTGGAGGCGGTGGAAATAACAGGACCAAGAAAATATTTATTGGTGGATTGCCTCCCATGCTGACTGAGGATGGCTTCAGAACTTACTTTGAAACTTATGGTAATGTCACTGATTTAGCAATTATGTTTGATCAACAGAACAACCGACCTCGTGGGTTTGGCTTCATTTTATTTGATTCTGAAGATGCAGTAGATAGGGTTTTACACAAGATATTTCATGATCTCAGTGGGAAACAAGTGGAAGTAAAGCATGCTCTTCCAAGAGATGGTAGTTCTGGTGGTTTTGGTGGTCTCTCCACGGGCAACGGTGGTAGTGGTATGGGTGGTGGAAGTTACCAGGGGTATGGTGTATCTGGTGAAAATCCCAGTTCTTATGACAGAATGGATACCAACAGATACATGCAGTCACAAAACACTGTAGGTGGCTATCCACCTTATGGTTCCCCCGAAAATGGTACACTGGGTTATGGTTATGGATCGTCCAATAATGGCATGGGTTTTGGTGCTTATGGAAGTTACGGTGGAACCAATCCTGGCTATAGGGCTGTCAATCCTGGATATGGTGGTCCAGCAGTTGCTGCAGCGTTTGGGAATTCAAATATGCCTGTGCTGGTTATGGTAGCGGTCAAGCTGGTGGATCGAGAAGATCGTGAGGTTCTCAGGGTCCTTCTGGATATGGGAACATGGGCTATTATAATGCATCATGGGGTGCTTCAAGTGCTAGTGGTGGAGGTGGACCCGCTAATGGAGGATCTGCTGTTGGTCAGTCTTCAGCTGGAGCCACGGGTTATGGAAATCAAGGTTATAGATATGGTGGATATGGTGGAGGTGATGGTGCTTATGGAAATCCAGTTGGTAGAAGTGGTACATCGGGAGACATGCAATCAGGTGGTGGGGGTTACATGGGCAGTGGCTATGGCGATGCTAGTGGAAATTCACAAGGTTCGGGTAATTATGGTGCTCAGCAAAATGGACCTCATGGTGGCCAAGTTGGATATGGTGGTGGCTATGGTGGTTCTCCAAGTCGGCAGGCTCAACAACACTGATCACAGTGCGTGATTTCATCTGAGAACTTACCTATTGCTGGAGCGGAACTTCACTTTCATGCTGCTGGTTTTGTTCCACATACAGTTTACTCTTGCAAGCATTAAGTGCTCAATGGGATTGGTTGGATTGCTTGAATTTTAGTCTTTTGCAGTTCTTATTCTAGTTTACAATAAGTAATTGTCAGTAGTATTGCCTATTTCATAATATTTTCTGTTTAACTGTAGTTTTAATTTGGATTGCGTATGGTTATTTTTACTAGCTATCTAATGCATCTCCTCTCGTAGCCTGTTATGTAAAAGCTTATGGGAGTTAGCTTTTGATTGTGTTGTTCGGTTTTGAATATAGTTCCGTAACCCGTTTGTGCCTTCCCAAGCAGGATACTTGATACTAGTTTCTCCTCACTATAAAAAATTAATTCTTTTGGTTTCCCATTTGACTTGCGCTGGACAAAGAAGTTTTCGCGATGCTTCGTATTGGTAGTGCAGCTGTAGCTGATATGGGTAGCAATAGCAGTAGTGGTAGTTAAGTTTTGAGAATGACATAATCATTTTCCTCTGTATTTGACCTTGTGTTGCACAAAAGGAGATGCCCGAGTACTAACGTCTGAAGACATCCCACTCTGTCAAATCCAACCTTGGTGCTGGGGATTGTGTTCAGTGCGCACAAGTACTTACCGTGGAATTTGGCTCATGGTGCATTTCCTGAAACTGGTCATGGTGAAGCGGGGTGAAGACTAGCAGCAGTCATCGTATGGTATGCGTTGCCAATAGCTGGTGTGTAGTTGTACTAGTGATTTTGTATATGGAAAGGTAGACTAGAATATGGCCATGTTTTTGAGGTACTTGGCAATTTAACTCGCAAACAAGTTCTTTAGTTTTTCGCGGTTTTCTCTTATAAAGGATGCTTTTCTGGAGATGGATTACAGAATAACATGGTTTAGGCTACCTCACTAGTTTAGAATGATTAAACTTTATTTTTATTGTTTACACCAATTTAACAGTAGAATAGCTACGAACTTATTTATAGTCTTTCGTCTAATTAGGATTTGTCTATGCACTGACTGTGGTAGTTGAGCTTATTGCTTTTCTACTTTTTTTTGGGGTGTCTCTAACTCCTGTTGTCCCTTTGAGTAAGGTGTTTTACCTTAGACTTGACGAAAGATTCACGTTTCCCCTAGCTTTCATTAACAATGCTGAAACATTTTTGGGTTCTTTTGCTTTGATGTATGTTCTTTAGTCTCAAGTAGTGAATGACCTTTCACTGGATTTTCCAAGTAAAAGACTACGCTTAGTGATGTTCTACCGCGTTTCGCCAACCAAGGATATCATATAGCTAAAGCACAGACACTTTGAGTTCCTGATTCTATAATTGATAAACTACAGAATCTTTGTTTCTATTGGGAATGCATGACTCTTGTCATTTCATTGTTTCTATGTTTGGATAACTAAGGAAAGTAAGTGAATACTGTTGTGAACCAAGCTAACTCTATTGGGCCAATTAATATGTTGGAGAGGGGGTTCAAAATTTGAAGAAAAACTTATCGAAAGGAGCTCGACATCGATTATATATACATATAATATGATTTTAGTAATGTATAAATAGTATAATTTTCCGCTGAAGGGGGTTCGGTAAACGGTTCTTTTGCAATTCCTTATCTAGATTGTTTGATTTTGAGCCGGGGGTTTGTCGGAAACAACGTCTATATCTCACATTTGAGGTAGTGGTATGGACTGCTTACACTTACCCTCCCAAGACCCCACTTGGTGGGAATATATGGTGAACCCCCATCCATTACACATGCTGGCTCCGCCCCCGAGTAGAGAGGTGATTGTTGTATAGAGATGGCAACCAAAGGTGGAGATGTGAACATTCAGCGCGATTTTGGGTTGGCGATGGGGCAGTTTTTGTTTGGGAACTAAGGTAGGGAAGAAAGTGAGGAGTTAGAAGCTTGGAGTCACTAAATGATAAAATAATACTAATAGATTAACATATTACAAAATGATAAAAATTAAACTAAATTGATTTCATAATTTCTCATTTTTTTCAATTGATAATATAGGATTTTTATTCATATACTCAACATTTGTATTTCATAATTTTTTTAGTTACATTGTACAAAACTTTGCATATCATATAAGTACAATATTTAGTTATTAATATACATTCCCAGTTAAATAGAACATGTATAAATCATGAGTTAATTTTTACTAATATTTTATACGTTGTAGAAAATGAAATAACCAAACAACTGAACATAATTATAACCAACAACCAAACAACCCTTGCTTGTTTTTACTAGTATTACTTACCATATTTCTTATTCATTTAAATTTACTCCTCCTCACTTATGGAAAATCAATTTGATTAACTTATAAAATTAAATTATATTAGATCTATTTAAGTGACACATAAATTGAAACTAAAGAAAGAAAGTAATCTGTATTGAAACTTCAATGATTTCAACATCAAATTTGTAAGCTTATATATACAATATTTTTTTTTATTGTTTTTTTAAGAAAAGGGATTATGATCTTTTTGTCTGTTTGGGCTAGTGCCTAGTGGGTATTGGATATATTAGGGTGCACCATTCTCATTGAGTAGTACTGCACAGAATTGACGTGTGGAGACCACCAATTACACCCTTTCACTTAACCAAATTATTTTCCTTTTAAATTTTTATTTTGATAGTGTGATATAATATGTAGTTTTAAAATTTTTTTTATCATAAATCTAGTGATAGAAGACTATCTATCTTGGTTAGTCTATTAACTTGGCCTTTGAAGAAGAAGGTTCGGCATGCTTCGACTTATCTTTATTATCCGCTAAATTCATTCCTTTCTCTGATATTTCATAAAGTAGATGGATAGAGTCAGTCGATCAGTAAAAAAAAATAACAAGTGCTCATGAAATGATTGATAGAAAATAAGACAACTATTCCATGCATTTATCTTATATACTTTAAATTTAATACAACATCGAACCCAGTGAATGAAAACAACAAAAAACAAAAAAAAATAGGTAGTATATTGTAACTTTGGGATTGTAATTGGGGTCGAAGCTCCACATATGTTGTTTGGGTGGTCAGGTCAAGCTTCATCCACACAAGACCACGTAATCTCTGACGCTCTGCGTCCAATATTGCAATTTTCATCACTCCCTCCAGTTCGTCATATGTTTGGGTGGTCAGGTCAAGCTTCATCTGGGCCAAGGCTGTAGGCCCAAGCAACTTCTTCCACACAAGACCACTTAATCTCCGACGCTCTGCGTCCAATCTTGCAATTTTCTTCACTCCCTCCCGGTGTTGCTTGTTTGAAACTTCTGCAGACCGTACGCTCATATTTTTCTTCAACATCTTATTTTCTGCTTCGGGTTGGGCTTTTTCTTCACTGAGTTGTATCACCATGCTAGAACACTCCTGCAAAGACCTTGAGGGACTTACCTGTAAGTAGTAGTAAAATAGAAATAGAAAGAAAGCAAAACACAACAAAATATGCAAGATGTTTTCCATAACTTTTTGTATTAAAAGTAACTAATGCTTTGTTTAAGAGAGTAGTAGTGGTAATTGATAACGCTCAAAATACAGCTCTCGTAAGAGTGTAAGTGGACCCTGTCAAATATAGAACCCAACTGGGTTGGGTGTCGAATCCCACAGGGAATACTTGGTCACTAAGTAAGCAACGATTATTAGACTTTTGATGAAAGTTCTGCGAATAAAAGGGGGGATTTTGTGTGTGCAAATAACATGAACAAAATAGTAGAGTAAAAAAGGAAAATAGAAGAGTAAAACGGAGTACTTGGTAGGTTTTAATCAATGAGAATCGAGAGTTAGGGTTATGTCCACCTTATGAGTTGTATGTATCTATTGACTATGAGTTATGCGGAATTCAGACATGCATGCGCTTATAGAGAATCATATTCTATGGTAAAAGCAGGTGTCTTTCGACCATCAAGGACTATTTCACTTTAACTCTTTCGAGCTTAAAGCGTATCTAATGGTACAAATTCTCCAAGAGGTTAATCCAGTTACGGCACTAACTTTTTAACAGGGGTTGGTGCCCTATTACCTTGACATTATCTCTTTTCCAGACATGTAACATTTCTTTCGAACAAGTTAATTCTATACTGGCGTATTCTATATGTTTGCAACCACAAGAATTTAAATTAAGATGAAGAGAGTAATGATATAAGCAGCATACGTGTCAAGAATTCACAAACTCATAGCAATATATAGTATCTCATAAGGCTTCCATAACCCTAACAGAGAAGTTTAGCTACTCATGATTGCAACGGAGATCACAATAAACATCATCATGATCTCACGTTGGTCACAAGGGTCGTGCTTTCTCTGTCAGAAAGTGTAACGTGGATTAGGATCAAACGTTGAATGAAAAAAACTTGAATTAATTAATGAGTGAATAAGAATTTATTAGAATGGGAAGGAATAGAAGGGGGAATAAGAAGAGAATGCTGAAAAGTTTCAGCAAAATAGGGTTTATATAACATCCATATCCTAGTTCTACTGAAATAGGGTTTTTATCCTTGTCCTAGTCCTACTGGGTTATTGCATACTTGTCCTAATCCTACTAAGTTACTGTTGATCCCCAAGTCTTTGTAAATGCTGTTTTTGCCAGGCAAAAGTTATCCATGCATCACTTTCAGTCCATAGGTGTCCAAACGCTGCTTTCCTTCTTTTGTGAAGCTTCCTTTGGTGTCAAGTTATCCATAAAATGCTGAAATATTCATCATTTATACCTGAAAACTTGCTAATCATATTTGTTAGCTCACTTACAGGAAAAAGGACTAAAAGCGCAGGAATTATATATTTTGTCCATAAAACTTAGCATAAAATATGGGTAAATTATGGTGTTTAGGCGTGTAAATACGCCTATCATCAACACCCCACACTTAAAGATTTGTTCGTCCTCGAACAAAATATCATGTCCATATAAACATCTACTTAGGGTTTCACAGTAACAGCACAAAATATTCATCCAGACAGGCATAGCAATTATTAACAAAGAGTAGTTTTCTAATCACTACTAGAAACAATTCAACCTCCAACCTAGACTCGTGATGATGGTTAAATCATATCCAAAAGTTAAGGCACAAAGAATCATACACAACTACCTAAAACTCATCAACCATGTGTGTCTCATAATATCTTACCCATAATCACTCACAAGTATTGTATTTTTTTCGAAACATGGGTATAGGATTATCCTTGCTCTCACTCTCACAAAGAATTCATATGTTTCAGCTGATGACCATAGGCTTGCCCTTAGTGTAATGCTCCACTAATATCAGGATGCTAAGCTTAGGATCAAATAGGTCTTTACAGGTTGTAATGTAGGCTAAGGGATGGGTAGGACTATTTTGGCCAGAAATAGTGACTAAGTTCCTTAAACGTTTTAATACATCACATTATGCCATTTACACTTTCTTTCAAACAAACTTTCTACTTTCTTTTAATCTACCACCCCTTCTCACCTCTTTTGTTATTCGATTTTAAACAAAACTAACTTTTTAGTTTTCTTTTCATTTTTTTTATAACACACCTCTATGATAGACACTCTTTTTCATAACTAATTCAAGCACCAATACATTCTAAGGCATCACACTCATCCAATTTCCTCTTATTTTATCACATGACTTTACAATTTAAAGCGCTTAGGAATTTGGATCAAATTTTGGTCTTGAAAGAATGGATTAGGCTTACATATGAGGCTGTCAAATAAAATAGGCTTAAAGGCTCAAAAGGGTTGACTAGGATAATGTCCATGGGTAGGTAAAATGAAGGTAAACAATTACAGGTTGCCAAAGAAATGCCTAAATCATCTCCTAAACTTACACTCTTTATTTCGCTTTACATACACACCAGGCAAGTTCTAGCATCAGCCACAAACACAGAATATACTATCACCTCACACACAAAAGGCACATGGTCAACTTTATTGGGAGCAGTATAGACTCTTGACCCAACAGATGAACGAATTGAACCACACAATTATCATATAATGAGTCACTATTAGAGTCTAAACGTCTCAATAGTAATAATTTTATCATAGACTCTTGTCGTAATACCATGCTGCCTATCAGAACAATTTCATGCAAAGTTAAAAATTAAAAAAAATAATTAAATACTAAAAAAACAAAACAAACAAAAAATGCAGATAAGGAAGGTTAGCATGCAAATACCAGCATCCCACACTTAGACGGGACACACTGCCCTCAGTGGAAAATAAATAAGAAGAACCTGGTTAGTCGGACTCCTCCTCTATGTCTGGGGTCATACCCCCTTCATCGGAATCATCATCAGAGTCATCGTTGTCAGAGTTCTCCTCCACGTCGGAGTCTGGCATTCGGTGATCATCATCGATTGGCACATCGTCATCAAGATGTTCCTCAAAGTACACACCTACTCCACACATTTGCCTTGCATGCTCATTCATTGGGTAGTCATAATCCAGCTGTTGGAGCCCTGCAGCAGATGGAACACGACCTCCGCTATTCATGGTGAACCGATTCATGCCATAAAGATGGCGAAAGAAACTCTCATCCCGAGCATGCCTACCCGCAGTGGTAAGGTTGACGCCATGCGTGGTTTCAGCATCTTTAACCTTTGTGAGGTCAACCTTCTTTGGGTTGTGTGGAAGCTTATGATCAGCCGGTTCCTCTTCGATGTCCTCCTTCCTCAATATTGCAGTCAACAGATTGCCAAAGCTCAAGTAGGACCTTTTGTGCAGCCTAGACTTACGCATCGTAGATTGAATAATTGCCCCAATGTTGATAGGAACATTCGTCATCAACGCGTACACCAAGCACACTCTATTCAAGAAAGCATATGGGAAGGTGTTGTTGATAACGCTCAATCTACAGCTCTCGTAGGAGTGTAAAGCGGTCGTTAGCAAATATAGAACCCAACCTGGGTTGGTTGTCGATCCCACAGGGAATAGCTTGGTCAACAAGTAAGCAAAATTACTAAACTTTTGGTGCAAGTCTCGTAAGAAGGGGGGATTGTAATATGTAACCAAAACAGTAAAGTAAAAGCTTAAAATAGCAAAGAACATTGTCACATTGGTTGTATACAATGAGAATTGAGGCGTTGTGGTTATGTCCACCTTCTGAGGTATACGTCTCTATTGGCTATGAGTGTGTAGAGTCTTGTCATGCAATTGCTTATAGAGAATTGTAGTCGATGGTAAATCCAAGCGTCTCTCGACCTGAACAAGGACTATTTAACTTTAACTCTCTCGAGCTTAAAGCGTGTCTAACGGTACGAATTCTCCAAGAGGTTAGTCCAGTTACGGCACTAGCTTTTTAATAGGAAAGGGTGTCCTACTACCTTGACATTATCTCTTTTCTAGACAAATAACCTTTCTCTCGAACAAGTTAAATGTTAGACTGGCGTTATTCTATGTGTCTGCAGCCACATAAATTTGCATTAAGATGAAGAGAATAATGATATAAGAAATATACGTGTCTCGAACTCACAAACTCACAGCAATAGATAGTATCTCATTCGGCTTCCATAATCCCAACAGAGAAGTTTAGTTACCCATGAATGCGAAGGAGATCACGATTTGCATTGTTATTGTTGAGTAATGGGGTGTGGATTAGGTGATAGGCGTGTGGCGTGATTCCTTGGCTCGGTAACTATTCTCTTGTTGTGTAATTTAAGAATAGAAAAAGAATAGAATTAATTGAAACATTAGAAGAGTTGTAATTGAGAAGTAGAATGTGTCTCTCCGCTAAGGGAGGAGTTGCCTCTCCACTAAGGGAGGACTTCCCTTTCCACTAAGGGAGGACTTGCCTCTCCACTAAGGGAGGACTTCATTAAAATCTCTAGCATGATAGGGTATTTATAATACTCCTATCCTACTCCTACTATGCTAATGAAATAAATAACCAAATCCTACTAAACTAAGGAAATACTTAACCCATTTGTACTAGGTTAATGTAACATTCTCCTAATCCAAATAAACTAATGAAATACATAACCCAATTGTACTAGGTTAATGTATCATTGTCAAAATCCAGCTTTGTGTCTGTAAGTTCCCAAAGTCTTCAGAAATGTTGTTTTAGCCCGGGACAGATTTTCCATGCAGCAGTTTTGGTCCAGGTCCCCAAAGTCTTCGGAAATGCTGTTTTAGCCCGGGACAGATTTTCCATGCAGCAGTTTTGGTCCTTAGGCGTGTAAACTCCCTTTCCTTCCTTCGTGAGCTTTCTTTTGCGTCAAGTAAGCCATAAAATGCTGTATTTTGCATCATTTATACCTGAAACTTTACTAATCATGTTCGTTAGCTCATTTATAGGAAAAAGGACTAAAAGTGCATGAAATATATAATTTGTTCTCAAAACTAGACTAAAATATGGGCAAAATATATTGATATAGGCGTGTAAATCCGCCTATCACCAACACCCCACACTTAGAGCTTTGTTCGTCCTCGAACAAAATATCATGTCCTTATAAACATCAACTTAGGGTTTTTACAGCAACAACACAAAACATTCATCAAGACAAGCACAACAATTATCAACAAAGAGTAGCTTTCTGATTATAAGTAGAAACAATTTAACCTCAAGCATAGACTCGTGATGGTGATCAACTCACATGCAAACTTTAAGGTACAAGGAATCATATATAACTACCCAAAACTCATCAACCATGTGTGTCTCACAATATATTACCCATAAGCACTCACAAGTATAGCATATTTTTCAAACATGGGTATCAAAATATCCTTGCTCTCACTCTCACAAATAATTCATATGTAGCAACTGATGACCATAGGCTTGCCCTTAATGTAGTACTCCACTAAATGTCAGAATGCCAAGATTAGGATCAAATAGGTCTTTTGTATGGTTGTAATATAGGCTAAGGGACGGGTAGGATCAACTATTTTGGCCAGAAATAGTGACTAAGTTCCTAAGCGCTTTAATACATCACATTGTATCATTGACACTTTTTTCTTTCAACCTTTCTTCTTTCTTTTATTCTACCACCCTTGTTCTCCTCTTTTGTTTTTCAATTTTAAGAACAACTCACTTTTTAGCTTTCTTTTCCTTTTTCTTTTCACAACATACCTCTTATGATAGCACTTTCTTTTCCATAACACATTCAAGCACCATTTACAATTTAAAGCATCATACTTACCCAATTTCCTATGTTGTCACATGACTTTTTCACTTTAAAGCACTTAGGAATTTGGATCAAATTATGGTCTTGAAAAAAATGGATTAGGCTTACATGCAAGGTTGTCAAAAAAATAGGCTAAAGGCTCAAAAAGGGTTAACTCGGATGATGTACATGGGTAGGTAAAACTGAAGGTAAACATGTATAGGTTGCCAAAGAAATGCCTAAATCATATCCTAAACTTACACTCCTTATTTTCGCTTTGCATACATACCAGGCAAGTTCTAGCATCAGCCACACACATAGAATATACTATTATCTCACACACACAAGGCACATGGTCGACTTGATTGAAAGTAATATAAACTCTTGACCCAACAAGTGAAGGAATTGAATCACATAATATCACATAATGAGTCACAACTAGAGCCTAAACGTCTCAATAGTCACAATTGTAATACATACTCTTGTTATAATCTCATGCTGCCTATCAAAATAATTTCATGCGAAGCTAGAAAACATTTACTCCTAAAAAAAAATAAAAAAATGACAAACGAACTCAAATAAACAAAGTAAACAAACAAACATAGGTACAAATAGAGAAGTATAGCATGCGATACCACCACCCCACACTTAGTCGGGACACTGTCCTCAGTGGAAAATAAATACGAGGAACCTGGTTGGTCGGACTTATCCTCTATGTCTGGGGTCATACCCCTTGCGTTGGGATCATCATAAGAGTAATCATCCTTATAAGTTCCGCATAAGTATCCCACTTAATTCTAAGCGTGAGTCGAGGTATTTGTAGCGAGGAGGGTTCTCCTTGCTCCTTGCAGCCTCTTTTCTTGCTCTTTTGGGAAGTGGTAGCCTTTTCCTTGCCTTGTCTTGCTTTCGGTTCCATTGTACCTGAGACTAGAAATAGTGTTAGTGGTATCACAATCCCAATGGATACAATCTATACACAGGCAGTAGGGGTACCACCCCACACTTAGTTTCGTTGATACAAATCAGTGAAGCGAAAGTGGTCGATTACTCAGATTTCGTCGACATACGTTTTATGATTATATTCTGACAAGAAAATCAGCAATGCAACACTTACTTGCAGCCATTGGACTACTTTCATGTTAGATATAACAACACTAGGGGTAACCACATGGAATAGTTATTCTTTCAACAATCACAACCTCCTATGTCGGTAGGCACTATAAGTCTTATCCCGATGAATGGGATAGCCTAACACGTAAGTATCCAAGTAGCAATCTTAAACAATGTTCAAGATTATAGCAATTCTGAAAATAGTATATCAATGCTATTAAAACCAAATTCAAGTCGGAAACAAGTCAAGATTATCCTAACATATACGTTCACTCACATGATTTTGCATCAATAATCCAAACACATGAACATCACCAATAATCTTTCAAGATGTAGCAATTCATGATAGACATAGCAACGTAGTACTTATGAGAAATAGATTAAGAATAAGAGAGTACTTACTTGCTTGAAGCTTTTTGGAGATGGTTTTGTGATTTGGAAGAGCAAGAAAAATTTTTGAGATGATTTGGAGAGGAAATGCGGTGCCTTTAGGTCAATTTTTAGTGTGGTTATGTTTCAAGACTAAGTCCCCTTTATATAGGAAGAGAATGGGTCAGGTTATGACCCATTTACAATCGGTTTTGGAGACAAAAATGCTACATATGCGCCGCATAGTGATCGGCATATCAATGACATATGCGGCGCATTGTCTATAGCATAATGGGACATATGCGGCGCATAGTCTATGGCATTTGTAGACATATGCGCCGCATAGTCTATGGCATATGAGATACTGAGACCAAATACCATAGAATAGGCGGCGCATAGTCAAAAGCATACCTAGGAATAGGCGCCGCATAGTGTATAGCACACTAGATTCCGAGACCTTAGGCTATAGGATAGGTTGTGCATCGTTCGTGGCCTAGTTTTACCAAGGCCTAGCCTTTCTCGATGCCTATTTTGGCATGAGAAATGCTCAATCCATAGCCTTATGCATCACCATTCCTAACTTACCAACTTTACCATACAATGCGTCCAAATCGTCAATTGAAATCAATCTCCTAGTTGAATACTTCTTGCACCTATTTTTGCTCAAAACCAAACGAAAACGATTAGTACGATGGGTTGCCTCCCACCAAGAGCCTTAGTTTTGGTCATGGCACGACTCTTATTTTTGGATTTTTCATAAAACAAAACAAGTACTAGAATGAAAGGAAAAACGATAAACTGATAAAACGATAAAACGATAAAACAATGGGTTGCCTCCCATCTAGCGCCTTATTTATTGTCGTGGCTCGACGTAGTTATCTCGAGTACTCAGACTTCATCGAGGTAAATGGTGGATCATTTTCTGAAAGGATTTAGACAACAATGACGCTTACCTGTGGGCATACGATCTTTTTCAAGATGGCTCCTACGTTTCTCCGGAGAGTCACCAATTATGTCATCAATAGTCCAACCCATAGCTCTCTTGTATTTCCTCAGAGCATAGATGAGAGCTTCTATGTGCTATTCACTTAAATCATCTGCTTTCTCCGGAAGTATATTTCTACTTTCCAAGAACACATACCTTAGATAATCGGGGAGCTCTTGCGATTCTAGCATTGGTGGCTCGTCAATGTGAGTCTTCGCTGTTGGTTGATTCTTGAGATCACAATCCGGTTTCTTAGGAGTATAAGACTGTATTTCTGTTAGATCACCCATAAGTTCTTCATAATCTTCATTATCCTCATGCTCAACATTCAGTGGCGCAGCAGACAATGGCTCAACAGTAGGCTGTTTCTCTATAGATAATGCTTTCGTATCCTCATGATGAACATCAGCTAAAGATAACTCATTCATATCGCTGGGCTGCTTCATTGTTTTGCATATATCAAACCGTACCACTTCGTCAACCACTTGCTTGCCTTTTGCTGCAGTTTCCAGCACCTTACCACTTCTGGTAGTGATGGCCATGCATGACCTATCATTCTTTGGGTTTGCACAGTATCGCTTGGTAAGGTACCAACCTTTCTTTGATTGAATGCTGCTGAAAGTTGGCTCAATTGCTGCTCTATTTGCCTGATAGAAGTGGAATGAGAATCAACTAGTTGCTTCATGGAGGACAAATCATCAATCACCTCCATAACTCCTGCGCTCATTGCTTCCACTCCTTTCAATAACTTAGCCATCATGTCTTCCATACTCCCAGAATTAGATGTGGTGGTATCACGTCTACCAGGGGGAACGTACAAACCACTCTTTTTATTATTTTTCTTCCAACTACCTTGGCCTTTGCTTCCAGATTTATCATAATAGTTCCGACCTTGGTTTCCTTGGGTATTCCCTCGGAAACCCCCCTGATTGTTCAAGTAGTTGGCCTCTTCTGCAGAATCAGATTCGTCTCTTCCTTTTAGCGCTACAGCTTTCACTTTTTCGGTCTTCCCTGATAATAAGTGCTTTGTCAGAAGATCCAATTGTGTTTTTATGTGCGCCATGTCTTGCTCACGTTCTTCTTCTCTTCTTCGTTGGTCTGCAGTCATGCCAATAGATAAAGTGGGGCTTGCTACCTCAAAATCCCTGGTATGCCAAGCTCTACTTTGTTTCGTCATACGATCTAGCATATTGCTTGCTTGCACAAAGGTGAGGTCCATAAATGATCCACCTACTGCATTATCAACCACTGGCTTAGTCACCGAATTCAACGCTCTGTATAATATCTCCATCAAGTGGACATTGGTCATATGATGGTTTGGGCATCGCATTAGCTTCGTCTTGAACCTCACCCATGTTTCATGGAGAGCTTCAGAGAGAAGCTGACGAAAGTTGCTGATTTCATCTCTCAATTGTGCTTTTTTGGATGGCGAAAAGAATCTTTCTAGGAAAGCGTCTTTCAATTGCCTCCAATGAGTAATAGAATCAGGAGTCAGCCCATTCAACCACATAGTTGCCTCCCCAGACAGAGACAATGGAAATAGACGTAATCGAATTGCATTCTGTCCAACTCCAGGATTGTCGAATGACTTGCATGTAGAAATAAAGTTGATCAGATGCATATTCGGATCATCGCCTGCTAGTCCACCAAATAATCCCTTGACTTGCAAAAGCTGAATCATGGCGCTAGTGATATTGAACTTTGCTCCAGGTGCTAAGGGAGGAAGAATAATAGCTCCTGTGGAACCAGCTTCGTCAAGATCATCTTCATCATCATCGAACAACATTGGTACAGTTCGACGTTCAGGCCTAAACCTAGCTTGACGATCTCTTCTCTGCATGGGTGCCTCCATCTCAGCGGTACGCCGTGGGTTTAGTAGCTCCTCATCGCCCAGGTCCTCATCATCAGGATTTGTTGCCCGGCCTGGATTATCAATATTCTGTTGATGCACTTGAGCAGCCATCCTTTCAATTTCACGTTGTGCCTCCATTGATGCACTAAATAAACCTAAAAAAAACAAAAACAACAACTAAAAGTAAAAGTACGAGAATCTTTGACCAAAGGGTCTAGTAATTATCACGAACTTGATTGACACTCGTATTCCCTGGCAACGACGCCAATTTTTGATAACGCTCAATCTACAGCTCTCGTAGGAGTGTAAAGCGGTCGTTAGCAAATATAGAACCCAACCTGGGTTGGTTGTCGATCCCACAGGGAATAGCTTGGTCAACAAGTAAGCAAAATTACTAAACTTTTGGTGCAAGTCTCGTAAGAAGGGGGCATTGTAATATGTAACCAAAACAGTAAAGTAAAAGCTAAAAATAACAAAGAAGATTATCACGTTGGTTGTAGATAATGAGAATTGGGGCATTGGGGTTATGTCCACCTTCTGAGGTATACGTCTCTATTGGCTATGAGTGTGTAGAGTCTTGTCATGCAATTGCTTATAGAGAATTGTAGTCGATGGTAAATCCAAGCGTCTCTCGACCTGAACAAGGACTATTTCACTTTAACTCTCTCGAGCTTAAAGCGTGTCTAACGGTACGAATTCTCCAAGAGGTTAGTCCAGTTACGGCACTAGCTTTTTAATAGGAAAGGGTGTCCTACTACCTTGATATTATCTCTTTTCTAGACAAATAACCTTTCTCTCGAACAAGTTAAATGTTAGACTGGCGTTATTCTATGCGTCTGCAGCCACAAGAATTTGCATTAAGATGAAGAGAATAATGATATAAGCAATATACGTGTCTCGAACTCACAAACTCATAGCAATAGATAGTATCTCATTCGGCTTCCATAACCCCAACAAAGAAGTTTAGTTACCCATGAATGCGAAGGAGATCACGATTTGCATTGTTATTGTTGAGTAATGGCATGTGGATTAGGTGATAGGCGTGTGGTGTGATTCCTTGGCTCGGTAAATATTCTCTTGTTGTGGAATTTAAGAATAGAAGAAGAATTGAATTAATGGAAAGATTAGAAGAGTTGTAATTGAGAAGTAGAATGTGTCTCTCCGCTAAGGGAGGAGTTGCCTCTCCACTAAGGGAGGACTTCCCTTTCCACTAAGGGAGGACTTGCCTCTCCACTAAGGGAGGACTTCATTAAAATCTCTAGCATGATAGGGTATTTATAATAATCCTATCCTACTCCTACTATGCTAATGAAATAAATAACCAAATCCTACTAAACTAAGGAAATACTTAACCCATTTGTACTAGGTTAATGTAACATTCTCCTAATCCAAATAAACTAATGAAATACATAACCCAATTGTACTAGGTTAATGTATCATTGTCAAAATCCAGCTTTGTGTCTGTAAGTCCCCAAAGTCTTCAGAAATGCTGTTTTAGCCCGCGACAGATTTTCCATGCAGCAGTTTTGGTACAGGTCCCCAAAGTCATTGGAAATGCTGTTTTAGCCCGGGACAGATTTTTCCATGCAGCAGTTTTGGTCCTTAGGCGTGTAAACTCCCTTTCCTTCCTTCGTGAGCTTTCTTTTACGTCAAGTAAGCCATAAAATGCTGTATTTTGCATCATTTATACCTGAAACTTTACTAATCATGTTTGTTAGCTCATTTGTAGGAAAAAGGACTAAAAGTGCATGAAATATATAATTTGTTCTCAAAACTAGGCTAAAATATGGGCAAAATATATTGATATAGGCGTGTAAATCCGCCTATCATCAGTTGTGCCGACCGGTGTCCTTGTGTCTGCTCCATCGTGCCATAGATCTTGTTTCACATAATGTGTGTCTAATTTGCCTATACGGAGGTCTGTTATACAGCTCTTTGAGTGGTGATGGATCAACAGATGGCAAACCCAGAAAGGAGTTGAAGAACTCCGCATTTAGTTGCAGAACTTGGCCCCAAATCTTTACTTCACTCCCTGTAGTTTTCGGTGACCAGTTGGCATAGAATTCTCATGTTAAATCTAGATTGCACTCTCCCATATCTCGGAAGATGAAATCAAGATGTAATGCCATTATCTTGGCCAACATACGGGGTTGTTTCTTTGCTAGGCTCTCCTTGTGTATCAACTCCACATGAACATATTGTTTCTCTTTATTGTTCCTATGCCACTCCTTGCCTTCCTCCTCTAGGACCCATTTAATTCCAAACATGCGGCGAGGTATTTGCAGCGAGGAGGATTCTCCTTGCTCTTTTCGTCCCCTTTTTTGGCCTTTTTGTGAAGTGGTTGCTTTTTCTTTCCCTTGTCTTGCTTTTGGTGCCATTGTACCTGAGATTAAAATAATAGTTATGTTAGATTCCTCTCGATGGATACAATCAATAAACAAGCAGTAGTGGCACCACCCGACACTTAGTTTGTTTGTATGAACTAGTGAAGTGAACGATGTCGATTACTCAGATTTCATCGATATACGTTTAGGTGTTATGTTCCAACAATATAATCAGTGCAGTCATACTTTTCGTATCATCTTAACTATCCTTTCTTAATTCTAGATCATGTAATCTTGGTAATGCTTTCATGTTTTGGACTTTGATCATGTTTTTACTTTGAATAAAACTACTACATAGATATTGTATCAATTTATGGCTTGGAAAAATAACAACATCTTATGTTTGTAGTTAACCATGATTTTCATCGCAATAAACAAGTTATTCAAGCAAGCTTTCAAGTTACAAGGTTATGCAATGTTCTAGAACATGTCAATTCCGCAAAAGTATGACAGTGTATCAAACTCTAATACAAGTTGGAAATAAGTCAAGAGCATCCTTACGTATTATTTCACTCACTTAGTTTCACCACAACAAATCAACCATATTCAAATCATCAATACTACTTCAAGATTAAAAAATTCAATATAGACGTAGTAGTGTAGTACTTACGGAACATAGAAGAAGAACAAAGAAGTATTTACTTGGTTGATGGCCTAGGAAGATGTTCTTGCAAAGTAAAAGAGCAAAAGGAAACTTTTGGGAGAATTTGGAGAGGTAGGCGACGCTTTAGGGTGGAATTGCAATGTGCTTTTGCTTTAAGACTAAGGTTCTATTTATAGGACAAGCTTGGGTCGGGTTTTGACCCATTTGGAATCGGATTTGGAGACCAAAAGTGACCATAGGCGGCGCCTAATGCTTTTCCTATGCTTAGCATAGACGGCGCCTTTTGCAAAGCATTGTTGAGCATAGGCGGCGCCTATGCTATTGCATTGTTAGGCATAGGCGGCGCCTATGCCATGGCATATGAGATTCAGAGACAAAAGGCTTTTGCATAGGCGGCGCCTATGCTATGGAACTATAGAATCCGAGAGCTTAAGCCATAGCATAGGCCTTGCCTAGTTCTTGGCCTAGATTTACATAGGCCTTGCCTTGTTCTTTGCCTATATTTTCATAGGCAATGCCTAACCCATAGCTTTTTGCTTCTTCATTCCTAACTTACCACCTTCGACATGCAATACTTCCAAATCAAAATTTGAAACCAATCTCCTCCTTTACACCTCTTGCACCTACA
The DNA here is from genome assembly GCA_030864225.1 of Capsicum baccatum var. pendulum. Lineage (NCBI taxonomy): Eukaryota > Viridiplantae > Streptophyta > Magnoliopsida > Solanales > Solanaceae > Capsicum > Capsicum baccatum. Next base: position 273,981,300 of record CM061561.1, on the reverse strand, counting down.
TTTACTCAAATACAACAAAAACGATTAGAACGATGGGTTGCCTCCCATCTAGCGCCTTAGTTTTGGTCGTGGCTCGACTCTTCTTTTTGGATTTTTACTTAGTAAAAACAAATGCAAAAGAAACGATAAAAAAAATCACGATGGGTTTTCTCCCATCTAGCACTTGATTTATTGTCGCGGTACGACATAGGTACCTTGAGTACTTAGACTTCGTCAAGATAGATAGTGGCCATATAGTTCATCGAGTCAATGGGGCCGATATATGGTTTTACTCGTTGGCCATTCACCTTAAAGACAACACTATTATTGTCTTCTAGCTCAACTACTCCAGACGAGTAGACTTGGCTAATCTTGTACAGACCAGACCATTTGGACCTTAACTTACCTGGGAATAGCTTTAGTCTGGAATTGAAAAGAAGTACCATATCACCCTTTTGAAAGTTTCGTTGAACAATCTGCTGATCATGATACTTTTTCATCCGCTCTTTGTAGAGGTCTGATCTTTCATATGCATGTAGACGGAATTCAACCATCTCATTCAGCTGTTCCACCCTCAAGTTCATAGCATCATCCCAATTCAAATTCAGTTGCTTCAACGCCCATAATGCTTTGTACTCGAGCTCAATGGGTAAATGACAAGCTTTCCCATAAACTAGTTGGTACGGGGACATGCCAATTGGCATTTTAAATGCAGTCCTATATGCCCATTGTGCATCGTCCAGCTTCCGAGACCAATATTTCATATTAGCATTTATAGTCTTAGCAAGGATTTGCTTGATCTCTCGATTGGAAACCTCGACCTGTCCACTAGTTTGTGGGTGATAAGGCCTGGCTACCTTATGTTGCTTGACACCATACTTTTCCAACACGAATTTGAACAGTTTGTTGCAAAAGTGAGATCCTCCATCGCTTATGATAGTACGTGGTACCCCAAAATAAGAGAAGATGTTTTTCCTCAAGCATGCAACAACACGTTTTCCTTCATTATCAGCCAATGCTACTCTTTCGACCCATTTTGAAACATAATCTACAGCAACTAGGATATATTTCATTCCAAATGAATTCACGAATAGACCCATAAAATCGATACCCCATACATTAAAGAGCTCTACTTCAAGGATTTTCGACATGGGCATCTCATGGTGTTTCGAAATCGCACCTTGTCTCTGACATTGGTCGCATCTTCTCACAAAGTCGTAGGCATCTTTAAATATCGAAGGCCAATAATAGACACTTTGTAATACCTTCCTTGCTGTCCGATTACCTGCGTGATGTTCCCCAACTTGGGAAGTATGACTCACTTCCAATATACGTGGCACCTCCACATGAGATATGCATCGTCTGATCATACCATCCGCACATCGTCTAAACAAATATGGCTCATCCCAATAGTAGTGTCTCACATCATGCATGAACTTCCTCTTTTGATGAAATGATAGATTCGCAGGCATCACATTACTTACCACAAAGTTTGCAAAGTCTGCATACCATGGTAACTCTTCCATCATTGTGGCTAAAATCTCTTCATCAGGGAAGGTGTCTTCAATCTCAAGATCTTGCTATTCTATATGCTCATTCTCGAGTCTAGATAGATGATCAGCCACTTGGTTTTCGCAACCTCTTCTATCCTTTACCTCGAACTCAAATTCTTGCAGCAACAATATCCATCGAATTAGCCTTGGTTTTGCATCATTCTTTGTCATCAGATATCTAAGGGCTGCATGGTCTGTATGAACTATCACTTTGGTTCCCAACAAATAAGCAAGGAACTTTTCGAAGGCATACAAAACTGCTAAAAGCTCTTGTTCTATAACAGTATAGTTTTTCTGGGCTTTGTTCAAGACCTTACTCACATAGTAGATTGGATGGAATAACTTTTCTCTTCTCTGGCCAAGTACAGCACCCAAATCTACCCCTCTAGCATCACACATGACTTCAAACGGTAAAGAACAATCTGGTGCTACCATGATATGAGCTTCAATTAGCTTCTCTTTGAGGCATTCAAATGCCTTCACACAATCTTCATGGAAGTCAAACTTTGCATCTTTCTCCAAAAGTTTGCATAATGGACTAGCAATTTTGGAGAAGTCTTTGATAAACCTTCAGTAGAAACCTGCATGACCAAGGAAACTACGAACTCCTTTGACTGAAATTTGGGGTGGTAGTTTCTCGATAACTTCAATTTTAGCTCGATCCACCTCAATTCCTCTTTTGGAGATTTTATGCCCAAGAACAATACCTTCTTTCACCATAAAGTGGCACTTCTCCCAATTCAGCACTAGGTTGAATTCAACACAACTCTGCAACGCCATACTTAGATTTGTCAAGCACGATTCAAACGACTCACCCACAACTAAAAAATCGTCCATGAATATCTCCAGTGTGTCTTCCACCATATCAGAAAAATGGACATCATACAACGCTGAAAAGTGGCGGGTGCATTACATAGCCCAAATGGCATACGTTTGAAGGTAAACGTACCATAGGGGCATGTAAACGTTGTCTTCTCTTGATCTTCGTGGGCGATACATATCTGATTATAGCCGGAATAACCGTCTAAGAAATAAAACCATACTTTCCCTGCTAATTGATCAACCCATTTGGTCAATAAAGGGCATTGGAAAATGATCTTTAAGGGTCCACGAATTTAGCTTACGGTAGTCCATGCATACTCTCCACCCTATGATAGATCTGAGTGGAATTAACTCATTTTTTTCATTCGCAACTATCGTCATGCCACCTTTCTTTGGTACACATTGTACCGGGCTTACCCATTTACTGTCGGATAGTGGATACACAACCCCTGCATCTAACCATTTAATAATTTCTTTCTTCACCACCTCTTGCATAGGTGGATTCAGACGCCTTTGATGCTCAATAGTGGGTAAGCAATTTTCTTCAAGCTGAATTTTGTGTGTACAAATCCCAGGCAAAATACCAATGATATCAGTGATGGTCCAACCGATGGCTCTCATGTACTTTCGTAGAACCGTGATGAGAGCTGCAACTTGCTGCTCACCCAAATCTGCCACTACAATAACCGGGAGTGTGTTACCGCTTCCCAAGAATGCATACTTTAAATGGTTAGGCAGCTCCTTTAATTCTAACGTGGGTGGCTCCTTAATAGATGGTTTAGCAGGTGGTGTAGGTCGGTTTTTGAGATCAAGGTCCAGCTTCTTGGGAGCATGAGGATATGACCCTAATCCTTTTAGAGCACAAATAGTTTCTTCATAATTTTCAGCATCCTTATGCTCAACATTCATAAGCACAACCGCCAATGGGTCATCAACAAGCTGCTTCTCTACGGTTAATTCTTTCTCATCATCAGTATAAACATCAGCTACCGAGAACACGTTCAGATCTTTGGGTTGCTTCATTGATTTACATACATCAAAGCGGACTACTTCGTTATTCATCCAGAATAGAAGCTCATTAGCTCTTAAATGCATAAGCACACTTCCTGTTGCAAGGAAAGGGCACCCCAAGATTATGGGAACTTCAGAGTCTACCTCACAATCCAAAATAACGAAGTCTGCCGGAAAGATGAATGAAGAAACCTTCACCAATACATCACATAAAATACCAACAAGTCGTTTTACCGACCTATCAGCCATCACAAGCCTCATATTGGTTGGAGTAGGATCACCCAACCCCAATTTTTTGTAAATGGATAATGGCATCAAGTTGATGCTGGCTCCTAAATAGCATAACGCCTTGGAGAAATTCAAAGATCAGACAGTGCAAGGAATAGTGAAGGCTCCTGGGTCAGCCTTCTTCTGAACTAGTGATCTGGTAGCAATTGCACTACAATGATGAACAACATCTGTCAACTCACCACTTGCTTCTCGCTTCTTTGTTAATAGATCCTTCATAAATTTTGCGTAGCCTGGCATTTGTTCTAGTTCCTCAACCAAGGGAACATTAATGGTCAGTTGTTTTAACATTGACATGAATTTATTGAACTTAGTATCATCAGCTCTCTTCTTTAATCTTTGCGGAAAAGGAGGTGGTGGAAGGGGAATTGTTTTCTCCACGACTTTCTTTTCATCATTCTTAGGTTCGGAGATCTTTTCAGGCTGTGGACGTCGAGGAATGACGTCATGAACGTCTTCATCAATTTTAACGGCGTCATCTTCTTTGGTATTACCTACGATATCTTCGGCCACTTGCTTGCTTTGGGATGAATTTTCCAGCACCTTACCACTTTTGGTAGTAACAGCCATGCATGTTCCATCGTTTCTTGGGTTTTGCACTGTGTCACTCGGTAGGGTGCCAGCTTTTCTTTGATTTAATGTGGCTGAAATTTGACTCAATTGTTGTTCCAGCGGTCTTATTGGAGTGGAATGTGAGTCAACCAATTGCTTCATTGAGTCCAAGTCATTTATTACCTCAGTTACTCCCATGTTGGTTGCTTCCACTCCATTCAACAGCTTAGCCATCATATCTTCCATTGACATATTTCCCAAACCAGATGTAGTGGCCTCTCGTCGTCCAGGAGGAATATACACGCCACTCCTGTCAGTCTTGTTCTACCAACTACCTTGATCCCGGTCCTTTTCTATTTGGGCTAGTGCCTAGTGGGTATTGGATATATTAGGGTGCACCATTCTCATTGAGTAGTACTGCACGGAATTGATGTGTGGAGACCACCAATTACACCCTTTCACTTAACCAAATTATTTTCCTTTTAAATTTTTATTTTGATAGTGTGGTATAATATGTAGTTTTAAAAAAATTGTTATCATAAATCTAGTGATAGAAGACTATCTAGCTTGGTTCGTCTATTAACTTGGCCTTTGAAGAAGAAGGTTCGGCATGCTTCGACTTATCTTTATTATCCGCTAAATTCATTCCTTTCTCTTATATTTCATAAAGTAGATGGATAGAGTCAGTCGATCAGTAAAAAAAATAACAAGTGCTCCTGAAATGATTGATAGAAAATAAGACAACTATTCCATGCATTTATCTTATATACTTTAAATTTAATACAACATCAAACCCAGTGAATAAAAACAACAAAAAACAAAAAAACATAGGTAGTATATTTTAACTTTGGGATTGTAATTGGGGTCGAAGCTCCACATATGTTGTTTGGGTGGTCTGGTCAAGCTTCATCCACACAAGACCACGTAATCTCTGATGCTCTGCGTCCAATTTTGCAATTTTCTTCACTCCCTCCAGGTCGTCATATGTTTGGGTGGTCAGGTCAAGCTTCATCTGGGCCAAGGCTGTAGGCCCTAGCAACTTCTTCCACACAAGACCACTTAATCTCCGACGCTCTGCGTCCAATTTTGCAATTTTCTTCACTCCCTCCAGGTGTTGCTTGTTTGCAACTTCTGCAGACCGTACGCTCATATTTTTCTTCAACATCTCAATTTTTGTTTCAGGTTGGGCTTTTTCTTCACTGAGTTGTATCACCATGCTAGAACACTCCTGTAAAGACCTTGAGGGACTTACCTGTAAGCAGTAGTAAAATAGAAATCGAAAGAAAGCAAAACACAGCAAAATATGCAAGATGTTTTCCATAACTTTTTGTATTGAAAGTAACTAATGCTTTGTTTAAGAGAGTAGTAGTGGTAATTGTAAAACTTAAGAAGAACTTGTGAACTTAAGAGCTTGAAGAATTGTTTATATAGGTTGAGTATTGTAAAACTAAACCAACATAAAAATGGTAAAAAATATCTCAGTAGAGAATTTCTCTTAATGAATCAATCATATACCAATTAAAAAGGAAAGTCAATATTTGTAAAAGTCATTCACAATATTTTTTTCCTTAGGCCAAATCCAATAAATAAAAAATATCAAGACTGTCATGATTAAAAATTAGGTTCCCATAATACTGAAAGTTACCTTATATATAGGTGAGTGCCATGTTGTCGCATATTCCATAGAAGGAACGAAAATTAATAGTAACATGTTAGCATCAATCACTAATCAATTAAGAGATCGATAATCAATTAGGGTCAATTAGGGATGAGAAAATTTGTTCAATTTACCATAAATAAATTATGAGCAATTAATTTTGTAAAATAATCCCTAATTATTTTTGTACCTAATTCAAATCATCAATTGTACAAAAATCAGTCCACGATGTAATTCAAGAAACGTGATACACAATCAGATGGTCATTACCAAAATCTTATTCAAATTATCACAAGATCAATCCAACCATAAAAATATAATGCGCAGTCTAATAGCCGAGAAATTTGCCAACTAATTCAAAGAAGATAGATAATTTCAAAATTCGGAATTATCAAACTATGACAAAATTGATCATTATTAAAATTTAGATTTTTCACATCTGGTAGTCTTAAAACATAAGCACACAAAATGGCAAAAAATCGGATGAAATAAATCATTCATGCATTGTTAATTCAGAGTTCGAAATCTGTTAAAGAAGGGGAAAAGAGATTAAAATTAAACACAAACATTTAAATATTTAGGCAAACCTGTGGATGGGTTTTTCATCTCTTTTTTGACAAACGGATCAATGGTACGGACAAGGTTGGTGGCGGGTGGACGACGGAGATGACCTGGAGCGGCGACGGTTGGTTCACAGAGGAGGTTGGAGAGGATTTTGCCATAGGTATCCCTTTGTCAACTAACTCTCTCACTTTATTTCCAAATAGTCAAAACTCAACTTCAACCACCAACTGGCCTCTAGCTGAATCGAAGAAGGTTGATGCATGCAGACTTGAACCATAACACAATGATACTATCTCGATACCCATACAAATAAAAAAAGGCCCATCTTCACCAAAACCAACCTTAGACATATGTTATACCACCGAATCCAAATACAAATGTAGCCTTTCTTACAATTATACACTTGCCATTTACCCCAAACCAGAAGAAAAATCTCATGAGTTCTGTCTATGTAATCTCATCACAGAAAAATCAAAGAACTAAAGTTGATCCACTAAAAGTCTATAAGAAAATATGAGAATAAGCTCATATGGCGCTATCTTGTAATACATTTAGAGATAATTAAGGAATTTCATCTATACCAATGCTATAACTAATTCGGATAGAAACCAAGATAGAAAAGTGGAATGTCTAGAGTGGCGTTGGTGTGCTGGTTCATCGCCGGAAAGGGGAAAATAGAGGGAGAGATGGTGATGGAGGCTGAGGGGCTGGTGGCGCGGCGCTGGCAGCGGAAAGGACGAACGGGAGGAGGCAGTGGTAGATATGGTATCGCCGGAGTAGGCGTTGGCGGCGCGGCGCGGCGAGGACGAACGACAGGAGGCAGTGGTAGATCTGGTATCTCTGGAGTAGGCGTTGGCGGCGCATATAGAGGGTGGTGGGAAAGCTATTGGAGAAGGGGGTCTCGGTGGCGCTGCTTCTCCGATCAGCGGTGGCAGCCATGGGAAACAGAGGTTAGATAGAGAGAGATGGAGAGAGGTTAGATAGAGAGAGAAGAGCAGCTGTTGTTTGGTTTTTGAATTAGGGTTAGGTTTTTGGATTAAAAAGGAAAGAAAGGTGTATCAGATCTCAGTCGTTGGATCCGTTTAGGATCAACGACTTAGATCTAAAAATTGAAAATTTGGAATTGAGTTTCAAAAATGGCTAGAATTGTAAGAAATTGGACAAAATTAAGATAAAAGGTGAATATATTTAGGCAAAATGAATTAAATTAGGGTGTTATTTAAATTAAAATAGGGATAATAGTATATAATAATAATAATTAAATAATACATAACAATATTAAATAATAAGTAATAAATAATAATAATAATAATTAAATAATAAATAATAATAATTAATAATAAATAATTTAATAAAATAAATAATGCTTAATAATGGAAAACTAGATATTGTGTTTGCAAAAATATGGATGTGCATAACTACGTGGAAAATAATTTAATAAATATTAATAAAAATTACATAATGTGCTAAATTTGAGTTTAAAAATTATGACAATGATACTAAAAGCTAAGAAATAATTTATGCATTTCCTTTAATTATAAATGCGACACGTCAGTATGTACTCAATGTAAGAATAATATTTAAAAATATTGATAGTTAAAATTAAATAATTTTGATATAATAACAGCCTAAAAGTGATATCGGGAGGTCAAAATTGGGTGTCAACAGAGTCGCCACCTAATTTTCAAGAAAAAATAGGAAACCTATTTATTTATTAACAAGTACTCCCTCCGTTTAAAAAGAAATGACTTACTTTCCTTTTTAGTTCGTTTAAAAAAGAATGACCCCGTTCATTTTTTGGCAATACTTTAATTTAAACTTTCCAAATGACATGTTTATGACCACAAGATTAAAGGACATTTTGATACATTTGACACTACTTTAGTTTAAGGCTACAAGATTCAAAAATTTTCTTTATTTTCTTAAACTTTGTGCCAAATCAAAGTAGGTAATTCATTTCGAAATAGAGGGAGTATGACGAAACCAATATAGATTCTAGGTAAGGATTCAAATTATTGCGAATGAAAGGGGTTAGACACCCTTCCTACAAATATAGTTCTCGGCCAGACTTAAGTTTATTATAAAAAGAAAAAAGAAAAAAGAAAAAAATCAATGCATGCAAATATAAATATAAAATATATATTAAAACAATATAATGCGTATGCTATCGTAAAATATATATATATATATATATATATATATATATATATATATATATATATATATAAGCAAAATATATAAATATGTACGTAAAGACAACATTGAATAAAGAAAAATTATTTTAAGAAAAAAATCTACATAATATCCATTAATGTAAAAATGTTAATTATTTGATTAAGTATCTAAATCAATTTTAATATAACTAGTAATGACCTAAATTTGCCTAAAGTGTGATGAGAATCGAGTGAAAAATAAAATATATCAGAAAAATTATATTAAAGAAAAATCTATGCAATATCTTTCAATGTATAAGTATGAATTAATTAAGTAAGTATCTAAATTAATTTAATTTTTTAATATAAATATTAACGACCTATATTTACCTAAACACGTGATGAACATTTGTAAAAAGCATTTCCGTCCAATGCCCCAAAAATAAATTTTACACTATAATTTATATTTTGTACAAGTGTAAAAATATAAAAAATGCAAACACAAAATTTAAACACTTCGTTAAATGTCACTCCCGTCAAGTATTCCCAACCTGGATAAACACTTGTAAATAAAAATGTTTGTAACAAATAAATAATTATCAAAATAAATTGAAAATATTTGTGTGCTTATATGTATAAAAATATATAATTTTTTAAAAGATGGGCTCAGATTAAATTTTAAATACGACATACGAAGTGGTTGTTGATTTATTAGTCATCCTAACTCGTGTTGCCAAGATACGAATCATAAAACTTTTACGTTATAAAAATTTCATCATTGCCCAAATTTATTTATTTTATTACGTATTTATATATATAATATACGTCTTTTTATTTGTATAGGCCTCAAAAATTGATGAAAAATTTCTTCATTGGCCACAAAGGGAGATAACAAATGACTCAAAAATAACCCTAACACTGTCTATTTATATTTGTCCACAAAGGGAGATAACAAATGACCATCCTAAAGAGTGTAATTTTCAAATAGTATCACACATAATTAAAGAGTGTAATCAAATAATATTTTTATGAAGCAATCTAACTAAACATGATTTGACAATCCCCATTATTTAATTAATCTACACTTCCACTTTGTTGTAAAACAGTATCTTGCCTCATTAATCATGTTGTAAATTTTCATAACTAGATTTGGTGAAGTTGTTTATTTAATAATCTTCATTTAAACATAACTAAGAATCAAATAATTAATTAAACCAGAAGAACTAATACCCTATATGCAATGCACCAACAAATTAAATTTGTTTGCAATACCTTATTTAGCCCTATCTTCGTAATTGTTAACACAAATTAATACAGTACTAAAATTTTGGTTGCTTAATTAGTTATTCCCATTTAAACATTAACTAAGAGACAAAACTAAACCACAAGAATTAATACCCAATATGTAATGCACCAACAAATACCTTATTTTAGCCTTATCATGTATACTAAAAAATAAATTCTAAAATGTTGGTTGCTTAATTGATATTCAATCATATCAATACCGTTCAATCTTAAATAGAAATATTATAATGTTTTCATAAAATTAAATAAAAAAGGGTGTAAAACAGAAAATTAATTCTATTTTGGGGGATGTAAATTAGATTTTGAGGAAATATGGGTGTAATAAAGAGGACACATGTGTCGTTTTCAAGCAATTAAAAGGGTCATTTTTGACAAGTTGATAAAAATAAGTATTAAACATGTGCAATGGATACAGTACACTAGTAATTGTCAGTCACACATGAATGCAATTTGATCCTTCTATGGGAAAAAAGTGAGGATTTACATGTGGTGCTTCCTTTTAAGCATTTATTTTGGTCCACAAATATTATGTTTTCTCTATTTATTTTTATTTATTTATATTTGAAAACTTGATATTTTTACTAGAGCATCCTTCGTTATTATAAGTCGTTTCATCTCACTAACTATTAGGTGAATTGAAAATAAAAGAGAGTTATTGGGTATACTAAAACTTCTGTTATGTGCAAAATTGAAAGAAAAAATCAATAAGAATTTAGTGTATGCAATCTTGTTATGCATGTCTGTAACTTGAATCGATGACTTAATAATATGGTAAAAGTGATTTTTTTTACTATAGTAAAAAATAAAGGTGGATAGAGGTAGTACTATATTCGTTTGTCTCAAATTATCTATCATTATTACTAAAAATAGTTATTGTTTCAAGAAAATACCGAATATGTTAGGATATAAATAAAGGTTAAATTTTGAAAATATTTTTTCCAGTTAATATTTTTTTAGAGTCGTGTAAAAAAATGCACGATATTTTATTGACTTTTGCAGAACGCACAATATTATAAAATTACAATTCTATTGGTTAATCAGCATTCCTTCCAATAAAACATTTATAAAATTTTAATATTTTCACAAACACATTTATCGTATAATTTTATTTTTTTAAAGGAAGAAGTGATGGGCTATGTAATATTTACAGCCTTTAGAAACATTCTAAACTGTAAAAATAACAACTATATTTTGTAGAATTTTGAAATATATCAAAATCTACCTTAGAAACCTATACAAGTAGCTATTTTAATATTTTAAAAGATTCTTAAAAAGAAAAGTCAATTTCTTTAACTTTCTAATATTCGAAATTTAGTAATCCAACCAATATACATTCCTTCAAACAAGTCTTATTTCACGAAAAATACCTATCAACAACAATTTTCTCAATATTAGTGTTCAAATTTGAAACTTTTAGTTAATGATGAAAAAATATTATCGAACCCACCACATATTTACCGGTGATATTCCAAACCAAATAAACATTTATATATGTAGACAGATATTGAGGTAGTGGTAAGATTCACGTATACTTCAGACCTTATTTGTGAAATTTTACTGTTATGTTGTCGTATTCTTATGAATAATTCTCTTTGGCATGACACATAGGTACAGAGTCCTATTCTGCCAAAGATCCATTAAATTCTGTTTACAAATATGACCATTCTATTCACTTGTACTTATTTTTTCTTTTGGGTCTATTCTATTCATTCGTACAGTGTTAATAATTGATCTTACTTTTACCTTCATTCATTCCTTTTCACACACAAAAAAAGATTACCTTATGACGCTCCCCTCTATCATTCTTTTTCTTACTTTAACCTTCTATTTACTATGTATTTCCCCACTAGATACAGTGATTCACCTTTTATAGTAACATTTTCAACACAAAAATAATTTTAAAAAAGAAATAGAATAGTGAAGAGCTTTAATTTAAAAGACAGAATTTAAGTTTACATGTACGAAAGCTTGATGTGATGTAATCCAAAGAATAAATTCACGCTAAGTAGTCTAGACCTAAAACGGACCATATGCAGGGGCGGAGCTACGTGAACTTCAGATCCAAACCCCTTTCATCAAAAAATTATATTGTATATACGTATGATTTTTTTTCTATGTGTATATATATTAATTTGACCTCCCTGACGCAATCAAAAAACTTGATTCAGTGGCATAGGGGGTGCAAACTTTCACGCAAAGGGCCTGTCGGTCTTTGGTTTGAGACCCATTCACGATAGGTTTTTAATTTATTTTTTTTGCTTTCTATTTTTGAACCCCCTTGATAAAAATCCTACCTCAGCCACTGACTATGTGTTATCATGAACTTGAATCTTGAGTGTTAGTTGTCACGAAGTCATATATAAAATGATATATTTGAGTTTTTGCAATTGGAAATAAAACTGTGTTGGATGCATCGCTCCTAAAATAGGTCATTCAGTATGTGAATTTTGATTTAGTCGTACCTCAATATAAATACCAGACACAAAATACACACAAAAAAGGAAGAGACTCCAATAGAGCAAAACAAGTCACATATTTTAGCATATGATTACAAAATATACATGTTCAACCTTCATGTTTATACTCCAGTAGATCAAAACAAGTCACATATTTTAGTATATAATTACAAAATATACATGTTCAACCTTCATGTTTATACTCCAGTAGAGCAAAACAAGTCACATATTTTAGCATATGATTACAAATTATACATGTTCAACCTTCATATTTATACTCCAGTGGAGCAAAACAAGTCACATATTTTAGCATATGATTACAAAATATACATATTCAACCTTCTTGTTTATACTCTAGTGGAGCAAAACAAGTCACATATTTTAGCATATGATTACAAAATATACATGTTCAACCTTCATGCTCATACTCCAATAAAGCAAAACAAGTCATATATTTTAGCATATGATTACAAAATATATATGTTCAACCTTCATGTTTATACTCCAGTAGAGCAAAACAAGTCATATATTTTTGCATATGATTACAAGTCATATATCTTTACATATGATTACAAAATATACATGTTCAACCTTCACGTTTATACTCCAGTAGAGCAAAACAAGTCACATATTTTAACATATGATTACAAAATATACATGTTGAACCTTCATGTTTATACTCCAGTAGAGCAAAACAAGTAACATATTTTAGCATATGATCCCAAAATATACATGTTCAACCTTCATGTTTATACTCCAGTAAAGCAAAACAAGTCATATATTTTAGCATATGATTACAAAATATATATGTTCAGCCATTACGTTTATACTCCAGTAGAGCAAAACAAGTCACATATTTTAGCATATGATTACAAAATATACATGTTCAACCTTCATTGTTTTTACTCCAGTAGAGAAAAACAAGTCACGTGTTCGAGCATAAGACCGTGTGTTCACAAGCGTATACAAACAACCATTTCACCTAAGGATCATCTTGTTCTCAGTGACCCTCTATGCCATGTGACTTTAGAGTTAACGGGATCTTATTTTCCAATGATAAAAAGGGTTCATAAATAGGATGTTTGGTTCCCTTCACCGGACACAAACAAGCTAGGTAGCCATGCATCTGGTTGTTGAAGTTGAACAATGGCAGCTTACTATTCACTGGTGTGATAGACTCCTCTTCTTTAGACACTGGCGCGCCAGATATGTCCTATTAATTTCGGTAGAAGAAATCTGGATGAGGAAGCCGTTCCTCATACATGTAAGATGATATCGAAGAACTGTGATCGCGAATGTGTAAAGATAGACATTTTGAAGCTACTTAAGTATAAACACAAACATGTAGATGATATCAGAGAATTTTTATCACATGGACATGTAAAAATAGACATTCTGAAGCTACTTAAGTATAAAACATCCTACTTAAGTATAAACACGCATACATTTTGCAGCTACTTAAGTATAAACACAGACATTTCGAAGCTACTTAAGTATAAAATATCCTACTTAAAAGCGTAAACGCGGACATGTAGATGATATCGAAGAATTGTTATCATATGGATATGTAAACAGAGACATTTTAATGCTACTTAAGTATAAACACATTACACAGACATGCAGATGATATAAGAGAATTGTTACCATGAATATGTAAACATGCAGACATTTTGAAGCTACTAGAGTATAAAACACAGACATGTAGATGATATCGAAGAATTGTCATCATAAATATAATAGAGACATTTTGAATCTATTTAAGTATAAACAGAGACATGTAGATGATATAGGAGAATTATCATCGTGGATGATATCGAAAAACGATTATCATGAATGATATCGAAGAACTGTTATCATGAATATGTAAACACAAGACATTTTGAAGCTTCTCAAGTATAAAATATCCTACTTACCAAGAAATTGAGTTCTTGATTGTCAGCGCCAAGATATATCTCGATCAGCTTGTGTAAATCAGCTAACGTTGAACCTTTAACAACCTTTAGTGTAGTGATAATAATCCCTGGATTTTCCTTTGATAAATCTACCCATTTCACGTGCACGTCCAGATCAACGCCTATGATTTCAAATGTAGGGTTGAAGTTCTCCTTTGAATCGTTAACTTTCTTGCTAGAGAGATTATGTAATTTTCTTGTAGGTGAATCCTCTCTGATTTCTTTAACTGGAGGTGATTTCGATTCAGTTGTTATACACTGCTGAGAGAGTTCTCTAGGATTTCCACAAAGTTTGAATATATTTTGAATTAGTTCTTTTCTTAAAGGGATAATATCACTAGAAAGATCATCGGAACGATCTTCTACTAGAGTTGCATGCAATAAATTGTGATGGAGCATGGTGGAATGTATTGTCTTTTCCTCAATAACCTCTTTTTGCACCTCCTCGACAGGGGGGTTCTCTTTATCCCCTTCACGGTCGTTACCTTCTTCTTTCTCCTCAAATACGGTGCTCAAGAACGATTTGTTGGTGAAATGTTGCAACAAATCGATAAAAGGATCTTTAACTTCCCTTGTATCGCTTATGCTAGGATAGCCCAAAAATGCCTGAACTGTGTTAGTTTCTGCTTTATCGACGGCCGCATCCTGCCTTCCACAGTTCATATCAATAGATCTATCCAAATCCATAGATTTCACCATTCTTGCATCTTCAGAGTAAATCTCCAGTAGCCTTTTCCCAAAGTTGTTCCCCTCTATTTCTGTTGATATATTGACAACCCTTGAATGCCAAAGCTCGGCCTCGATCTCCTCCGAGCACCTTTTAAGTATTTCAAACTCTTGTTGCTACTGGAAGATTCTATCTTCCATCTTCCTCCTTTCCATCTCTAGGAATTCATTTGCCATTTTCTGACACTGCTGTATCTTCTTTTCAAATTCATGTTTCAACATCTGAGTTCGCTCGTTTACTTTAACAATGAAATCCTCCTCCATTGTCTCCACTCCTCCTTGTAATGCTAATTCAAGTTTAGACCTTAACGTAACAATTTCTTCTTCTTTATTCATAAGCTTTCTCTTAGCTTCGTTACACTCTTTCTCTTTGAGCTTATTCTCCATCTGAAGCTTGTGGATAAACTGATCCATTGCCGCAATCCTTGACCCCAAAATAACCGCTGAGGAAGAATCTTCTGCACCTTTCTCCTTCAATGGCGTATGAGGGCCACGGACAATGCATTTTTCTTTTCCACCGTACTCTAGAGTAGAGATGGTTTTGTGGAGCTCTTTAGGATCTGGACTGGCACACAATATCATGAGAATTTTGGATTTGTCATCCACAATAGAATCCTACATGAAATAGTTGAATCAACTTCCTACAACGACTAGTACAACTCCCAAATTGTTTGTGGCTATGTCGCTTGGTTCCTTATAAAATGATGCTGGTGCGCGTAAGATCCTCCAAAAATTACTGATTTTTGGACGATTCAATATGGAGATAGCAATATTTTTGGAGGATCCAAGCAATATAGATATGTTATATACACAAGATGTAGTACCTGTAAGAGCATAGTTAACTTGCTGTCTCGGAATGGCACGTGGGAATCACCGTTAGCAATGGACTCAACCACCCTTTTAAGTGCACTGTTTTCCTGATTGATCTTTCCAGTCTGCGTAATTTGATTGTCGGATTAGTATCAAATGCATCAAGAGCTAAAATCATACATTTCAAATTACTGTTCATAGGAAATTTGGAAAAAAACTTTAAAGAAGCGAGGAAAGTAAAAAACGTGGAACTTTACCTGTATTTTTTCTTCCATGCCAGTTTGACCATCTTGTTCTTTATTCTCGGAACCAGCTATATCGACAAGCATTAGTCGCCCTCCTACTGTTGGAACATCAATAATCATCTGCAACAACATTTAGCTTCCTTCGTAAAAGATGAAGACATATCCTTGCTGGAAACAGAAAACAAATGAAACTCTTTCCATTTAGACATCGGTAAACATATATTCAGGATTGATACCATGTAGTGGCTCCGAGAGCTCCTCTCATTGCACAATTTACTTTTCACTATTCTTCTCTTCTCCACTTTCTGAATCTTCTTTGATATCTTTGTAGCCTCAGTACCAGAAATAAAAGTTGCATTCTTTGCCTTTTTACCGATAACATCAAGTCTCACCTGCAAAAGTAAAAACACAGGGCAAGCATTATACAGAGAAATACTAAGTAGTACAAGTCATACTAGCTTTCGTCTGTCTAACTTTAGCATATCCTTATATTCTGGCTTGTGTAGCTATGTTAGGCATACAGATCAATAATGGAAAGATCAATGGCACTATGGCGAAAATATGTACCAAGGAATTAGGCAAAGTACTATAAATCATAGGTAGTTCAATTATTAAGTGAAGTACTATAAATCATTAGAATTCAGTACTTAATGATAACACCGTCGATTGAAAGTCGAGTATAGAAATGTAAGGTCAAAATGCAAAAGTCAATTTATCTGAGGAGATATATAAGATAACACTGACCACGTTTCCCTGTTTAAGCTTAGGTCATGTCTAAACATGCACAACATGGATAAATTACCAAGTAGTCCTCATCAATTGAGAGAAACTAGAGCATTTTCTTAAATGCGTTCAATACAATAAGAACAATATCAGTGCCTCGATCAAAACAAGTTGGGTTTGAGCCAAATGAATCCTGACTAACCATGTTTCCCCGTTTAAGCTCAACTAATGTCTAAACCTGCTCAATTTTGGATAAATATAATGTGAGAAAATGGGAAATTTATAGATAATTTTGTGTGATTAAACTAGAGAATTTTCTTAAACGTGCTCAATATTACTACTACAACTACAACACCTAAATCCCAAACAAGTTGAATGTGATATAGTCGCAGACCAGGTTTGTGCATTTAAGCTCAACTAATGTCTAAACGTGCTAATTTTGGATAACCATAATTTGATAAAACAGGCAATACTTCTCTCCTTTTCTTCCATAGATAATTTAATGTGTTTTATAGAGAAACTAGAGAATTTTCTTAAACGTGCTCAATACTACAACCATAAAACCTCAATCGCAAACAAGTGAAGTGTGCCATATGAATCATCACTAACCATTTTTCTCTGTTTAGGTTCAACTCATGTCTAAAGTGCTCAGTACAACCACAACAACACCTCAATCCCAATCAAGTGCTTGTGAGTAAACACCAGATGGATCTGACAAATCTTGTTTAGCACAACCTTTGTACACAAACTTAGTGTAATCTGAATCAGATTTAGCTAGTGGGGTTAGCTTAAGAATGGTAAATGTAACCAAAAAAGTGAGAATATGCAAAATGGCTTTGTGGGCAAGTCCATTTTTTTTGGATTCTTGATTGATTATTCCATTGTTGTTTGGGTCTTTTTTGAAGTTTTTTTTGGTTACTTTTTTGGAAAGTGAAATCAAGAAAGTATTGAAGGAAAGTGTAAATACAACTCTCTTTTATTGTGCAATATAGTGGTTATCTTTACTACTAATAGTACACTGTAGACAAAAAGAGAAAATTCAGTCCGGGCTATCGAAAAAGAGCTCATTATAAAGGTGTATTGTACGCTGCCTTAACTTGCATTCAGTAATTTTACTAGTTACTCCAAGGCTCCCCTTCGTACGCTGTAGACAAGAGATGAAAAAATATGATTTCTTGGTAAAGAGTCTCTCTACTTCAACTTGATTCGGCAATATAAATTGTGTACACTTTATCTCCTCAAATTCCACTTTATGAGATTACACTGAATATGTTATTGTTGTTGTTATTATTTTTCGATCTAAAAATATGAAGTTTGATACTAAAATATGTTGGTTTTTTCCGAAAATGTGTCAGAGTCTATTAAAACCAGTCTCTCTGCTTCATTCCGAGCTAGGAACATAGATTGTGTATATTTTATTACTCTAAATCCCACTTTATGTGAATACAGTAGGTACGTTATTGTTGTTTGGTATGAAAATGTCCTAAGTCGGGTCTATCAGAAACAGTCTTTCTACTTCAGCTTGAGTCGCTAATATAAATTGTGTACACTTTACCTCTCAAAATTTCACTTTATGAGAATACACCAAATACGTTGTTGTTGTTGTTATTTTTTGATCTGAAAATATGACGTTTGATATTAGTACTATTTTCTCTTTCTCATTTTACGCGTCACGCTTTTCAATTTTAGATTATCCCAAGGAAAAACTAAATTGTTTTAGAATACAAGTTTAAAAATTCCTTCTTTTTCGTCAAATTTCGAGTCGAGTCAAATTAACCACATAAAATGAAAGGAAGGAAATAGAATATTTCAAAAAATAGTCCCTTTTTTTTTAAAAAAAATAATAAATATAATTTTTAAAAATGAGAATATGTAAAATGGCTTTGTGGGCAAATTCAATTTCAAAAATAGTATATCTTTAAAAAATATAATATAAGTGTAATAATATTTTTAAAATGTCTAACAAAATTAACTATAACAAAAAAATATATAATATTTTTAAAAAGTTCAAACAACTTAGTTACTAAGAATATTAACATTTGATGAAAAAATATTATTATTTGAGAATGAGAACAAAATATTGTACTATAATAAAAACAAAAAAACAACTCATAGGGTGATGTAAATATTCCCTAGGTAAGAGAGAGGTGGAAAATTAACTATATAAGTTTGACCAAAGTACATTTATTGTGACAACCTTATTAAATTCCAATATTTGAAATTTGAATATTTTGGGGGGTATATTTGCCTCTTATGTTCAAAATATAATAATATTTTCCTGTCATGTATATTAAATAATGAAGTTTAACTAATATTATGTGAAGTATAATAGATTCTTGTGATTTATGTGAGTAATGTAAGAATTAATATTTAATGTTGTTTTAATTGAATTAATTATCTGATATTTGTTGTTGATGAGAGGTATAATATTATCCATTGAATTTAGTTGCGATACGTGAAAATTAATTCAGATACCACAGTTATATAAAAGAAACTTCAATGCGAAGACTCTGGCTCGAGTACTTATCCCTCTGCGTCAATCACGTATAACATTCCAAATCTAATCACCACCACTGATCTCATCAAATCATAACCGTTCATTTCCTGTCCCAATAGAGAAAATCAATGGTCTCAAGTTCGGGCACCGAATATGGAGAAAATTTCATTGAAAGCATCATCCTCAGAATGGACCTTGTAGTGCGCGATCCAGATTAGTCGACAATATGTGATCCAAATGAGAAAGAGCTCCATAACAGATATCGAACATTAGGTGGGAAACTGAAAAAAAATAATCTCATCACCACCACTAATCACATCAAATCATAATTGTTCATTCCTTGTCTCAATGGACAAAATCACTAGTCTCAAGTTTTGACACTAAATATGGAGAAAATCCCCTGAAGAATGTCATCCCGAAAATGAGCCTTATAGTGTGTGATCCAGATTAATCAGCAATGAGTGATCCAAAATTAGACATAGCTCCATAACAGATATCAGACATTCGATGGAAAACTAAAAAACAAAATAAAAAGCCTCATCACCACCGTTGATCTAATCAAATCACAACTTGTAGTGTGCGATACAAATTGGTCGATAATACGCTATTCGAATTAGACAGAGCTACACGACAGATACCAAACACTAGGTGGGAAACTACAAAACAAAACAAAAATTTCATCACCATCACTGATCTAATCAAATCACAACTTGTATTGTGCGATCCAGATTAGTCAATAATGCACGATCCAAATTAGAGAGAGCTACAGGACAGATACCATACACTAAGTGGGAAACTAAAAACCACCCCCACCATTGATCTAATCAAATCACAACCGCCAGTGTGCGATCCAGATTAATCAACAATGCGCGATCTGAATTGGACAGAGTTTCACGACAGATACCAGACACTAAGTGGTAAACTGAAAAACAAAACAAAAATTCTCACCAGCACCATTGATCCAATCAAATCACAACTCGTAGTGTTCGATTCAAACTAGTCGATAATACGGGATCCGAATTAGACAGAGCTTCACGATAGATACCAGACACTAAGTGGGAAACTGCAAACAAAACAAAAAATCTCATCACCACCATGGATCTAATCAAATTACAACTTGTAGCGTGCGATTCAAATTAGTCGATAATATGAGATTGGAACTAAAAAGAGCTTCACGACAGATACCATACACTAGGTAGAAAACTACAAAACAAAAAATCTCATCACCATCACTGATTTAATCAAATCACAACTTGTAGTTTGCGATCCAGATTAGTCGATAATGCGAGATCCGAATTAGATAGAGCTTTATGACAGATACCAGATACTAGGTGAGAAACTACAAAACAAAAGAAAAAATCTCATCACCACCATTGATCTAATCAAATAACAATCCGTAGTGTACGATCCAGACTAGTGGATAATGCACAATTCGAATTAGATAGAGCTTCACAACAGATACCAGACACTAAGTGGGAAACTGAAAAACAAAACAAAAAATCTCATCTCCACTATTGATCTAATCAAATAACAATCCATAGTGTGCGATCCACATTAGTCGATAATGCGCGATCTAAATTAGACAGGGCTTCACTATAGATACTAGACACTAGGTGCGAAACTACAAAACAAAACAAAAAAAAAAGTCTCATCTCCACCATTGATCTAATCAAATCACAACTCGTAGCGTGCAATCCAAATTAATTGATAATGTGCGATTCGAATTAAATGCGTGATCCGAATTAGATATAACTTCACGACAGATACCAGACACTAGGTGGAAAACTACAAAACAAAATAAAAAATCTCATCACAACCATTGATCTAATCAAATAACAATCCGTAGTGTGCGATCCACATTAGTCGATAATGCGCAATCCGAATTAGACAGAGCTTCACAATAAATATAAGACACTGGATGAGAAACTAAAAAAACAAAACAAAAAATCTCATCACCACTATTAATCTAATCAAATCACAACTCGTAGTGTGTGATCCAGATTAGTCGATAATGCGCTATTCAAAATAAATGCGTGATTCGAATTAGATAGAACTTCATGATAGATACCAGACACTAGGTGAGAAACTACAAAACAAAATAAAAAATCTCATCACCACCATTGATCTAATCAAATAACAATCCATAGTGTGCGATCTACATTAGTCTATAATTCACGATCCGAATTATACAGAGATTCACAACAGATATCAGACACTGGATGAGAAATAGAAAAAACAAAACAAAAAATCTCATCAACACCATTGATTTAATCAAATCCCAATCTGTAGTGTGCAATCCAGATTAATCGACAATACGTGATCCGAATTAGCCAGAGCTCCATAACAAATACCAGGCATTAGATAGGAAACTGAAAAACAAAATAAAAATATCATCACCATTACTGATCTAATCAAATCACAACTCGTAGTGTGCGATCTAGACTAGTCGATAATGTGCTATCCAAACTAGACAGAGCGTCACAACAGATACTAGACACTAGGTGAGAAACTACAAAACAAAACAAAAATCTCATTAATCAAATTATAACTCGTATTGTGCGACCTAGATTAGTCAATAATGTGAGATTCAAATTAGAGACAAAGCTTCAGGACAGATATCAGACACCAGGTGAAAACTACAAAACAAAACAAAAAACTCATCACAACCATTGATCTAATCAAATCACAACCGTCCATTCCTTGTCCCAAATTCATCTTCATTCACCTCACTTTCCCACTTTTCTCCTTCATAAACCCTCACTTTCTCTTTGTCTTCACCCAAAGAGAGATATACACACTCAAAATTTACACTTTCTTTTTTTTGGTATACATAATATACACACACTATATACAAAGAGAGTGGGGGAAAATACATAGGGATTCAGATCAAGAAAAGCTATTTATTGGTGGAATATCATGGGAAACAACAGAAGAGAAGATGAAGGAGTATTTTCAAGTGTATGTGATGTTTTACAAATTGTTGTAATGATAGATAAGATTATTGAAAAGCCTAGAGGATTTGGTTTTGTTGTATTTGCAGATCCTAGTGTTCTTGATAGAGTTTTTCAAGATAATCATGTAATTGATGGCCGCATGGTGAGTTTTTTTTTAAACTATTTTAGCTTCTGGTGTTTCATTATTTTTGATTAGTTCTATATTTGTGCTTGTTGGGTTGTTAGTTTTTGCTGATTCTTGGATTTTGGGATTTTGGGGCTGTTGGTTTTTGCTGATTCTTTGATTTTGAGCTTGTGGGGTTGTTAGTTTTTGTTGATTCTTGGATTTTGGGATTTCGGGGCTGTTGGTTTTTGCTGATTCTTTAATTTTGAGCTTGTGGGGTAGTTAGTTATTGCTGATTCTTTGATTTTGAGCTTGTGGGGTTGTTAGTTTTTGCTGATTCTTGGATTTTGGGACTGTGGGGTTGTTAATTTTTGCTAATTCTTTGATTTTGAGCTTGTGGTGTTGTTAGTTTTTACTGATTCTTGGATTTTGGGCTTATGGGGTTCTTAGTTTTTGCTGATTCTTGAATTTTGGGATTTGTATTTATGGAGTTTTGGTTAAATGAGCTGACTTGTGATTGTTTTTGGGTGTTTCATGTGTTTTTGCCTAATATTATCATGACGTGACTTTTGGATATTGTTATACATATATACACCTTATATATGGAGAAAATGTGGAGAGGAAGAGAGGGAAAAAGCATGGATTTAGATAAAGGAAATATTTTTATTGGTGGGATATCATGGGAAAATCCAGAAAGAAGATGAAGGAGTATTTTCAAGTGTATGGTGATGTTTTACAGACTATATTAATGATAGACAAGATTACTGGAAAGCCTAGAGGATTTGGTGGTGTTGTATTTGCAGATCCTAGTGTTCTTGATAGAGTTCTTCAAGATACTCATGTAATTGATGGTCACACAGTGAGTTTTTTTTACTCTATTTTAGCTTCTGGTGTTTTATTATTTTTTATTAGTTCTGTATTTGTGGTTGTTGGGTTGTTAGTGTTTGCTGATTCTTGGATTTTGGGATTGTGGGTTTGTTAGTTTTTGCTGATTCATGGATTTTGACCTTGTGGGGTTGTTAGTTTTTGCTGATTCTTGGATTTTGGGATTGTGGGGTTGTTAGTTTTTGTGATTCTTGGATTTTGGGATTGTGAGCTTGTTAGTTTTTGATGATTCTTGGATTTTGAGCTTGTAGGGTTGTTAGTTTTTGCTGATTCTTGGATTTTGGGACTATAGGGTTGTTAATTTTTGCTGATTCTTTGATTTTGAGCTTGTGGTGTTGTTAGTTTTTACTAATTCTTGGATTTTGGGCTTATAGGGTTCTTAGTTTTTGCCAATTCTTGAATTTTGGGATTTGTATATGTGGAGTTTTGGTTAAATGAGCTGACTTGTTATTGTTTTCTGGGTGTTTCATGTGTTTTTGCCTAATATTATCATGACGTGACTTTTGGATATTGTTATACATATATACACCTTATATATAGAGAAAAGTGGAGAGAAAGAGAGGGAAAAAAGCATGGATTCAGATAAAGAAAAGCTTTTTATTGGTGGGATATCATGGAAAAAAACAGAAAGAAGATAAAAGAGTATTTTCAAGTGTATGGTGATGTTTTACAGACTGTATTTATGAGAGATAAGATTACTGGAAAGCCTAGAGGATTTGGTTTTGTTGTATTTGCAGATCCTAATGTTCTTGATAGAGTTCTTAAGGACACTCATGTAATTGATAACCATACGGTGAGTTTTTTGGATATTTGTTCATGCTTTATTTGTGTTTTTTCTATTATTTTGGATTGTGAGATTGTTTGTTTTTGTTGATTCTTGGATCTTGAGCTTGTGGTGCTGTTAGTTTTTGCTGATTCTTGGATTTTGGGATTTTGGGGCTGTTGGTTTTTGCTGATTCTTTGATTTTAAGCTTGTGGGGTTGTTAGTTTTTGTTGATTCTTAGATTTTGGGATTTTGGGGCTGTTGGTTTTTGCTGATTCTTTGATTTTGAGCTTATGGGGTTGTTAGTTTTTGCTGATTCTTGGATTTTGGGATTTTGGGGCTGTTGGTTTTTGCTGATTCTTTAATTTTGAGCTTGTGGGGTAGTTAGTTATTGTTGATTCTTTGATTTTGAGCTTGTGGGGTTGTTAGTTTTTGCTAGTTCTTTAATTTTGGGATTGTGGAGTTGTTAGTTTTAGCTGATTCTTGGATTTTGGGATTATGTGCTTGTAGCGTTATGGGTTAAATGAGCTTGACTTTGGTGATTGTTTTCTCTGTGTTTACTAATGTGGCATTTCTATTTTAGGATGTGTTTTTGCTTCTATTGTGATGAGAAGATGTTTCTCTTTTCTTTGTGGCTTTTGGGTGTTGTTTATATTTCTGATTTTTGTTTTTTTAGATTTTATGCTTGTGGATCTTTGGTTAAATAAGCTGACTTTTTTATTGTTTTCTGGTTGTGTCCTGATGTGTCAGTTCCAATTCAGGATGTGTTTTTGTGACTGTTATCTTGACATTTGTGCTCTTTTCTTGCTATTTTTCCTTGTTGAGTTCTGATTCAGATGTTTCTTAGTTTGAATATGTTCTCTAGGTACTAAAGTTTAAATCTTTTTTTGGCCTAAGATCTTCATTTCTTTAGCTGATTAATGCTTATGAATTTTTTTGTTCTGGTATCTTCTTCTGGTTGAGCTTATGTAATCAAGCTCTCCTGATATTTAAAGTAAAATCTGCATTTTTATATTGCATTTTCTAATAAGAAATAGTTTCTCTTGAGTCAATTTTGTGGTTAGACAGATTCTCCTTATATTTAACATAAAGTCAACATCTTTTATATTGAGGACTTTTGTAAATAATGGTTTATTGAGTCAATTTTGTGAGTAGACAATTCGTTGCATATGTTCTTTTGATGTGAAAATGGTGGATGAGGTTGCATAATTTGTTGCAGTAGTTCTGTCATGCGTTTGAATGCCATATGTGCTGAATGATTCCCAACCTCATAATGTGTTGTGTATTGGTCTTTCGCATATGTGTGGTGATTTTTGCTATAATGTGTGTCGCTTTTATTCTCGAATCAAATTACTTGTTATACAATGGGTGGCCTTGCTTGGGATCGATTTATAGTAGTAGTAGTTCTTGTTGTAGTACAACTTCTTCCTTCTGCTGCATAGTGGTCAGTTTTGTATAAGCACTAATTTTGCTAGGTGGAGTGTCTCTGTTGTGCGTTCCAAAGATGGAATTGTGCAGCAAAATGTGTTTCATTATCAAGCCATGTGTTTGATGCAATAGATGGAAAATGGGATGATTATTTCCTCCTCTTTGATGTTTTTGACACTTCTTGGTGTGATAGTGATGAAATGATATCTGACTTGTTGAAAAGAACATCCTAAAATGTGGAACGTAGTATTATTGTTATGCAGTGTGTGGGCTCATTGATAGAGTCATGTTTTTCTTCTTTCTGTTGATAGTGTCCAGATAGGTTTATTTTAGTCTAATGTCCTCTTTTGAATTGTTAACGACAATAGATAATGGTTTATTCACAATGAGTTCTGCAGTGGTGAAGGTAAGTAGGTAACTGATTAAAGCACTATGATGATGGTTTATTTTAGTTTAATGGTGCGCCTTCTTCTAATTTAGAGCATTGTTTGCCCTACACATTTTAATGACTTAATAGAGTATTTAAAACTTGAATCATCCCTTCGTTGCTAGTTGCACACCAAATGGAAACTTCCTGTGGTGATGTCTTAAATAAACGTATCTTTTAAGTTCAGTTTTCTTGTGTAATAGTGACATCGCTTGGGTAAAGGTGCTTCTGTTTAAGAATTTTAAATCATTTGTACATCTGTTGGGTTTTCCAGACCTGTTGTTCCATATATACTTTCAGGATGTCGTAAGCAAGACGCTTGCAGGTTCAACAGAAGTTTAGTACATTTCAGATGATAATTTGATGTCTTTTAGTAGAGCTTTCCCCCAAAGTAATAATCTAGTTGATGGAAACTTCCGCTAAGATTTTGGGCATTTTATAATAAAATCTGTCCTTTTGAGTCTTTATCTTGCTTGCTTCTTAATTTGTTCTTTTGTTACTTAGCTCAATGGTATTTTTTCTTTATAGGTTGAGGCTAAGAGGGCCTTGTCCAGAGAGGTGCAGGGTCCAAAATCTGGAAATATAGGTAGTGCTAGAAGTTTTAGAGGCGGTGGAAATAACAGGACCAAGAAAATATTTGTTGGTGGATTGCCTCCCACGCTGACTGAGGATGGTAATGTCACTGATGTAGCAGTTATGTTTGATCAGCAGACCAGCCGACCTCGTGGGTTTGGATTCATTTCATTTGATTTTGAAGATGCAGTAGATAGGGTTTTACACAAGACATTTCATGATCTCAGTGGGAAACAAGTGGAAGTAAAGTGTTCTCTTCCAAGAGATGGTAGTTCTGGTGGTTTTGGTGGTCGCTCCACGGGCAACGGTGGTAGAGTTATGGGTGGTGGAAGTTACCAGGGGTATGGTGCATCTGGTGACTATCCCAGTTCTTATGACAGAATGGATACCAACAGATACATGTAGTCACAAAACACTGTAGGTGGCTATCCACCTTATGGTTCCTCCGAATATGGTACACCGGGTTATGGTTATGGATCGTCCAACAATGGCATGGGTTATGGTGCTTATGGAAGTTATGGTGGAGCCAATCCTGGCTATGGGGCTGTCAATCCTGGATATGGTGGTCCAGCAGTTACTGCAGCCTTCGGGAATTCAAATGTGCCTGGTGCTGGTTATGGTAGCGGTCAAGCTGGTGGATCAAGAAGCTCGTAGGGCTCTCAGGGTCCTTCTGGATATGGGAACATGGGCTATGGTAATGCATCATGGGGTGCTTCAAGTGCTGGTGGTGGAGGTGGACCAACTAATGGAGGATCTGCTATTGGTCAGTCTCGAGCTAGAGCCACATGTTATAGAAATCATGGTTATGGCTATGGTGGATATGGTGGAGGTGATGGTGCTTATGAAAATTCAGTTGGTGGAAGTGGTGCATCGGGAGACATACAATCCGGTGGCGGGGGTTACATGGGCAGTGGCTATGGCGATGCTAGTGGAAATTCACAAGGTTCGAGTAATTATGGTGGTCAGCAAAATGGACCTCATGGTGGCCAAGTTGGATATGGTGGTGGCTATGGTGGTGCTCCAAGTCGGCAGGCTCAACAACACTGATCACAGTGCTTGATTTCATCTGAGAACTTACCTATTGCTGGAGCGGAACTTCACTTTCACGCTACTAGTTCCGTTCCACATATAGTTTACTCTTGCAAGCATTACGCGCTCAATGGGATTGGTTGGATTTCTTGAATTTTAGTCTTTTGCAGTTCTTATTCTAGTTTACAATAAGTAATTGTCTGTAGTATTTCCTATTTCGTAATATTTTCTGTTTAACTGTAGTTTTAATTTGGCTTGCATATGGTTATTTTTACTAGCTATCTAATGCATCTCCTCTCGTAGCCTGTTATGTCAAAGCTTATGTGAGTTAGCTTTTAATTGTGTTGTTCGGTTATGAATATAGTTCTGTAACCCGTTTGTGCCTTCCCAAGCAGGATACTTGATGTTAGTTTCTCCTCACTATAACAAAATGAATTCTTTTGGTTTCCCATTTGACTTGCGTTGGACAAAGAAATTTTCGTGATGCTTCTTGTTGGTAGTACAGCTGTAGCCGATATGGGTAGCAATAGTAG
Organism: Capsicum baccatum var. pendulum; assembly: GCA_030864225.1. NCBI lineage: Eukaryota > Viridiplantae > Streptophyta > Magnoliopsida > Solanales > Solanaceae > Capsicum > Capsicum baccatum. The sequence goes on along the minus strand of CM061561.1, from coordinate 273,953,312 downwards.
TAGTGGTAGTTAAGTTTTGAGAATGACATAATCATTTTCCTCTGTATTTGACCTTGTGTTGCACAGGAGGAGATTCCCGAGTACTAACGTCTGATGACATCCCACTCTGTCAAATCCGACCTTGGTGCTGGGGATTGTGTTCAGTGCACACAAGTACTTACCGTGGAATTTGGCTCATGGTGCATTTCCTGAAACTGGTCATGGTGAAGCGGGGTGAAGACTATCAGCAGTCATCGTATGGTATGTGTTGCTAACAGCTGGTGTTTAGTTGTACTAGTGATTTTGTATATGGAAAGGTAGACTAGAATATGGCCATGTTTTCGAGGTACTTGGCAATTTAACTCGCAAACAAGTTCTTTAGTTTTTGGCGGTTTTCGCTTATAAAAGGATGCTTTTCTGGAGATGGATTACAGAATAACATGGTTTAGGCTACCTCACTAGTTTAGAATGATTAAACTTTATTTTTCTTGTTTACACCAATTTAACAGTAGAATAGCTTAGAACTTACTTACTGTCTTTCGTCTAATTAGGATTTGTCTGTGCACTGACTGTAGTAGTTGAGCTTATTTCTTTTCTACTTTTTTCTGGGGTGTCTCTAACTCCTGTTGTCCCTTTGAGTAGGGTGTTTTTCCTTAGACTTGACGAAAGATTCACGTTTCGCCTGGCTTTCATTAACAATGCTGAAACATTTTTGGGATAGTGGTATGGACTGCTTACACTTACCCTCCCAAGACCCCACTTGGTGGGAATATACGGTGAACCTCCATCCATTACACATGCTGGCTCCGCCTCCGAGTAGAGAGGTGATTGTTGTATAGAGATGGCAACCAAAGGTGGAGATGTGAACGTTCAGTGCGATTTTGGGTTGTCGATGGGGCAGTTTTTGTTTGGAACCTAAGGTAGGGAAGAAAGTGAAGAGTTAGAATCTTGGAGTCACTCAATGATAAAATAATACTAATAGATTAACATATTACAAAATGATAAAAATTAAACTAAATTGATTTCATAATTTCTCATTTTTTTTCAATTAATAATATAGGATTTTTATTCATATACCCAACATTTGTATTTCATAATTTTTTTAGTTACATTATACAAAACTTGCTTATCATATAAGTAAAATATTTAGTTATTAATATACATTCCCAGTTAAATAGAACATGTATAAATCATGAGTTAATTTGTACTAATATTTTATATGTTGTAGAAAATGAAATAACCAAACAACTGCACATAATTATAACCAACAACCAAACAACCCTTGCTTGTTTTTACTAGTACTACTTGCCATATTTCTTATTCATTTAAATTTACTCCTCCTCACTTATGGAAAATCAATTTGATTAACTTATAAAATTAAATTATATTAGATCTATTTAAGTGACTCATAAATTGAAACTAAAGAAAGAAAGTAATTTGTATTGAAACTTCAATGATTTCAACATCAAATTTGTAAGCTTATATTTACAATATTTTTTTTTATTGTTTTTTTAAGAAAAGGGATTATGATCTTTTTGTCTGTTTGGGCTAGTGCCTAGTGGGTATTGGATATATTAGGGTGCACCATTCTCATTGAGTAGTACTGCACGAAATTGACGTGTGGAGACCACCAATTACACCCTTTCACTTAACCAAATTATTTTACTTTTAAATTTTTATTTTGATAGTCTGATATAATATGTTGTTTAAAAAAAATTGTTATCATAAATCTAGTGATAGAAGACTATCTAGCTTGGTTCGTCTATTAACTTGGCCTTTGAAGAAGAAGGTTCGGCATGCTTCGACTTATCTTTATTATCCGCTAAATTCATTCCTTTCTCTGATATTTCATAAAGTAGATGGATAGAGTCAGTCGATTAGTAAAAAAAAAATAACAAGTGATCCTGAAATGATTGATAGAAAATAAGACAACTATTCCATGAATTTATCTTATATGCTTTAAATTTAATACAACATCGAACCCAGTGAATGAAAACAACAACAAACAAAAAAAATAGGTAGTATATTGTAACTTTGGGAATTTTATTGGGGTCGAAGCTCCACATATGTTGTTTGGGTGGTCAGATCAAGCTTCATCCACACAAGACCACGTAATCTCTGACGCTCTGCGTCAAATTTTGCAATTTTCTTCACTCCGTCCAGGTCGTCATATGTTTGGGTGGTCAGGTCAAGCTTCATCTGGGACAAGGCTGTAGGCCCAAGCAACTTCTTCCACACAAGACCACTTAATCTCCGACGCTCTGCGTCCAATTTTGCAATTTTCTTCACTCCCTCCAGGTGTTGCTTGTTTGCAACTTCTGTAGACCGTACGCTCATATTTTTCTTCAACATCTCAATTTCTTCTTCATCTTGGGCTTTTTCTTCACTGAGTTGTATCACCCTGCTAGAACACTCCTGCAAAGACCTTGAGGGACTTACCTGCAAGCAGTAGTAAAATAGAAATAGAAAGAAAGCAAAACACAGCAAAATATGCAAGACGTTTTCCATAACTTTTTGTATTGAAAGTAACTAATGCTTTGTTTAAGAGAGTAGTAGTGGTAATTGCAAAACTTAAGAAGAACTTGTGAACTTAAGAGCTTGAAGAATTGTTTATATAGGCCGAGTATTGTAAAACCAAACCAACATAAAAATGGTAAAAAAATATCTCAGTAGAGAATTTCTCTTACTGAATCAATCATATACCAATTAAAAAGGAAAGTCAATATTTGTAAAAGTCATTCACAATATTTTTTTCCTTAGGCCAAATCCAATAAATAAAAAATATCAAGACTGTCATGATTAAAAACTAGGTTCCCATAATACTGAAAGTTACCTTATATATAGGTGAGTGTCATGTTGTCGCATATTCCATAGAAGGAAGGTAAATTAATAGTAACATGTCAGCATCAATCACTAATCAATTAAAAGATCGATAATCAATTAGGTTCAATTAGGGATGAGAAAATTTGTTCAATTTACCATAAATATATTATGAGCAATTAATTTTGTAAAATAATCCCTAATTATTTTTGTACCTAATTCAAATCATCAATTGTACAAAAATCAGTCCACGATGTAATTCAAGAAACGTGATACACAATCAGATGTTCTTTACCAAAATCTTATTCAAATTATCACAAGATCAATCCAACCATAAAAATATAATACGCAGTCAAAATGATGAGAAATTTGTCAACTAATTCAAAGAAGATGGATAATTTCAAAATTCGGAATTAGCAAACTATGACAAAATTGATCATTATTAAAATTTAGATTTTTCACATCTGGTAGTCTTAAAACATAAGCACACAAAATGGCAAAGAGTCGGATGAAATAAATCATTCATGCATTGTTAATTCAGAATCCGAAATCTGTTAAAGAAGGGGAAAAAAGATTAAAATTAAACAAAAACATTTAAATGTTTAGGCAAACCTGTGGATGGGTTTTTCATCACTTTTTTGACAAACGGATCAACAGCACAAGAAGGTTGGTGGCGGGTGGACGACGGAGATGACCTGGGGCAGCGACAGTTGGTTCACGGAAGAGGTTGGAGAGCAGGGGGGTCTCGTGGCAATATTGGAGCAGTGTTGGCGTGCTGGTTCATCGCCGAAAAGGGGAAAATGGAGGGAGAGATGGTGATGGAGGCTGAGGGGATGGTGGTGCGGCACTGGCAGCGGCGAGGACAAACGGCAGGAGGCAGTCGTAGATCTGGTATCGCCGGAGTAAGCATTGGCAGTGCGGCTAGGATGAACGGCATGAGGCAGTGGTAGATCTGGTATCGTCAGAGTAGGCGTTGGCGGCGCGGCGCTGATAGCAGCGAGGACGAATGGCAGAAGGCAGTGGTAGATCTAGTATCGCCAAAGTAGGCATTGGTGGCGAATATAGAGGGCGGTGGGAAAGCTAGTGGAGAAGGGGGTCTCGATGCCATTGCTCCGCCGATCAGCGGCGACAGCCATGGGAAAGAGAGGTTAGATAGAGAGAGAAGAAGAGAGGTTAGATAGGGAGAGAAGGAGCGGCTGTTGTTTGATTTTGGAATTAGGGTTAGATTTTTGGATTAATAAGGAAAGAAAGGTGTATCAGATCTCAGTCGTTGGATCTGTTCAGGATCAACAACTGAGATCTAAAAATTGAAAATTTGAAATTGAGTTTCAAAAATGGCTAGAATTGTAAGAAATTGGACAAAATTAAGTTAAAAGGTGAATAAATTTAGGTAAAATGGATTAAATTAGGCTGTTATTTAAATTAAAATAGGGATAATAGTATATAATAATAATAATTAAATAATACATAACAATATTAAATAATAAATAATAATAATAATTTAATAATAAATCAAAATAATTAATAATGAATAATTTAATAAAATAAATAATGCTAAATAATGGAAAACTAGATATTCTGTTTGCAAAAATGTGGATGTGCATAACTACGTGGAAAATAATTTAATAAAAATTACATAAAATGCTGAATTTTCCTTTTATTTCATCAAATATATTACTGTCAAATATTATTTTTTTTTATCAAGAGTATTTATTTCTGTGTTGGTCAACGGAACAAAAAAAAAATATTTGACAGTAATATATTTGACGAAATAAAAGGAAAAGAGTTAGATTTAAGTGTTGAAAAAATATTTAAAATACCTAACCTAAACAAGCTATTTGACAAACCATATACACCAAATACATCAAAAGACCCCATGTTTATACCCCCACTAGTTACTACATACCGAGAAAGTCTAAACCAAGACAAAAAGACATACAACTACACAGCCCGTACATACATAGAAAATATCTACAATGTACAAACCTTTTTAAATAGAAACCCCAAAGCTACAAATATCCAAGAACCAGATACAAACTATATAACCCAGAGATTGACCGGAATAATAAGATAATTGCTTTACCTAAAACCAAACCAAGCTTAGTTAAAACTTACTAAGAATATGGACTACTTAGTACTGTATATACCACGGATGGAACTGAGATATCCACTATACCAAAGATATAGGAAGCATTTATCACTTTTAAAAGAATAACCAAAGGTACCTTATTTTTTTAAAAAATTTACACGGCACCAGCAGAGATATTATTTGATGAAGTTGAAAAACCCATTCAAGTTGTAAAGATAGGAATGACACGAGATATGATTATACCACAAGATATAAGTTCACAGCCAAAGATACCCAGAATCGAGATACCAAAATTTTATATGAACAAAAGAATTATCGGACTATCTACAATTTTACAAGAGCTAGCAAATACATATTGCAACCAAAATCCTATATAGAGCTACTATTCAAGAAATCATGTATTAATATATTCAAATTCATGTTTTAATTACTGTGCTCTGATACCATTTGTAGGGGGTGCGAATAACTAGGCTAATAAATAGATTTATAATAAATAGATTTATATCTAATGAATCTATTCTTTTTTGTGCGTGGATATTTTTTAGATTTTGTTTCAGTAAATTATTCTTTTTGTAAGATGGATTCATTAATTTATTTGGTTTATTATTTTATCCGGTAGTAACTTCAGAGTTACAAATTTCTGTGTAATAATTTATTCTATCTGTACTGTAGTATATATCTAATTCTAGATTTTCTATGTCATTTATTATCTTGTGTTGTTCTTCTCGTAGTGAGTTTTCTAAAGTATATAAACTATCACATGTGTTTTTTTCTAAATTTTCTAAGGTTTTTTCTATCCATATTAACTTTTCTTTTAGATCTTCCATTATTTTTCTAATTCGGTTTCTATAATTAATTTCGTTATTTAGATTATCTTGGTTTTCTCTAGTTTTTCTAATATGTTCTATCATCCACAGTCTTGATCTGAATAATATCCTTCTGGGTAAATGTCTTCGTATATCTGTTCTAACACATTTATTGTTTTAATTTCGTAGTTTATTACTTCTTCTAATATTATTTTCTTAATATCTATAATTTCTATATCTTTAAGTATTATAAGATTAAAACTTTAAGGTAGTTTAAATGCGCTATTTTCTAAAATTGATATTTTATAGTTATTTGTTTTATTCTTAGTAGTTCTTGCATATTTATATTAAGAGATTTTATATATTTTTTATTTTCCATGTATTTATCTATATTTATTTTTATCTATTTTTCTAGTAACTGTATATTTCGTATATCTTTAAGATTTCTACGTGATCTTAACATAATAAATATTTATAAGAGTAGTTAGGTATGTGTGGTATATAATTTATTCTATCCATATAATATTCTCCAAATGCTTTTTCTAATATAATTTTTCTTATATCTGCAACATTTATATCTCTAAGTGCATACAAAATAAGTATCTTAAATTTATCTACCATGACATCAGATAAATTGTCATTCATTACCATAAAATTGTTTTTTTTCAAAATATTCCCTTCAACCATGTACATAATAAAATATAGTCATCTCAGATTACTATATACTAGATTATTCTTAAATAACATGTTCTTCGGTCACTATTAGCATGGTAATTCAGATACTTTTTCCCTTAAACAACTCCTCGACTTTGGTTACTCCCAGCCATGGCTTCTTGCCTCATTGGTTTCACCTTTAGGATGGCATAGTTCTTTGGGATTTTTCTCCATTTCCACTTTGCTAATAAACTTCTTAACATATTATTCTTCGAATAATTCTACTATAAAGTAACTAATATGAATTTATTTTATCATATCATGATTGTTGGGAATTATGAATTTAGTTATTCATAATTATAAATAGATATACCTGTTCCGGTAGCTTTGATATTTCTGAGGTTTGTTGCTCCATAGCTTTTTCCATTGCAGTGTATATATTTAATTAACTGGGCTAAATATTTTTGAACGGAATGGAGAGAGTTTTTTGGCTAATGTGAGAAGGCTTGCCCTCTGCAATGCCTTCTGAGCTTTTATTTATAGAAAGAATACCTCGTTACATTGTTTTACATCTGTCCGCTAAAAAACAAAAAAAAAAACTATTAAAGAAAGACTTAAAAGTCTTCCCTTTTACCTACCCTAAGCCTATAAGACTAAGAATTCAAATTTTATATTAAATGATGCTACCAACTATTAACTTTACGTAAACAAATTTACAATAAGTCTTCCATCTATTTTGTCATATCTGTTGTATCTCCATTATTGCTCTGGTCTTATATTTCCAGTTGGCGTTCTTATCTTCTTTTATTCTAGCTGAACTGCTGGGACGTCATTATCTCCTCCATTACATTTTGAACATTTGTGGTCTGGATATTTGTGTCCAATAGTCTTGAAATATCTGGTCAATAATTCCTCTGAAATAAATTTTTCTCTAATAGCTCTGGCGATAGGTTCTGTTTCTGGTTTAAGCAACGTGATAATCCATTGCCTAATAGTTTCCATATCTGTTTCTCATAACTCTTTTGAATTTGAATATATTAATACATGATTTCTTGAATAGTAGCTCCATATAGGATTTTGGTTGCAATATGTATTTGCTAGCTCTTGTAAAATTGTAGATAGTCCGATAATTCTTTTGTTCGCATAAAATTTTGGTATCTCGATTCTGGGTATCTCTGGCTGTGAACTTATATCTTGTGGTATAATCATATCCCGTGTCATTCTTATCTTTACAACTTGTATGGGTTTTTTAACATCATCAAATAATATCTCTGCTGGTGCCGTGTAAATTTTTTTAAAAAATAAGGTACCTTTGGTTATTCTTTTAAAAGTGATAAATGCTTCATATATCTCTGGTACAGTGGATATCTCAGTTCCATCCGTGGTATATACAGTACTAAGTAGTCCATATTCGTAGCAAGTTTTAATTAAGCTTGGTTTGATTTTAGGTAAAGCAATTAGCTTATTATATCTGGTCAATCTCTGGGTTATATAGTTTGTATCTGGTTCTTGGATATTTGTAGCTTTGGGGTTGCTATTTAAAAAGGTTTGTACATTGTAGATATTTTCTATGTATGTACGGGCTGTGTAGTTGTAAGTCTTTTTGTCTTGGTTTAGACTTTCTGGTATGTAGTAACTTGTGGGGGTATAAACATGGGGTATTTTGATGTATTTGGTGTATATGGTTTGTCAAATAGCTTGTTTAGGTTCATATTTTTTCTAACTCCTTTGCTTGTACCTGCAGAAGTAGATTGATAAACGTTATGGGTTTTATGGAGTATCCCAACATCTCCTTCTAGCTCTGGAATTTTACTGTCTTCCGATCGACATAGCTCTGCGCATTGCTGGGTTAGCTGATTCATAGCTATAGACTTTAGTTTATCTTCACTAGTCTTTAGCTTTAGCTTTTTTATCTCAGTACCCATCTTTTCTATCTCAGTACCCATACTGTCCACTTTCAATGAAAGCGTAGTTAGGGCGTTGACTATTTTTTCATGTTTATTTTCTTCTATCATTTCAGTCTGTGTAGCTTTGTCTTGATATGTAATCTGCAATAACATTCTTGTTAGTACCGATCACTTCTATTATAAATGTGAAATTTAATATGTTGAAAACTAGTCTCCGAATTTCTTTTGTTGTAACTGAATTTTGTATTTTCTTTGTTAGCCACCAGCGTACTTGTGTATTATCTGTTCGCACAATAAATTTGTTATATACAATATATGGCTCAAATGCTAACAAACATATATATAATGAACATAATTCTTTTCTAATTATTTTCCATTTTATTTCTGTCTCGTTGAACGTACCTGAGTAGTATCTACAATGGTGTTCTATTTTTCTGCTTCATATTTATATTTAAGTACTCCTCCGTAACTATATTTACTGGCATCTGCTTCTATTATATATGTAAATTTTCTATTTTCATCTGGAAATTGTAATTTTTGTAATTCCTTGCAAAGTAATTTTATTTTTTGAACTTGTTTTTTATCTTCTTCATTATAATTATATTCTATATCCTTTTTTAATTTTTTCTGTAGTGGTTTTAAGTTTTCTGCTAATTTTGGAATATATTCTCTTACTTGGTTTACTAATCCTAAAAATGATTGTAATTTCTTTTTTGTATCTAATTCTTCTTTTGAATTTATTATTTTTTGTACTATGTGTTGTTGCATTTTTACTCCACTTTTATCTATTTATATTCCTAAAAATTCTATTTGATTTTTCATAATTTCAGCTTTGTTTTCGCTTAGACTTATTCCTGATTTTTCTATTATATCTATAAATTGTTCCAATAATTTTATATGTTCTTCTTTAGTTTTTGTATATAATAATATATCATCTATATATACTATGCAATTAGGTAATTGTTTAAAATAATTGTCCATAAAATGTTGATATCTACCTGGTACATTTTTATATCCAAATGGTAATACATTCCACTCATAAAATCCTTGTGGTACCGTAAACGCGGTTAATTCTTTAGATTCTTCTGGTAGCTTTAGATGGTAAACTCCTGATTTACAATCGAATTTTCTAAAATAATTATATCCTTGTATCTGTCTTATTTTTAATATCTTATTTGGTATCGGATAATTATATGTTATAGTTTTTGCATTTAAATTTCTATAATCAATAACCATTGTACTTTTTCCTCTTTTTTGTTCACTATTTTTATTTACTATAAATGTTGGACTATTATGTTTGCTATTATTTTTTTGTATATATTGTTTTTCTAATAATTCATCTATATGCATTTTAAATTCTTTTAAATCATCAAGATTATATGTTAATGGTTTTTGGGTTATTATACTATTTTTGTCTATTAATTCAATTTTTATGGTAGTTTTGTGTTTTTCCCATCCTTTTAATGGATCTTCACTATATAATTGTTCAAATTTTTTCTTAACTATTTCTATTTTATTTATTGAAAATATAGTAATTTCCGTTTTATTTATCGAAAATACTACTAATTCTATTGTATCTTCAGTGTTTTTTATATTTTCTAACTTTTGTGTAATTTTTTCACTTCCTTTTATCGAATCAGTTTTCTTTCTTATTTTATTGTTAACTCTTTTTGCTTTTACTTTTTGTTTACATGGTGTTGTAAACCACCAGTCATTTCTAGTTATTATATGTGGGTATAGTTCATCTAAAAATGACATTCCTAAAAGTATATCTTTTGATGTTAGTTCATAATTATAAATTTCTTCTATTGTCAATATCTTATCCCATATTTGTGCTTTTACATTCCTAGCTTTATAAGTAATTAAGCTTCCTTCATTATTAAATCCTTTAACTACTATTGTTATTTTTAATTTATCCCATTTACTTTCCGGTAAGCAATTATATCTACATAAATTAGCTTCTGCTCCTGTATCTATCATAGGCGTATAATATCTACTGTAATATCCTTCCACTACTATCTTCATTAATACATATATTTTCATTTTATGTTAAGGCTCTTTTTAAGAATAATTTCTCTCTATTATATGTTATAGTTAATTGTGTATGTTCTATATTATATGGTTTTACTTGTTCTAACCATTTTATTCCTAATATTATATCTGCTTTTTGCATTTCTTCCTTTACTTCAAATTCTATTTTTATTTTTCTAACTCCGATTATTATTTCTTTTTCTGCTATATTTTTACTATTTATCAAACTTCTTGGTAAGTCTGGGCATATATCATTATCAATTTTTATTTCTTCATCCTTTACTAGATATTTTGCTATATAATTTTCTTCTTGTCCTGTATTTAAAAGTATTAAATATTCTTTTTAATTTATTTTTCCTGTTATGTAATATTGATTTAGATTACTTATTGAATTTGTTTCATAACTTGTTCTTTTTTATGAGCTTGATGATTCTGGTTTTTCATTAGCTATTCTTTTTGTTGTACTTATTCTATCATTTACTATTTCTAAATTTTCTTCTATATCTATGTCTCTATAGCTATAATCATTATAATCTATTGTTTTTACAATTTGATCAAATGGGCTATCTATTTGTATCTTGTTAATCTTATTTTTCCCTGTTATTTTATGTTTTGTTGTTAATACATATAAATTTTTACATCTTGCTGTAAATATTTTACTTCCTGGGGTTAATTCTATACCTGATATCTTCCAATATAATACTAGTGATTTATCTATATTTCTATCTGTTACCGCTACTGAATAATTTGCACTTATTATAAATTTAAATTTTTGGTATATTAAATTTTCTTTTATGACAGTTATTATGCTTTTTTCTATAGGTTTTATAATTCTATTATCTGCTAAATATAATTCTATTGGTGTATCCATTCCTTCTCTAAAACATGCTTTTATTAATATTTCTGTACCTCCAAGGTGTACATATTTTATTGGATCTCCTTTACTTTTTATATCATTTATTTCTTTATTAATTATTCTTTTTGTTACTAGTGGTATACTAGCTTTACCTTTTGCATATCTGCAGTCTATTACATATTCTTTTTGGCATACTACATAATATTCATCTTTTTTCCTAGTAAAAAGATTATTTATTGTTGGTATTTTAAATATTTTTTCTACACTTAAATCTAACTCTATTCCTTTTATTTCATCAAATATATTACTGTCAAATATTATTTTTTATTTCGTTCCTTCATCATTTAAATATTCTTCCTTTGTTATTATTTTTATATCTTTTTCAGTCATTTGATTCATCTATTTCACTATCTATTTCAGTATCTGTTTCGTTTTCTGAAATTTCATATATACTATCTTCACTTTCTAATTCATAATCTATATAATCTATTTGCATATATTCTGTATTTTCTATTTTTATTTCTGATATTTGTTTATTTTTTGGATTTTTAGGTAATTTACAATCTCTAGCTAAATGTCCTAACTTTCCACATTTATAACATGTACATTCTTTTATAGATTTTTTCTTTCTATATGGTCTTTTGTTTTTGTAATTTTTTACATAATATCTTTTTCTTGGTTTTTTGTATTTATATTTTGATTTTTTATATTTCTTATGTCTTTTTCTTTTCTTATAATATCTTTCTTCGCATCCAAATTGGGGTGCTATTTTATTTTTGCAACATGCTAAATTTCTTATTAATGTTTTTTCCATTTTTAATTTTTCTCTATATTTTTCACATAAATTTCTATACCATTGTTGTAAGAATTTTATTCTAGCTCCTAACTTATCTACTATTTTTGCTTCTTCCCAATTTTTTATTATTTTTGAACTAAATGGTTTGGGTAATTTATTAAAATATAATTTTCTTATTTATTTACTTTCTTCTATACTATATGCTCCTTTATAATAATATTCTTTAAATGCGCAAGTATATTCATCTATATAACACATATTACATATTGTTAATTTTAACATTAAATTCCTATTTGTATCTTTTTCTTCATTTTGTTCTTCTTCTAATGTTGTCATACTACCAAATTCATCAAGTGCTGGTGGTGGAGGTGGACCCGCTAATGGAGGATCTGCTATTGGTCAGTCTCCAGCTGGAGCCACGGGTTATGAAAATCAAGGTTATGGCTATGATGGATATGGTGGAGGTGATGGTGCTTATGGAAATCCAGTTGGTGGAGGTGGTGCATCGGGAGACATGCAATCAGGTGGTGGGGGTTACATGGGCAGTGGCTATGGCGATGCTTGTGGAAATTCACAAGGTTCGGGTAATTATGGTGCTCAGCAAAATGGACCTCATGGTGGCCAAGTTGGATATGGTGGTGTCTATGGTGGTGCTCAAAGTCGGCAGGCTCAACAACACTGATCACAGTGCTTGATTTCATCTGAGAACTTACGTATTGTAGGAGGGGAACTTCACTTTCACGCTTCTGGTTTCGTTCCACATACAGTTTACTCTTGTAAGCATTACGCGCTCAATGGGATTAGTTGGATTGCTTGAATTTTAGTTTTTTGCAGTTCTTATTCTAGTTTAGTATAAGTAATGTCAATAGTATTGCCTATTTCACAATATTTTCTTTTAACTGTCGTTTTAATTTGGCTTGCGTATGGTTATTTTTACTAGCTATCTAATGCATCTCCTCTCGTAGCCTGTTATGTCAAAGCATATGTGAGTTAGCTTTTGATTATGTTGTTCGGTTTTGGATATAGTTCCGTAACCCGTTTGTGCCTTCCCAAGCAGGATACTTGATGCTAGTTTCTCCTCACTATAAAAAAATGAATTCTTTTGGTTTCCTATTTGACTTGCGTTGGACAAAGAAGTTTTCGTGATGCTTCTTATTGGTAGTGTAGCTGTAGCCGATATGAGTAGCAATAACAGTAGTGGTAGTTAAGTTTGAGAATGACATAATCATTTTCCTCTGTATTTGACCTTGTGTTGCACAGGTGGAGATGCCCGAGTACTAACGTCTAATGACATCCCACTCTGTCAAATCTGCCCTTGGTGCTGGGGATTATGTTCAGTGCGCACAAGTACTTACCGTGGAATTTGGCTTATGGTGCATTTCCTGAAACTGGTCATGGTGAAGCGAGGTGAAGACTAACAACAGTCATCGTATGGTATGTGTTTCCAACAGCTGGTGTTTAGTTGTAATAGTGATTTTGTATATGGAAAGGTAGACTAGAATATGGCCATGTTTTCGAGGTACTTGGCAATTTAACTCGCAAACAAGTTCTTTAGTTTTTGGCGGTTTTCTCTTATAAAAGGATGCTTTTCTGGAGATGGATTACAGAATAACATGGTTTAGGCTACCTCACTAGTTTAGAATGATTAAAATTTATTTTTCTTGTTTACACCAATTTAACAGTAGAATAGCTTAGAACGTACTTACTGTGTTTCATCTAATTTGGATTTGTCTGTGCACTGACTGTGGTAGTTGAGCTTATTGCTTTTCTACTTTTTTCTGGGGTGTCTCTAACTCCTGTTGTCCATTTGAGTAGGGTGTTTTTCCTTAGACTTGACGAAAGATTCACGTTTCGCCTAGCTTTCATTAACAATGCTGAAACATTTTTGGGTTCTTTTACTTTGATGTATGCTCTTTAGTCTCAAGTAGTGAATGACCTTTCACTGGATTTTCCAAGTAAAAGACTATGTTTAGTGAAGTTCTACCGTGATAACGCCCAAACTACAGCTCTCGTAAGAGTGTAAGCAGTCGTTGTCAAATATAGAACCCAACTGGGTTGGGTGTCGAATCCCACAGGGAATACTTGGTCACTATGTAAGCAACGATTAGTAGACTGTTGATCGAAAATTCTACGAAAAGGGGGGATTTAATTTTAGCGTGAATTAAAAGTATCAAAGTAACAAAGAAAATCAGAATGTTTAGTATGTTTTAATCAATGAGAATTTTAAGTTAGGGTTATGTCCACCTTATGAGTTCTACGTATCTATTGGCTATGAGTTATGCGGAATTCAGACATGCATGCGCTTATAGAGATTCGTATTCTATGGTAAATCCTAGCGTCTTTCGACCATCACAAATTATGTCACTTTAACTCTTTCGAGCTTAAAGCGTATCTAATGGTACGAATTCTCCAAGAGGTTAATCCAGTTACGGCACTAACTTTTAAACAGGGGCTGGTAGCCCTATTTCCTTGTCATTCTCTCTTTTCCATACATGTAACTTTTCTTTCAAACAAGTTAGTGCTATACTGGCATATTCTATATGTTTACAACCACAAGAATTCAATTAAGATGAAGAGAGTAATGATATAAGCAGCATACATATCAAGAATTCACAAACTCATAGCAATAGATAGTATCTCATAAGGCTTCCATAACCCTAACAGAGAAGTTTAGCTACTCATGAGTGCAACGGAGATCACAATAAGCATCATCATCATAGCAAAACTAGAATGATCTCACGTTGGAGAGGAGTGTGGCGTCACAACAAGGTTGACATTTTTTTCTCTTGGTGTTTCCCACGAGTTAGCGTATTTCTCTGTTAAAAATTGTAACGTGAATTTAGGAGCAGAAGTCGAAAGAAAAAGACTTGAATTAATGAATGAGTGAATTGAATTGAATGCTGAAATATTCAGCAAATAAGGGTTTTTATAACACCCTTGTCCTAGTCCTACTGAAATAGGGTTTTTATCCTTGTCCTACTGAAATAGGGTTTTTATCCTTGTCCTAATCCTACTAAGTTACTGCTGATCCCCAAGTCTATAGAAACACTGTTTTATCCCGGGACAAGTTCTCCATGCATCACTTTCGATCCACAAGCTTCCAGAAGCTGTCTTCCTTCTTACGTGAAGTTTCCTTTGGCGTTCAAAAGTCCACAAAATGCTGAAATCTTCATCATTTATACCTGAAAACTTGCTAATCACGTTGGTTAGCTCACTTATAGGAAAAAGGACTAAAAGTGCAGGAATTATAAATTTTGTCCTCAAAAGTTAGCTAAAATATGGGTAAATTAAGGTGCTTTAGGCGTGTAAATAAGCCTACCATCATACCGCGTTTCGCCAACCAAGGATATCATATAGCTAAGGCACAGACACTTTGAGTTGCTGATTCTATAATTGTTAAACTGCAGAATCTTTGTTTCTATTGGGAATGCATGACTCTTGTCATTTCATTGTTTCTATGTTTGGATAACTAAGGAAAGTAAGTGAATACTGTTGTGAACCAGGCTAACTCTATTGGGCCAATTAATATGTTGGTGAGGGGGTTCAAAACTTAAAGAAAAACTTATCGAAAGGAGCTCGACATCTATTATATATACATATAATATGATTTTAGTAATGTATTAATAGTATAATTTTTCGCCGAAGGGGGTTTGGTGAACGGTTCTTTTGCAATTCCTTATCTAGATTGTTTGATTTTGAGCCGGGGGTTTGTCGGAAATGACGTCTCTATCTCACATTTGATGTAGTGGTATGTACTGCTTACACTTACCCTCCCAAGACCCCACTTGGTGGGAATATACTTGGTGGGAATATACTGGGTATGTTGTTGTTGTTGGGGTTCGGTGATTGTTGTATAGAGATGGCAACCAAAGGTGGAGATTTGAATATTCAGAGCGATTTTGGGTTGTCGATGGGGCAGTTTTTGTTTGGGAACTAAGGTAGGGAAGAAAGTGAAGAGTTAGAAGCTTGGAGTCACTCAATGATAAATAATACTAATAGATTAACATATTACAAAATGATAAAAATTAAACTAAATTGATTTCATAATTTCTCATTTTTTACAATTAATAATATAGGATTTTTATTCATATATTGATTTTGGGCGTATTTACATGCCTAAACATCATAATTTGCCCAGATTTTAGGCTAAGTTTTGAGGATAAAATATATAATTCTTGCACTTTTAGTCCTTTTTCCTGTAAGTGAGCTAACCAACGTGATTAGCAAGTTTTCAGGTATAAATCATGAAGATTTCAGCATTTTGTGGACTGATGGACGCCAAAGGAAACCGCAACATAAAAAGGACGGTAGCTTCTGGAAACTGGTGGACTGAAAGTGATGCATGGAGAACTTGTCCCAGGCAAAAACAGTATTTCTAAAGACTTGGGGATCAACAGTAACTTAGTAGGATTAGGACAAGGATAAAAACCCTATTTCAGTAGGACAAGGATAAAAACCTTATTTAAGTAGGACTAGGACAAGGGTGTTATAAAAACCCTTATTTGCTGAATTTTTCAGCATCCATCCATCCATTGAATTTCCGCCACCCTCATCCTTATTCCTCCCTATTCGATCCTTTCCCCTTTTCTTCACAAATTAGTTGTTGACATTATTTTTCATCTATTCGACTTTTAATTTTTACGACAAGAGAAACGCTATTTGCAAGGAATTCACGCCACTAGTGCTACCAAAACATCCTTCACGTGAGATCCTTATTTTGTTATGATGATAATGTCTATTGTGTTTTCCGTTGCACTCATGAGTAGCTAAACTTCTCTGTTAGGGTTATGGAAGCCTTATGAGATACTATCTATTGCTATGAGTTTGTGAATTCTTGACACGCATGCTGCTTATATCATTACTCTCTTCATCTTAATTTAAATTCTTGTGGTTGCAAACATATAGAATACGCCACTATAGCATTAACTTGTTCGAAAGAAAAGTTATATGTGTGGAAAAGAGGGTTTGACAAGGAAATAGGGCTATTAACCCCTATTTAAAAGTTAGTGCCGTAACTGGATTAACCTCTTGGAGAATTCGTACCTTTAGATACAATTTAAGCTCGAAAGAGTTAAAGTGAGATAATCTGTGATGGTCGAAAGACGCTAGGATTTACCATAAAATACGAATCTCTATAAGCACATGCAGGTCTAAATTCCACATAACTCATAGTTAATAGATACGTAAAACTCATAAGGTGGACATAGCCCTAACTTACAATTCTCATTGATTAAAACCTACTAAACAAAGCATTCCATTTTTACTTTGCTATTTTTATACTTTTAATTCACGCCTAAACCATCCCCCCTTTCCATAGAATTTTTGACCAAAAGTCTAATAATAGTTGCAACACTTAGTGACCGAGTATTCCCTATGGGATTCGACACACAACCCAGTTGGGTTCTATATTTGACAGCGACCGCTTACACTCTTACAAGAGCTGTAGTTTGGGCGTTATCATATACCCAACATTTGTTTTTCATAATTTTTTTAGTTACATTGCACAAAACTTTGCATATCATATAAGTACAATATTTAGTTATTAATATACATTCCCAGTTAAATAGAACATGTATAAATCATGAGTTAATTTGTACTAATATTTTATACATTGTAGAAAATGAATTAACCAAACAACTGCACATAATTATAACCAACAACCAAACAACCCTTGCTTGTTTTTACTAGTATTACTTACCATATTTCTTATTCATTTAAATTTACTCCTCCTCACTTATGGAAAATCAATTTGATTAACTTATAAAATTAAATTATATTAGATCTATTTAAGTGACACATAAATTGAAACTAAAGAAACAAAGTAATCTGTATTGAAACTTCAATGATTTCAACATCAAATTTATAAGCTTATATTTACAATATATTTTTTTATTGTTTTTTTAAGAAAAGGGATTATGATCTTTTTGTCTGTTTGGGCTAGTGCCTAGTGGGTATTGGATATATTAGGGTGCACCATTCTCATTGAGTAGTACTGCACAGAATTGACGTGTGGAGAACACCAATTACACCCTTTCACTTAACCAAATTATTTTTCTTTTAAATTTTTATTTTGATAGTGTGATATAATATATAGTTTAAAAAAAATTGTTATCATAAATCTAGTGATAGAAGACTATCTAGATTGTTTCGTCTATTAACTTGGCCTTTGAAGAAGAAGGTTCAGCATGCTTCGACTTATCTTTATTATCCGCTAAATTCATTCTTTTCTTTGATATTTCATAAAGTAGATGGATAGAGTCAGTCGATCAGTAATAAAAAAATAACAAGTGCTCCTAAAATGATTGATAGAAAATAAGACAACTATTCCATGCATTTATCTTATATACTTTAAATTTAATACAACATCGAACCCAGTGAATGAAAACAACAACAAACAAAAAAAATAGGTAGTATATTGTAACTTTGGGACTGTAATTGGGGTCGAAGCTCCACATATGTTGTTTGGGTGGTCAGGTCAATCTTTATCCACACAAGACCACGTAATCTCTGATGCTCTGCGTCCAATTTTTCAATTTTCTTCACTCCCTCCAGGTCGTCATATGTTCGGGTGGTCAGGTCAAGCTTCATCTGGGCCAAGGCTGTAGGCCCAAGCAACTTCTTCCACACAAGACCACTCAATCTCCAACGTTCTGCGTCCAATTTTGCAATTATCTTCACTCCCTCCAGGTGTTGCTTGTTTGCAACTTCTGCAGACCGTACGCTCATTTTTTTTCTTCAACATCTCAATTTCTGCTTCAGGTTAGGCTTTTTCTTCACTGAGTTGTATCACCATGCTAGAACACTCCTGCAAAGACCTTGAGGGACTTACCTACAAGCAGTAGTAAAATAGAAATAGAAAGAAAGAAAAACACAGCAAAATATGCAAGATATTTTCCATAACTTTTTGTATTAAAAGTAACTAATGCTTTGTTTAAGAGACTAGCAGTGGTAATTGTAAAACTTAAGAAGAACTTGTGAACATAAGAGCTTGCAGAATTATTTATATACGCTGAGTATTGTAAAACTAGACCAACATAAAATGGTAAAAAAATATCTCTGTAGAGAATTTCTCTTACTGAATCAATCATATACCAATTAAAAAGAAAAGTCAATATTTGTAAAAGTCATTCACAATATTTTTTTCCTTAGGCCAAATCCAATAAATAAAAAATATCAAGACTGTCATGATTAAAAACTAGATTCCCATAATACTGAAAGTTACCTTATATATAGGTGAGTGCCATGTTGTCGCATATTCCATAGAAGGAAGGTAAATTAATAGTAACATGTTAGCATCAATCACTAATCAATTAAGAGATCGATAATCAATTAGGGTCAATTAGGGATGAGAAAATTTGTCCAATTTACCATAAATAAATTATGAGCAATTAATTTTGTAAAATAATCCCTAATTATTTTTGTACCTAATTCAAATCATCAATTGTACAAAAATCAGTCCACGATGTAATTCAAGAAACGTGATACACAATCAGATGTTCTTTACCAAAATCTTATTCAAATTATCACAAGATCAATCCAACCATAAAAATATAATACGCAGTCAAATAGCCGAGAAATTTGTCAACTAATTCAAAGAAGATGGATAATTTCAAAATTCAAAATTAGCAAACTATGACAAAATTGATCATTATTAAAATTTAGATTTTTCACATCTGGTAGTCTTAAAACATAAGCACACAAAATGGCAAAGAGTCGGATGAAATAAATCATTCATGCATTGTTAATTCAGAGTCTGAAATCTGTTAAAGAAGGGGAAAAGAGATTAAAATTAAACACAAACATTTAAATATTTAGGCAAACCTGTGGATGGGTTTTTCATCTCTTTTTTGACAAATGGATCAACGGCATGGAGAAGGTTGGTGGCGGGTGGATGACGGAGATGACCTGGGGCGGCGACGGTTGGTTCACGGGGGAGGTTCGAGAGTAGGGGGGTCTCGTGGCAATGTTGGAGCGGCGTTGGCGTGCTGGTTCATTGCCGGAAAGGGGAAAATAGAGGAAGAAATGGTGATGGAGGCTGAGGGGCTGGCGGCACGGTGCTGGCAGCGTCGACGATGAACGGCAGGAGGCAGTGGAAGATCTGGTAGCGCTGGAGTAGGCGTTGGCGGCGCGACGAGGACGAACGGCAAGAGGCAGTGGTAGATCTGGTATCGCCAAAGTCGGCGTTGGCGGCGCGACGCTGGCAGTGGCGAGGATGAACGGCATGAGGCAGTGGTAGATCTGGTATCGCTAGAGTAGGCGTTGGCGGTGCATAGTGAGGGCGGTGGGAAAGCTATTGGAGAAGGGGGTCTCGGTGGTGCTGCTCCGCCGATCAGCGGCGGCAGCCATGGGAAAGAAAGGTTAGATAGAGAGAGAAGGGGAGAGGTTAGATAGAGAGAGAATGAGCGGCTGTTGTTTGATTTGGAAATTAGGGTTAGATTTTTGGATTAAAAAGGAAATAAAGGTGTATCAGATCTTAGTCGTTGGATTCGTTCAGGATAAACAGCTAAGATCTAAAAATTCAAAATCAGGAATTGAGTTTCAAAAATGGCTAGAATTGTAAGAAATTGGACAAAATTAAGTTAAAAGGTGAATAACTTTAGGTAAAATGAATTAAATTAGGTTGTTATTTAAATTAAAAGAGTGATAATAGTATATAATAATAATAATTAAATAATACATAACAATATTAAATAATAAATAATAATAATAATTAACTAATAAAAATAATAATTAATAATAAATAATTTAATAAAATAAATAATGCTAAATAATGGAAAACTAGATATTGTGTTTGCAAAAATGTGGATGTGCATAACTACGTGGAAAATAATTTAATAAAAATTACATAAAATGCTGAATTTGAGTTTAGAAATTATGACAATGATACTAAAAGCTAAGAAATAATTTATGCATTTCCTTTAATTATAAATGCGACACGTTAGTATGTACTCAATGTAAGAATAATATTTAAAAATATTGATAATTAAAATTAAATAATTTTGATATAATAACAGCCTAAAAGTGATATCGGGAGGTCAAAATTGGGTGTTAACAGAGTCGCCACCTAATTTTCAAGAAAAAATAGGAAACCTATTTATTTATTAACAAGTACTCCCTCCGTTTAAAAAGAAATGACTTACTTTCCTTTTAGTTCGTTTAAAAAAGAATGACCCCTTTCATTTTTTGGCACTACTTTAATTTAAACTTTCCAAATGACATGTTCATGACCACAAGATTAAAGGGCATTTTGATACATTTGACACTACTTTAATTTAAGGCTATAAGAGTCAAAATTTTTCTTTATTTTCATAAAATTTGTGCCAAATCAAAGTAGGTAATTCTTTTTGAAATGGAGGGAGTATGACCAAACCAATTTAGATTATAGAAAATGATTCAAATTATTGTAAAGGGAAGGGGTTAGACACTCTTCAGAATCTACAAATATGGTTCCCGACCAGACTTAAGTTTATTAAAAAAAGAAAAAAGAAAAAAAAAATCAATGCATGAAAATACAAATATAAAATATATATTAAAATAATATAATGAGTATGCTATAGTAAAATATATATATAAGCAAAATATATAAATATGTACGTAAAGACAAAATTGTATAAAGAAAAATTATTTTAAGAAAAAAAATCTACATAATATCCATTAATGTAAAAAAGTGAATTATTTGATTAAGTACCTAAATCAATTTTAATATAACTAGTAATGACATAAATTTGCCTAAAGTGTGATGAGAATCCCGTGAAAAATAAAAAATATCAGAAAAATTATATTAAAGAAAAAACTATACAATATCTTTCAATGTATAAGTATGAATTAATTGAGTAAGTATCTAAATTAATTTAATTTTTTAATATAAATATTAATGTCCTATATTTGCCTAAAAACGTGATGAACATTTGTAAAAAGCATTTCCGTCCAATGCCCCAAAAATAAATTTTACACTATAATTATATTTTGTACAAGAGTAAAAATATAAAAAATGCAAACACAAAATTTAAACTCTTCGTTAAATGTCACTCCCGTCAAGTATTCCCAACCTGGATAAACACTTGTAAATAAAAATATTTATAACAAATAAATAATTATCAAAATAAATTTAAAATATTTGTGTGCTTATATGTATAAAAATATATAATTTTTTAAAAGTTAGGCTCAGATTAGATTTTAAATACGACATACGAAGTGGTTGCTGATTTATTAGTCGTCCTAACTCGTGTTGCCAAGATACGAATCATAAAACCTTTACGTTATAAAAATTTCGTCATTGCCCAAATTTATTTATTTTATTACGTAAATAATATATGTCTTTTTATTTGTACAGGCCTAAAAAATTGATGAAAAATTTCTTCATTGGCCATAAAGGGAGATAACAAATGACTCAAAAATAACCCTAACACTGTCTATTTATATTAGTTCACAAAGGGAGATAACAAATGATCATCCTAAAGAGTGTAAGTTGCAAACAGTATCACACGTAAATAAAGAGTGTAATCAAATAATTTTTTTTATGAAGCAATCTAACTAAACATGATTTGACAATCCCTATTATTTAATTAATCTATACTTCCACTTTGTTGTAAAACAGTATCTTGCCTTATTAATCATGTTGTAAATTTTCATAACTAGATTTGGTGAAGTTGCTTATTTAATAATCTTCATTTAAACATAACTAAGAATCAAATAATTAATTAAACCACAAGAACTAATACCCTATATGCAATGCACCAACAAATTAAATTTGTTTGCAATACCTTATTTAGCCCTATCTTCGTAATTGTCAACACAAATTAATACAGTACTAAAATTTTGGTTGCTTAATTAGTTATTCCCATTTAAACATTAACTAAGAGACAAAACTAAACCACAAGAATTAATACCCAATATGTAATGCACCAACAAATACCTTATTTTAGCCTTATCATGTATACTAAAAAATAAATTCTATAATGTTTGTTATTTAATTGATATTCAATCATATCAATACCATTCAATCTTAAATAGAAATATTATAATGTTTTCATAAAATTAAATAAAAAAGGGTGTAAAACAGAAAATTAATTCTATTTTGGGGGGTGTAAATTAGATTTTGAGGAAATGTAGGGTGTAATAAAGAGGACATATGTGTCGTTTTCAAGTAATTAAAAGGGTCATTTTCGACAAGTTGATAAAAATAAGTATTAAACATGTGCAATGGATACAGTACACTAGTAATTGTCACTCACACATGAATGCAATTTGACCCTTCTATGGGAAAAAGTGAGGATTTACATGTGGTGCTTCGTTTTAAGCATTTATTTTGGTCCACAAATATTATGTTTTCTCCGTTTATTTTTTTTGTTTATATTTGAAAACTTGATAATTTTACTAGAGCATCCTTCGTTATTATAAGTCGTTTCATCTCACTAACTATTAGGTGAATTGAAAATAAAAGAGAGTTATTGGGTATACTAAAACTTCTGTTATGTGCAAAATTAAAAGAAAAAATCAATAAGAATTTAGTGTACGCAATCTTGTTATGCATGTCTGTAAAAAACTATTCTCACAACTTGAATCGATGACTTAATAATATGGTAAAAGTGATTTTTTTTTACTATAGTAAAAAATAAAGGTGGATAGAGGTAGTACTATATTCGTTTGTCTCAAATTATCTCTCATTATTACTAAAATTAGTTATTGTTTCAAGAAAATACCAAATATGTTAGGATATAAATTAAGGTTAAATTTTGAAAATATTTTTTCCAGTTAATATTTTTTTAGAGTCGTGTAAAAAAATGCACGATATTTTATTGACTTTTGCAGAACGCACAATATTATAAAATTACAATTCTATCAGTTAATGATCATTCCTTCCAATAAAACATTTATAAAATTTTAATATTTTCACAAACACATTTATCGTATAATTTTATTTTTGTAAAGGAAGAAGTGATGGGCTATGTAATATTTACAGCCTTTAGAAACATTCTAAACTGTAAAAATAACAACTATATTTTGTAGAATTATGAAATATATCAAAATCTACCTTAGAAACCTATACAAGTAGATATTTCAATATTTTAAAAGATTCTTAAAAAGGTAAGTCAATTTCTTTAATTTTCTAATATTCGAAATTTAGTAATCCAACCAATATACATTCCTTCAAACAAGTCTTATTTCACGGAAAATACCTATCAACAACAATTTTCTCAATGTTAGTGTTCAAATTTGAAACTTTTAGTTAATGATGAAAAAATATTATCGAATCCACACATATTTACCGGTGATATTCCAAACCAAATAAACATTTATATATGTAGACAGATATTGAGGTAGTGGTAGATTCACGTATACTTCAGACCTTATTTGTGATAGAGTCATGTTTTTCTTCTTTCTATTGAAAGTGTGCAGACAGGTTTATTTTAGTCTAATGTCCTCTTTTGTATTGTTAACGACAATGGGTAATGGTTTATTCACAATGAGTTCTGCAGTGGTGAAGGTAAGTAGGTAACTGATTAAAGCACTATGATGGTGGTTTATTTTAGTTTAATGGTGGGCCTTCTTCTAATTTAGAGCATTGTTTGCCCTAAACATTTTAATGACTTAATAGAGTATTTGAAACTTGAATCATCCTTTCATTGCTAGTTGCACACCAAATGGAAACTTCCTATGGTGATGTCTTAAATAAACATGTCTTTTAAGTTCAGTGTTCTTGTGTAATAGTGCCATCGCTTGGGTAAAGGTGCTTCTGTTTAAGAATTTTAAATCATTTGTATATCTGTTGGGTTTTCCAGACCTGTTGTTCCATATATACTTTCAGGATGTCGTAAGTAAGACGCTTGCAGGTTCAACAGAAGTTTAGTACACAAGACATTTCATGATCTCAGTGGGAAATAAGTGGAAGTAAAGCCTGCTCTTCCAAGAGATGGTAGTTTTGATGGTTTTGGTGGTCGTTCCATGGGCAACGGTGGTAGTGGTATGGGTGGTGGAACTTACCAAGGGTATGGTGCATCTGGTGACAATCCCAGTTCTTATGACAGAATGGATACCAACAAATACATGTAGTCATAAAACACTGTAGGTGGCTATCTACCTTATGGTTCCTCCGGATATGGTACACCGGGTTATGGTTATGGATCGTCCAATAATGGCATAGGTTATGGTTCTTATGGAAGTTACGGTGGAGCCAATCCTGGCTATGAGGCTGTCAATCCTGGATATGGTGGTCCAGCTGTTGCTGCAGCCTTTGGAAATACAAATATGCCTGGTGCTAGTTATGGTAGCGGTCAAGCTGGTGGATCGAGAATCTCGTGGGGTTCTGAGGGTCCTTCTGGATAAGGGAACATGGGCTATAGTAATGCATCATGGGGTGCTTCAAGTGCTGGTGGTGGAGGTGGACCCGCTAATGGAAGATCTGCTGTTGGTCAATCTCCAACTGGAGACACGAGTTATGGAAATCCAGGTTATGTCTATGGTGGATATGGTGGAGGTGATGGTGCTTATGGAAATCCAGTTGGTGGAGGTGGTGCATCGGGAGACATGCAATCAGGTGGTGGGGGTTACATGTGCAGTGGCTATGGCGATGCTAGTTGAAATTCACAAGGTTCGAGTAATTACAGTGCTCAGCAAAATAGACCTCATGGTGGCCAAGTTGGATATGGTGGTGGCTATAGTGGTGCTCCAAGTCAGTAGGCTCAACAACACTAATCACAGTGCTTGATTTCATCTGAGAACTTACCTATTGCTCGAGGGGAATTTCACTTTCACGCTGCTGGTTTCATTCCACATACAGTTACTCTTGCAAGCATTATGCGCTCAATGGGATTGGTTGGATTGCTTGAATTTTAGTTTTTTGCAGTTCTTATTCTAGTTTACTATAAGTAATGTCAGTAGTATTGCCTATTTCGTAATATTTTCTATTTAACTGTCGTATTAATTTGGCTTGCGTATGGTTATTTTTACTAGCAATCTAATGCATCTCCTCTCGTAGCCTGTTATGTCAAAGCTTATGTGAGTTAGCTTTTGATTGTATTGTTCGGTTTTGAATATAGTTCCGTAACCCGTTTGTGCCTTCCCAAGCAGGATACTTGATGCTAGTTTCTCCTCACAATAAAAAAATGAATTCTTTTGGTTTCCCATTTGACTTGCGTTGGACAAAGAAGTTTTCCTGATGCTTTTTGTTGGTAGTGCAGTTGTAGCCGATATGGATAGCAATAGAAGTAGTGGTAGTTAAGTTTTGAGAATGACATAATCATTTTCCTCTATATTTGACCTTGTGTTGCATAGGAGGAGATGCCCGAGTACTAACGTCTGATGACATCCCACTCTGTCAAATCCGACCTTGGTGCTGGGGATTGTGTTCAGTGCGCACAAGTACTTACCATGGAATTTGGCTCATGGTGCATTTCCTGAAACTGGTCATGGTGAAGCGGGGTGAAGACTAATAGCATTCGTCGTATGAAATATGTTGCCAACATCTGGTGTTTAGTTGTACTAGTGATTTTGTATATGGAAAGGTAGACTAGAATATGGTCATGTTTTCGAGGTACTTGGCAATTTAACTCGCAAACACGTTCTTTGGTTTTTGGCGGTTTTCGCTTATAAATGGATGCTTTTCTGGAGATGGATTACAGAATAACACGATTTAGGCTGCCTCACTAGTTTAGAATGATTAAACTTTATTTTTCTTGTTTACACCAATTTAACAGTAGAATAGCTTAGAACTTACTTACTGTCTTTCGTCTAGTTAGGATTTGTCTGTGCACTGACTGTGGTAGTTGAGTTTATTGCTTTTCAACTTTTTTCTGGGGTGTCACTAACTCCTGTTGTCCCTTTGAGTAGGGTGTTTTTCCTTAGACTTGACGAAAGATTCACGTTTCGCCTGGCTTTCATTAATAATGCTGAAAAATTTTGGGGTTCTTTTACTTTGATGTATGTTCATTATTCTCAAGTAGTGAATGACCTTTCACTGGATTTTCCAAGTAAAAGACTATGCTTAGTGAAGTTCTACCGCGTTTCGCCAACCAAGGATATCATTTAGCTAAGGCACAGACATTTTGAGTTGCTGATTCTATAATTGTTAAACTGCAGAATCTTTGTTTCTATTGGGAATGCATGACTCTTGTCATTTCATTGTTTCTATGTTTGGATAACTAAGGAAAGTAAGTGAATACTGTTGTGAACCAAACTAACTCTATTGGGCCAATTAATATGTTTGAGAGGGGGTTCAAAATTTGAAGAAAAACTTATCGAAAGGAGCTCGACATCTATTATATATACATATAATATGATTTTAGTAATGTATAAATAGTATAATTTTCCGCCGAAGGGGGTTTGGTGAACGGTTCTTTTGCAATTCCTTATCTAGATTGTTTGATTTTGAGCCGGGGGTTTGTCAGAAACAACGTCTTTATCTCATATTTGAGGTAGTGGTATAGACTACTTACACTTACCCTCCCAAGACCCCACTTGGTGGGAATATACGGTGAACCCCCATCGATTACACATGCAGGCTCTGCCCCCGAGTAGAGAGGTGATTGTTGTATAGAGATGGCAACCAAAGGTGGAGATGTGAACATTCAGCGCGATTTTGTGTTGTCGATGGGGAAGTTTTTGTTTGGGAACTAAGATAGGGAAGAAAGTGAAGAGTTAGAAGCTTGGAGTCACTCAATGATAAAATAATACTAATATATTAACATATTACAAAATGATAAAAGTTAAACTAAATTGATTTTCAAAAGGTCACCATTACAAATGAGGCATAGATGATGATAGGCATATTTACACGCCTAAAGCACCTTAATGTACCCATATTTTAGCTAAGTTTTGAGGGCAAAATATATAATTCATGCACTTTTAGTCCTTTTTCCTGTAAGTGAGCTAACAAACGTGATTAGTAAGTTTTCAGGTATAAATGATGAAGATTTCAGCATTTTATTGATAACTTGATGCCAAAGGAAGCTTCACGAAAGAAGGAAAGCAAAGCTTGGACGCCTAAGACTAAAAGTGATGCATGGGAAACCTATCCCGGGAAAAAATAGCATTTCTCAAGACTTTGGGGATCAGTAGTAACTTATTAGGATAAGGATAATGATGCAGTAATTTATTAGGATTAGGATAAGTACGCAGTAGCCTAGTAGGAATAGGATATGGGTATTATAAATACCCTATTTTGCTGAAGCTTTTGGTCATTCTCATTATTCTCATTATTCTCATCATTCACATCCTAATTCATTCATCTACAACTCAACAATTTGCTTTCAATTAATTCTTATTTACTTTTCTTCATCTATTCGACTTAAAATTTCCACAACAAGAGACCCGATACTTGCAAGGAATTCACGCCACAAAGCCCTACCAACATATACTACATGTGAGATCCTTATATTGGTATGATGATAATGACTATTGTGATTTCCATTGCACCCATGAGTAGCTAAACTTCTCGGTTGGGGTTATGGAAGCCTTATGAGATACTATCTATTGCTATGAGTTTGTGAATTCGTGACACGTATGCTGCTTATATCATTATTCTCTTCATCTTAAATTAAATTCTTGTGGTTGCAAAAATATAGAATACGCCAGTATAGCATTAACTTGTTCGAAAGATAAGTTATATGTCTGGAAAAGAAATAATGTCAAGGTAATAGGGCACCAACCCCTGTTAAAATGTTAGTGTCGTAACTGGATTACCTTCTTGGAGAATTTGTACCGTTAGATACGCTTTAAGCTCGAAAGAGTTAAAGTGAAATAATCCTTGATGGTCGAAACATGCCTGGATTTACATAGAATACAATTCTCTATAAGCACATGCATGTTTGAATTCCGCATAACTCATAGTTAATAGATACGTACAACTCAGAAGGTGGACATAAGCCCAGCTCTCAATTCTCATTGATCAAAACCAACCAAACAATCCATTTTACTCTTCTATTTTCTGTTCTTACGTTATTATTTTTTTACTCACGCTACAATCCCCCTTTTTATGAAACTTTCACCAAAAGCCTAATAATCCTTGCTTACTTAGTGACCCAGTATTCTCTGTGGGATTCGACACCCAACCCAGTTGGGTTCTATATTTGAAAACGACCGCTTACACTCTTACGAGAGCTGTAGTTTGAGAGTTATCAAAAATTGGCGCCGTTGCCGGGGAATACGGTTGTCTACTAAGTTTGTGATAGTTACTAGACCCTTTGGTCAAAGATTCTCGTACTTTACTTTTAGTTGTTTTTTTTTTCTGTAGGTTTTTGTTCAGTGCATGCCAAATACTCGAAGTTTGGGACAACCATTATTACCAATAAATCCTGAACTGTAACTTATTAGAAGGATGGATGCACAACGTCACATTGAGAGAAGGGCTGCTCAGTAGGAGCAGGCTAGACTAGCTGCGTTGGCTGCCGCCCAAGTACATCAACAGAATATTGATAACCCAGGGCGAGCAGCAGATCCTGATGATGATGACCTAGGTGATGATGAGCTACTAAACTCTAGGCGTGATGCTGAGGTGGCAACACCGACAAATGAAAGAGATCGTCAAGCAAGATTTTGGCCTGAACGCCGAGCCATGCAAATACTGTTTGATGATGATGATGATCTCGATGGAGCTGGTGCCATAGGATCCATTATTCCTCCACCATTGGCGCCCGGAGCCAAGTTCAACATCACGAGCACCATGATTCAGTTATTGCAACTCAAGGGATTATTCGGTGGACTAGCAAGCGATGATCCGAATATGCATCTGATCAACTTTATTTCTACATGCAAGTCATTCGACAATCCTGGCGTTGGACAGAATACAATTCGGTTGCGCTTATTTCCATTGTCTCTATCTGGTGAGGAAACTCTATGGTTGAACGGGCTGACTCCTGATTCTATCACTAATTGGAGGCAATTGAAAGACGCTTTCTTAGAAAGATTCTTTCCACTATTCAAGAGAGAACAATTGAGAGATGAAATCAGCAATTTTCGACAGCTTCCAACTGAAGCCCTCCACGAAACATGGGAGAGATTCAAGAAGAAGCTTATGAGGTGGCCAAACCATCACATGACCAATGTTCACTTGATGGAGATACTATATAGATCTTTGAATTCAGTAACTAAACCTGTGGTGGATAATGCGGCTGGAGGATCATTTATGGACCTCACCTTTGTTCAGGCAAGTGACATGTTAGACCGGATGACGAAGCAAAGTAGGGCGTGGCATACCAGATATTTTGAGGTAGCAAACCCCACTTTTTCTATAGCATGACTGCAGAACAAAGGAGAAGAGAAGAAGAACATGATCAAGATTTGGCGCACATGAAAACACAAGTGGATCTTCTTACAAAGCATCTACTATCAAGGAAGACCGAAAAAGTCAAAGCAGTTGCGTCAAAAGGAAGAGAGGAATCCAATTCTGAGGAAGAAGCCAACTACGTGAACAATCAGGGGGGTTTTCGAGGCAATGCCCAAGGAAACCATGGTCGGAACTATTATGATAATTCTGGAAACAAGGACCGGGATCAAGGTAGTTAGAAGAACAAGACTGACAGGAGTGGCGTGTATATTCCTCTTGGACGAGGAGAGGCCACTGCATCTGGTTCGGGAAATATGTCAATGGAAGATATGATGGTCAAGCTGTTGAAAGGAGCGGAAGCAACCAGCACGGGAGTAACTGAGGTAATAAATGACTTGGCCTCAATGAAGCAATTGGTTGACTCATATTCCACTTCAATAAGACAGCTGGAACAACAATTGAGTCAAATTTCAGCCACATTAAATCAAAGAAAAGCTGGCACCCTACCGAGCAACACAGTGCAAAATCGAAGAAACGATGGAACATGCATGGCTGTTACTACCAGAAGTGGTAAGGTGCTGGAAAATTCATCCCAAAGCAAGCAAGTGGCCGAAGATATCATAGGTAATACAGAAGAAGATGACGCCGTCGAAATTGATGAAGACGTTCATGACGTCATTCCTCGACGTCCACAACCTGAAAAGATCTCCGAACCTAAGCATGATGAAAAGAAAGTCATGGAGAAAACAATTCCCCTTCCACCACTTCCTTTCCCGTAAAGATTAAAGAAGAGAGCTGATGATACCAAGTTCAACAAATTCATGTCAATGTTAAAAAAGCTGACCATTAATGTTCCCTTGGTTGAGGCACTAGAACAAATGCGAGGCTACGCAAAATTTATGAAGGATCTTTTAACAAAGAAGCGAGCAGAAAATGGTGAGTTGACAGATGTTGTTCATCATTGTAGTGCAATTGCTACCAGATCACTAGTGCAGAAGAAGGCTAACCCAGGAGCCTTCACTATTCCTTGCACTGTCGGATCTTTGAATTTTGCCAAGGCGTTATGCGATTTAGGAGCCAGCATCAACTTGATGCCATTATCCATTTACAAAAAGTTGGGGTTGGGTGATCCTACACCAACAATATGAGGCTTGTGATGGCTGATAGGTCGGTAAAATGACCTATTGGTATTTTATGTGATTGGTGAAGGTTTCTTCATTCATCTTTCCGGTGGACTTCGTTATTTTAGATTATGAGGTAGACTCTGAAGTTCCCATAATCTTGGGGCGCCCTTTCCTTGCAACAGGAAGTGTGCTTATTGATTTAAGAGATAATGAGCTTTTATTCTGGATGAATGATGAAGTAGTCTGGTTTGATGTATGTAAATCAATGAAGCAACCCAAAGATCTGAACGTGTTCTCGATAGCTGATGTTTATATTGATGATGAGAAAGAATTACCCATAGAGGATCAACTTGTTGATGACCCATTGGCGGTTGTTCTTATGAATGTTGAGCATAAGGATGCTGAAAATTATGAAGAAACTATTTGTGCTCTAACAGGATTAGGGTCATATCCTCATGCTCCCAAGAAGCTGGACTTTGATCTCAAAAACCGACCTATACCACTAGCTAAACCATCTATTGAGGAGCCACCCACGTTAGAATTGAAGGAGCTTCCTAACCATTTAAAGTATGCATTCTTGGGAAGCGGTAACACACTCTCGGTTATTGTAGCGGCAGATTTGGGTGAGCAGCAATTTGCAGCTCTCATCATGATTCTATAAAAGTACATGAGAGCCATCGTTTAGACCATCGCTGATATCATTGGTATTCCTCTTGGGATTTATACACACAAGATTCAGCTTGAAGAAAATTGCTTACCCACTATTGAGCATCAAAGGCGTCTGAATCCACCTATGCAAGAGGTGGTGAAGAAAGAAATTATTAAATGGTTAGATGCAGGGGTTGTGTATCCAATCTTCGACAGTAAATGGGTAAGCCCGGTACAATGTGTACCAAAGAAAGGTGGCATGACGGTAGTTGCGAATGAAAAAATGAGTCAATCCCACTCAGACCTGTCACAGGGTGGAGAGTATGCATGGACTACCGTAAGATGAATTCGTGGACATGCATGGACTACCGTAAGCTGAATTCGTGGACCCTTAAAGATCACTTTCCAATGATCTTTATTGACCAAATACTTGATCGATTAGCAGGCAAAGGATGGTTTTGTTTCTTAGATGGTTATTTCGGCTATAATCAGATATGTATCGCCCCCGAAGATCAAGAGAAGACAACATTTACATGCCCCAATGGTACGTTTGCTTTCAAACGTATGCCATTTGGGCTATGTAACGCACCCGCCACTTTTCAGCGTTGTATGATGTCCATTTTTTCTGATATGGTGGAAGACACGCTGGAGGTATTCATGGATGATTTTTTAGTTGTGGGTGAGTCGTTTGAATTATGCTTGGCAAATCTAAGTATGGCATTGCAGAGTTATGTTGAATTCAACCTTGTGCTGAATTGGGAGAAGTGCCACTTTATGGTGAAAGAAGGTATTGTTCTTGGGCATAAAATCTCCAAAAGAGGAATTGAGGTGGATCGAGCTAAAATCGAAGTTATCGAGAAACTACCATCCCCAATTTCGGTCAAAAGAATACATAGTTTCTTCGGTCATGCAGGTTTCTACCGAAGGTTTATCAAAGACTTCTCCAAAATTGCTAGTCCATTATGCAAACTTTTGGAGAAAGATGCAAAGTTTGACTTTAATGAAGATTATGTGAAAGCATTTGAATGCCTCAAAGAGAAGCTAATTGAAGCTCCTATCATGGTAGCACCAGATTAGTCTTTACCGTTTGAAGTCATGTATGATGCTAGCGGGGTAGGTTTGGGTGCTGTACTTGGCCAGAGAAGAGAAAAGTTATTCCATCCAATATACTATGCAAGTAAGGTCTTGAACGAAGCCCAGAAAAACTATACTGTCATAGAACAAGAGCTTCTAGCAGTTGTGTATGCCTTCGAAAAGTTTCGTGCTTATTTGTTGGGAACCAAAGTGATAGTTCATACAGACCATACAACCCTTAGATATCTGATGACAAAGAAAGATGCAAAACCAAGGCTAATTCGATGAGTATTGTTGCTGCAAGAATTTGATTTCGAGGTAAAAGGTAGAAGAGGTTGCAAAAACCAAGCAGCTGATCATCTATCTAGACTCGAGAATGAGCATATAGCACAACAAGATCTTGAGATTGACGATACCTTCCCTGATGAAAAGATTTTAGCCACAATGATGGAGGAGTTACCATGGCATGCAAATTTTACAAACTTTGTGGTAAGTAATGTGATGCCTACGAATCTATCATTTCATCAAAAGAGGAAGTTCATGAATGATGTGAGACACTACTTCTGGGATGAGCCAAATTTGTTTAGACGATGCGCGGCTGGTGTTATCAGGCGATGCATATCCCATGTTGAGGTGCCGAATATATTGGAAGCATGTCACACGTCCCAAGTTGGGGGACATCATGCAGGTAATCGAACAACAAGAAAGGTATTGCAAAGTGGCTATTATTGTCCTTTGATATTTAAAGATGCCTACGACTTTGTGAGAAGATGCGACCAATGTCAGAGACAAGGTGCGATTTTGAAACACCATGAGATGCCCATGTCAAAAATCCTTGAAGCAGAGCTCTTTGATGTATGGGGTATCGATTTTATGGGTCCATTCGTGAATTCATTTGGAATGAAATATATCTGATAACGCTCAAACTACAGCTCTCGTAAGAGTGTAAGCGGTTGTTGTCAAATATATAACCCAACTGGGTTGGGTATCGATCCCACAGAGAATAGTCGGTCACCAAGTAAGCAAAGATTACTAGACTTTTGGTGCAAGTCTCGTAAAAGAGGGGGGATTGTAACGTGCAATTGATGTGAATACAATAATAGAGTAAAACAGAAAATAGCAAAGTAAAAAGAAAGAATGTTTAGTAAGATGATAAACAATGAGAATTGAGAAGTTGGGGTTATGTCCACCTTATGAGTTGTACGTCTCTATTGTCTATGTATTATGTGGAATTCAGACATGCATGTGCTTATAGAGAATTGTATTCTATGGTAAATCCAGGCATCTTTCGACCTAACAAGGACTATTTCGCTTTAACTCTTTCAAGCTTAAAGTGTATCTAATGGTACAAACTCTCCAAGAGGTTAATCCAGTTACGACACTAACTTTTTAATAGGGGTTGGTTCCCTATTACCTTGACATTATCTCTTTTCCAGACATACAACTTTTCTTTCAAACAAGTTAATGCTATACTGGTGTATTCTATGCGTCTGCAGCCACAAGAATTTACATTAAGATGAAGAGAATAATGATATCAGCAACATGCGTGTCAAGAACTCACAAAATCATAGCAATAATTAGTATCTCATAAGGCTTCCATAACCCCAACAGAGAAGTTTAGCTATTCAAGAGTGCGAAGGCAATCATAATAGACATTATCATTATACCACAATAGAGATCTCACGTGTAGTATGGTGTGGTATGGCTTGAGGCGTGAATTCCTTGCAAAATAGCGATTCTCTTGTTGTAAAATTAAAAGTCAAATAGATGAAAAATAATGTCAACAATGAATTAATAAAGAAAAAGGGAAATAGTCGAATAGGGATGAGGGTGGTGGAGAATTGTTTTGATGAATGGATGGTGGATGGATGAATGGGGATTGTGAGGAATTAATAAAAATCTCTAGCAAAATAGGGTATTTATAATACCCATATCCTATTCCTACTAAGCTAATGCATTACTTAACCCAATCCTATGGGGTTACTGCATCATTATCCTAATCCTAATAATTTACTGCATTATTATCCTACTCCTAATAGGTTACTGTTGCTCCCCAAAGTCTTGAGAAATGCTATTTTTGCCCGGGACAGGTTTCCCATGCATCAATTTTAGTCCTAGGCGTCCAAGCTTTGCTTTCCTTCTTTCGTGAAGCTTCCTTTGGCGTCAAGTTATCCATAAAATGCTGAAATCTGCATCATTTATACCTGAAAACTTGCTAATCACGTTTGTTAGCTCACTTACAAGAAAAAGCACTAAAAGTGCATGAATTATATATTTTGTGCTCAAAACATAGCTAAAATATGGGTAAAATATAGCACTTTAGGCGTGTAAATTCGCCTATCATCAACACCCCACACTTAAAGCTTTATTCGTCCTCGAACAAATTATCATGTCCATCTAAACATTTATTTAGGGTTTCACAGTAACAACACAAAATATTCATCAAGACAGGCACGACAATTATTAACAAAGAGTAGTTTTCTGATCACTACTAGAAATAATTCACCCTCTAATATAGACTCGTGATGATGGTTAATTCGTATTCAAACATTAAGGCACAAATACTCATACACAACCACCCAAAACTCATCAACCATATGTGTCTCACAAAATATAACCCATAATCACTCACAAGTATTGTATATATTTCTCGAACATGGGTATAAGATTATCCTTGCTCTCACTCTCACAAAGAATTCATATGTTTCAACTGATGACCATAGGCTTGCCCTTAGTGTAATGCTCCACTAAATATTAGAATGCTAAGCTTAGGATCAAATAGGTCTTCTACAGGTTGTAATGTCGGCTAAGGGACGGGTAGGACTATTTTGGCTAGAAATAGTGACTATGTTCCTAAGCGCTTTAATACATCACATTATGCCATTTATGCTTTCTTTCAAACAACCTTTCTACTTTCTTTTAATCTACCTCCCTTTCTCACCTCTTTTGTTTTTCAATTTTGGACAGAATTAACTTGTTATTTTTCTTTTCCTTTTTCTTTTCATAACAAACCTCTTATGATAGTAATTATTTTTCATAACAAATTCAAGCACCAATTCACTTTAAGACACTACTCTCACCCAATTTCCTCTTATTTTGTCACATGACTTTACAATTTTAATGCACTTAGGAATTTGGATCAAATTATGGTCTTGAAAAAAATGGATTGGGCTTACATATGGGCTGTCAAAGAAAATAGGCTAAAGGCTCAAAGGGGGTTATCTAGGATGATGTCCATGGGTTGATAAAATGAAGGTAAACAATCATGGGTTGCCAAAGAAATGCCTAAATCATCTCCTAAACTCACACTCTTTATTTCGCTCTACATACATACCAGGCAAATTCTAGCATCAGTCACAAACATAGAATATACTATCATCTCACACACACAAGGCACATGGTTGACTTTATCGGAAGCAGTATAGACTCATGACCCAACAGATGAAGTAATTGAACCACACAATTATCACATAATGAGTCACTTTTAGAGCCTAAACGTCTCAATAGTAATGATTTTATCACAGACTCTTGTTGTAATACCATGCTGCCTATCAGAACAATTTCATGCAAAGTTAAAAATTTTAAAAAAAATTAACTACTAAAAAAAACAAAACAAACAAACATAAATAAATGCACAAATATGAATAAATGCAAATGCAGATAAGGCAGTTTAGCATGCAAATACCAGCACCCCACACTTATTCGGGACACATTGCCCTCAGTGGAAAATAAATAAGAAGAACCTGGTTAGTCAGACTCCTCCTCTATGTCTGCGGTCATACCCCCTTCATCAGAATCATCATCAGAGTTCTCCTCCACGTCGGAGTCTGGTATTCTGCGCTCATCATCGGTTGGCACGTCGTCATCAAGAGGTTCCTCAAAGTACACACCTACTCCACACATTTGCCTTGCATGCTCATTCATTGGGTAGTCATAGTCCAGCTGTTGGAGCTCTGCAGCAGTTGGAACACGGCCTCCGCTCATGTATTGCCTTTTTGTGAAGTGGTTGCTTTATCTTTGCCTTGTCTTGCTTTGGGTGCCATTGTACCTGAGATTAAAACCATGGTCATGTTAGAATCATCTCGATGGATACAACCTATAAAGAAGCAGTAGTGGCACCACCCCACACTTAGTTTATTGGTATAGACTTGTGAAGTGAAAGGTGTCGATTACTCAGACTTCATCGATATACGTTTTAGGTGCTATATTCCAACAGTATAATTAGTGCAGTCATACTTCTTGAAATCTTAGCAATACTTTCATGTTTGATGTATCAAGACTACTACATAGGGATTGAATCAAGGTATAGCATCTAAAAATAATCACAACCTCATATGTTGGTAGTCAATCATACTTCTCATCTCGATGAACAAGTCATTCCAACATGTAAGCTTTCTATTGACAAGATTATGCAATTTTTGTGACCAGGTCAATTCTGCAAAAGTATGACAGTGTATAAAAATCAAATGCAAGTTGGAAACACGTTAATATCATCCTTACGTATTCATTCACTCACTTAGTTGTATCGCAACACATCAACCATATTCAAATCGCCAATACTACTTCAAGATTTAGCAATTCATAATATGCGTAGCAGTGTAGTACTTACGGAATATAAATGAAGAACAAAGAAGTACTTACTTGGTTGATGCCTTTGAATGATGTTCTTGCAAAGTAAAAGAGCAAAAGGAAAATTTTTGAGAGGATTTGGAGAGGTAGGCGGCGCTTATGCTAGGTTTACAATGTGTTTATGGTCTAAGACTAAGTCTCTTATTTATAGGACAAGCTTGGGTCGGGTTTTGACCCATTTAAAATCGGATTGGGAAACCAAAAGTGACTATAGGCGGGGCCTTTTGCTTTGCCTATGCTTGGCATAGGCGGCGCCTTTTGCAAAGCATTGTTGAGCATAGGCTGCGCCTATGCCATGGCATTCTTGGGCATAGGCGGCGCCTATGCCATGGCATATGAGATTCAGAGACAAAAGGCATTAGCATAGGCGGCGCCTATGCTATGGCATACTTGGACATATGCGGCGCCTATGCTATGGCACTTTAGAATCCGAGAGCTTTGGCCATAGCATAGGCCTTGCCTTGTTTGTGGCCTAGTTTTACATAGGCCTAGCCTTGTTCGTTGCCTATATTTTCATAAGCAATGCCCAATCCATAGCCTTTTGCTTCTTCATTCGTAACTTACCACCTTCAACATGCAATACTTCTAACTCAAAATTGGAAACCAATCTCCTCGTTTACACCTCTTGCACCTACATTTACTCAAAAACAACAAAAACGATTAGAATGATGGTTGCCTCCCATCAAGCGCTTTAGTTTTGGTCGTGGCACGACTCTTCTTTTTGGATTTTTATTTATCAAAAGCAAACACTTAATAGAATGAAAGAAAGAAGAAAAAAAAGATTAGAATGATGAGTTACCTCCCATCTAGCGCTTGATTTATTGTCGCGACATGACCTAGCTATCTCGATTACTTAGACTTCATCGAGATGGATGTGGCATCATTTTCTGAATGGATTCAGACGACGCTAATGCTTACTTGTAGGCATGAAATCTTCGTTGATATGACTCTTGTGCATACATATCCCTGGAGGGATACCAATTATATCATCAATAGTCCAACCCATGCTCTCTTGTACCTCTTCAGAGCAGAGATGAGAGCCTCTACGTGCTGTTTGCTTAAATAATCCACAACACTCTCCGGAAGTGTATTTACACTTCCCAAGAATGCATACCCTAGATAATTGGGGAGCTCTTTCAATCCTAGCACTGGTGGCTCTTCAATGAAAGTCTTCGTTGTTGGTGACGGTTGATTCTTAAGATCAAGGTCCGGCTGTTTAGGAGTATGAGAATAGGACTCTATTTCTGTTAGAGCACACATAGTTTCTTCATAATATTCATCATCCTTATGCTCAACATTCAACAGCACAGCAGATAATGGCTCAACAGTAAGCTGTTTCTCTATAGATAATGCTTTCTTATCCTCATAATGAACATCATCTACAAAGAACACATTCATATCGCTGGGCTGCTTCATTGCTTTGCATATATCAAAGTGGACCACTTCGTCATTCAATCAAAATAAAAGCTCATTAGCTCTCATGTCAATAAGCACACTTCCTGTTGCAAGGAAAGGACGTCCCAAGATTATGGGAACTTCATAATCCTCCTCGCAATCCAAAATCACAAAGTCTGCAGGAAAGATAAAGGTAGACACCTTTACCAACACATCATTCAAGATACCCACAGGTCATTTTACCGACCTATCTACCATCACGAGCCGCATATTGGTTGGTGTAGGGTCACCCCACCCAAACTTTCTGTAGACGGATAGTGGCATCAAATTATTGTTGGCTCCTAAATCGCATAATGCCTTAGCAAAATTCATAGATCCAACCGTGCAAGGAATAATGAAAGTACCAGGGTCTGCCTTCTTCTGAACTAGTGATCGGGTCGCAATTGCGCTATAATGATGAACAGTATCTTTCAACTCATAGCTTGCTGCCCACTTCTTTCTCAAAAGATCTTTCATAAATTTCGCATACCCAGGCATTTGGTCTAGTGCCTCCACCAACGGAACATTAATGGTCAGCTGCTTTAACATAGTCATGAATTTGCTGAACCTTGTATCATCCGTAATTTTCTTCAATCTTTGAGGAAAAGGTGGTGGTGAAAAGGGAAATGTTCTCTCCGCAGCTTTCTTCTTCTCTTGCTTCCGTATTTCGGTCTTTTCAGGCTGCATCGTACTAGGGGTGATGTCATGGATATCATGTTCAGCTTCTGTGGCGTCATTATCTTCCTTACATTCTGCCACTTGCTTGCTTTGGGATGAATTTTCCAGAACCTTACCACTCCTAGTAGTAATAGCCATGCATGATCCGTCGTTCCTTGGATTTTGCACAGTGTCGCTAGGTAGAGTGCCAGCCTTTCTTTAATTGAGTGCTGCTGAAAGTTGGCTCAATTGCTGCTCTATTTGCTTTATTGAAGTGGAATGTGAGTCAACCAGTTGCTTCATCGAGGACAAATCATTTATTACCTCCGTTACTCCTGCGCTGGTTGCTTCTACTCCTTTCAATAGTTTAGCCATCATGTCTTCCATACTTCAAGAACCAGATGCAGTGGCGTCACGTCTTCCTAGGGGGATATACAAACTACTCTTGTCATTATTGTTCTTCCAACTACCTTGGTCCTTTTTTCCAGATTTGTCATAATAGTTTCGACCTTGGTTTCCTTGGGTACTACCTCGGAAACCCCCCTGATTGTTTAAGTAGTTGGATTCTTGTTCTGAATCAGATTCGTCTCTTCCTTTTGACGCAACAGCTTTAACTTTTTTGGTCTTTCCTGATAATAGATGCTTTGTAAGAAGATCCACTTGTGTTTTCATGTGCGCCATATCTTGATCACGTTCTTCTTCTCTTCTCCTTTGTTCTACAGTCATGCCAATAGATAAAATGGGGCTTGTTACCTTAGAATCCCTGGTATGCAAAGCTCTACTTTGCTTTGTCATCCGGTCTAGAATATTGCTTGCCTGACCAAAGGTGAGGTCCATAAATGATCCTCCAGCCGCATTATCCACCACTAGTTTAGTTATTGAATTCAAGGATCTGAATAATATCTCCATTAGGTGAACATTAGTAATATGATGGTTTGGGCACCGCATTAGCTTCGTCTTGAACCTCTCCCATGTTTTATGAAGAGCTTCAGTTGGAAGCTGCCAAAAGTTGCTGATTTTATCTCTCAATTGTGCTCTTTTGGATGGCGGAAAGAATCTTTCTAGAAAAGCGTCCCTCAATTGCCTCCAATTTGTAATAGAATCAGAAGTCAGCCCATTTAACCATAGAGTTGCCTCCCCAGACAGAGACAATGGAAATAGACGTAATCGAATTGCATTCTGACCAACGCCGGGATTGTCAAACGACTTGCATGTAGAAATAAAGTTGATCAGATGCATATTCGGATCATCGCCTGCTAGTCCACCAAATAATCCCTTGAGTTTCAATAACTAAATCATGGTGCTTGTGATGTTGAACTTGGCTTCGGGTGCCAATGGTGGAGGAATAATAGCTCCTATGGCTCCAGCTCCATCAAGATCATCATCATCATCGTCGAAAGCTGGTTGTATAGCTCGGCGTTCAGGCCTAAACCTAGCTTGACGATCTCTTCTGTTAGCAGGTGTTGCGATCTCAGCAGCATGCCTAGGGTTTAGTAACTCGTCATCACCTAGGTCCTAGTCATCAGGATTTATTGCTCACCCAGGGTTATCAATATTTTGTTGATGTACTTGAGCAGCGGCTAGAGCAGCTAGTCTAGATTGTTCCTATTGAGCAGCCGTTCTTTCAATTTCCGTTTGTGCCTCCATTTTGCCAATACATTGTGGTTCAGGATTAATAGGTAATAACGGTTGACCAGAACTTCGAGTGTGGGGCATGCACTGAATAAAAAATT
This sequence comes from Capsicum baccatum var. pendulum, assembly GCA_030864225.1. Taxonomy (NCBI): domain Eukaryota; kingdom Viridiplantae; phylum Streptophyta; class Magnoliopsida; order Solanales; family Solanaceae; genus Capsicum; species Capsicum baccatum. The sequence goes on along the minus strand of CM061561.1, from coordinate 273,911,813 downwards.
GCAGAAAACAAAAACAAAAACTAAAAGTAAAGTACAAGAATCTTTGACCAAAGGGTCTAATAACTATCATAAACTTAGTAGACAACCGTATTCCCCGGCAACAGCGCCAATTTTTGATAATGCTCAAACTACAGCTCTCGTAAGACTGTAAGCGGTCGTTGTCAAATATATAACCCAACTGGGTTGGATATTGATCCCACAGAGAATAGTCGGTCACCAAGTAAGCAAAGATTACTAGACTTTTGGTACAAGTCTCGTAGAAGAGGGGGGATTGTAACGTGCAATTGATGTGAACAAACTAATAGAGTAAAACAGAAAATAGCAAAGTAAAAAGAAAGAATGTTTAGTAAGATGTTAAACAATGAGAATTGAGAAGTTGGGGTTATGTCCACCTTATGAGTTGTACGTCTCTATTGGCTATGAGTTATGCGGAATTCAGACATGCATGTGCTTATAGAGAATTGTATTCTATGGTAAATCCAGGTGTCTTTCGACCTAACAAGGACTATTTCACTTTAACTCTTTCAAGCTTAAAGTGTATCTAACGGTACAAACTTTCCAAGAGGTTAATCCAGTTACGGCACTAACTTTTTAATAGGGGTTGGTGCCCTATTACCTTGACATTATCTCTTTTCCAGAAATATAACTTTTCTTTCGAACAAGTTAATGCTATACTGGCGTATTCTATGCGTCTGCAGCCACAAGAATTTGCATTAAGATGAAGAGAATAATGATATAAGCAACATACGTGTCAAGAACTCACAAACTCATAGCAATAGATAGTATCTCATAAGGCTTCCATAACCCCAACAGAGAAGTTTAGCTATTCATGAGTGTGAAGGAAATCACAATAGACATTATCATTATACCACAATAGAGATCTCACATGTAGTATGGTGTGGTATGGCTTGAGGCATGAATTCCTTGCAAAATTGCGATTCTCTTGATGTAAAATTAAAAGTCGAATGGATGAAAAATAATGTCAACAATGAATTAATAAAGAAAAAGGGAAATAGTCGAATAGGGATGAGGGTGGTGGAGAATTGTTTTGATGGATGGATGGTGGATGGATGAATGGGGATTGTGAGGAATCAATAAAAATCTCTAGCAAAATAGGGTATTTATAATACCCATATCCTATTCCTACTAAGCTAATGCATTACTTAACCCAATCCTACGGGGTTACTGCATCATTATCCTAATCCTAATAATTTACTGCATTATTATCCTACTCCTAATAGGTTACTGCTGCTCCCCAAAGTCTTGAGAAATGTTGTTTTTGCCCGGGACAAGTTTCCCATGCATCACTTTTAGTCCTAGGCGTCCAAGATTTGCTTTCCTTCTTTCGTGAAGCTTCCTTTGGCGTCAAGTTATCCATAAAATGCTGAAATCTGCATCATTTATACCTGAAAACTTACTAATCACGTTTGTTAGCTCACTTACAAGAAAAAGGACTAAAAGTGCATGAATTATATATTTTGTCCTCAAAACATAGCTAAAATATGGGTAAACTATAACACTTTAGGCGTGTAAATTCGCCTATCATCAATATCCTAGTTGCTGTAGATTATGTTTCAAAATGGGTCAAAGAAGTAGCATTGGCTAATAATGAAGGAGAACGTGTTGTTGCATTCTTGAAGAAAAACATCTTCTCTCATTTTGGGGTACCACGTACTATCATAAGCGATGGAGGATCTCACTTTTGCCACAACTGTTCAAATCCATGTTGGCAAAATATGGTGTCAAGCAACATAAGGTAGCCACGCCTTATCACCCACAAACTAGTGGACAGGTAGAGGTTTCCAATCGAGAGATCAAGCAAATCCTTGCTAAGACTGTAAATGCGAATAGGAAAGATTGGTCTCAAAAGCTGGACGATGCTCTATGGGCTTATAGGACTGCATTCAAAACGCCAATTGGCATGTCCCTGTACCAACTAGTTTATGGGAAAGCTTGGCATTTACCCATTGAGCTCGAGCACAAAGCATTGTGGGAGTTGAAGAAACTGAATTTGAATTGGGATGATGCTATGAACTTGAGGGTGGAACAGCTGAATGAGATGGATGAATTCCATCTACATGCATATGAAAGATCAGACCTCTAGAAAGAGCGGACAAAAAAGTATCATGATCAGCGGATTGTTCAACGAAACTTTCAAAAGGGTGATATGGTACTTCTTTTCAATTCCAGACTAAAGCTATTCCCAGGTAAGTTAAGGTCCAAATGGTCTGGTCCGTACAAGATTAGCCAAGTCTACTCGTCTGGAGTAGTTGAGCTAGAAGACAATAATGGTGTTGTCTTTAAGGTGAATGGCCAATGAGTAAAACCATATATCGTTCCCCTTGATTTGATGAACTATATGGCCACCACCTATCTCAACGAAGTCTAAGTACTCGAGGTAACTATGTCGTGCCGCGATAATAAATCAAGCGCTAGATGGGAGGCAACCAATCGTGATTTTTTTGCTTCCTTTGCATTTGTTTTTACTAAATAAAAATCCAAAAAGAAGTTTCAAGCCACGACCGAAACTAAGGCGCTTGATGGGAGGCAACCTATCTTTCTAATCATTTTTGTCGTTTTTGAGGGAATGCAGGTGCAAGAGGTGTAAAAGACGAGATTGGTTTCAAATTTTGATTTGGAAATATTGCATGTTGAAGGTGGTAAGTTAGGAATGAAGAAGCAAAAGGCTATGGGTGAGGCATTGCTTATGAAGAAATAGCCAAAGAACAAGGCAAGGCCTATGTAAATCTATGCCACGAACAAGGCAAGGCCTATGCTATGGCCTAAGCTCTCGGATTCTAGAGTGCCATAGCATAGGCACCGCCTATGCTCAACAATGCCATAGCATAGGTGGCGCCTATGCAAAAGACTTTTGTCTCTGAATCTCATATGCCATGGCATAGGCGCCGTCTATGCCTAATAATGCCATGGCATTGGTGCCGCCTATGCTGAACAATGCTTTGCAAAAGGCGCCGCCTATGCCAAGCATAGGCAAAGCATTAGGCGCCGCCTATGGTCCCTTTTGGTCTCCAAATCCGATTCCAAATGGGTCAAAACCCGACCCAAGCTTGTCCTATAAATAAAACCTTAGTCTTAAATCAAAAACACATTGCAATTCCACCCTAAAGAGCCGCCTACCTCTCCAAATTCTCCCAAAAATTTTCCTTTTGCTCTTTTACTTTGCAAGAACATCTTCATAGGCCATCAACCAAGTAAGTACTTCTTTGTTCTTCTTTTATGTTCCATAAAGTACTACACTACTACGTCTATAGTGAATTGTTTAATCTTGAAGTAGTATTGATGATTTGAATATGGTTGATTTATTGTGGTGAAACAAAGTGAGTGAAAGAATATGTAAGGATGCTCTTGACTTGTTTCCAACTTGTATTTGATTTTGATACACTGTCATACTTTTGCGGAATTGACATAGTCTAGAACATTGCATAACCTTGTAACTTGAAAGCTTGCTTGAATGACTTGTTTATTGCGATGAAAATCATGGTTAACTACAAACATAAGATGTTGTGATTATTCCAAGCCATAAAATTGATATAATATCTATGTAGTAGTTTTATTCAAAGTGATGCATTAGTCCAAAACAAGAAAGCATTACCAAGATTACATGATCTAGAATTGAGAAAGGATAGTTAAGATGATACGAAAAGTATGACTGCACTGATTATATTGTTGGAACATAACACCTAAACGTATATCGATGAAATCTGAGTAATCGACATCGTTCACTTCACTAGTTCGTACAAACAAACTAAGTGTGGGGTGGTGCCACTATTGCTTGTTTATTGATTTTATCCACCGAGATGAAGCTTACATGACTATTATTTTAATCTCAGGTACAATGGCACCAAAAGCAAGACAAGGGAAAGAAAAAGCAACCACTTCATAAAAAGGCCAAAAAAGGGGACGAAAAGAGCAAGGAGAATCCTCCTCGCTGCAAATACCTGATGATAGGCGAATTTACACGTCTAAAGTGCTATATTTTACCCATATTGTAGCTAAGTTTTGAGGACAAAATATATAATTCCTGCACTTTTAGTCCTTTTTCCTATAAGTGAGCAAACGAACATGATTAGCAAGTTTTTAGGTATAAATGATGCAGAATTCAGCATTTTATGGATAACTTGATGCCAAAGAAAGCTTCACGAAGTAAGGAAGGGGAATATTGGACACCAAGGACCAAAAGTGGTGCATGGAAAATTTGTTCTGGGCAAAAACAACAATTCTGAAGACTTTGGGGACTAGCAGTAACTTAGAAGGATTAGGATAATGATACATTAACCTAGTAGGATTGGGTTAAGTAATGCATTAGCTTAGTAGGAATAGGATAGGGGTATTATAAATACCCTATTTTGCTAGAGATTTTTCTCATTCTCATTCTACTTCTTATTCCACAACTTACAAGTCGGATTCTAATTCTAACATTAATTCTACTTTTTATTCTTCTTCTATTCATCTACTCAATTCTTAATTTCCACAACAAGAGAAACGTTACTTTGCAAGGCAGTTCATGCCTAAAAATGCCACACCACAACTTATTACACGAGATCTTTATTGTGGTATAATAATAATGTCTATTGTGATTTCCTTAGCACTCATGGGTAACTAAACTCCTCTATTAGGGTTATGGAAGCCTTATGAGATACTATCTAAGGCTATGAGTTTGTGAATTCGTGACACGTGTGTTGCTTATATCATTATTCTCTTCATCTTAATGCAAATTCTTGTGGCTGCAGACGCATAGAATAATGCCAGTATAACATTAACTTATTCGAAAGAAAAGTTATATCTCTGGAAAAGAGATAATGTCAAGGTAATAGGGCACCAACCCCTATTAAAAAGTTAGTGCCGTAACTGGATTAATCTCTTGGAGAATTTATACCGTTAGACACGCTTTAAGCTCGAAAGAGTTAAAGTGAAATAGTCCTTGTTAGGTCGAAAAACGCTTCGATTTACCATAGAATACAATTCTCTATAAGCACATGCATGTCTGAATTCCGTACAACTCATAGCCAATGGAGACGTACAACTCATAAGGTGGACATAACCCCAACTTCTCAATTCTCATTGTTTTACAACTTACTAAACATTCTTTATTTTTACTCTGCTATTTTCTATTTTACTCTACTATTTTGTTCACATCAATTGCACGTTACAATCCCCCCTCTTTTACGAGACTTGCACCACAAGTCTAGTAATCTTTGCTTACTTAGTGACCGACTATTCTCTATGGGATCGATACCCAACCCATTTGGGCTATATATTTGACAGCGACCGCTTTACACTCTTACGAGAGTTGTAGATTGAGCGTTATAAAAAATTGGCGCCGTTGCCGGGGAATACGGTTGTCAACTAAGTTTGTGATAATTACTAGACACTTTGGTCAAAGACTCTCGTACTTTTATTTTTAGTTTTTGTCTTTGTTTTCTGCATGTTTTTATTCAGTGCATGCCCCATACTCGAAGTTCTGGTAAACCGTTATTACCTATCAATCCTGAACCACAACGTATTGGCAGAATGGAGGCACAACACGAAATTGAAAGGATGGCTGGTCAACAGGAACAGGCGAGACTAGCTGCTCTAGCCGCCGCTCAAGTGCATCAACAGAATATTAATAACCCTAGGCGAGCAGCAAATCCTGATGATGAGGATCTAGGTGATGAAGAGTTACTAAACCCTAAGCGTGATGCTGAGATAGTAACACCTACTAATAGAAGAGATCGTTAAGCTAGGTTTCGGCCTGAATGCCGAGTTATGCAACCAGCTTTCGACGACGATGATGATGATCTTGATGGAGCCGGAGCCACATGAGCCATTATTCCTCCACCATTGGCACCCGGAGCCAAGTTCAACATCACAAGAACCATGATTTAGTTATTGCAACTCAAGGGATTATTTGGTGGACTAGTAGGCGATGATCCGAATATGCATCTCATCAACTTTATTTCTACTTGCAAGTCGTTTGACAATCCTAGCGTTGGTCAGAATGCAATTTGATTATGTCTATTTCCATTATCTCTGTCTGGGTAGGCAACTCTATGGTTAAATAGGCCGACTCCTGATTCTATTACAAATTGGAGGCAATTGAGAGACGCTTTGCTAGAAAGATTCTTTCTGGCATCCAAAAGAGCACAATTGAGAGATGAAATCAGCAAGTTTCGTCAACTTCCAACTGAAGCTCTTCATGAAACATGGGAAAGGTTCAAGACAAAGTTAATGCGGTTCCCAAACCAAAATATGACCAATGACCACCTTATGGAGATACTATATAGAGCCTTGAATTCAATAACTAAACCAGTGGTGGATAATGCGGATGGAGGATCATTCATGGACCTCACCTTTGGTCAAGCAAGCAATATGCTAGATCGGATGACAAAGAAAAGTAGAGCTTGGCATACCAGGGATTCTGAGGTAGCAAGTCCCACTTTATCTATTGGCATGACTGTAGACCAAAGGAGAAGAGAAGAAGAACATGATCAAGATATGGCGCATATGAAAACACAAATGGATCTTCTTACAAAGAATCTATTATCAGGGAATACCAAAAAAGACAAAGCTATTCCGTTAAAAGGAAGAGACGAATCTAAATCAGAAGAAGAAGACAACTACTTGAACAATCAAGGGGATTCCGAGGCAATGCCCAAGGAAACAAAGGTCGGAACTATTATGATAAAGCTGGAAACAAGGACCAAGGTAGTTGGAAGAACAAGAATGACAAGAGTGGTTTGTACGTTCCCCCAGGAAGACGTGACACCACTGCATCTGGTTCTTGAAATATGGAAGACATGATGGCTAAACTATTGAAAGAAGTGGAAGCAACCAACGCTGGAGTAACGGAGGTAATAAAAGACTTGTCCTCAATGAAACAATTGGTTGACTCACACTCCACTTCAATAAAGCAAATAGAGCAGCAATTAAGCCAACTTTCAGCAGCACTAAATCAAAGAAAGGCTGGTACCTTACCTAGAGACACCATGCAAAATCCAAGGAAAGACGGATCATGCATGGCTATTACTACCCGAAGTGGTAAGGTGCTGGAAACTTCATCCAAAGGCAGGCAAGTGGTTGACAAGGCAGCTGACATCGATGATAAGGCGAAAGGAGAAGCTGCCATACAAGTCACCCACGACGTCCATGACATCACACCGAGTATGTTGCAGCCTGAAAAGGCTAAAAAATGAAGGCAAGAAAAGAAGAAAGCCATGGAGAAAACAATCACACTTCCACCACCACCTTTTCCTCAAAGATTAAAGAAAATTGCAGATGATACAAGGTTCAGTAAATTTATGATGATGTTAAAGCAGCTGACCATTAATGTTCCATTGGTGGAAGCTAGAACAAATGCCTGGGTATGCAAAATTTATGAAGGATCTCTTGACAAAGAAGCGTGCAGCAAGCTTTGAGTTAAAAGATATGGTTCATCACTGCAGTGCAATTGCTACCCGATCATTAGTTCAGAAGAAGGCTGACCCTGGTGCTTTCACTATTCCTTGCACCGTTGGATCTTTGAATTTTGCCAAAGCATTGTGTGACTTAGGAGCCAGCATCAATTTGATGCCATTATCTTTTTATAAAAAATTTGGGGTTGGGTGATCCTACTCCAACCAATATGAGGCTCGTAATGGCGGATAGGTCGGTAAAACGACCTGTTGGTATTCTATGTGATGTATTGGTAAATGTTTCTTCATTCATCTTTCCAGCAGACTTTGTTAATTTGGATTGTGGGGCAGATTCAGAAGTTCCCATAATCTTGGGGTGCCCTTTCCTTGCAACAGGAAGTGTGCTTATTGATTTAAGAGCTAATGAGCTTTTATTCCGGATAAATAATGAAGTAGTTCGCTTTGATGTGTGTAAATCAATGAAGCAACCCAGAGATCTGAACATATTTTTGGTGGATGATGTTTACTTTGATAATGAGAAAGAATTACTTGAAGAAGAGCAAATTATTGATGACCCATTGGCAGTCATGCTCATGAATGGTGAGAGTAAGGATGCTAAAAATTATGAAGAAACTATTGGTGCTCTGACAAGATTAGGGTCGTATCCTCACGCTCCCAAGAAGCTGGACCTTGATCTAAAAAATCTACCCACACCACCAGCTAATCCATCTATTGAAGAGCCACCCACGTTAGAATTGAAGGAGCTGCCTAGTCATTTAAAGTATGCATTCTTAGGAAGCGGAAACACATTTCCAGTCATTGTGGCGGCAGATTTGGGTGAGCAGCAAGTTGCAACTCTCATTGCTATTCTACGAAAGTATATAAGAGCCATTGGTTAGACCATCGCTGATATTATTGGTATTCCACCTGGGATTTGTAAACACAAGATTCATCTTGAAACAAATTGCACACCGACTATTTAGCATCAAAGGCGTCTCAATCCACCTGTTTAAGAAGTGGTGAAGAAAGAAATTATTAAGTGGTTAGACGCAGGGGTTGTATATACAATCTCTGACAGTACATGGGTAAGCCCAGTACAATGTGTACCCAAGAAAGGATGCATGAAGGTAGTCGCGAATGAAAAGAACGAGCTTATTCCACTCAGACCCATCACCGAATGGAGAGTATGAATGGACTACCGAAACCTGAATTCATGGACGCTCAAAGATCACTTTCCAATGCCATTTATGGACCAAATGCTAGATCTATTAGTGGGGAAAGGATGGTTTTGTTTCTTAGATGGTTATTCAGGCTATAATCAGATTTGTATTGCTCCCGAAGACCAAGAAAAGACAACGTTCACATGCCCATATGGTATGTTTGCCTTTAAACGTATGCCATTCGGGCTATGTAACACCCCAGCCACCTTTCAACGTTGTATGATGTCCATTTTCTCTGATATGGTCAAATATACTTTGGAGGTATTCATGGACAACTTTTTAGTTATTGGAGAGACGTTTGAAGCGTGCTTGGCAAACCTAAGTATGGCGTTGCAAAGATGTGTAGAATTCAACCTAGTGCTGAATTGGGAGAAGTGCCACTTTATGGTTAAAGAAGGTATTGTTCTGGGGCATAAAATCTCCGAAAGAGGAATTGAGGTTGATCGATCCAAAATAGAAGTTATCGAGAAGCTACCACCTCCAATTTCCGTGAAGGTAGTCTGTAGTTTCCTCGGTCATGCAGGTTTCTATCGGCGTTTCATCAAAGACTTCTCCAAATTTGCTAGTCCATTATACAAAATTTTGGAGAAAGATGCAAAGTTTGACTTCAATGAAGATTGTTTGAAGGCATTCGAATACCTCAAAGGAAAACTGATTGAAGCTCCTATCATGGTAGCACCAGATTGGTCTTTACCGTTTGAAGTCATGTGTGACGCCAGTGGGTTAGCATTAGGCGCTGTACTTGGCCCAAGAAGGGAGAAGATATTCCATCCTATCTACTATGCGAGCAAGGTCCTGAACGAAGCCCAAAAAAACTATACTGTCACAGAATAAGAGCTCCTAGCGATTGTGTATGTGAGAAGTTTCGTGCTTATTTGTTGGGAACCAAAGTAATCGTTCATACAGACCATGTAGCTCTGAGGTATTTAATGACAAAGAAGGATGCATAACCAAGACTAATTCGATGGGTCTTGTTGCTGCAAGAATTTGATTTTGAGGTTAAAGATAGAAGAGGTTGCAAGAACCAAGTGGCTGATCATCTATCTAGACTCGAAAACGATCATATAGTGCAACCTGAATTCGGGATTGATGATGCATTCCCTGACGAGGAGATCCTAGCGACGATAATGGAAGAGTTACCATGGTATGCCGACTTTGCAAATTTTGTGGTGAGTAATGTGATACCGTCAAACTTATCTTACCATCAAAAGAGGAAGTTTATGCATGATGTAAAACACTACTTTTGAGATGAGCCATATTTGTTTCGACGATGCGCGGATGGTGTCATCCGGCGATGCATATCCCATGTAGAAGTGCCTAATATATTGGAAGCTTCCCACACTTCTCAAGTTGGAGGACATCACGCAGGTAATCGGACAACAAGGAATGTATTGCAAAGTGGATATTATTGGCCCTCGATATTTAGAGATGCCTACGACTTTGTGAGAAGATGCGACCAATGTCAGAGACAAGGTGCTATTTCGAAACACCATGAGATGCCCATGTCGGAAATTTTTGAAGTAGAGCTCTTTGATGTATGGGGTATTGATTTCATGAGTCCATTCGTAAATTCATTTGGAATGAAATACATCCTAGTTGCTGTAGATTATGTTTCAAAATGGGTTGAAGCAGTAGCGTTGGCCGACAATGAGGGAAAGCGTGTTGTAGCATTCTTGAAGAGAAATATCTTCTCTCGCTTTGGAGTACCACATACTATTATAAGCGATGGAGGATCTCACTTTTACAACAAGCTATTCAAATCTGTGTTGGCAAAATATGGTGTCAAGCAGCATAAGGTAGACATACCTTATCACCCACAAACTAGTGGACAGGAAGAGGTTTCCAACAGAGAGATCAAGCAAATCCTTGCTAAGACGGTAAATGCTAATAGGAAAGATTGGTCTCGAAAGATGGACGGTGCACTATGGGCCTATAAGAATGCGTTCAAGACGCCAATTGGCATGTCCCCTTACCAACTAGTTTACGGGAAGGCATGTCACTTTCCCATTGAGCTTGAGCATAAGGCATTGTGGGGTTTGAAGCGGCTAAATCTAAACTGGGATGATGCAATGAATCTGCGATTAGAGCAACTGAACGAGATGGATGAATTTCGTCTATATACTTAAGAGAGATCGGAACTCTACAAGGAGCGAATGAAAAAGTATCATGATCAACGGATTGTCCGACGAAATTTCCAAAAAAATGATATGGTGCTTCTCTTAAATTCCAGATTGAAGTTATTCCCAGGTAAGTTGAAGTCCAAGTGGTCTGGTCCGTACAAAGTTAACCAAGTCTACTCGTCTAGAGTAGTTGAGTTGGAAGACAATTATGGTGTTGTCTTTAAGGTGAATGGCCGACGAGTGAAACCATATATCGGTCCTCTTGATTCGATAAACTATATGTCCATCACTTATCTCGACGAAATCTAAGTACTCGAGATAGCCATTTCGTGCCGCGACAATAAATCAAGCGCTAGATGGGAGGCAACCCATCGTTTTTCATTTTTTGTCTTTCTGTCGTTCTATTACGTGTTTTCTTTTGATAAATAAAAATCCAAAAAGAAGAGTCGTTCCACGACCAAAACTAAAGCGCTTGATGGGAGGTAACCCATCGGTCTAATCATTTTTATTGTTTTTGAGTAAATGCAGGTGCAAAGAGGTGTAAAACGAGGAGGTCGGTTTCAAATTTTGATTTAGACGTATTGCATGTTAAAGATGGTAAGTTAGGAATAAAGAAGAAAAAGGCTATGGATTGGGCATTGCTTATGAAAATATAGGCAACGAACAAGGCTAGCCCTATGTAAAACTAGGCCACGAACAAGGCAAGGCCTGTACTATGGCCTAAGCTCTCGGAATCTAGTGTTCCATAGCATAGGCGCCGCCCATGCCCAAGTATGCCATAGCATAGGCGCCGCCTATGCCAATGCCTTTTGTCTCTGAATCTCATACGCTAAGTGAAAGGCGCCCCCTATGCCTAAGAATGCCATGGCATAGGCGCCGCCTATGCTTAACAATGCTTTGTAAAAGGCGCCGCCTATGCCAAGCATGGGCAAAGCAAAAGGCGCCGCCTATGGTCACTTCTTGTCTCCAAAACCAATTTTAAATGGGTCAAAACCCGACCCAACCTTGTCCTATAAATAAGAGACTTAGTCTTGAACAAAAATCACATTGGAAACCTAGCATAAGCGCCGCCTATATTCTCCAAATCCTCTCAAAAATTTTCCTTTTGCTCTCTTAATTCACAAGAACATCATCCAAAGGCATCAATCAAGTAAGTACTACTTTGTTCTTCATTTATATTCCGTAAGTACTACACTACTACGCCTATTAAGAATTGTTATATCTTAAAGAAGTATTGATGATTTGAATGTGATTGAATTGTTGTGATACAACCAAGTGAGTGAACGTATATGTAAGGATGATCTTAACTTGTTCCCAACTTGTATATGATTTTGATGCACTATCATACTTTTACGGAATTGATATGGTCATAAATATTGCATAATCTTGTCACTTGAATACTTACATGTTGGAATGACTTGTTTATCAGGATAAGAATTACAGTTTCCTACCAACATAGGAGGTTGTGATTACTTTTAGATACTATACCTTGATTCAGTCACTATGTAGTAAGTCTTGATATACCACACATGAAAGTATTGCCAAGATTACAAGGAGTATGACTGCACTGATTTTATTGTTGGAATATAGCACCTAAAATGTATACCGATGAAGTCTGTACCAACAAACTAAGTGTGGGGTGGTGCCCCTACTGCTTGTTTATAGATTATATCCATCGAGATGATGCTAACAGGAACATTGTTTTAGTCTCAGGTACAATGGCACCCAAAGCAAGACAAGGCAAGGATAAGGCAACCACTTCACAAAAAGGCAAGAAAAGAGACCGGAAAGAGCAAGGAGAATCATCCTCGATGCAATTACCATGCCGCATGTTCGGAATAAAATGGGTTCTTGAGGAGGAAGCAAAGGAATAGTATAGGAACAACAAAGAAAGAAAATATGTTCATGTGGACTTGATAAACAAGGAAAGCCTAGCAAAGAAAGAGCCGCGCATGTTGGCCAACATCATGACGTTACATCTTAATTTCATCTTCCGAGATATGTGGGAGTGTAATATCGATCTAACAAGAGAATTCTATGCCAATTGGTCACCGAAAACCACAGGCAAAGAAGTCAAGATTCGGGGCCAAGTTTTACAACTCAATGCGGATTTCTTCAACTCCTTTCTTGGCTTGCCTGCTGTTGATCCATCACCATTCAAGGAGCTGTACAGTAGACCTCCATATAGATCCATTCGACACACACTCTTTGGAACAAGATCCATGGCACGGTGGAGTAGACACAAGTACACCGGTCGACACAACACCTTCCCATATGCTCCTTTGAATAGGGAAACAAGGATATGGTTGTGCATAGTCAACTCATGTCTAATTCTAGGGATCCAGTAGACCAATATAACATGAGATAGAGTGTGTCTGGTATACACATTGATGAAGAATGTCCCTATCAACATTGGGGCAATTATTCGATCCACAATGCGGAAAGCTAGGCTACACAAGAGGTCCCACTTTAGTTTTGGCAACTTGTTGACTGCAATATTAAGGAAGGAGGACATCGAAGAGGAACCTGCTGATCATAAACTCCCACACAACCCGAAGAAGGTTGACCTCACTAAGGTGAAAGATGTTGAGTCCACACATGGTGTCAACGTTACTACTGCTGAGAGACATGCTCGTGATGAGAGTTTCTTTCGCCATCTTTATGGCATGACTCGGTTTACAATGATGAGCGGAGGTCGTGTTCCAACTGCTGCAGACCTCCAACAGCTAGACTATGACTACCCAATGAATGAGCACGCGAAGGCAATGTGTGGAGTAGGTACATATTTTGAGGAACCTCTTGATGACGACGTGCCGACCGATGATGATCGACGAATGCCAGACTCTAACGTGGAGGAGAATTCTGATGACGACGACTCCAATGATAATTCCGATGAAGGGGGTATGACCCCAGACATAGAGGAGGAGTCCGACTAACCAGGTTCTTCTTATTTATTTTCCACTGAGGACAATGTGTCCCGTTTAAGTGTGGGGTGCTGGTATTTGCATGATATACTTCTTTATCTGCATTTTCATCTATCTATGCTTGTTTGTTTTGTTTTAGTAGTTAAATTATTTTAAAAAACTTTGCATGAAATTGTTTTAATAGGCAGCATGAGAATATGACAAGAGTTTGAGATAAAATCATGACTATTGAGACGTTTAGGCTCTAATTGTGACTCACTATTTGATAAGTGTGGTTTAATTCCTTCATCTATTGGGTCAAGAGTCTATACTACTCCCAATAAAGTGGACCATGTGCCTTGTGTGTGTGAGATAATAATATATTCTATGTTTGTGGCTGATGTTAGAGCTTGCCTGGTATGTATGTAAAGCGAAAATAAAGAGTGCAAGTCTAGGAGATGATTTAGGCATTTCTTTGGCAACCTATACTTGTTTACCTTCTTTTTACCTACCCATGGACATTATCCTAGTTATCCCTTTTTGAGCCTTTAGCCTATTTTATTTGACAGCCTCATATGTAAGCCAAATCTAATTTTTTCAAGACCATAATTTGATCCAAATTCCTAAGTGCTTTAAAAGTGTAAAGTCATGTGACAAAATAAGAGGAAATTAGGTGAGTATGATACTTTAGAATGTATTGGTGCTTGAAGTCGTTATGAAAAAGAATTGCTATCATAAGAGGTATGTTATGAAAAGAAAAAGGAAAATAAAACTAAAAAGTTAGTTACGTTCAAAAATTGAAAAACAAAAAGAGGTGACAAAGGGAGGTAGATTAAAAGAAAGCAAAAAGGTTGTTTGAAAGAAAGCATAAATGGCATATTGTGATGTATTAAAGCACTTAGGGAACTTAGTCACTATTTCTGGCCAAAATAGTCCTACCCGTCCCATAGCCTACATTACAACCCATAAAAGACCTATTTGATCCTAAGCTTAGCATTCTGACATTTAGTGCAGTATTACACTAAGGGTAACCCAATGGTCATCAGTTGCAACATATGAATTCTTTGTGAGAGTGAGAGAATCCTACACCCATGTTCGAAATATATACAATCCTTGTGAGTAATTATGGGTAACATATGGTGAGACACACATGGTTGATGAGTTTTGGGTAGTCGTGTATGATTCTTTGTGCCTTAACTTTTGAATATGAGTTGATCATCATCACGAGTCTATATTAGAGGTTGAATTGTTTCTAGAAGTGATCAGAAAACTACTCTTTGTTAATAATTGTTGTGCTTGTCTTGACGAATATTTTGTGTTGTTACAGTGAAAACCTAAGTAAATGTTTAGATGGACATGATATTTTGTTCGAGGACGAACAAAGATTTAAGTGTGGGGTGTTGATGATAGGCGAATTTACACGCCTAAAGTGCTATATTTTACCCATATTTTAGATAAGTTTTGAGGACAAAATATATAATTCCTGCACTTTTAGTCCTTTTTCCTGTAAGTGAGCTAACGAACATGATTAGCATGTTTTCAGGTATAAATGATGCATAATTCAGAATTTTATGGATAAGTTGATGCCAAAGAAAGCTTCACGAAGGAAGGAAGGGGAATCTTGGACACCAAGGACCAAAAGTGGCGCATGGAAAATCTGTTCCGGGCAAAAACAACAATTCTGAAGACTTTGGGGAGTAGCAGTAACTTAGAAGGATTAGGATAATGATACATTAACCTAGTAGGATTGGGTTAAGTAATGCATTAGCTTAGTAGGAATAGGATAGGGGTATTATAAATACCCTATTTTGCTAGAGATTTTTAGCATTCTCATTCTACTTCTTATTCCACAACTTACAACTCGGATTCTAATTCTTCCATTAATTCTAATTTTTATTCTTCTTCTATTCATCTACTCAATTCTTAATTTCCACAACAAGAGAAACGTTACTTTGCAAGGGAGTTCACGCCTAAAAATACCACACCACACCTTATTACACGAGATCTTTATTGTGGTATAATAATAATGTCTATTGTGATTTCCTTAGCACTCATGGGTAACTAAACTCCTCTGTTGGGGTTATGGAAGCCTTATGAGATACTATCTAAGGCTATAAGTTTGTTAATTCGTGACACATGTGTTGCTTATATCATTATTCTCTTCATCTTAATGAAAATTCTTGTGGCTGCAGACGCATAGAATAACGCCAGTATAACATTAACTTGTTCAAAGAAAAGTTATCTGTCTGGAAAAGAGATAATGTCAAGGTAATAGGGCACCAACCCCTATTAAAAAATTAGTGCCTTACTGGATTAACCTCTTGGAGAATTTGTACCGTTAGAAATACTTTAAGCTCGAAAGAGTTAAAGTGAAATAGTCCTTGTTAGGTTGAAAGACGCTTGAATTTACCATAGAATACAATTCTCTATAAGCACATGCATGTCTGAATTCTGCACAACTCATAGCCAATAGAGACGTACAACTCATAAGGTAGACATAACCCCAACTTCTCAATTCTCATTGTTTTACAGCTTACTAAATTCTTTCTTTTTACTCTGCTATTTTCTGTTTTACTCTACTATTTTGTTCACATCAATTGCACGTTACAATCCCCTCTCTTTTATGAGACTTGCACCACAAGTCTAGTAATCTTTGCTTACTTAGTGACCAACTATTCTCGGTGGGATCGATACCCAACCCAGTTGGGTTATATATTTAACAACAACCGTTTTACACTCTTACGAGAGCTGTAGATTGAGTGTTATCAATACCTCGCCGCATGTTTGGAATTAAATGGGTCCTAGAGGAGGAAGGAAAGGAGTGGTATAGGAACAATAATGAGAAAAAATATGTTCATGTGGAGTTGATACACAAGGAGAGCCTAGCAAAGAAAGAACCCCGTATGTTGGCCAAGATAATGGCATTACATCTTGATTTCATCTTCCGAGATATGGGAGAGTGCAATCTAGATTTAACACAAGAATGCTATGCTGACTGGTCATCGAAAACTACAGGGAGTGAAGTAAAGATTCGGGGCCACGTTCTGTAACTAAATGCGGAGTTCTTCAACTCCTTTCTGGGTTTGCCATCTGTTGATCCATCACCACTCAAAGAGATGTATAACAGACCTCCGTACAGGAAAATTAGACACACATTGTACAGAACAAAATCTATGGCATGATGGAGCAGACACAAGGACACCGGTCCACACAACACCTTCCCATATACTTTCTTGAATAGAGAAGCTCGGATATGGATGCAAATAGTCAACTCTTGTCTGATTCCAGGGACCCAGAATACGAAGATTACATGAGATAGAGTGTGCTTGGTGTACGCGTTGATGATGAATGTTCCTATCAACATTGGGGCAATTATTCAATCTACAATGCGAAAGGCCAGGCTACACAAGAGGTCCCACTTCAGCTTTGGCAATCTGTTGACCGCAATATTGAGGAAGGAGGACATCGAAGAGGAACCGGCTGATCATAAACTTCCACACAACCCAAAGAAGGTTGAACTCACAAAGGTTAAAGATGTTGAAACAACGCATGGCGTCAACCTTACCACTGCAGAAAGGCATGCTCGAGATGAGAGTTTCTTTTACCATCTTTATGGCATGACTCGGTTTACCATGATGAGCGGAGGTCGTGTTCCAACTGCTGCAGATCTCCAACAGCTGGATTATGACTACCCAATGAATGAGCATGCAAGGCAAATGTGTGGAGTAGGTGTGTACTTTGAGGAACCTCTTGATGACGATGTGCCAACCGATGATGATCGTCGAATGCCAGACTCCAACGTGGAGGAGAATTCTAACAATGGTGACTCTGATGATGATTCCAATGAAGGGGGTATGACCCCAGACATAGAGGAGGAGTCCAACTAATCAGGTTCTTCTTATTTATTTTCCACTGAGGGCAGTATGTCCCGTCTAAGTGTGGGGTGCTGGTATTTGCATGCTAACCTTCCTTATTTGCATTTGCATTTGTTTATGTTTGTTTGTTTTGTTTTGTTTTAGTAGTTAAATTTTTTTTTTTAATTTTTAACTTTGCATGAAATTGTTCTGATAGGCAGCATGATATTACGACAAGAGTCTGTGATAAAATCATTACTATTGAGACGTTTAAGCTCTAATAGTGACTCATTATGTGATAATTGTGTGGTTCAATTCCTTTATCTATTGGGTCAAAAGTCTATACTGCTTCCAATAAAGTCGACCATGTGCCTTGTGTGTGTGATATGATAGTATATTCTATGTTTGGGGCTGATGCTAGAACTTGCCTGGTATGTATGTAAAGAGAAATAAAGAGTGTGAGTTTAGGAGATGATTTAGGCATTTCTTTGGCAACCTATGATTGTTTACCTTCATTTTATCTACCCATGGACATCATCCTAGATAACCCCCTTTGAGCTGTTAGCCTATTTTTCTTTGACAACCTTATATGTAAGCCTAATTCATTTTTCTCAAGACCATAATTTGATCCAAATTCCTAAGTGCTTTAAATTGTAAAGTAATGTGACAAAATAAGAGGAAATTGGGTGAGAATTGTGCCTTAGAATGTATTAGTGCTTGAATTTGTTATGAAAAATAATTGTTATCATAAGAGGTGTGTTATGAAAAGAAAAAGGAAAAGAAAAATAAAAAGTCAATTCTGTTCAAAATTGAAAAACAAAAGAGGTGAGAAAGGGTGGTAGATTAAAAGAAAGTAGAAAGGTTGTTTGAAAGAAAGCATAAATGACATAATGTGATGTATTAAAGAGCTTAGGAACATAGTCACTATTTCTGGCAAAAATAGTCCTACCCGTCCCTTAGCCTACATTACAACCTGTAAAGACCTATTTGATCCTAAGATTAGCATTCTGATATTTAGTGGAGAATTGCACTAAGGGCAAGTCTATGGTCATCAGTTTCAACATACGAATTCTTTGTGAAAGTGAGAGCAAGGGTAATCTTATACCCATGTTCGAAATATATACAATACTTGTGAGTGATTATGGGTTATGTTTTGTGAGATACATATGATTGATGAGTTTTAGGTGGTTGTGTATGATTCTCTATGCCTTAACTTTTGGATACGAATTAACCATCATCATAAGTCTATGTTAGAGGTTAAATTGTTTCTAGTAAGTGATCAGAAAACTACTCTTTGTTAATAATTGTCGTGCCTGTCTTGATGAATGTTTTGTGTTGTTACTGTGAAGCCCTAAGTGGATGTTTAGAAGGACATGATATTTTGTTCGAGGACGAACAAAGCTTTAAGTATGGGGTGTTGATGATAGGCGTATTTACACGCCTAAAGCACCTTAATGTACCCATATTTTAGCTAAGTTTTGAGGACAAAATATATAATTCATGTACTTGTAGTCCTTTTTCCTGTAAGTGAGCTAACAAACGTGATTAGTAAGTTTTCAGGTATAAATGATGAAGATTTCAGCATTTTATGGATAACTTGATGCCAAAGAAAGCTTCACGAAAGAAGGAAAGCAAAGCTTGTACGCCTAGGACTAAAAGTGACGAATGGGAAACCTGTCCCGGGCAAAAACAACATTTCTCAAGACTTTGGGGATCAGCAATAACTTATTAGGATTAGGATAATGATGCAGTAATTTATTAGGATTAGGATAAGTACGCAGTAGCCTAGTAGGAATAGGATATGGGTATTATAAATACCCTATTTTGCTGAAGCTTTTGATCATTCTCATTATTCTTATCATTCACATCCTAATTCATTCATCTACAACTCAAAACAATTTGCTTTCAATTAATTCTTATTTACTTTTTCTTCATCTATTCGACTTAAAATTTCCACAAAAAGAGAACCGCTACTTGCAAGGAATTCACGCCACAAAGCCCTACAACATATACTACACGTGAGATCCTTATATTGGTATGATGATAATGACTATTGTGATTTCCATTGCACCCATGAGTAGCTAAACTTCTTGGTTGGGGTTATGGAAGCCTTATGAGATACTATCTATTGCTATGAGTATGTGAATTCGTGACACGTATGCTGCTTATATCATTATTACCTTCATCTTAAATTAAATTCTTGTGGTTGCAAACATATAGAATACGCCAGTATAGCATTAACTTGTTCGAAAGAAAAGTTATATGTCTGGAAAAGAGATAATGTCAAGGTAATAGGGCACCAACCCCTATTAAAAAGTTAGTGCCGTAACTGGATTAACCTCTTGGAGAATTTGTACCGTTAGATACGCTTTAAGCTCGAAAGAGTTAAAGTGAAATAATCCTTGATGGTCTAAAGACTCCTGGATTAACCATAGAATACAATTCTCTATAACAACATGCATGTCTGAATTCCGCATAACTCATAGTCAATATATACGTACAACTCAGAAGGTGGACATAACCCCAGCTCTCAATTCTCATTGATCAAAACCAACCAAACAATCCGTTTTACTCTTTTATTTTTTGTTCTTACGTTACTATTTTGTTACTCACGCTACAATCCCCCCTTTTTACGAAACTTTCACCAAAAGTCTAATAATCTTTGCTTACTTAGTGACCCAGTATTCTCTGTGGGATTCGACACCCAACCCAGTTGGGTTCTATATTTGACAACGACCGCTTACACTCTTACGAGAGCTGTAGTTTGAGCGTTATCAATAGATCACCGAAAACGTAAAATCTTTATACAATTATTAATTCAGAATATTAAAGAATTGTGAAACTGACAGATTGTTCACTAGAATGAATTGTACAATTGACAAATTGTTCACTAGAAGGGGGTTTATGGTATGCTAGGATGGCGTAAACCGTCTTAATAATAGATACTATCATTCCGACTTGGTGGGAATTTACTGGGTAGAGAAATATACATGTTTTAGCATGTTTTAGAATTTGATTACTAAATATACATGTTCAACCTTCATGTTTGTACTCCGATGGAGCAAAACAAGTCATATATTTTAGTATATGATTACAAAATATACATGTTCAACATTCATGTTTATACTTTAGTGGAGCAAAACATGTCACATATGTTAGCATATGATCGCAAAATATACATGTTCAACCTTCATGTTTACACACTCCGGTAGAGCAAAACAAGTCACATATTTTAGCATATGATTACAAAATATATACATGTTCAACCTTCATTGTTTATACTCCAGTAGATCAAAACAAGACACATATTCGAGCATAAGACCGTGTGTTCACAAGCATATACAAACAACCATTTCACCTAAGGATCATCTTGTTCTCAGTGACCCTCTATGCCATGTGACTTTAGAGTTAACGGGAGCTTATTTTCCAATGATGAAAATGGTTCATAAATAGTCTGATATAATATGTAGTGTGATATAATATGTAGTTTTGATAGTGTGATATAATATGTAGTTTTAAAAAAAATTGTTATCATAAATCTAGTGATAGAAGACTATCTAGCTTTGTTCGTCTATTAACTTGGCCTTTGAAAAAGAAGGTTCGGCATGCTTCGACTTATCTTTATTATCCGCTAAATTCATTCCTTTCTCTGATATTTCATAAAGTAGATGGATAGAGTCAGTCGTTCAGTAAAAAAAAAAAACAAGTGCTCCTGAAATGATTGATAGAAAATAAGACAACTATTCCATGCATTTATATTATATACTTTATATTTAATACAACATCGAACACAGGGAATGAAAACAACAACAAACAAAAAAAATAGGTAGTATATTGTAACTTTGGGATTGTAATTAGGGTAGAAGCTCTACATGTGTTGTTTGGGTGGTTAGGTCAAGCTTCATCTGGGCCAAGGCTGTAGGCCCAAGCAACTTTTTCCACACAAGACCACGTAATCTCTGATGCTCTGCATCCAATTTTGCAATCTCCAGGTCATATGTTTGGGTGGTCAGGTCAAGCTTCATCTGGGCCAAGGCTGTAGGCCCAAGCAACTTCTTCCACACAAGACCACGTAATCTCCGACCCTCTGCTTTCAATTTTGCAATTTTCCTCACTCCCTCCAGGTGTTGCTTTTTTGCAACTTCTGCAGATCGTACGCTCATGTTTTTCTTCAATATCTCAATTTCTGCTTCAGCTTGGGCTTTTTCTTTACTGAGTTGTATCACCATGCTAGAACGCTCCTGCAAAGATCCTGAGAGTGCAGAATTTTCTGCTACAGACCTGAGTAACTATTGGTCCAGGTTATCTAATTTTGCTTCAAACTCATGCTTCATTTTGTCAAACTGTTTGGGAGCCTTCTCCCAACCTGTACAGAGAGATGTGAATAAACGAATTAAGTACCAAATTGCAAAACACTTGTTGCAAGAAAAACACAAGTCAATAAGGAACATCACCTGAGACAGCTTCTTCAGCAACTTTAGCATATTGTTTTCCCAGGTTTTCCTTATTAGTCATTTCTGACTGTGCAGCAACCAACTTTTCATTCAAATCCTTGACTTCATCCTCTAAGCCACTCACTTGTTCCTCAACACACTTAACTTGATCTATCTGCCGCATGCACTCCTTCAGTGCACCATCCAGATGTGATGCCCTATCTTCAGCAGTAAGCTTCAAAAGAGGAACGGATTCCAGGTGATTTTTTACTGTCGCGGCTTCTGACTCAGCCTTCTCCCAACCTGTATAGAGAGATGTGATTAAAAGAATTCAGTACCAAATTGCAAGAAAAACACAAGTCAATAAGGAACATCACCTGAGACAGCTTCTTCAGCAACTTTAGCATATTGTTTTCCCAGGTTTTCCTTATTAGTCATTTCTGACTGTGCAGCAGCCAACTTAAGAGACTTAACTTGATCATCCAGTCCAGTCAAATGTGAATAAGATTCAATGGAAATTTGTACATATTTAGGTTTCTTGATTTCCTGTTTACCCTGAAATATATCTGCCGCATGCACTCCTTCAGTGCAGTAGTAAAATAGAAATAGAAAGAATGCCCAACACAGCAAAATATGCAACATGTTTTCCATAACTTTTTGTATTGAAGGTAACTAATGCTTTGTCTAAGAGAGTAGTACTGGTAATTGTAAAACTTAAGAACTTGTGAACTTAAGAGCTTATGAACTATTGTTTATTTAGGCTGAGTATTGTAAAACTAAACCAACATAAAAATGGTAAAAAAATATCTCAGTAAGAGAATTTCTCTTACTGAATCAATCATATACCAATTAAAAAGGAAAGTCAATATTTGTAAAAGTCATTCACAATATTGTTTTCCTTAGGCCAAATCCTATAAATAAAAAATATCAAGACTGACATAATTAAAAACTAGATTCCCATAATACTGAAAGTTACCTTATATATAGGTGAGTGCCATGTTGTTGCATATTCCGTAGAAGGAAGGTAAATTAATAGTAACATGTTAGCATCAATCACTAATCAATTAAGAGATCAATAATCAATTAGGGTCAATTAGGGATGAGAAAATTTGTTCAATTTACCATAAATAAATTATGAGCAATTAATTTTGTAAAATAATCCCTAATTATTTTTGTACCTAATTCAAATCATCAATTATACAAAAATCAGTCCACGATGTAATTCAAGAAACGTGATACACAATTAGACGTTCTTTACCAAAATCTTATTCAAATTATCACAAGATCAATCCAACCTTAATAATATAATACGCTGTCAAATATTTTCCATTATAATCACGAGCCGAGAAATTTGTCAACTAATTCAAAGAAGATGGATAATTTCAAAATTCGGAA
Organism: Capsicum baccatum var. pendulum; assembly: GCA_030864225.1. Classification (NCBI taxonomy): domain Eukaryota; kingdom Viridiplantae; phylum Streptophyta; class Magnoliopsida; order Solanales; family Solanaceae; genus Capsicum; species Capsicum baccatum. Next base: position 273,888,494 of record CM061561.1, on the reverse strand, counting down.
TTAGCAAACTATGACAAAATTGATCATTATTAAAATTTAGATTTTTCACATTTGCTAGTCTTAAAACATAAGCACACAAAATGGCAAAGAATCGGATGAAATAAATCATTCATGCATTGTTAATTCAGATTTTGAAATCTGTTAAAGAAGCGTAAAAGAGATTAAAAGTAAACACAAACATTTAAATATTTAGGCAAACCTGTGGATAGGTTTTTCATCTCTTTTTTGACAAATGGATCAACGGCACGGAGAAGGTTGGTGGTGGGTGGACGACGGAGATTACCTGGGGCGGCGACGGTTGGTTCACGGAGGAGGTTGGAGAGCAGGGGGTCTCGTGGTAATGTTAGAGCAGCATTGGCGTGCTGGTTCATCGCCGAAAAGGGGAAAATGGAGGGAGAGATGGTAATGGAGGCTGAGGGACTGGCGGCGCGGCGCTGGCAACGGTGAGGACGAACGGCAGAAGGCAGTGGTAGATCCGGTATCGCCGGAGTAGGCGTTGGAAGCACATATAGAGAGCGGTGGGAAAGATATTAGAGAAAGGGGTCTCGGTAGCGCTGCTTCGCCGATCAGCGGCGGCAGCCATGGGAAAGAGAGGTTAGATAGAGAGAGAAGGAGAGAGGTTAGAGAAAGAGAGAATAGCGGCTGTTGTTTGGTTTTGGAATTAGGATTAGGTTTTTGGATTAAAAAGGAAAGAAAGGTGTATCAGATATCAGTCGTTGGATCAATTTAGGATCAACGATTGAGATCTAAAAATTGAAAATTTGGAATTGAGTGTCTAAAATGGCTAGAATTGTAAGAAATTGGACAAAATTAAGTTAAAAGGTGAATAAATTTAGGCAAAATGAATTAAATTAGGCTGTTATTTAAATTAAAATAGCGATAATAATATATAATAATAATAATAATAATAATTAAATAATACCTAGAAATATTAAATAATAAGTAATAAATAATAATAATAATTAAATAATAAATAATAATAATATATAATAAATAATTTAATAAAATAAATAATGCTAAATAATAGAAAACTAGATATTGTGTTTGCAAAAATGTGGATGTGCATAACTACGTGGAAAATAATTTAATAAAAATTACATAAAATGCTGAATTTGAGTTTAAAAATTATGACAATGGTACTAAAAGCTAAGAAATAATTTATGCATTTCCTTTAATTATAAATGCGACACTTTAGTATGTACTCAATGTAAGAATAATATTTAAAAATATTGATAATTAAAATTAAATAATTTTGATATAATAACAGCCTAAAAGTGATATCGAGAGGTCAAAATTGGGTTAAAACAGAGTCGCCACCTAATTTTCAAGAAAAAATAGGAAACCTATTTATTTATTTACAAGTACTCCCTCCGATTAAAAAGAAATGACTTACTTACTTTTTAGTTCGTTTAAAAAAGAATGACCCCTTTCATTTTTTTGACAATACTTTAATTTAAACTTTCCAAATGACATGTTTATGACCACAAGATTAAAGGATATTTTGATACATTTGACACTACTTTAATTTAAGGCTACAAGATTCAAAAAATTTCTTTATTTTCTTAAACTTTGTGCCAAATCAAAGTAGGTAATTCTTTTCGAAAAGAAGGGATTATGACGAAACCAATTTAGATTCTAGGTAATGATTCAAATTATTGCAAACGGAAGGGGTTAGACACCTTTCAGAATCTACAAATATGGTTCCCGGCCAGACTTAAGTTTATTAAAAAAAGAAAAAAGAAAAAAATCAATGCATCCAAATACAAATATAAGATATATATTAAAATAATATAATGCATATGCTATAGTAAAATATATATATAAGCAAAATATATAAATATGTACGTAAAGACAAAATTGAATAAAGAAAAATTATTTTAAGAAAAAATTCTACATAATATCCATTAATGTAAAAAGGTGAATTATTTGATTAAGTATCTAAATCAATTTTAATATAACTAGTAATGACCTAAATTTGCCTAAAGTGAGATGAGAATCGCGTGAAAAATAAAAAATATCAGAAAAATTATATTAAAGAAAAAACTATAAAATATCTTTCAATGTATAAGTATGAATTAATTGAGTAAGTATCTAAATTAATTTAATTTTTTAATATAAATATTAATGTCCTATATTTGCCTAAACACGTGATGAACATTTGTAAAAAGCATTTCCGTCCAATGCCCCAAAAATAAATTTTACACTATAATTTATATTTTGTACAAGTGTAAAAATATAAAAAATGAAAACACAAATTTAAACTCTTCGTTAAATGTCACTCCCGTCAAGTATTCCCAACCTGGATAAACACTTGTAAATAAAAATGTTTGTAACAAATAAATAATTATCAAAATAAATTGAAAATATTTGTGTGCTAATATGTATAAAAATTGATAATTTTTTAAAAGGTGGGCTCAGATTAGATTTTAAATACGACGTACGAAGTGGATGTTGATTTATTAGTCGTCCTAACTCGTGTTTCCAAGATACGAATCATAAAACTTTTATGTTATAAAAATTTCGTCATTGCCCAAATTTATTTATTTTATTACGAATTTATATATATAATATATGTCTTTTTATTTGTACAGGCCTGAAAAATTGATGAAAAATTTCTTCATTGGCCATAAAGGGAGATAACAAATGACTCAAAAATAACCCTAACACTGTCTATTTATATTAGTTCACAAAGGGAGATAACAAATGACCATCCGAAAGAGTGTAATTTGCAAACAGTATCACGCGTAATCAAAGAGTGTACTCAAATAATTTTTTTTATGAAGCAATCTAACTAAACATGATTTGACAATCCCCATTATTTAATTAATCTACACTTCCACTTTGTTGTAAAACAGTATCTTGCCTCATTAATCATGTTGTAAATTTTCATAACTAGATTTGGTGAAGTTGCTTATTTAATAATCTTCATTTAAACATAACTAAGAATCAAATAATTAATTAAACTAGAAGAACTAGTACCCAATATGCAATGCACCAACAAATTAAATTTGTTTGCAATAACTTATTTAGCCCTATCTTCGTAATTGTCAACACAAATTAATACAGTACTAAAATTTTGGTTGCTTAATTAGTTATTCCCATTTAAACATTAACTTAGAGACAAAACTAAACCACAAGAATTAATACCCAATATGTAACCAACAAATACCTTATTTTAGCCTTATCATGTATACTAAAAAATAAATTCTAAAATGTTGGTTGCTTAATTGATATTCAATCATATCAATACCGTTCAATCTTAAATAGAAATATTATAATGTTTTCATAAAATTAAATAAAAAAGGGTGTAAAACAGAAAATTAATTCTATTTTGGGGGTGTAAATTAGATTTTGAGGAAATGTAGGGTGTAATAAAGAGGACACATGTATCGTTTTCAAGTAATTAAAAGGGTCATTTTCGACAAGTTGATAAAAATAAGTATTAAACATGTGCAATGGATACAGTACACTAGTAATTGTCACTCACACATGAATGCAATTTGATCCTTCTATGGGAAAAAGTGAGGATTTACATGTGGTGCTTCTTTTTAAGCATTTATTTTGATCCACAAATATTATGTTTTCTCCATTTATTTTTATTTATTTATATTTGAAAACTTGATATTTTTACTAGAGCATCCTTCGTTATTATAAGTCATTTCATCTCACTAACTATTAGGTGAATTGAAAATAAAAGAGAGTTATTGGGTATACTAAAACTTCTGTTATGTGCAAAATTGAAAGAAAAAATCAATAAGAATTTAGTGTACGCAATCTTGTTATGCATGTCTTTAAAAAACTGTTCTTACAACTTGAATCGATGACTTAATAATATGGTAAAAGTGATTTTTTTTACTATAGTAAAAAATAAAGGTGGATAGAGGTAGTACTATATTCGTTTGTCTCAAATTATCTATCATTATTACTAAAAATAGTTATTGTTTCAAGAAAATACCAAATATGTTAGGATATAAATAAAGGTTAAATTTTGAAAATATTTTTTCCAGTTAATATTTTTTGGAGTCATGTAAAAAAATGCACGATATTTTATTGACTTTTGCAGAACGCACAATATTATAAAATTATAATTCTATTGGTTAATTAGTATTCCTTCCAATAAAACATTTATAAAATTTTAATATTTTCACAAACACATTTATCGTATAATTTTATTTTTTTAAAGGAAGAAGTGATGGGCTATGTAATATTTACAGCCTTTAGAAACATTCTAAACTGTAAAAATAACAACTATATTTTGTAGAATTATGAAATATATCAAAATCTACCTTAGAAACCTATACAAGTAGATATTTCAATATTTTAAAAGATTCTTAAAAAGATAAGTCAATTTCTTTAACTTTCTAATATTCAAAATTTAGTAATCCAACCAATATACATTCCTTCAAACAAGTCTTATTTCATGAAAAATACGTATCAGCAACAATTTTCTCAATGTTAGTGTTCAAATTTGAAACTTTTAGTTAATGATGAAAAAATATTATCGAACCCACCACATATTTACCGGTGATATTCCAAACCAAATAAACATTTATATATGTAGACAGATATTGAGGTAGTGGTAAGATTCACGTATACTTCAGACCTTATTTGTGATAGAGTCATGTTTTTCTTCTTTTTGTTGATAGTGTGCAGACAGGTATGTTTTAGTCTAATGTCCTCTTTTGTATTGTTAACGACAATAGATAATGGTTTATTCACAATGAGTTCTGCAGTGGTGAAGGTAAGTAGGTAACTAATTAAAGCACTATGATGGTGGTTTATTTTAGTTTAATGGTGCGCCTTCTTCTAATTTAGAGCATTGTTTGCCCTAAACATTTTAATGACTTAATAGAGTATTTGAAACTTGAATCATCCCTTCGTTGCTAGTTGCACACCAAATGGAAACTTCCTATGGTGATGTCTTAAATAAAGGTGTCTTTTAAGTTCAGTGTTCTTGTGTAATAGTGCCATCGCTTGGGTAAAGGTGCTTCTGTTTAAGAATTTTAAATTATTTGTACATCTGTTGGGTTTTCCAGACCTGTTGTTCCATATATAATTTCAGGATGTCGTAAGTAAGACGCTTGCAGGTTCAACAGAAGTTTAGTACACAAGACATTTCATGATCACAGTGGGAAACAAGTGGAAGTAAAGCGTGCTCTTCCAAGAGATGGTTGTTCTGGTAGTTTTGGTGGTCGTTCCACGGGAAACGGTGGTAGTGGTATAGGTGGTGGATGTTACCAGGGGTATGGTGCATCTGGTGACAATCCCAGTTCTTATGACAGAATGGATACCAACAGATACATGCAGTCACAAAACACTGTATGTGGCTATCCACCTTATGGTTCCTCCGGATATGGTACACCGGGTTATGGTTATGGATCATCCAACAATGGCATGGGTTATGGTGCTTATGAAAGTTACGGTGGAGCCAATCTTGGCTATGGGGCTGTCAATCCTGGATATGGTGGTCCAGCAGTTGCTGCAGCCTTCGGAAATCCAAATGTCCCTGGTGCTAGTTATGGTAGAGGTCAATCTGGTGGATCGAGATGCTTGTGGGGTTCTCAGGGTCCTTCTGGATATGGGAACATGGGCTATGGTAATGCATCATGGGGTTCTTGAAGTGCTGGTGGTGGAGGTGGACCCGCTAATGGAGGATCTGTTGTTGGTCAGTCTCCAGTTGGAGCCACGGGTTATAGAAATCAAGGTTATGTCTATGGTGGATATGGTGGAGGTGATGGTGCTTATGGAAATCCAGTTGGTGGAGGTGGTGCATCGGGAGACATGCAATCAGGTAGTGGGGGTTACATGGGCAGTGGCTATGGCGATGCTAGTGGAAATTCACAAGGTTCGGGTAATTATGGTTCTCAGCAAAATGGACCTCATGGTGGCCAAGTTGGAATAGGTGGTGGCTACGGTGGTGCTCCAAGTCAGCAGGCTCAACAACACTGATCACAGTGCTTGATTTCATCTGAGAACTTACCTATTGCTGGAGGGGAACTTCACTTTTACGCTGCTTGTTTCGTTCCGCATACAGTTTACTCTTGCAAGCATTACGCGCTCAATGGGATTGGTTGGATTGCTTGAATTTTAGTTTTTTGCAGTTCTTATTCTAGTTTACTATAAGTAATGTCAGTAGTATTGCCTATTTCATAATATTTTGTGTTTAACTGTCGTTTTAATTTGGGTTGCGTATGGTTATTTTTACTAGCTATCTAATGCATCTCCTCTCGTAGCCTGTTATGTCAAAGCTTATGTGAGTTAGCTTTTGATTGTGTTGTTCGGTTTTGAATATAGTTCCGTATCCCGTTTGTGCCTTCCCAAGCAGGATACTTGATGCTAGTTTCTCCTCACTATAAAAAATGAATTCTTTTGGTTTCCCATTTGACTTGTGTTGGACAAAAAAGTTTTCGTGATGCTTCTTGTTGGTAGTGCAGCTGTAGACGATATAGGTAGCAATAGCAGTAGTGGTAGTTATGTTTTGAGAATGACATAATCATTTTTCTCTGTATTTGACCTTGTGTTGCACAGGAGGAGATGCCCGAGTACTAACGTCTGATGACATCCCACTCTGTCAAATCCGACCTTGGTGCTGGGGATTGTGTTTAATGCGCATAAGTACTTACCGTGGAATTTAGATCATGGTGCATTTCCTGAAACGGGTCATGGTGAAGCGGGGTGAAGACTAACAGCACTCATCGTATGGTATGTGTTGCCAACAACTGGTGTTTAGTTGTACTAGTGATTTTGTATACGGAAAGGTAGACTAGAATATGGCCATGTATTCGAGGTACTTGGCAATTTAACTCGCAAACAAGTTCTTTAGTTTTTGGCGGTTTTCCCTTATAAAAGGATGCTTTTCTGGAGATGTATTACAGAATAACATGGTTTAGGCTACCTCACTAGTTTAGAATGATTAAACTTTATTTTTCTTGTTTACACCAATTTAACAGTAGAATAGCTGAGAACTTACTTACTGTATTTCATCTAATTAGGATTTGTCTGTGCACTGACTGTGGTAGTTGAGCTTATTTCTTTTCTACTTTTTTCTGGGGTGTCTGTAACTCCTGTTGTCCCTTTTAGTAGGGTGTTTTTCCTTAGACTTGATGAAAGATTCACGTTTTGCCTGGCTTTCATTAACAATGCTGAAATATTTTTGGGTTCTTTTCCTTTGATGTATGTTCTTTAGTCTCAAGTAGTGAATGACCTTTCACTGGATTTTCCAAGTAAAAGACTATGCTTAGTGAAGTTCTATCGCGTTTCGCCAACCAAGGATATCATATAGCTAAGGCACAGACACTTTGAGTTACTGATTCTATAATTGTTAAACTGCAGAATCTTTGTTTCTATTGGGAATGGATGACTCTTGTCATTTCATTGTTTCTATGTTTGGATAACTAAGGAAAGTAAGTGAATACTGTTGTGAACCAAGCTAACTTTATTGGGCCAATTAATATTTTGGAGAGAGGGTTCAAAATTTGAAGAAAAACTTATCCAAAGGAGCTCGACATCTATTATATATACATATAATATGATTTTAGTAATGCATAAATAGTATAATTTTCCGCCGAAGGGGGTTTGGTGAATGGTTCTTTTGCAATTCCTTATCTAGATTGTTTGATTTTGAGCCGGGGGTTTGTCGGAAACAATGTCTCTATCTCACATTTGAGGTAGTGGTATGGACTGCTTACACTAACCCTCCCAAGACCCCACTTGGTGGGAATATACGGTGAACCCCCATCCATTACACATGCTGGCTCTGCCCCCGAGTAGAGAGGTGATTGTTGTATAAAGATGGAAACCAAAGGTGGAGATGTGAACATTCAGTACGAGTTTGGGTTGTCGATGGGGCAGTTTTTGTTTGGGAAATAAGGTAGGGAAGAAAGTGAAGAGTTAGAAGCTTGGAGTCACTCAATGATAAAATAATACTAATAGATTAACATATTACAAAATGATAAAAATTAAACTAAATTGATTTTCAAAAGGTCGCCATTACAAATGAGGCATAGATCACCGAAAACGTAAAATCTCTATACAATTATTAATTCAAAATATTAAAGAATTGTGCAAGTGACAGATTATTCACTAGAATGAATTGTACAATTGACAAATTGTTCACTAGAAGGGGGTTTATGGTATGCTAGGATGGCGTAAACCGTCTGAATAATAGAGACTATCATTCCGACTTGGTGGGAATATACTGGGTAGAGAAATATACATGTTTTAGCATGTTTTAGAATTTGATTACAAAATATACATGTTCAACCTTCATGTTTGTACTCCGATGGAGCAAAACAAGTCATATATTTTAGCATATGATTATAAAATATACATGTTCAACCTTCATGTTTATACTTTAGTGGAGCTAAACAAGTAACATATTTTAGCATATGATCGCAAAATATATATGTTTAACCTTCATGTTTATACACTCCGTTAGAGCAAAACAAGTCACATATTTTAGCATATGATTACAAAATATATACATGTTCAAACTTCATTGTTTATACTCCAGTAGAGCAAAACAAGTCACATATTCGAGCATAAGACCGTGTGTTCACAAGCATATACAAATAACCATTACACCTAAGGATCATCTTGTTCTCAGTGACCCTCTATGCCATGTGACTTTAGAGTTAACGGGAGCTTATTTTCCAACGATGAAAATGGTTCATAAATAGTGCGATATAATATGTAGTGTGATATAATATGTAGTTTTGATAGTGTGATATAATATGTAGTTTTAAAAAAAATTGTTATCATAAATCTAGTGATAGAAGACTATCTAGCTTGGTTCGTCTATTAACTTGGCCTTTGAAGAAGAAGGTTCGGCATGCTTCGACTTATCTTTATTATCCGCTAAATTCATTCCTTTCTCTGATATTTCATAAAGTAGATGGATAGAGTCAGTCGTTCAGTAAAAAAAAATAACAAGTGCTCCTGCAATGACTGATAGAAAATAAGACAACTATTCCATGCATTTATCTTAAATACTTTAAATTTAATACAACATCGAACACAGTGAATGAAAACAACAACAAACAAAAAAAAAGGTAGTATATTATAACTTTGGGATTTTAATTGGGGTCGAAGCTCCACATGTGTTGTTTGCGTGGTCAGGTCAAGCTTCATCTAGGCCAAGGCTGTAGGCCCAAACAACTTCTTCCACACAAGACCACGTAATCTCTGACGCTCTGCGTCCAATTTTTCAATCTCCAGGTCATATGTTTGGGTGGTCAGGTCAAGCTTCATCTGAGCCAAGGCTGTAGGGCCAAGCAACTTCTTCCACACAAGACCATGTAATCTCCGACGCTCTGCTTCCAATTTTTCAATTTTCTTCACTCCCTCCAGGTGTTGCTTGTTTGCAACGTCTGCAGACCGTATGCTCATATTTTTCTTCAACATCTCAATTTTTTCTTCAGCTTGGGCTTTTTCTTCACTAAGCTGTATCACCATGCTAGAACGCTCCTGCAAAGACCTTGAGAGTGCAGCATTTTCCGCTGCAGACCTGAGTAACTGTTGGTCCAGGTGAGATAATTTTGCTTCAAACTCATGCTTCATTTTGTCAAACTGTTTGGCTGCCTTCTCCCAACCTGTACAGAGATATGTGAATAAAAGAATTCAGTACCAAGTTGCAAAACACTTGTTGCAAGAAAAACACAAGTCAATAAGGAACATCACCTGAGACAGCTTCTTCAGCAACTTTAGCATATTGCTTTCCCAGGTTTTCCTTATTAGTCATTTCTGACTGTGCAATAGCCAACTTTTCATTCAAATCCTTGACTTCATCCTATAAGCCACTCACTTGTTCCTCAAGAGACTTAACTTGATCTAACTGCCGCATCCACTCCTTCAGTGCACCATCCAGATGTGATGCCCTGTCTTCAGCAGTAAGCTTCAAAAGTGAAACGGATTCCAGATGATTTTTCAGTGTCGCGGATTCTGACTCAGCCTTCTCCTAACCTGTACAGAGAGATGTGAATAAAAGAATTCAGTACCAAGTTGCAAAACACAAGTTTCAAGAAAAACACAAGTTAATAAGGAACATCACCTGAGAAAGCTTCTTCAGCAACTTTAGCATATTGTTTTCCCAGGTTTTCCTTATTAGTCATTTCTTATTGTGCAGCAACCAGCTTTTCATTCAAATCCTTAACTTCATACTCTAAGCCACTCACTTGTTCCTACAGACACTTAACTCGATCTATCTGCCGCATGCACTCCTTCAGTGCACCATCCAGATGTTATGCCCTCTCTTCAGCAGTAAGCTTCAGAAGAGTAATGGATTCCAGGTTATTTTTCAGTGTCGTGGCTTCTGACTCAGCTTTCTCCCAACCTGTACAGAGAGATGTGAATAAAAGAATTCAGTACCATGTTGCAAAACACAAGTTGCAAGAAAAACACAAGTCAATAAGGAACATCACCTGAGACAGCTTCTTCAGCAACTTTAGCATATTGTTTTCCCAGGTTTTCCTTATTAGTCATTTCTGACTGTGCAGCAGCCAACTTAAGAGACTTAACTTGATCCTCCAGTCCAGTCAAATGTGAAAAAGATTCAACGAAAATTTGCACATATTTAGGTTTCTTGTTTTCCTGTTTACCCTGAAATATATCTGCCGCATGCACTCCTTTAGTGCAGTAGTAAATTAGAAATAGAAAGAAAGCCTGATGATAGGCGTATTTACACGTCTAAAGTGCTAGAATGTACCCATATTTTAGCTAAGTTTTGAGGACAAAATATATAATTCATGCACTTTTAGTCCTTTTTCCTGTGAGTGAGCTAACAAATGTGATTAGAAAGTTTTCAGGTATAAATGATGCAGATTTCAGTATTTTATGGATAACTTGACGCCAAAGGAAGCTTCACGAAAGAAGGGAAGGAGAGCTTGGACGCCTAGGACTAAAAGTGACGGATGGAAAATCTATACTGGGCAAAAACAACAATTCTAAAGAATTTGGGGATCAGCAGTAGCTTAATAGGATTAGGATAATGATGCAGTAACCTAGTAGGATTAGGTTAAGTAATGCAGTAGCTTAGTAGGAATAGGATATGGGTATTATAAATACCCTATTTTGCTGGAGCTTTTTATGATTCATATTCCATCAATCATTCAACAATTACAACAATTATCTTTCAATTAATTCTTATTACTTTCTCTTCATCTATTCGATTTTAAATTTTCACAACAAGAGAAATACTACTTTGAAAGAAAATCACGCCACAAGCCCTACCAACATACACTACACGTTCTATCCTTATATTGGTATGATGATAATGACTATTGTGATTTCCATTGCACTCATGAGTAGCTAAACTTCTCTGTTGGGGTTATGGAAGCCTTATGAGATACTATCTATTGCTATGAGTTTGTGAATTCTTGACACGTATGCTGCTTATATCATTATTCTCTTCATCTTAATGCAAATTCTTGTGGTTGCAAATGCATAGAATACGCCAGTATAGCATTAACTTGTTCGAAAGAAAAGTTATATGTCTGGAAAAGAGATAATATCAAGGTAATAGGGCACCAACCCCTATTAAAAAGTTAGTGCCGTAACTAGATTAACCTCTTGGAGAATTTGTACCGTTAGATACGCTTTAAGCTCGAAAGAGTTAAAGTGAAATAATCCTTGATGGTCGAAAGACGCCTAGATTTACCATAGAATACAATTCTCTATAAGCACATGCATGTCTGAATTCCGCATAACTCATAGCCAATAGAGACGTATAACACATAAGGTGGACATAACCCCAACTCTCAATTCTCATTGGTTAAACATCTTAATAAACATTCTTTCTTTTTTTACTTTGCTATTTTTCGTTTTTACTTTGTTACATTATTGCACACAACAATCCCCACGTTTTACGAAACTTTCACCAAAAGTCTAATAATCTTTGCTTACTTAGTGACCAAGTATTCTCTGTGGGATTCGACACCCAACCTAGTTGGGTTCTATATTTGACAACGACCGCTTACACTCTTACGAGAGCTATAGTTTGAGCGTTATCAAAAATTGGAGCCGTTGCCGGGGAATACGGTTGTCAACTATGTTTGTGATAGTTACTAGACCCTTTGGTCAAAGATTCTTGTACTTTACTTTTAGTTGTTGTTTTTGTTTTATTCAGGTTCTGTTGACAGAATGGATGCACAACGTGACATCGAAATAAGGGCTGGGCAACAGGAGCAGGCTAGACTAGCTGCTTTGGCCGCTGCCCAAGTGCATCAACAGAATATTGATAACCCTGGGCGAGCAACAAATCTTGACGATGAGGACCTAGGAGATGATGAGTTACTAAACCCACGGCATGCTGCTGATGTGGTGGTACCCATGCAGACGAGAGATCGTCAAGAGAGATTGAGTCCTGAACGCTGAGCTGTGCAGTTTTCGTTTGAAGATGATGATGATTTGGATGGAGATGGTGCCACAGGAGCTATTATTCCTCCACCTTTGGCACCTGGAGCCAAGTTCAATATCACTATCACCATGATTCAACTATTGTAGCTCAAGGGATTATTTGGTAGACTCGCAGGAGACGATCCGAATATGCATCTGATCAACTTATTTCTACATGCAAGTCATTCGACAATCCTGGTATTGGATAGAATGCAATTCGACTGCGCTTATTTCCATTGTCTCTATCTGGGAAGGCAACTCTATGGTTGAATGGGCTGACTCCTGATTCTATTACTAATTGGAGGCAATTGAAAGACGATTTCCTAGAAAGATTCTTTCCGCCATCCAAGAAAGCACAGTTGAGAGATGAGACCAGCAATTTTCGACAGCTTCCAACTGAAGCTCTCCACGAAACATGGGAGATGTTTAAGAAGAAGCTTATGCGGTGCCCAAACCATCACATGACCAACTTTCACTTGATAGAGATACTATATAGAACCTTGAATTCAGTAACTAAACCTGTGGTGGATAATGCGGATGGAGGATCATTTATGGACCTCACCTTTGTTCAAGCAAGTTATATGCTAGACCGGATGACGAAGCAAAGTAGGGCATGGCATACCAGAGATTCTGAGGTAGCAAGCCCCACTTTTTCTATAGGCATGACTGCAGAACATAGGAGAAGAGAAGAAGAACGTGATCAAGATTTGGCGCACATAAAAACACAAGTGGATCTTCTTACAAAGCATCTACTGTCAGGGAAGACCGAAAAAGTCAAAGCAGTTGCGTCGAAAGGAAGAGAGGAATCCGATTCTGATGAAGAAGCCAACTACGTGAACAATCAGGGGGTTTCCCAGGCAATGCCCAAGGAAACCAAGGTCGGAACTATTATGATAATTCTGGAAACAAGGACCGGGATCAAGGTAATTGGAAGAACAAGACTGACAGGAGTGGCGTGTATATTCCTCTTGGACGACGAGAGGCCACTGCATCTGGTTCGGGAAATATGTCAATGGAAGATATGATGGCTAAGCTGTTGAAAGGAGCGGAAGCAACCAGCACGGGAGTAACTGAGGTAATAAATGACTTGGCCTCTATGAAGCAATTGGTTGACTCACATTCCACTTCAATAAGATAGCTGGAGCAACAATTGAGTCAAATTTCAGCCACATTAAATCAAAGAAAAGCTGGCACCTTACCTAGCAACACAGTACAAAACCCAAGGAATAATGCAACATGCATGGCTATTACTACCAGGAGTGGTAAGGTGTTGGAAAATCCAGCCAAAGGTAGGCAAGTGGCCGACGATGTAGTAGATGTTGCCGAACCAGAGGACACCGAAGAAGCTGAAAAAGGCGTCAATGACGTCACCCCCCAATGTCCACAGCCTGAAAAGATCACCAATCCAAAGAAAGTCATGGAGAAAACTATTCCCCTTCCACCACCACCTTTTCCTCAAAGATTAAAGAATAGAGCGGATAATACAAGGTTCAATAAATTCATGACGATGTTAAAATAGCTGACCATTAATGTTCCGTTGGTTGAGGCGCTGGAACAGATGCCTGGGTACGCTAAATTCATGAAGGACCTTTTAACAAAGAAGTGGGCAGTAAGCTATGAGCCGGCAGATAATATTCATCATTGCAGTGCAATTGCCACAAGGTCCTTAGTACAGAAAAAGGCAGACCCTGGTGCTTTCACTATTCCTTGCACGGTTGGATCTATGAATTTTACTAAGGCATTGTGCGATTTGGGAGCAAGCATCAATTTGATGCCACTATCCGTCTACAGAAAGTTGGGATTGGGCGACCCTACACCGACTAATATGCGGCTCGTGATGGCAGATAGGTCGATAAAATGACCTGTTGGTATCTTAAATGATGTGTTGGTGAAGGTTTCCACCTTCATCTTTCCTGCAAACTTTGTTATTATGGATTGCAAGGTGGATTCTGAAGTTCCCATAATCTTGGGACACCCTTTCCTCGCAATTGGAAGTGTGCTTATTGACATGAGAGCTAATGAGCTTTTATTTCGGTTGAATGATGAAGTGGTCTGTTTTGATGTATGCAAAGCAATGAAGCATCCCAAAGATATGGATGTGTTCTCTGTAGCTGACGTTAATTATAAGGATGACAAAGAATTATCTATAGAGAAGCAGCTTACTGTTGAGTCACTATCTGAGGTGCTTTCGAATTGTGAGCATGAGGATGTTGAAGAATATGAAGAAACCACTTGTGCTCTAACAGGAATAAAGTCCTATTCTCATGACCCTAAGAAGCTGGATCCTGATCTTAAGAATCTACCCTCACCAACACTGAAGAATTCCATTGAAGAGCCCCCAGTACTAGAATCGAAAGAGCCCCCCAATGATTTAAGTGAACAGCACGTAGAGGCTCACATCTCTGATCTGAAGAGATATAAGAGAGCTATGGGTTAGACTTTTTATGATATAATTAGTATCCCTCCTGCGATATGTATGCACAAGGGTCATCTCGAAGAAGAGTGCATTCCTACAAGTAAGCCTCATTGTCGTCTGAATCCATTCAGAAAACGATCCACCATCTATCTCGATGAAGTCTAAGTAATCGAAATAGCTATGTCGTGCCGCGACAATAAATCAAGCGCTAGATGGGAGGCAACCCATCATGATTTTTTTGTTTCCTTTGCATTTGTTTTTACTAAATAAAAATCCAAAAAGAAGAGTCGAGCCACGACTGAAACTAATGAGCTTGATGGGAGGCAACCCATCGTTCTAATCGTTTTTGTTATGTTTGAGTGCATGTAGGTGCAAGAGGTGTAAAGGAGGAGATTGGTTTCAAATTTTCATTTGGAAGTACTGCATGTTGAAGGTGGTAAGTGAGGAATGAAGAAGAAAAAGGCTATGGGTGAGGCATTGCTTATGAAAATATAGGGTAAGAACAAGGCAAGGCCTATGCAAATCTAGGACACGAACAAGGCAAGGCCTATACTATGGCCTAAGCTCTCGGATTCTAGAGTGCCATAGCATAGGCGCCGCCTATGCTCAACAATGCCATAGCATAGGCGCAGCCTATGCAAAAGCATTTTGTCTCTAAATCTCACATGCCATGGCATAGGAACCGCCTATGCCTAACAATGCCATAGCATAGGCGCCGCCTATGCTTAACAATGCTTTGCAAAAGGCGCCGCCTATGCCAAGCATAGGCAAAGCATTAGGAGCCGCCTATGGTCACTTTTGGTCTCCAAATCCGATTCCAAATGGGTCAAAACCCGACCCAAGCTTGTCCTATAAATAAACCCTTAGTCTTAAATCAAAAGCACATTGCAATTTACCCTAAAGCGCCGCCTACCTCTCCAAATTCTCTAAAAAATTTTCCTTTTTCTCTTTTACTTTGCAAGAACATCTTCCAAGGCCATCAACCAAGTAAGTACTTCTTTGTTCTTCTTTTATGTTCCGTAAGTACTACACTACTACGTCTATAATGAATTGTTTAATCTTGAAGTAGTATTGATGATTTGAATATGGTTGATTTGTTGTGGTGAAACTAAGTGAGTGAAAGAATACGTAAGGATGCTCTTGACTAGTTTCCAACTTGTATTTGATTTTGATACATTGTCATACTTTTACGGAATTGACATGGTCAAGATAATTGAAAGCTTGCTTGAATGACTTGTTTATTGCGATGAAAACCAAGGTTAACTACAAACATAAGATGTTGTGATAAATTGATACAATATCCATGCAGTAGTTGTATTCAAAGTGATGCAGTAGTTAAAAACATGAAAGCATTGCCAAGATTACATGATCTATAATTGAGAAAGGATAGTTAAGATGATACAAAAAGTATGACTACACTGATTATATTGTAGGAACATAACACCTAAATGTATATCGATGAAGTCTGAGTAATCGACATCGGTCACTTCACTAGTTCGTACAAACAAACTAAGTGTGGGGTGGTGCTTGTACTACTTGTTTATTGATTGTATCCACCGAGATGAAGCTAACCTAACTATTATTTTAATCTCAGGTACAATGGCACAAAAACCAAGACAAGGGAAAGAAAAAGCATCCACTTCACAAAAAGGCCAAAAAAGGGGACGAAAATAGCAAGGAGAATCCTCCTCGCTGCATGTTTGGAATCAAATGGGTCCTAGAGGAGCAAGGAAAGGAGTGGTATAGGAACAATAAAGAGAAAAAATATGTTCATGTGGAGTTGATACACAAGGAAAGCCTAGCAAAGAAAGAACCCCGTATGTTGGATAAGATAATGGTGTTACATCTTGATTTCATCTTCTGAGATATGGGAGAGTGCAATCTTAATTTAACACGTGAATTCTATGCCAACTGGTCACCGAAAACTATAGGGAGTGAAGTAAAGATTCGGGGCCATGATCTGCAACTAAATGCGGAGTTCTTCAACTCCTTTCTAGGTTTGCCATCTATTGATCCATCACCACTCAAAGAGTTGTATAACAGACCTCCGTACAGGTAAATTAGATACACATTGTGTGGAACAAGATCTATGGCATGATGGAGCAGACACAAGGACACCGGTCGGCATAATACCTTCCCATATGCTTCCTTGAATAGAGAAGCTTGGATATGGATGCGAATAGTCAACTCTTGTCTGATTCCAGGGACCCAATACACGAAGATTACATGAGATGGAGTGTGCTTGGTGTACGCATTGATGACGAATGTTCCTATCAATATTGGGGAAATTGTTCGATCTACAATGCCAAAGGCCAGGCTACACAAGAGGTCCCATTTCAGCTTTGGCAATCTGTTGACCGCAATATTGAGGAAGGAGGACATCGAAGAGGAACCGGATGATAATAAACTTCCACACAACCCAAAGAGGGTTGACCTCACAAAGGTTAAAGATGCTGAAACCACGAATGGCGTCAACCTTACCACTGTAGAAAGGCATGCTCGGGATGAGAGTTTCTTTCACCATTTTTATGGCATGACTCGGTTTACCATGATGAGCGGAGGTCATGTTCCAACTGTTGCAGAGCTCCAACAACTGGATTATGAATACCCAATAAATGAGCATGCAAGGCAAATATATGGAGTAGGTGTATACTTTGAGGAACCTCTTGATGACAATGTGCCAACCGATTATGATCGTCAAATGCCAGACTCCGACGTGGAGGAGAACTCTGATGGCGACGACTTTGATGATGATTCCGATGAAGCGGGTATGACCCCAGACATAGAGGAGGAGTCCGACTAACCAGGTTCTTCTTATTTATTTTCCACTGAGGGCAGTGTGTCCCGACTAAGTGTGGGGTGCTGGTATTTGCATGCTAACCTTCTTTATCCTAAAGTGCTATAATGTACCCATATTTTAGCTAAGTTTTTAGGACAAAATATATAATTCATGCACTTTTAGTCCTTTTTCCTGTGAGTGCGCTAACAAACGTGATTAGCAAGTTTCAGGTATAAATGATGCAAATTTCAGCATTTTATGGATAACTTGACGCCAAAGGAAGCTTCACGAAAGAAGGGAAGGAGAGCTTGGACGCCAAGGACTAAAAGTGACACATGGAAAATCTGTTCCGGGCAAAAACAACAATTCTAAAGACTTTGGGGATCAACATTAACTTAATAGGATTAGGATAATGATGCAGTAACCTAGTAGGATTAGGTTAAGTAATGCAGTAGCTTAGTAGGAATAGGATATGGGTATTATAAATACCCTATTTTGCTGGAGCTTTTTATGATTCTTATTCCATCAATGATTCAACAATTACAACAATTATCTTTTAATTAATTCTTATTACTCTCTCATCATCTATTCGATTTTAAATTTTCACAACAAGAGAAATACTACTTTGAAAGAAAATCACGCCACAAGCCCTACCAACATACACTACACGTTCTATCCTTATATTGGTATGATGATAATAACTAATGTGATTTCCATTGCACTCATGAGTAGCTAAACTTCTCTGTTGGGGTTATGGAAGCCTTATGAGATACTATCTATTGCTATGAGTTTGTGAATTCTTAACACGTATGCTGCTTATATCATTATTCTCTTCATCTTAATACAAATTCTTGTGGTTGCAAATGATAACGCTCAATCTACAGCTCTCGTAGGAGTGTAAAGCGGTCGTAGTCAAATATAGAACCCAACTGGGTTGGGTATCCATACCTCAGGGAATAGCTTGGTCAACAAGTAAGCCACAATTACTAGACTTTTAGTACAAGTCTCGTAAGAAGGGGGGATTGTAATGTGTAACCAAAGTATTAAAGTAAAAACTGAAAATAGCAAAGTAAACAGAAAAAATGTTTAGTAGGTTGTAAAACAATGAGAATTGAAGCGTTGGGGGTATGTCCACCTTATGAGTTTACGTCTCTATTAGCTATGAGTGTGTTGAATTTCGACATGCATGTGCTTATAGAGAATTGTATTCGATGGTAAATCTAGGCGTCTTTCGACCTATTCGAGGATTATTTCACTTTAACTCTTTTGAGCTTAAAGCGTATCTAACGGTACAAACTCTCCAACAGGTTAATCCAGTTATGGTACTAACTGTTTAATAGGGTATGGGACCCTACTACCTTGACACTATCTCTTTTCCAGACAAATAACCTTTCTTTCGAACAAGTTAAATGTTATACTAGCGTATTCTTGTGTTTGCAACCACAAAGAATTTAGATTAAAATGAAGACAATAATGATATAAACAACATACGTGTCACGAACTCACAAACTCATAGTAATAGATAGTACCTCATTCGGCTTCCATAACCCCAACAGAGAAGTTTAGTTACCCATGAGTGCGAAGGAGATCACGATTGACATTGTTATTATACCACAATAATGATTAATTTCGTGTAGCACAAGTGGTAGGCGTTTAGGCGTGAATTCCTAGGCAAAGTAATGATTCTCTTGTTGCGGAGATGAAGAATAGATAAATAGAAGAAGAAAAATAGAATTAATGGAATGATTAGAAGAGTTGTAGAATTGTTTGTAGAATAGAAGGATGGAAAGATGATTGTAAGAATCTGAATGTATCTCTCCACTAAGGGAGGAATTCATTAAAAACTCTCTAGAAAGATAGGGTATTTATAATACCCATATCCTAATCCTACTAAGCTAATGAAATATCTAACCAAATACTACTAAGCTAATGAAATACTTAACCCAATTGTACTAGGTTAATGTAACATTATCCAAATCCAAATAAACTAATGAAATACTTAACCCAATTGTACTAGGTTAATGTATTATTATCCTAATCCAAATAAGTTACTGCCAGTCCCCAAAGTCTTCAAAAATGTTGTTTTAGCCCGGGACAGATTTTCCATGTATCAATTTTGGTCCTTTAGGCGTTCAATCTCCCTTTCCTTCCTTCGTGAGCTTTCTTTGGGGTCAAGTAAGCCATAAAATGCTGATTTCTGCATCATTTATACCTGAAACTTTGCTAATCATGTTCGTTAGCTCACATACAGGAAAAAGGACTAAAAGCACATGAAATATATACTTTGTTCTCAAAACATGGCATAAATATGGGCAAAATATATTGATATAGGCGCGTAATATCGCCTATCTTCAACACCCCACACTTGAAGCTTTGTTCATTCTCGAACAACATATCATGTCCTTCTAGACATCAACTTAGGGTTTTCACAGCAACAACACAAAACATTCTTCAAGGCAAGCACAACAATTACTAACAAAGAGTAGCTTTCTGATTATTAGTAGAAACAGTTTGGCCTCTAGCATAGAATCGTGATGGTGGTCAACTCGCATGCAAAGGTTAAGGTACAACGAATCATATACAACTACCCAGACTCATCAACCATGTGTGTCTCACAACATAGTACCCATAATCACTCACAAGTATAGCATATTTTTTCAAACATGGGTATCAAAATATCCTTTCTCTCACTCTCACAAAGAATTCATATGTAGCAACTGATGACCATAGGCTTGCCCTTAGTATAAAACTACACTAAATGTCAGAATGTTAAGATTAGGATCAAGTAGGTCTTTTGATGGTTTTAATGTAGGCTAAGGGACGGGTAGGATCAGCTATTTTGGCCAGAAATAGTGACTAAGTTCCTAAGCACTTTAATACATCACATTGTATCATTGACACTTTTTTCTTTCATCCTTTCTTCTTCTTTTCTTCTAAAACCCTTGTTCTCCTCTTTTGCTTTTCAATTTTAAACATAACTCACTTTTCAGCTTTCTTTTTTCTTCTTCTTTTCACAACATACCTCTTATGATAGCACTTTCTTTTTCATAACACATTCAAGCACCATTACAATTTAAAGCATCATACTTACCCAATTTCCTCTTATATTGTCACATGACTTTATACTTTAAAGCACTTAGGAATTTGGATCAAATCACGGTCTTGAAAAAATGGATTAGGCTTACATACAAGGTTGTCAAAGAAATAGGCTAAAGGCTCAAAAGGGTTTAACTAGGATGATGTCCAAGGGTAGGTAAAACGAAAGTAAACATATGTAGGTTGCCAAAGAAATGCCTAAATTATCTCCTAAACTTACACTCCTTATTTTCGCTTTGCATACATACCAGGCAAGTTCTAGCATCAGCTACAAACATAGAATATACTATTAATCTCACACACACAAGGCACATGGTCGACTTTATTGGAAGTAGTATAGACTCTCGACCCAACAAGTGAAGGAATTGAACCACACAATATCACATAATGAGTCACAATTAGAGCCTACACATCTCAATAGTCATGATTTTAGCACCTACTCTTGTTATGATCTCATGCTGCCTATTAGAATAATTTCGTGCGAAGCTAAGTAAAAAAAATTACTACTAAAAAAACATAACTTAAACTAGAAAAACGAAACACACAAAAAAAATGAAACAAATAAAACAAAGTAAACAAAGTGAATAAACAAAGTGAACAAACATAGATGCGGTAGAGAAGTATAGCATGCAATACCGCCATCCCACACTTAAACGGGACACTGACCTCAGTGGAAAGTAAATATGAAGAACCTGGTCAGTCGGACTCTTCCTCAATGTCGGGGGTCATACCCCCTTCGTCGGAATCATCATAAGAGTTGCCGTCAGAATTCTCCTCCTCGTTGGAGTCTGGCAAGCGTCGATCATCATCGGTCGGCACATCATCGTCTAGAGGTTCCTCAAAGTATACGCCCACTCAACATATCTCCCGTGCATGCATGTTCATTGGATAGTCGTGGTCCAGCTGTTAGAGCTCTGCAGCAGTTGGAACACGTCCACCACTCATCATAGTAAATCGTGTCATGCCATAAAGATGACGAAAGAAACTCTCATCACGAGCATGTCTCTCCGCAGTAGTAAGGTTGACACCATGAGTTGTTTCAGCATCTTTGACCTTTGTGAGGTCAACCTTCTTTGGGTTATGTGGGAGTTTGTGATCAGCTGGTTCCTCTTCGATATCCTCCTTCCGTAAGATTTCCGTCAACAGATTACCAAAAGTGAAGTGGGACCTTTTGTGGAGTCTGGCCTTCCGCATTGTAGAGCGAATGATTGCCCCAAAGTTGATAGGGACATTCGTCATCAAAGCATAGACCAAACACACTCTATCTCTTGATATTTTGGTGTATTGAGTCCCAGGAATAAGGCATGAGTTGACAATACGCAACCAGATTCTTGCTTTCCTATTCAATGGAGCATAGGGGAAGGTGTTGTGTCATCCGGTGTCTCAGTGTCTGCCCCACCTTGCCATGGATCTACTTTCACAAAGTGTGTGTCGTATTGCTCTATAGAGAGGCCTACTGTACAGCTCTTTGAATGGTGCTGGGTCGACCTAAGGTTAGCCAAGAAAGGAGTTGATCAAATCCGCGTTGAGCTGTAACACTTGGCCCCGAATCATGACCTCGTTGCCTGTGGTGTTCGGCGACCAGTTGGTATTGAATTCCCTTGTCAAATCGAGATTACATTCTCCCATGTCGCGGAATATGAAATCCAGATTCAACGCCATTATTTTTGCCAACATACGCGGCTCCTTCTTCGCTAGGATGTCCTTATTGATCAAGTCGATGTGAACATATTTTCTTTCCTTGTTGTTCTTGTACCAGTCTTTGGCTTCCTCTTCAAGAACCCATTTTATTCCAAACATTCGGCGGGGTAGTTGCATGGAGGAATATTCTCCTTGGTCCTTACGACCTATCTTCTTGCCCTTTTGGGAAGTGGTAGACTTATCTTGTCGCGCTTTACGTGCCATTGTTCCTGAGACTTAAACAATATTCATGTTAGCATCAACTCAAAGGAAACAATCTATAAACAAGCCGTCGGGGTACCACCCCACACTTAGGTTCGTTAATACAAAACAGTGAAGTGAATGTAGTCGATTACTTGAACTTCGTCTACATACGTTTTAGGAACTATATTCCGACAAGAAAATCAGCAATGCCTCACTACTTGCAGCCATTGCAATACTTTCATGTTAGGTATAACAACACTAGTACATAGGGGTTACATCATGGTATAGTTATTTTCAACAATCACAACCTCCTAAGTCGGTAGGCAACTATAAGTCTTATCCCGATGAACGGGATAGTCTAACATGTAAGTATCTAAGAATCAAGCTTAAGCAATTTTCATAACCATAGCAATTCCACAAATAGTACAACAATGCTAGTAAAACCAAATTCAAGTCGGAAATTTGTCAATATTATCCTAACGTATATGTTTACTCACATGGTTTTGTATCAACAATCCAAACACATTAACATCACCAATAATCCTTCAAGATGTAGCAATTCATAATAGACATAGTAACGTAGTACTTACGAGAAATAGATGAAGAATAAAAGAGTACCTACGTGATTGAAGCCTTTGGAGATGGTCTTGTGAATTGGAAGAGCAAAAAAGAAAAATTTTGAGATGATTTGGGTGGATGTGCGGCGCCTTTAGGTCAATTTCCCATGTGGTTATATTTCAAGACTAAGTCCCCTTTATATGGGAAAAGAATGGGTCGGGTTTTGACCCATTTACAAATGGTTTTGGAGACAAAAATGACCTCTATGCGGCGCATAGTGCTTTGCATAATCATAGTATACGCGGCGCATAGTGTAGTGCATTTAGGGACATATGCGGCACATAGTGTATAGCATTTAGGGACATATGCGCCGCATAGTGTATGGCATTTGAGATACTGAGACCTAATGCTATATCATCGGCGGCGCATAGTGTATAGCACACTTAAGCATGGGCGGCGCATATGTCTTTGCACACTAGATTCCGAGACCTTAGGGTATAGTATAGGTTTTGCATTGTTCGTGGCCTAGTTTTACCTAGGCCTAGCCTTTCTCGATGTCTATTTTGGCATGAACAATGCTCAATCCATAGCCTTATGCATCCTTATTCCTAACTTACCACCTTTACCATACAATACGTCCAAATCGTCATTTGAAACCAATCTCCTCGTTGAATACTTCTCACACCTATATTTGCTCAAAACCAATGAAAACGATTAGTACAATGGGTTGCCTCCCACCTAGCGCCTTAGTTTTCGTCGTGGCACGGCTCTTATTTTTGGATTTTCATTAATTAAAAGCAAAACAAGTAATAGAACAAAAGAAAGACAAAACGATAAACGAAAAACGATAAAACAATAAAACGATGGGTTGCCTCCCATCTAGCGCCTTATTTATTGTCGTGGCTCGACATAGTTTCCTCGAGTTCTTAGAATTCGTCAAGGTAAGTGATGTCCATATAATTCATTGGGTCAAGAGGACCGATATAAGGTTTAACACGTTGGCCATTCACTATGAAGACACCACCATTATTGTCTTCCAATTCGACTACTCCAGACGAGTAGACTTGGATAACTTTGTATGGACCAGACCACTTAGACTTTAACTTACCTGGGAAGAGCTTCAATCTAGAGTTGAAGAGAAGAACCATATCACCCCTTTGGAAGTTTCGTCGAACAATCCGCTGATTATGATACTTTTTCATCCACTCCCTGTATAGGTCTGATCTTTCATATGCATGGAGACGGAACTCATCTAATTCATTCAGCTGCTCCAACCTCAGATTCATCGCATCATCCCGATTCAAATTCAATTGCTTCAATGCCCACAATTCCTTATGCTCGAGCTCGATGGGTAAGTGACAAGCCTTCCCATAAACTAGTTTATAAGGAGACATGCCAATGGGTGTTTTGAATGCAGTCCTGTATGCCCATAGTGCATCATCAAGCTTCCTAGACCAATCCTTCCTATTCGCATTAACCGTCTTCGCAAGGATTTGCTTGATCTCGCGATTGGAAACTTCTACTTGTCCACTAGTTTGGGATGATAAGGCGTAGCTACCTTATGTTTCTTGACACCATACTTGGCCAAAACTGATTTGAATAGCTTGTTGCAAAAGTGAGATCCTCCATCACTTATGATAGTACGAGGTACTCTAAAGCGAGAGAAGATATTGTTCTTTAAGAATGATACAACACGCTTCCCTTCATTATCGGCCAACGCTACAGCTTCCACCCATTTCGAAACATAATCTACAGCAACCAAGATGTACTTCATTCCAAGCAAATTCACGAATGGACCCATGAAATCAATACCCCACACATCAAAGAGTTCTACCTCAAGAATTTAGGACATGGGCATTTCATGGTGTTTTGAAATAGCACCTTGACGCTGGCATTGGTCGCACTTTCTAACATAGTAGTAGGCATATCTAAATATCGAAGGCCAATAATAAACACTTTGCAACACCTTTCTTGCTGTCCGATTACCTGCATGATGTCCTCCAAGTTGGGAAGTGTGGCATGCTTCCAAAATATTAGGCACCTCTACATGGGATATACATCGTCGAATAATACCATCCGCGCATTGTCGAAACAAATATGGCTCATCCCAATAGTAGTGTTGTACGTTATGCATAAACTTCCTCCTTTGGTGGTAAGATAAATTGGCAGGTATCACATTACTCACCACGAAATTTGCTAAGTCGGCATACCATGGTAATTTTTCCATTGTTGTCGCTAATATCTCCTCGTCAGGGAATACATCATCAATCTGAATTTCATCTTGTGCCACATGCTCATTCTCAAGTCGAGATAGGTGGTCGGCCACTTAGTTCTCGCAACCTCTTCTATCTTTGACCTCGAAATCGAACTCTTGCAGCAGCAACACCCATCGAATCAACCTTGGTTTCGCATCCTTCTTTGTCATGAGATACCTAAGAGCTGCATGGTCTGTATGAACGATCACCTTAGTACCCAACAGATAGGAACGAAATTTCTCAAACGCATACACGACCGCTAGGAGCTCTTGTTCAGTAACCGTGTAGTTCCTTTGGGCTTCATTTAAGACCTTACTTGCATAGTAGATAGGATGAAATAATTTCTCCTTTCTCTGACCAAGAACAGCACCAACGGCTATACCACTAGCATCACACATGACTTGGAACGGGAGAGACCAATCTGGTGCTACCATGATAAGGGCTTCAATGAGTTTTGCTTTGAGGAATTCGAATGCCTTTAAGAAATCTTCATTAAAGTCAAACTTCGCATCTTTCTCCAATAGTTTGCACAATGGACTAGCAATTTTGGAGAAGTCTTTAATGAACCGTCGATAGAAACCTGCATGGCCGAGAAAACTACGAACTCCTTTCACCGAGATTAGAGGCGGTAGCTTCTCAATAACCTCTATTTTTGCTCGATCAACCTCAATCCCTCTTTCGGAGATCTTGTGCCCAAGAACGATACCTTTTTTTACCATGAAGTGGCACTTCTCCCAATTCAGCACTTGGTTGAATTCTACAGATCTTTGCAATGCCATGCTTAGGTTTACCAAGCATGCTTCAAAAGACTCACCAACAACTGAAAAATCATCCATGAATACCTCCAAAGTGTCTTCAACCATATCATAAAAAATAGACATCATACAACGTTGAAAGGTGGCTGGTGCATTACATAACCTGAATGGCATGCATTTGAAAGCAAACGTACCATATGGGCATGTAAACGTCGTCTTCTCTTGGTCTTCGGGGGCTATACAAATCTGATTGTATCCTGAATAACCGTCCAAGAAACAAAACCATCCTTTCCCTGCTAATCGATCTAGCATTTGGTCCATGAATGGCATTGGGAAGTGATCTTTGAGTGTCCAAGAATTCAGCTTTCGGTAGTCCATGCATACTCTCCATCCAGTGACGGGTCTGAGTGAAATAAGCTCATTCTTAGCATTCGCGACCAC
This sequence comes from Capsicum baccatum var. pendulum, assembly GCA_030864225.1. Classification (NCBI taxonomy): domain Eukaryota; kingdom Viridiplantae; phylum Streptophyta; class Magnoliopsida; order Solanales; family Solanaceae; genus Capsicum; species Capsicum baccatum. Next base: position 273,861,920 of record CM061561.1, on the reverse strand, counting down.
CGTCATGCCTCCTTTCTTGGGAACACATTATACCGGGCTTACCCATGTACTATCAGAGATTGGATATACAACTCCTGCGTCTAACCACTTGATAATTTCTTTCTTCACCACTTCTTGTATAGGTGGGTTTAGACATCTTTGATGCTCAATGATGGGTGTGCAATTTTCTTGAAGCTGAATTTTATGTTTGCAAATCCCAGGTGGAATACTAATAATATCCGCAATTGTCCATCCAATGGCTCTAATATACTTGCGTAGAATAGCAATAAGAGCTGCAACTTGTTGCTCACCCAAATCGGCTGCTACAATAACTGAAAGAGTATTTCTGCTTCCTAAGAATGCGTACTTCAAATGACTTAGCAGCTCCTTCAATTCTAATGTGGGTGGCTCTTCAATAGATGGCTTAGCTGGTGGTGTGGGTTGATTCTTGAGATCAAGGTCCAGCTTCTTGGGAGCATAGCGATATGTCCCTAATCCCGATAGAGAACAAATAGCTTCTTCACAATTTTCAGCATCCTCATTCTCTCCATTCATAAGCACAACCTCCAAAGGGTCATCAATGATTTGCTCTTGTTCAAGTAATTCTTTCTCATCATCAAAGAAAACATCAGCCACCGAAAATACACTTAGATCTTTGGGTTGCTTCATTGATTTGCACACATCAAAGCAAACCACTTCGTCATTTATTCAAAATAAAAGCTCATTAGCTCTCCAATCAATAAGCACACTTCCTGTAGCAAGGAAAGGGCATCCCAAGATTATGGGAACTTCTGAGTCTGCCTCACAATCCAAAATAACAAAGTCTGCCGGAAAGATGAATGAAGAAACCTTCACCAATACATCACATAGAATACCAACAGGTCATTTTACCGACCTATCAGCCATGACGAACCTCATATTGGTTGGAGTAGGATCACCCAACACCAACTTCTTGTAGATCGATAATGGCATCAAATTGATGCTGGCTCCTAAGTCACATAATGCTTTGGCAAAATTCAAAGATCCAATGGTGCAAGGAATAGTGAAAGCTCCGGGGTCGGCCTTCTTCTGAACTATCAATCGGGTAGCAATTGCACTACAATGATGCACATCTTCTTTCCACTCATAACTTGCTGCCCGCTTCTTAGTCAAAAGATCCTTCATAAATTTCGCATACCCAGGCATTTGTTCAAGTGCCTCCACTAATGGAACATTAATGGTCTGCTGCTTTAACATAGTCATGAATTTGCTGAACTTTGTGTCATCCGCCACCTTCTTCAATATTTGGGGAAAAGGTGGTGGTGGGTATGGAAGTGTTCTCTCCATGGTTTTCTTCTTCTCTTGCTTCCGTTTTTCAGATTTTTCAGGTTGCACAGCACTGGGTGAGGCGTCCTTGTCATCAGGAGTAGGTGCTGCGGCATCTTCTCCTTTTGCGTTGTCATCCATGCCCGCAACTTCGTCAACCACTTGCTTTCCTTTTGCTGAATTTTTCAGCACCTTACCACTTCTGGTAGTGATGGCCATGCATGACCCATCATTCCTTGGGTTTTGCACAGTATCACTAGGTAAGGTGCCAACCTTTCTTTGATTGAGTGCTTCTGAAAGTTGGCTCAATTGCTGCTCTATTTGCTTGATTGAAGTGGAATGAGAATCAACTAATTGTTTCATGGAGGACAAATCATTAATTACCTTTGTAACTCCCGCACTCGTTGCTTCCACTCCTTTCAATAATTTAGACATCATGTCTTCCATAATTCCAGAATTAGATATGGTGGTGTCACGTCTACCAGGGGGAACGTACAAACCACTCTATTCATTCTTGTTCTTCCAACTACCTTGGTCCTTGGATTTATCATAATAGTTCCGACCTTGGTTTCCTTGGGCATTCCCGCAGAAACCCCCATGATTGTTCAAGTAGTTGGCCTCCTCTTCCGAATCAGATTCGTCTCTTCCTTTTGACGCAATAGCTTTCACTTTTTTGGTCTTCCCTAATAATAGATGCTTTGTAAGAAGATCCATTTGAGTTTTCATGTGCGCCATATCCTGATCACGTTCTTCTTCTCTTCTACTTTGGTCTACAGTCATGCCAATAGACAAAGTGGGGCTTGCTACCTCAGAATCGCTGGTATGCCAAGCTCTACTTTGTTTCGTCATACGATCCAGCATATTGCTTGCTTGACCAAAGGTGAGGTCCATAAAAGATCCTCCAGCTGCGTTATCCACCACTGGTTTAGTTATTGAATTCAAGGCTCTATAAAAGATCTCCATTAGGTGGACATAAGTCATGTGATGGTTTGGGCATCTCGCTAGCTTGGCCTTGAACCTCTCCCATGTTTCATGAAGAGCTTCAGTGGGAAGCTGACGAAAGTTGCTGATTTCATCTCGCAATTGTGCTCTCTTGGATAGCGAAAAGAATCTTTCTAGGAAAGCGTCTCTCAATTGCCTCCAATTTGTAATTGAATCAGGAGTCAGCCCATTCAACCATAGTGTTGCCTCCCCAAACAGAGACAATGGAAATAAGCGTAATCGAATTACATTCTGACCAACATCAGGATTGTCAAATGACTTTCATGTAGAAATAAAGTTGATGAGATGTATATTCGGATCATCGCCTGCTAGTCCACCAAATAATCCCTTGAGTTACAATAACTGAATCATGGTGCTTGTGATGTTGAACTTGGCTCCGGGCGCTAATGGTGGTGGAATTATGGCTCCAGTGGCTCCGACACCATCAATATCATCATCATCATCGTCGAAAGATGGCTGCATAGGTTGGCGATCATACCTAAACCATGTTTGTCGACCTCTTCTGTTGACAGGTGTTATAATTTCAGCATCATGCCTAGGGTTTAGTAACTCGTCATCACCTAAATCCTCATCGTCGGGATTTGTTGCTCATGCAGGGTTATCAATGTTCTGCTATTGAACCTGGGCTGCGGTAAGGGCAGCCAGTCTTGCTTGTTCCTCTTGAGCAGCCATCCTTTCGATTTCCGTTTGTGCCTCCATTCTGCCAATACGTTGTGGTTCAGGATTGATAGGTAATAATGGTTGACCAGAACTTCGAGTATGGGGCATGCACTAAATAAAAACCCGCAGTAAACAAAAACAAAAACTAAAAGTAAAAGTACGAGAATCATTGACCAAAGGGTCTAGTAATTATCACAAACTTAATTGACACTCGTATTCCCCGGCAACGGCGCCAATTTTTGATAACGCTCAATCTACAGCTCTCGTAGGAGTGTAAAGCCGTCGTAGTCAAATATAGAACCCAACTGGGTTGGGTATCGATCCCTTAGGGAATAGCTTGGTCAACAAGTAAGCCACAATTACTAGACTTTTTGTACAAGTCTCGTAAGAAGAGGGGATTGTAATGTGTAACCAAAGTATTAAAGTAAAAACTGAAAATAGCAAAGTAAACAGAAAGAATGTTTAGTAGGTTGTAAAACAATGAGAATTGAAGCGTTGGGGGTATGTCCACCTTATGAGTTTACGTCTCTATTAGCTATGAGTGTGTTGAATTCCAACATGCATGTGCTTATAGAGAATTGTATTCGATGGTAAATCCAGGTGTCTTTCGACCTATTCGAGGATTATTTCACTTTAACTCTTTTGAGCTTAAAGCGTATCTAACGGTACAAACTCTCCAAGAGGTTAATCCAGTTACGGCACTAACTGTTTAATAGGGGATGGGACCCTACTACCTTGACACTATCTCTTTTCCAGACAAATAACCTTTCTTTCGAACAAGTTAAATGTTATACTGGCGTATTCTTGTGTTTGCAACCACAAAGAATTTAGATTAAAATGAAGAGAATAATGATATAAACAGCATACGTGTCACGAACTCACAAACTCACAGTAATAGATAGTACCTCATTCGGCTTCCATAACCCCAACAGAGAAGTTTAGTTACCCATGAGTGCGAAGGAGATCACGATTGACATTGTTATTATACCACAATAATGATTAATTTCGTGTAGCACAAGTGGTAGGCGTTAAGGCATGAATTCCTAGGCAAAGTAACGATTCTCTTGTTGCAGAGATTAAGAATAGATGAATAGAAGAAGAAAAATAGAATTAATCGAAAGATTAGAAGAGTTGTAGAATTGTTTGTAGAATAGAAGGATGGAAAGATGATTGTAAGAATCTGAATGTATCTCTCCACTAAGGGAGGAATTCATTAAAAAATCTCTAGCAAGATAGGGTATTTATAATACCCATATCCTAATCCTACTAAGCTAATGAAATATCTAACCAAATACTAGTAAGCTAATGAAATACTTAACCCAATTGTACTAGGTTAATGTAACATTATCCAAATCCAAATAAACTAATGAAATACTTAACCCAATTGTACTAAGTTAATGTATTATTATCCTAATCCAAATAAGTTACTGCCAGTCCCCAAAGTCTTCAAAAATGTTGTTTTAGCCCGGGACAGATTTTCCATGTATCAATTTTGGTCCTTTAGGCATTCAAGCTCCCTTTCCTTCCTTCGTGAGCTTTCTTTGGCGTGAAGTAAGCCATAAAATGCTGATTTCTGCATCATTTATACCTGAAACTTTGCTAATCATGTTCGTTAGCTCACTTACAGGAAAAAGGACTAAAAGCGCATGAAATATATACTTTGTTCTCAAAACATGGCATAAATATGGGCAATATATATTGATACAGGCGCGCAATATCGCCTATCATCAGCAAACACATAGAATACGCCAGTATAGTATTAACTTGTTCGAAAGAAAAGTTATATGTCTGGAAAAGAGATAATGTAAAGGTAATAGGGCACCAACCCCTGTTAAAAAGTTAGTGCCGTAGCTGGATTAAACTCTTGGAGAATTTGTACAATTAGGTACGCGTTAACCTCAAAAGAGTTAAAGTGAAATAATCCTTGATGGTCGAAAGAAGCCTGGATTTACCATAGAATACAATTCTCTATAAGCACATGCATGTCTGAATTCCGCATAACTCATAGCCAATAGAGACGTATAACTCATAAGGTGGACATAAACCCAACTCTCAATTCTCATTGGTTAAACATCTTAATAAATATTCTTTCCTTTTTTACTTTGCTATTTTCCATTTTCACTTTGTTACATTATTCCACACTACAATCCCCCCTTTTTACGAAACTTTCACCAAAAGTCTAATAATCTTTGCTTACTTAGTGACCAAGTATTCTCTGTGGGATTCGACACCCAACCCAGTTGGGTTCTATATTTGACAATGACCGCTTACACTCTTACGAGAGCTGTAGTTTGAGCGTTATCAAAGCCCAACACAGCAAAATATGCAACATGTTTTCCATAACTTTTTGTATTGAAAATAACTAATACTTTGTTTAAGAGAGTAGTACTGGTAATTGTAAAACTTAAGAACTTGTGAACTTAAGAGCTTGTGAACTATTGTGTATATAGGCTGAGTATTGTAAAACTAAACCAACATAAAAATGCTAAAAAAATATCTCAATAAGAGAATTTCTCTTACTGAATCAATCATATACCAATTAAAAAGGAAAGTCAATATTTGTAAAAGTCATTCAGAATATTGTTTTCCTTAGGCCAAATCCAATAAATAAAAAATATCAAGACTGTCATGATTAAAAACTAGATTCCCATAATACTGAAAGTTACCTTATATATAGGTGAGTGTCATGCATGTTAGCATCAATCACTAATCAATTAAGAGATCGATAATTAATTAGGGTCAATTAGGGATGAGAAAATTTGTTCAATTTACCATAAATAAATTATGAGCAATTAATTTTGTAAAATAATCCCTAATTATTTTTGTACCTAATTCAAATCATCAATTATACAAAAATCAGTCCACGATGTAATTCAAGAAACGTGATACACAATCAGATGTTCTTTACCAAAATCTTATTTAAATTATCACAAGATCAATCCAACCATAAAAATATAATACGCAGTCAAATGTTCTCCATTATAATCACGAGCCGAGAAATTTGTCAACTAATTCAAAGAAGATGGATAATTTCAAAATTCGGAATTAGCAAACTATAACAAAATTGATCATTATTAAAATTTAGATTTTTCACATCTGGTAGTGTTAAAACATAAGCACACAAAATGGCAAAGAATCGGATGAAATAAATCATTCATGCATTGTTAATTAAGATTCCGAAATCTGTTAAAGAAGGGGAAAAGAGATTAAAAGTAAACACAAACATTTAAATATTTAGGCAAACCTGTGGATGGGTTTTTCATCTCTTTTTTGACAAACGGATCAACGGCACAGAGAAGGTTGGTGACGGGTGGACGACGGAGATAACCTGGGGCAGCGACAGTTGGTTCACGGAGGAGGTTGGAGAGCAGAGGGGCCTCATGGCAATGTTGGAGTGGCGTTGGCGTGCTAGTTCATCGCCAGAAATGGGAAAATAGAGGGAGAGATGGTGATGGAGGCTGAGGGGCTAGCGACGCGGCACTGGCAGCGGTGAGGACGAACAACAGGAGGCAGTGGTAGATCTGGTATCACCGGAGTAGGCGTTGGCGGTGCATATATAGCACGGTGGGAAAGCTATTGGAGAAGGGGGTCTCGGTGGCGCTGCTCCGCCGATCAGCAGTGGCAGCCATGGGAAAGAGAGGTTAGATAGAGAGAAGGAGAGAGGTTAGATAGAGAGAGAAGAGCGGTTGTTGTTTGGTTTTGGAATTAGGATTAGGTTTTTGGATTAAAATGGAAAGAAAGGTGTATCAGATCTCAGTCGTTGGATCCATTTAGGATCAACGACTGAGATCTAAAAATTGAAAATTTGGAATTGAGTTTCAAAAATGGCTAGAATTGTAAGAAATTGGACAAAATTAATTTAAAAAGTGAATAAATTTAGGCAAAACGAATTAAATTAGGCTATTATTTAAATTAAAATAGTGATAATAGTATATAATAATAATAATAATTAAATAATACATAACAATATTAAATAATAAGTAATAAATAATAATAAATAATAATAATAATTAAATAATAAATAATAATTAATAATAAATAATTTAATAAAATAAATAATGCTAAATAATGGAAAACTAGATATTGTGTTTGCAAAAATGTGGATGTGCATAACTATGTGGAAAATAATTTAATAAAAATTATATAAAATGTTGAATTTGAGTTTAAAATTAATGACAATGATACTAAAAGTTAAGAAATAATTTATGCATTTCCTTTAATTATAAATGCGACACGTTAGTATGAACTCAATGTAAGAATAATATTTAAAAATATTGATAATGAAAATTAAATAATTTTGATATAATAACAGCCTAAAAGTGATATCGGGAGGTCAAAATGGGGTGTCAACAGAGTCTCCACCTAATTTTCAAGAAAAAATAGGAAACCTATTTATTTATTAACAAGTACTCCCTCCGTTTAAAAAGAAATAAATTACTTTCGTTTTTAGTTCGTTTAAAAAAGAATGACCCCTTTCATTTTTTGGCAATACTTTAATTTAAACTTTCTAAATGGCATGTTTATGACCACAAGATTAAAGGGCATTTTGATACATTTAACACTACTTTAATTTAAGGCTACAAGATTCAAAAATTTTCTTTATTTTCTTAAATTTTGTGTCAAATCAAAGTAGATAATTCTTTTTGAAACGGAGGGAGTATGACGAAACCAATATAGATTGTAGGTAAGGATTCAAATTATTGCAAAGGGAAGGGGTTAGACACCCTTCAGAATCTACAAATATAGTTCCCGGTCAGACTTAAGTTTATTATAAAAAGAAAAAAGAAAAAAGAAACAAAATCAATGCATACAAATATAAATATAAAATATATATTAAAATTATATAAAGTGTATGCTATCGTAATATATATATATAAGCAAAATATATAAATATGTACGTAAAGACAAAATTGAATAAAGAAAAATTATTTTAAGAAAAAATACCTACATAATATCCATTAATGTAAAAGAGTGAATTATTTGATTAAGTATCTAAATCAATTTTAATATAGCAGTAATGACCTAAATTTGCCTAAAGTGTGATGAGAATCGCGTGAAAGATAAAAAATATCAGAAAAATTATATTAAAGAAAAATCTATAAAATATCTTTCAATGTATAAGTATGAATTAATTGAGTAAGTATCTAAATTAATTTAATTTTTTAATATAAATATTAATGTCCTATATTTGCCTAAACACGTGATGAACATTTGTAAAAAGCATTTCCGTCCAATGCCCCAAAAATAAATTTTACACTATAATTTATATTTTGTACAAGTTTAAAAATATAAAAAATGCAAACACAAAATTTAAACTCTTCGTTAAATGTCACTCACGTCAAGTATTCCCAACCTGGATAAACACTTGTAAATAAAAATGTTTGTAACAAATAAATAATTATCAAAATAAATTGAAAATATTTGTGTGCTTATATGTATAAAAAATGATAATTTTTTAAAAGATGGGCTCAGATTAAATTTTAAATACGACGTACGAAATGGATGTTAATTTATTAGTCGTCCTAACTCGTGTTTCCAAGATACGAATCATAAAACTTTTACGTTATAAAAATTTTGTCATTGCCCAAATTTATTTATTTTATTACGAATTTATATATATATATAATATATGTCTTTTTATTTGTACAGGCCTAAAAAATTGATGAAAAATTTCTTCATTGGCCATAAAGGGAGATAACAAATGACTCAAAAATAACCCTAACACTGTCTATTTATATTAGTTCACAAAGGGAGATAACAAATGACCATCCGAAAGAGTGTAATTTGCAAACAGTATCACACTTAATTAAAGAGTGTACTCAAATAATTTTTTTTTATGAATCAATCTAACTAAACATGATTTGACAATCCCCATTATTTAATTAATCTACACTTCCACTTTGTTGTAAAACAGTATCTTGCCTCATTAATCATGTTGTAAATTTTCATAACTAGATTTGGTGAAGTTGCTTATTTAATAATCTTCATTTAAACATAACTAAGAATCAAATAATTAATTAAACCGGAAGAACTAATACCCTATATGCAATGCACCGACAAATTAAATTTGTTTGCAATACCTTATTTAGCCCTATCTTCGTAATTGTCAACACAAATTAATACAGTACTAAAATTTTGGTTGCTTAATTAGTTATTCCCATTTAAACATTAACTAAGAGACAAAACTAAACCACAAGAATTATTACCCAATATCTAATGCACCTTCAAATACCTTATTTTAGCCTTATCTTGTACACTAAAAAATAAATTCTAAAATGTTGGTTGCTTAATTGATATTCAATCATATCAATACCGTTCAATCTTAAATAGAAATATTATAATGTTTTCATAAGATTAAATAAAAAAGGGTGTAAAACAGAAAATTAATTCTATTTTGGGGGGTGTAAATTAGATTTTGGGGAAATGTAAGGTGTAATAAAGAGGACACATTTGTCGTTTTCAAGTAATTAAAAGGGTCATTTTCGACAAGTTGATAAAAATAAGTATTAAACATGTGCAATGGATACAGTACACTAGTAATTGTCACTCACACATGAATGCAATTTGATCCTTCTATGGGAAAAAGTGAGGATTTACATGTGATGCTTCTTTTTAAGCATTTATTTTGGTCCGCAAATATTATGTTTTCTCTGTTTATTTTTATTTATTTATATTTGAAAACTTGATATTTTTACTAGAGCATCCTTCGTTATTATAAGTCGTTTCATCTAACTAACTATTAGGTGAATTGAAAATAAAAGAGAGTTATTAGGTATACTAAAACTTCTGTTATGTGCAAAATTGAAAGAAAAAATCAATAAAAATTTAGTGTACGCAATCTTGTTATGCATGTCTGTAAAAAACTGTTCTCACAACTTGAATCGATGAATTAGTAATATGGTAAAAGTGTTTTTTTTACTATAGTAAAAAATAAAGGTGGATAGAGTTAGTACTATATTCGTTTGTCTCAAATTATCTATCATTATTACTAAAAATATTTATTGTTTCAAGAAAATACCAAATATGTTAGTGATAACGCTCAATCTACAGCTCTCGTTTGAGCGTAAAGCGGTCGTTAGCAAATATAGAACCCAACCTGGGTTGGGTGTCGATCCCACAGGGAATAGCTTGGCCAACAAGTAAGCAAAATTAATAGACTTTTGGTGCAAGTCTCGTAAGAAGGGGGGATTGTAATAAGTAACCAAAGTAATGAAATAAAAGCTGAAAATAGCAAAGTAAAAAGAGAGTATTTCGTAGGTTGTGAAACAATGAGAATTGAAGCGTTGGGGTTATGTACACCTTCTGAGGTATACGTCTCTATTGGCTATGGGTGTGTAGAGTCTTGACATGCAATTGCTTATAGAGAATTGTAGTCGATGGTAAATCCAACCATCTCTCGACCTAAACAAGGACTATTTCACTTTAACTCTCTCGAGCTTAAAGTGTGTCTAACGGTACGAATTCTCCAAGAGGTTAGTCCAGTTACGGCACTAGCTTTTTAATAGGAAAGGGTGTCCTACTACCTTGACATTATCTCTTTTCCAGACAAATAACCTTTCTCTCGAACAAGTTAAATGTTAGACTGGCGTTATTCTATGCATTTGCAACCGCAAAGAATGTAGATTAAGATGAAGAGAATAATGATATAAGAAATATACTTGTCTTGAACTCACAAACTCATAGCTATAGATAGTAACTCATTCGGCTTCCATAACCCCGACTAAGAGGTTTAGTTACCCATGAATGCGAAGGATATCACTATTTGCATGGTTGATGGCGTAAGAAGTAGGTGATAGGCGTGTGGTTTTGGTGATTCCCTAGCAAGTAATGATTCTCTTGTTGTGGAATTTAATTGTTGAGTAATGGAAAGATTAGAAGAGTTGATTAGAAGTGTTGTGGTGGAAGAAGATAGAGATGGAAGAAAATTAATTGTTGAATTAAGTGGAGAATGCTTGAATGATTGTGTAGTTGAAGAATGCATGAATAAAAATCTCTAGCATGATATGGTATTTATAATACCCATATCCTAGTTCTACTAAGCTAATGAAATAAATAACCAAATCCTAATATACTAATGAAATCCTTGACCCAAATGTACTAGGGTAAGGTTACAATATCATAATCCAAATAGAATAGTGAAATACATAACCTAATTGTACTAGGTTAATGTATCTTTGTAAAAATCCAGCTTTGTATCTGTAAGTCCCCAAAGTCTTCAGAATTGCTGTTTTAGCCCGGGACAGATTTTCCATGCAGCAGATTTGGTCCTTTAGGCGTCCAGCTCCTTTCTACTTCGTTTGTGAGCTTTCTTTTGTGTCACGTGAGCCATAAAATGCTGTATTTTGCATAATTTATACCTGAAACTTTCCTAATCATATTTGTTAGCTCATTTACAGGAAAAAGGACTAAAAGTGCATGAAATAGATAATTAGTTCTCAAAACTAGGCTAAAATATGGGCAAAATATATTGATATAGGCGTGTAAATCTGCCTATCTTCAACACCCCACACTTAGAGCTTTGTTCGTCCTCGAACAACATATCATGTCCTTCTAAGCATCGACTTAAGGTTTTTACAGTAACAATACAAAACATTTATCAAGACAAGCACAACAATTATCAACAAAGAGTAGCTTTCCGATTATAAGTAGAAACAGTTTAACCTCTAGCGTAGACTAGTGATGGTGATCAACTCGCATGCAAACGTTAAGGTACATAGAATCATATGCAACTATCCAAAGCTCATCAACCATGTGTGTCTCACAATATAGTACCCATAATTACTCACAAGTATAGCATATTTTTCAAACATGGGTATCAACATATCCTTGCTCTCACTCTCGCAAAGAATTAATATGTAGCAACTGATAACCATAGGCTTGCCCTTAATGTAGTACTCCACTAAATGTCGGAATGTTAAGATTAGGATCAAGTAGGTCTTTTGATGGTTGTAATGTAGGCTAAGGGACGGGTAGGACTATTTTGGCCAAGAATAGTGACTAGGTTCCTAAGCGCTTTAATACATCACTTTGTATTATTGACACTTTTTCTTTCAACTTTCCTTCTTTCTTTTATTCTACCCCCCTTGTTCTCCTCTTTTGTTTTTCAATTTTAAGAACAACTCACTTTTCAGCTTTCTTTTCCTTTTTCTTTTCACAACATACCTCTTATGATAGCACTTTCTTTTCCATAACACATTAAAGCACCATTTACAATTTAAAGCATCATACTTATCCAATTTCCTCTTATGTTGTCACATGACTTTTTTTTATTTAAAGAACTTAGGAATTTGGATCAAATTCTGGTCTTGAAAGAAAATGGATTAGGCTTACATACAAGGTTGTCAAAGAAATAGGCTAAAGGCTCAAAAGGGTTTAACTAGGATGATGTCCATGGGTAGGTGAGACTGAAGGTAAACAAATATAGGTTGCCAAAGAAATGCCTAAATCATATCCTAAACTTACACTCCTTATTTTCGCTTTGCATACATACCAGGCAAGTTCTAGCATCAGCTACAAACATAGAATATACTATTATCTCACACACACAAGGCACATGGTCGACTTGATTGGAAGTAATATAGACTCTCGACCCAACAATTGAAGGAATTGAATCACACAATATCAAATAATGAGTCACAACTAGAGCCTAAACGTCTCAATAGTCATAATTGTAGCACATACTCTTGTTATGATCTCATGCTGCCTATCAAAATAATTTCATGCGAAGCTAGAAAAAATTTTACTCCTAAAAAAACTTTAAAAAAAAAGATAAACGAAAAAAAAAAAACAAAAAAAAAACGGACTCAACCAACAAACACAGTAAACAGAAAAAAAAAATGGACTCAACAAACAAACACAGTAAACAGAAAAACATACAAACATAGGTGTAAACAAAGAAGTATAGCATGCGATTCTGCCACCCCACACTTAGACGGGACACTACCCTCAGTGGAAAATAAATTCGAAGAACCTGGTTAGTCGGACCCTTCATCAATGTCGGAGGTCATACCCCCTTCGTCGGAATCATCATAAGAGTCGTCGTCAGAGTTCTCCTCATCATCAGAATTAGGCAGGCGTCGATCATCATCAGTCGGCACGTCATCGTCTAGAGGTTTCTCAAAATATACGCCCACTCCACATATCTCCCGGGCATACATGTTCATTGGGTAGTCGTGGTCCAGCTGTTGGAGCTCTTCAGCAGTTGGAATACGTCCACCACTCATCATAGTAAATCGTGTCATGCCATAGATATGACGAAAGAAACTCTTATCACGAGCATGTCTCTCCGCAGTAGTAAGGTTGACTCCATGAGATGTTTCAGCCTCTTTGATCTTGGTGAGGTCAACCTTCTTTGGGTTGTGTGGGAGTTTGTGGTCAGCGGGTTCCTCTTCGATGTCTTCCTTCCGCAACATTGCTGTCAACAAATTACCGAATATGAAATGGGACCTTTTGTGGAGTCTGGCCTTCCTCATGGTAGATCGAATGATCGCCCCAACGTTGATAGGGACATTTGTCATCAAAGCATAGACCAAACACACTCTATCTCTCTTGGTGTATTGAGTCCCAGGAATAAGGCATGAGTTGACAATGCGCATCCAGATTCTTGCTTCCCTATTTAGTGGAGCATAGGGGAAGGTGTTGTGACGGCCTATTTCCTTATGTCTTCCCCATCTTGCCATCGATCTGCTTCCACAAAGTGTGTGTTGTATTGCTCTGTAAGGAGGCCTGCTGTACAGCTCTTTGAATGGTGCTGTGTCGACCGAAGGTAATCCAAGAAAAGAGTTGATCCAATCCGCGGTGAGCTGTAACACTTGGTCCCGAATTTTGACTTCATTTCTTGTTGTATTCGGTGACCAGTTGGCATAAAACTCTCTTGTTAAGTCAAGATTGCACTCTCCCAAGTCGCGGAAGATGAAATCCAGCTTCAAAGCCATTATTTTTGCCAACATTCGTGGCTCCTTCTTTGCTAAGGTTTCCTTGTTGATCAAGTCGACGTGCACATATTTTCTTTCTTTGTTGCTGCTGTACCATGCTTTGGCTTCTTCATCAAGAACCCATTTTATTCCGAACATTCTGCGTGGTAGGTGTGCTGAGGATGATTCTCCTTGGTCTTTTCGACTTCTCTTCTTGCCCTTTTGGGATGTGGTAGCCTTCTCCTTGCCTTGCCTTGCTTTAGGTGCCATTGTACCTGAGACTTATAAATAATGTAAGTTGCAGCACAACCTCACTTGATACAATCTATATGCAAGCACTAGGGGTACCACCCCACACTTAGTTTCGTTAGCACAAATCAATGAAGTGAAAGTGGTCGAGTACTCAGATGTCGTCGACATACGTTTTAGGATTGTATTCCGACAAGAAAATCAGCATTGCATCACTTATTTGCAGCCATTGGACTACTTTCATGGTGGGTATGGTAACACTATGACATAGGGGTTACCACATGGAATCGTTATTCGTACAACAAGCACAACCTCCTAAGTCGATAGGCACTATAATCTTATCCCGATGGCAGGGATAGTCTATTATGTAAGCATCCAAACAACACTCTTAAGCAATATTCATAGACATATATATTCAGCAAATATCATAACAATGCTTTTGAAACAAAATTCAAGTTGGAAACAAGTCAAGAATTCCCTACGTATATGTTCACTCACATGATTTTGCAACAATAATCCAAACACATGAACATCACCACCAATATCACATGATTTAGCAATTTATAATAAGCATAGCAACGTAGTACTTACGATAAATAGATGAAGAATAAGAGAGTACTTACTTGCTTGAAGCTTGTGGAGAAGTTGTTGTGAATTGGAAGAGCAAAAGAAGAAAATTTTGAGAAGATTTGGAGGGTTATGCGGCGCCTTTAGGGTTGTTTCTAATGTGGTTGTGTTATAAAACTAAGTCCCCTTTATATAGGAAGAGTATGGGTCGGGTTATGACCCATTTGCAATCGGATTTGGGGACAAAAACACCACATATGCGGCGCATATCACTCGGCATATCAATGACATATGCGGCGCATTGTCTATGGCATAATGGGACATATGCGCCACATAGTCTATGGCATTTGTAGACATATGCGCCGCATAGTCTATGGCACATGAGATACTGAGACCAAATGCCATAGCATAGGCGGCGCATAGTGAAAAGCATACCTAGGAATAGGTGGCGCATAGTGTATAGCACACTAGATTCCAAGTCCTTAGGCTATAGAATAGGTTGTGCATCGTCCGTGGCCTATTTTTACCAAGGCCTAGCCTTCCTCAAACCCTATTTTGACGAGGAAAAGGCTCAATCCATATCCTTATGCATCACCATTCCTAACATATCAACTTTACCATACAATGCGTCCAAATCGTCAATTGAAATCGATCTCCTCGTTGAATACTTCTTGCACCTATTTTTGCTCAAAACAAAATGAAAATGATTAGTACGATGGGTTGCCTCCCACCAAGCGCCTTAGTTTTGGTCGTGGCACGACTCTTATTTTTGGATTTTCATTTATCAAAAAGAAAAAATACTAAAACGACAAAACGATAAAACGATAAAACGATAAAACAATAAAACGATAAAACGATAAAACGATAAAACGATAAAACAATAAAACGATAAAACTATGGGTTGCCTCCCATCTAGCGCCTTATTTATTATCGTGGCTCGACGTAGTAATCTCGAGTACTTAGACTTCGTCGAGATAAGTGATGGCCATGTCATTCATCGAGTCAAGAGGACCGATATATGGCTTGACACGTTGGCCATTCACTTTGAAGATAACACCATCATTGTTTTCCAATTCGACTACTCCAGACGAGTAGACTTGAATGGCTTTAAATGGACCAGACCATTTCGATTTTAACTTACTTGGGAAGAGCTTAAATCTGGAGTTGAAGAGTAGCACCATGTCACCTTTTTGGAAATTTCGTCGAATAATCCGCTGATCATGATACTTCTTCATCCGCTCCTTGTATAAATCCGATCGTTCATATGCATGGAGACGAAATTCATCTAGTTTGTTCAGCTTCTCCAACCTCAGGTTTTTCACATCATCCCAATTCAGATTCAAGTGCTTCAATGCCCACAATGCCTTGTATTCAAGCTCGATGGGTAGATGACAAGCCTTCCCATAAACTAGCTGATAAGGTGACATGCCAATGGGTGTCTTGAATGCCGTCCTATACGCCCATAGTGCATCATCTAGCTTTCGAGACCAGTCCTTCCTATTCGCTTTAACCGTCTTGGCAAGGATTTGATTGATCTCGCGGTTGGAAACCTCAACTTGTCCACTGGTTTGGGGATGATAAGGCGTAGCTACCTTGTGTTGCTTGACTCCATACTTGGCCAATACAGATTTGAATAGCTTGTTGCAAAAGTGAGATCCTCCATCACTTATGATAGTACGAGGTACTCCAAAGCGAGAGAAGATATTCTTCTTTAAGAACGCTACAACACGCTTTCCTTCGTTATCGGCCAATGCTACAGCTTCAACCTATTTTGACACATAATCCACAGCAACCAAGATGTACTTCATTCCAAACGAATTCACGAATGGCCCCGTGAAATCAATACCCTACACATCAAAGAGTTCTACCTCAAGAATTTTGGACATGGGCATTTCATGGTGTTTTGAAATACCACCTTGCCGTTGGCATTGGTCACACCTCTTCACATAGTCATATGCATCTCTGAATATCGAAGGCCAATAATATCCACTTTGCAATACTTTTCTCGCCGTTCGATTGCCTGCATGATGTCCTCCAACTTGCGAAGTGTGGCATGCTTCCAATATAGTAGGCACTTTTTCATGGGATATACATCAATGAATGATACCATCCGCGCATCTTCGAAACAAATAAGGCTCATCCCAATAGTAGTGCTGAACGTCATGCATAAACATCCTTCTTTGGGGGTAAGATAGATTGGAAGGTGACACATTACTCACCACGAAATTTGCAAAGTCGGCATACCATGGTAATTTCTCCATTGTTGTCGCTAGTATCTCCTCGTCAGGGAATGCATCATCAATCTGATTTTCTGGTTGCGCCACATACTCATTCTCAAGTCTGGATAGGTGATCAGCCACTTGGTTCTCGCAACCTCTTCTATCTTTGACTTCGAAATCAAACTCTTGCAGCAGTAATACCCATCAAATCAGCCTTGGTTTTGCATCCTTCTTCGTCATTAGAT
Organism: Capsicum baccatum var. pendulum; assembly: GCA_030864225.1. Classification (NCBI taxonomy): domain Eukaryota; kingdom Viridiplantae; phylum Streptophyta; class Magnoliopsida; order Solanales; family Solanaceae; genus Capsicum; species Capsicum baccatum. The sequence continues at coordinate 273,844,781 of CM061561.1, read as the reverse complement.
ACCTAAGAGCTGCATGGTCTGTATGAACGATCACCTTAGTACCCAATAGATAGGCACGAAACTTCTCAAACGCATACACAACCGCTAAAAGCTCTTGTTCAGTGACAGTGTAGTTCCTTTGGGCTTCATTTAGGACCTTACTTGCATAATAGATAGGATGAAACAATTTCTCCTTTTTCTATCCAAGAACAGCACCAACGGCTACACCACTAGCATCACATATGACTTCAAATGGGAGCATCCAATCTGGTGCTACCATGATAGGGGCTTGAATGAGTTTTCCTTTGAGGCATTCGAATGCCTTTAAGCAATCTTCATTAAAGTCAAACTTCGCATCTTTCTCCAATAGTTTGCACAAAGGACTAGAAATTTTGGAGAAGTCTTTGATGAATCTACGATAAAACCCAGCGTGGCCAAGAAAACTACGAATTCCCTTCACCGAAATTGGAGGTGGTAGCTTCTCGATTACCTCTATTTTTGCGCGATCAACCTCTATTCCTCTTTCGGAGATCTTGTGCCCAAGAACGATTCCTTCTTTTACCATGAAGTGGCACTTCTCCCAATTCAGCACAAGGTTGAACTCTACACATCTTTGCAATGCCATGCTCAAGTTTGCCAAACATGCTTCAAAAGACTCACCAACAACTGAAAAGTCGTCCATAAATACCTCCAAAGTGTCTTCAACCATATCAGAGAAAATAGACATCATACAACATTGAAAGGTGGCTGGTGCATTACACAACCCGAATGGCATGCGTTTGAAGGCAAACGTACCATATGGGCATGTAAACGTTGTCTTCTCTTGGTCTTCAGGTGCAATACAAATCTGATTATAACCTGAATAACCATCCAAGAAGCAAAACCATCCTTTCCCCGCTAATCGATCTAGAATTTGGTCCATAAATGGCATGGGGAAGTGATCCTTGAGCGTCCAAGAATTCAGCTTGCGGTAGTCCATGCATACTCTCCATCCAGTAATGGGCCTGAGTGGAATAATCTCATTCTTTGCATTCGCGACCACCGTCATACCTCCTTTCTTGGGAACACATTGCACAGGACTCACCCATGTACTATCAGAGATAGGATATACAACTCCTGCGTCTAACCACTTGATAATCTCCTTCTTCACCACTTCTTGCATTGGTGGGTTTAATCGCCTTTGATTTTCAATGGTGGGTGTGCACTTTTCTTGAAGCTGAATTTTATGTGTGCAAATCCCAGGTGGAATACCAATAATATCCGCAATGGTCCATCCAATAGCTCTAATATACTTGCGTAAGATTGCAATAAGAGCTGCAACTTGTTGCTCACCCAAATCGGCTGCTACAATGACTGGAAGAGTGTTTCCTCTTCCTAAGAATGCATACTTCAAATGGCTTGGCAGCTCCTTCAATTCTAACGTGGGTGGTTCTTCAATAGATGGCTTAGCTGGTGGTGTGGGTCAATTTTTGAGGTCAAGATCTAGCTTCTTGGGGGTATAGTGATATGTCCCTAATCCCTATAGAGCACAAATATCTTCATCAGAAATTTCAGCATCATCATTCTCTCCTTTCATGAGCGAAACCTCCAAAGGATCATCAAGAATTTGCTCTTCTGCAAGTAACTCTTTCTCATCATCAAAGACAACATCGTCCACAGAAAATACACTCAGATCTTTGGGTTGTTTCATTGATTTGCAAACATCAAAGCGAACCACTTCGTCATTTATTTGGAATGAAAGCTCATTAGCTCTCAAATCTATGAGCACATTTCCCGTAGCAAGGAAAGGGCATTCCAAGATTATGGGAACCTCTGAATCTGCTTCATAATCCAAGATGACAAAGTCTGCTGGAATGATAAATGAAGAAACCTTTACCAAGACATCGCATAGAATACCAACCGGTCCCTTTACCGACCTATCTGCCATAACAAGCCTCATATTAGTTGGTGTAGGATCTCCTAACCCCAACTTCTTGTAGATCGATAATGGCATCAAGTTGATGCTGGCTCCTAAGTCACACAATGCTTTGGCAAAGTTCAAAGATCCGACGGTGCAAGGAATAGTGAAAGCTCCGGGGTCGGCCTTCTTTTGAACTATCGATCGGGTAGCAATTGCACTACAATGATGCACATCATCTTTCAGCTCATAACTTGCTGCCCTCTTCTTAGTCAAAAGATCTTTCATAAACTTCGCATACCCAGGCATTTGTTCAAGTGCCTCTACCAATGGGACATTAATGGTCAGTTGCTTCAACATAGTCATAAATTTGCTGAACTTAGTGTCATCGGCCACCTTCTTCAATCTTTGTGGAAAAGGTGGTGGTGGGTATGGAAGTGTTCTCTCCACGGATTTCTTCTCCTCTTGCTTCCGTTTATCATTTTTTTCAGGGTGAACGTCACTAGCTAAAACATATTTGACGTTTAAAGTAGTTGTTGGGGCTTCTTCTCTTGTAACGTCACTAGGTGTGGCGTCAATGTCTGCTTCTACGTCAACCACTTGCTTGCCTTTTGCTGAAGTTTCCAGCACCTTACCACTCCTGGTAGTGATGGCTATGCATGACCCATAATTCCTTGGGTTTTGCACAGTATCGCTCGGTAAGGTGCCAGCCTTTCTTTGATTGAATGCTGCTGAAAGTTGGCTCAATTGCTGCTCTATTTGCTTGATAGAAGTGGAATGAGAATCAACTAATTGCTTCATGGAGGCCAAATCGTCAATCACCTCCTTAACTCCCGCGCTCGTTGCTTCCACTCCTTTCAATAACTTAGCCATCATGTCTTCCATAGAGTTAGATGTGGTGGTGTCACGTTTACCAGGGGGAACGTACAAACCACTATTTTCATTATTTTTCTTCCAACTACCTTGGTCTTTGCTTCTAGATTTAACATAATAGTTCCGACCTTGGTTTCCTTGGGTATTCCCTCGGAAACCCCCGTGATTGTTAAAGTAGTTGGCCTCCTCTTCCGAATCAGATTCGCCTCTTCCTTTTAGCGCCACAGCTTTCACTTTTTGGGTCTTCCCTGATAATAAGTGCTTTGTCAGAAGATCCAATTGTGTTTTCATGTGCGCCATGTCTTGCTCACGTTCTTCTTCTCTTCTACTTTGGTCTGCAGACATGCCAATAGATAAAGTGGGGCTTGCTACCTCAGAATCCCTGGTATGCCAAGCTCTACTTTACTTTGTCATGCGATCTAGCATATTGCCTGCTTAACCAAAGGTGAGGTCCATGAAAGAACCTCCAGCTGTGTTATCCACCACTGGTTTAGTTATTGAATTAAAGGCTCTATACAAGATCTCCATGAGGTGAACATTAGTCATGTGATGGTTTGGGCATCTCGCTAGCTTTGTCAAGAACCACTCCCATGTTTCATGAAGAGCTTCAGAGGGAAGCTGACGAAAGTTGCTGATTTCATCTCTCAATTGAGCCCTTTTGGATGGCGGAAAGAATCTTTCTAGGAAAGCGTCTCTCAATTGCCTCCAATTTGTAATTGAATCAGGAGTCAGCCCATTCAACCATAGTGTTACCTCCCCAGATAGAGACAATGGAAATAGACGTAATCGAATAGCATTATGACCAATACCAGGATTGTCAAAAGACTTGCATGTAGAAATAAAGTTGATGAGATGCATATTCGGATCATCGCCTGCTAGTCCACCAAATAATCCCTTTAGTTGCAATAACTGAATCATGGTGCTAGTGATATTGAATTTGGCTCCGGGCGCTAATGGTGGTGGAATTATTGCTCCAGTGGCTCCGGCACCATCAAGATCATCATCATCATCATCGTCGAAAGCTGGTTGCAAAGGTTGGCGATCATACCTATACCGAGCTTGTCGACCTCTTCTATTGGCAGGTGTTATAATTTCAGCATCACGCCTAGGGTTTAGTAACTCGTCATCACCTAAATCTTCATCGTCAGGATTTGTTGCTCGCCCAGGATTATCAATGTTTTGTTGTTGGACTTGAGCAGCGGCAAGAGCAGCTAATCTTGCTTGCTCGTGTTGAGCAGCCATCCTATCGATTTCAGCTTGTGCTTCCATTCTTGTAATTCGTTGTGGTTCAGGATTGATTGGTAATAACGGTTCACCAGAACTTCTAGTATGGGGCATGCACTAAAGTAAAAACCTGCAATAAATAAAAACAAAAACTAAACGTAAAAGTACGAGAATCTTTGACCAAAGGGTCTAGTAATTATCACGAACTTGATTGACACTCGTATTCCCCGGCAACGGCGCCAATTTTTGATAACGCTCAATCTACAGCTCTCGTTTGAGTGTAAAGCGGTCGTTAGCAAATATAGAACCCAACCTGGGTTGGGTGTCGATCCCACAGGGAATAGCTTGGCCAATAAGTAAGCAAAATTAATAGACTTTTAGTGCAAGTCTCGTAAGAAGGGGGGATTGTAATAAATAACCAAAGTAATGAAATAAAAGCTGAAAATAGCAAAGTAAAAAGAGAGTATTTCGTAGGTTGTGAAACAATGAGAATTGAAGCGTTGGGGTTATGTCCACCTTCTGAGGTATACGTCTCTATTGGCTATGGGTGTGTAGAGTCTTGACATGCAATTGCTTATAGAGAATTGTAGTCGATGGTAAATCCAAGCGTCTCTCGACCTAAACGAGGACTATTTCACTTTAACTCTCTCGAGCTTAAAGTGTGTCTACGGTACGAATTCTCCAAGAGGTTAGTCCAGTTACGGCACTAGCTTTTTAATAGGAAAGGGTGTCCTACTACCTTGACATTATCTCTTTTCCAGACAAATAACCTTTCTCTCGAACAAGTTAAATGTTAGACTGGCGTTATTCTATGCGTTTGCAACCGCAAATAATGTAGATTAAGATGAAGAGAATAATGATATAAGCAATATACTTGTCTTGAACTCACAAACTCATAGCTATAGATAGTAACTCAGTCGGCTTCCATAACCCCAACTAAGAGGTTTAGTTACCCATGAATGCGAAGGATATCACGATTTGCATGGTTGATGGCGTGAGAAGTAGGTGATAGGCGTGTGGTTTTGGTGATTCCCTAGCAAGTAACGATTCTCTTGTTGTGGAATTTAATTGTTGAGTAATGGAAAGATTAGAAGAGTTGATTAGAAGTGTTGTGGTGGAAGAAGAGAGAGATGGAAGAAAATTAATTGTTGAATTAAGTGGAGAATGCTTGAATGATTGTGTAGTTGAAGAATGCATGAATAAAAATCTCTAGCATGATAGGGTATTTATAATACCTATATCCTAGTTCTACTAAGCTAATGAAATAAATAACCAAATCCTAATATACTAATGAAATCCTTGACCCAAATGTACTAGGGTAAGGTTACAATATCATAATCCAAATAGAATAGTGAAATACATAACCTAATTGTACTAGGTTAATGTATCTTTGTAAAAATCCAGCTTTGTATCTGTAAGTCCCCAAAGTCTTCAGAATTGCTGTTTTAGCCCGGGACAGATTTTCCATGCAGCAGATTTGGTCCTTTAGGCGTCCAGCTCCTTTCTACTTCCTTTGTGAGCTTTCTTTTGTGTCACGTGAGCCATAAAATGCTGTATTTTGCATAATTTATACCTGAAACGTTCCTAATCATATTTGTTAGCTCATTTACAGGAAAAAGGACTAAAAGTGCATGAAATAGATAATTAGTTCTCAAAACTAGGCTAAAATATGGGCAAAATATATTGATATAGGCGTGTAAATCTGCCTATCATCAGTTAGGATATAAATAAAGGTTAAATTTTGAAAATATTTTTTCCAGTTAATATTTTTTTAGAGTTGTGTAAAAAAATGCATGATATTTTATTGACTTTTGCAGAACACACAATATAATAAAATTACAATTCTATCGGTTAATCAGCATTCCTTCCAATAAAACATTTATAAAATTTTAATATTTTCACAAACACATTTATCGTATAATTTTATTTTTTTAAAGGAAGAAGTGATGGGCTATGTAATATTTACAGCCTTTAGAAGCATTCTAAACTGTAAAAATAACAACTATATTTTGTAGAATTATGAAATATATCAAAATCTACCTTAGAAACCTATACAAGTGGATATTTCAATATTTTAAAAGATTTTTAAAAAGATAAGTCAATTTCTTTAACTTTCTAATATTCAAAATTTAGTAATCCAACCAATATACATTCCTTCAAACAAGTCTTATTTCACAAAAAATACCTATCAACAACAATTTTCTCAATGTTAGTGTTCAAATTTGAAACTTTTAGTTAATGATGAAAAAATATCATCAAACCCATCACATATTTACCGGTGATATTCCAAAGCAAATAAACATTTATATATGTAGACAGATATTGAGGTAGTGGTAATATTCACATATACTTCAGACCTTATTTGCGATAGAGTCATGCTTTTCTTCTTTCTATTGATAGTGTGCAGACAGGTTTATTTTAGTCTAATGTACTCTTTTGTATTATTAACGACAATAGGTAATGGTTTATTCACAATGAGTTCTGGAGTGGTGAAGGTAAGTAGGTAACTTATTAAAGCACTATGATGGTGGTTTATTTTAGTTTAATGGTGCGCCTTCTTCTAATTTAGAACAGTGTTTACCCTAAACATTTTAATGAATTAATAGAGTATTTGAAACTTGAATCATCCCTTCGTTGCTAGTTGCACACCAAATGGAAACTTCTTGTGGTGATGTCTTAAATAAACGTGTCTTTTAAGTTCAGTGTTCTTGTGTAATAGTGCCATCGGTTGGGTAAAGGTGCTTCTGTTTAAGAATTTTAAATTATTTGTACATCTGTTGGGTTTTCCAGACCTGTTGTTCCATATATACTTTCAGGATGTCGTAAGTAAGACGCTTGCAGGTTCAACAGAAGTTTAGTACACAAGACATTTCATGATCTCAGTGGGAAACAAGTGGAAGTAAAGCATACTCTTCCAAGAGATGGTAGTTCTGGTGGTTTTGGTGGTCGTTCCACGGGCAATGGTGGTAGTGGTATGGGTGGTGGAAGTTACCAGGGGTATGGTGCATCTGGTGACAATCCCAGTTCTTATGACAAAATGGATACCAATAGATACATGCAGTCACAAAACACTGTAGGTGGCTATCCACCTTATGGTTCCTCCGGATATGGTACACTAGGTTATGGTTATGGATCGTCCAACAATGGCATGGGTTATGGTGCTTATGGAAGTTACGGTGGAGCCAATCCTGGCTATGGGGCTGTCAATGCTGGATATGGTGGTCCAGCAGTTGCTGCAGCCTTCGAAAATCCAAATGTGCCTGGTGCTAGTTGTGGTAGCGGTCAATCTGGTGGATCGAGAAGCTCGTGGGGTTCTCAGGGTCCTTCTGGGTATGGGAACATGGGCTATGGTAATGCATCATGGGGTTCTTAAAGTGCTGGTGGTAGAGGTGGACCCACTAATGGAGGATCTGCTGTTGGTCAGTCTCCAGCTGGAGCCACGGGTTATGGAAATCAAGGTAGTGGCTATGGTGGATATGGTAGAGGTGATGGTTCTTATGGAAATCCAGTTGGTGCAGGTGGTGCATCGGGAGACATTCAATCAGGTGGTGGGGGTAACATGGGCAGTGGCTATGGCGATGCTAGTGGAAATTCACAAGGTTTGGGTAATTATGGTGCTCAGCAAAATGGACCTCATGTTGGCCAAGTTGGATATGGTGGTAGCTATGGTGGTGCTCCAAGTAGGCAGGCTCAACAACACAGATCAGATTACTTGATTTCATCTGAGAACTTACCTATTGCTAGAGGGGAACTTCACTTTCACGCTGCTGGTTTCGTTCCACATACAGTTTACTCTTGCAATCATTACGCGCTCAATAGGATTGGTTGGATTGCTTGAATTTTAGTTTTTTGCAGTTCTTATTCTAGTTTACTATAAGTAATGTTAGTAGTATTGCCTATTTCATAATATTTTCTATTTAACTGTTGTTTTAATTTGGCTTGTGTATGGTTATTTTTACTAGCTATCTAATGCATCTCCTCTCGTAGCCTTTTATGTCAAAGCTTATGTGAGTTAGCTTTTGATTGTTTTGTTCGGTTTACTATAAGTAGTTCTGTAACCCGTTTGTGCCTTCCCAAGCAGGATACTTGATGCTAGTTTCTCCTCACTATAAAAAAATGAATTCTTTTGGTTTCCCATTTGACTTGCGTTGGACAAAGAAGTTTTTGTGATGCTTCTTGTTGGTAGTGCAGCTGTAGCCGATATGGAGCAGTAGTGGTAGTTAAGTTTTGAGAATGACATAATCATTTCCCTCTGTATTTGACCTTGTGTTGCAAAGGAGGAGATGCCCGAGTACTAACGTCTGATGACATCCCACTCTGTCAAATCCGACCTTGGTGCTGGGGATTGTGTTCGGTGCGCACAAGTACTTACCGTGGAATTTGGCTCATGGTGCATTTCCTGAAACTGGTCATGGTGAAGCGGGGTGAAGAGTAACAACAGTCATCGTATGGTATGTGTTGCCAAAAACTGGTGTTTAGTTGTACTAGTGATTTTGTATATGGAAAGGTAGACTAGAATATGGCCATGTTTTTGAGGTACTTGGCAATTTAACTCGCAAATAAGTTCTTTAGTTTTTAGCGATTTTTGCTTATAAAAGGATGCTTTTCTGGAGATGGATTATAGAATTACATGGTTTAGGCTACCTCACTAGTTTAGAATGATTAAACTTTACTTTTCTTGTTTACACCAATTTAACAGTAGAATAGCTTAGAACTTACTTATTGTCTTTCGTCTAATTAGGATTTGTCTGTGCACTGACTATGGTAGTTGAGCTTATTGCTTTTCTACTTTTTTCTGGGGTGTTGATGATAGGCGAATTTACACGCCTAAAGAGCTATATTTTACCCATATTTTAGCTATGTTTTAAGGACAAAATATATAATTCATGCACTTTTAGTCCTTTTTCCTGTAAGTGAGCTAACAAACGTGATTAGTAAGTTTTTAGGTAATAATGATGCAGATTTCAGCATTTTATGGATAACTTGACGCCAAAGGAAGCTTCACGAAAGAAGGAAAGGAGAGCTTGGACGCCAAGGACTAAAAGTGACGTATGAAAAACCTGTCCCCGGGCAGAAACAACATTTTCCAAGACTTTAGGGATCAGCAGTAACCTATAAGGAGTAGGATAATAATGCAGTAAATTATTAGGATTAGGATATTGATGCAGTAACCCAGTAGGATTGGGTTATGTAATGTAGTAGCTTAGTAGGAATAGGATATGGGTGTTATAAATACCCTATTTTGCTAGAGATTTTAATCATTCACTTCTACTTTTAATTCTTCTTACAATTCTACTTCTAATTCCAAATTATTTTAACCAATTCTACTTTTTATTCTCTTCATCTATTCAACTCTTAATTTCCACAAAAAGAGAAACGCTATTCTAAAAGGGAATTCACGCCTAACTCCATACCACACCATACTACACGTGATATCTTTATTATGGTATAATAAAAATGTCTATTGTGAGTTCCATCGCACTCATGAGTAGCTAAACTTCTCTGTTGGAGTAATGGAAGCCGTATGAGATACTATCTATTGCTATGAGTTTGTGAATTCACGACACGTATGCTGCTTATATCATTATTCTCTTCATCTTAATGCAAATTCTTGTGGTTGCAAACGCATAGATTACGCCAGTATAGCATTAACTTGTTCGAAAGAAAAGTTATATGTCTGGAAAAGAGATAATGTCAAGGTAATAGGGCACCAAACCCTATTAAAAAGTTAGTGCCGTAACTGGATTAACCTGTTGGAAAATTTGTACCGTTAGATATGCTTTAAGCTCGAAAGAGTTAAAGTGAAATAATCCTTGATAGGTCGAAAGACGCCTAGATTTACCATCGAATACAATTCTCTATAAGCACATGCATGTCTGAATTCCGCATAACTCATAGCCAATAGAGACGTATAACTCATAAGGTGGACATAACCCCAACTCTCAATTCTCATTGGTTAACATCGTATCAAACATTCTTTCTTCTTACTTTGCTAATTTCTGTTTTACTCTATTATTTTGGTTACACATTACAATCCCCCCATTTTACGAGACTTTCACCAAAAGTCTAATAATCTTTGCTTACTTATTGACCGGCTATTCCCTGTGGGATCGATACCCAACCCAGTTGGGTTATATATTTGACAACGACCACTTTACACTCTTACGAGAGCTGTAGATTGAGCGTTATCAAAAATTGGCGCCATTGCCGGGGAATACGGTTATCTACTAAGTTTGTGATAATTACTAGACCCTTTGGTCAAAGATTCTTGTACTTTACTTTTAGTTGTTGTTTTTGTTTTATTCAGATTCTGTTGACAGAATGGATGCACAACGTGACATTGAAAGAATGGCTGCTCAACAAGAGCAGGCTAGGTCAGCTGCGTTGGCAGCTGCTCAAGTGCATCAACAGAATATTGATAACCCAGGTCGTACAACAAATCCTGATGATGAGGACCTGGGCGATGAGGAGCTACTAAACCCATGGCATACTACTGAGGTGGCGGCATCCATGCAGAGAACAGATCGTCAGGCACGATTGAGGCCTGATCGCCGAGCCGTGCAAATACCATTTGATGATGATGATGATGGTCTCGATGGAGCTTGTGCCACAGGAGCCATTATTCCTCTTCCCTTGGCGCCGGGAGCCAAGTTTAACATCACTAGCAACATGATTTAGTTATTGCAACTCAAGGGACTATTCGGTGGACTTGCAGGTGATGATCCGAATATGTATCTGATCAACTTTATCTCTACATGTAAGTCATTTGACAATCCTGGAGTTGGACAGAATGCAATTCGGCTGCGCTTATTTCCATTGTCTCTATCTGGGGAGACAACTCTATGGTTGAATGGGCTGACTCCTGATTCTATTACTAATTGGAGGCAATTGAAATACGCTTTCCTAGAAAGATTCTTTCCGCCATCCAAGAAAGCACAGTTGAGGGATGAGATCAGCAATTTTCGACAGCTTCCAACTGAAGCTCTCCATGAAACATGGGAGAGGTTCAAGACGAAGCTTATGCGGTGCCCAAACTATTATATGACCAATGTCCACTTGATGGAGATATTATACAGAGCCTTGAATTCGGTGACTAAGCCAGTGGTTAATAATGTTGCGGGTGGGTCATTCATGGACCTTACCTTTATTCTGGCAAGTAATATGCTAGATCGTATGACAAAGCAAAGTAGAGCTTGGCATACCAGGGATTCTAAGGTAGCAAGCTCTACTATATCTATTGGCATGACTGCAGAACGAAGGCGAAGAGAGGAGGAACGTGATCAAGATATGGCAAACATGAAAACGTAGATGGATCTTCTTACCAAGCATTTATTATCAGGGAAGACCAAAAAAGTAAAAACAGTTGCGTCAAAAGGAAGAGAGGAATCCTATTTTGAAGAAGAAGCCAACTACTTGAACAATTAGGGGGTTTCCGAGGCAATGCCCAAGGAAACCAAGGTCAGAACTATTATGATAATTCTGGAAACAAGCACCGGAATCAAGGTAGTTGGAAGAACAAGACTGACAGGAGCGGCTTGTATATTCCTCCTAGTCGATGAGAGGACACTGCATCTGGTTCGGGAAATATGTCAATGGAAGATATGATGGCTAAGCTGTTGAAAGGAGTGGAAGCAACCAACACGGGAGTAACTGAGGTAATAAATGACTTCGCCTCAATGAAGCAATTGGTTGATTCACATTCAACTTCAATATTACAGCTGGAACAACAATTGAGTCAAATTTCAGCAACATTAAATCAAAGAAAAGCTGGCACCTTACCTAGCGACACAGTGCAAAAGCCAAGGAACAATGGAACATGCATGGCTATTACTACCAGGAGTGGTAAGGTGTTGGAAAATCCAGTCAAAGGTAGGCAAGTGGCCAACGATGTAGTAGATGTTGCCGAACCAGAGGACGCCGAAGAAGCTGAAGAAGGCATCAATGACGTCACCCCCAATGTCCACAGCCCAAAAAAATCACCAATCCAAAGAAAGAGGAAAACAAAGTCGTGGAGAAAACTATTCCCCTTCCACCACCACCTTTTCCTCAAAGATTAAAGTTCAATAAATTCATGACAATGTTAAAACAGCTGACCATTAATGTTCCATTGGTTGAGGCACTAGAACAGATGCCTGGCTACGCAAAATTTATGAAGGATCTTTTAACAAAGAAGCGGGCAGCAAGCTATGAGCCGGCAGATAATATTCATCATTGCAGTGCAATTACCACAAGGTCCTTAGTACAGAAGATGGCAGACCCTGGTGCTTTCACTATTCCTTGCACGGTTGGATCTATGAATTTTGCTAAGGCATTGTGCAATTTGGGAGCAAGCATCAATTTGATGCCACTATCCGTCTACAAAAAGTTGGGGTTGGGCAACCCTACACCAACCAATATGCGGCTCGTGATGGCAGATAGATCGGTAAAACGACCTGTGGGCATCTTGAATGATGTGTTGGTGAAGGTGTCTACCTTCATTTTTCCTGCAGACTTTGTGATTTTGGATTGCGAGGTGGATTCTGAAGTTCCCATAATCTTGGGACGTCCTTTTCTTGCAATAGAAAGTGTGCTTATTGACATGAGAGCTAATGAGCTTTTATTTCGGTTGAATGACGAAGTGGTCCATTTTGATGTGTGCAAAGCCATGAAGCAGCCCAGCGATATGAAGGTGTTCTCTATAGATGATGTTCATGATGAGCATGAGAAAGAATTATCTGTAGAGAAGCAACTTACTGTTGAGTCACTGATGATAGGCGAATTTACGCGCCTATATCAATATATTTTGCCCATATTTTAGCCTAGTTTTGAGAACTAATTATATATTTCATGCACTTTTAGTCCTTTTTCCTGTAAATGAGCTGACAAACATGATTAGGAAAGTTTCAGGTATAAATGATGCAAAATACAGCATTTTACGGCTTACTTGACGCAAAAGAAAGCTCACAAACGAAGTGGAAAGGAGCTGGACGCCTAAAGGACCAAATCTGCTGCATGGAAAATCTGTCCCGGGCTAAAACAGCAATTCTGAAGACTTTGGGGACTTACAGACACAAAGCTGGATTTTTACCAAGATACATTAACCTAGTGCAATTAGGTTATGTGTTTTACTATTCTATTTGGATTATGATATTGTAACCTTACCCTAGTACATTTGGGTCAAGGATTTCATTAGTATATTAGGATTTGGTTATTTATTTCATTAGCTTAGTAGGAGTAGGATAGGAGTATTATAAATACCCTATCATGCTAGAGATTTTTATTCATCTTCTAACATTCATTCTTCATTCTTCACATAATTCAACTATTAATTTTCTTCCATCCCTCTCATCTTCCACAACAAACACTTCTAATCTACTCTTCTATTCATCTATTCCACAACAAGAGAATCGTTACTTGCTAGGGAATCACCAAAACCACACGCCTAAACACCCACTTCTCACGCCATCCACCATGCAAAACGTGATATCCTTCGCATTCATGGGTAACTAAACCTCTTAGTTGGGGTTATGGAAGCCGAATGAGTTACTATCTATAGCTGTGAGTTTGTGAGTTCAAGACACGTATATTGCTTATATCATTACACTCTTCATCTTAATCTACATTCTTTGCGGTTGCAAACGCAAGAATAACGCCAGTCTAACATTTAACTTGTTCGAGAGAAAGGTTATTTGTCTGGAAAAGAGATAATGTCAAGGTAGTAGGACACCCTTTCCTATTAAAAAGCTAGTACCGTAACTGTACTAACCTCTTGGAGAATTCGTACCGCTAGACACGCTTTAAGCTCGAGAGAGTTAAAGTGAAATAGTCCTTGTTCAGGTCGAGAGACGCTTGGATTTACCATCGACTACAATTCTCTATAAGCAATTGCATGTCAAGACTCTACACACACATAGCCAATAGAGACGTATACCTCAGAAGGTGGACATAACCCCAACGCTTCAATTCTCATTGTTTCACAACCTACGAAATACTGTCTTTTTACTTTGCTATTTTTCAGCTTTTATTTCATTACTTTGGTTACTTATTACAATCCCCCCTTCAGACGAGACTTGCACCAAAAGTCTATTAATTTTGCTTACTTGTTGGCCAAACTATTCCCTGTGGGATCGACACCCAACCCAGGTTGGGTTCTATATTTGCTAACGACCGTTTTACACTCCCACGTGAGCTGTAGATTGAGCGTTATCAAAAAATTGGCGCCGTTGCCAGGGAATACGAGTGTCAATCAAGTTCGTGATAATTACTAGACCCTTTGGTCAAAGATTCTCGTACTTTTACGTTTAGTTTTTGTTTTTGTTTATTGCAGGTTTTTCTTTTAGTGCATGCCCCATACTAGAAGTTCTGGTCAACCGTTATTACCAATCAATCCGGAACCACAACGAATTAGAAGAATGGAAGCACAAGCTGAAATCGACAGGATGGCTGCTCAACACGAGCAAGCAAGATTAGCTGCTCTTGCCGCTGCTCAAGTCCAACAACAAAACATTGATAATCCTGGACGAGCAACAAATCCTGACGATGAAGATTTAGGTGATGACGAGTTACTGAACCCTAGGCGTGATGCTGAAATTATAACACCTGCCAATCGAAGAAGTCGACAAGCGCGGTATAGGTATGATCGCCAACCTTTGCAACCAGCTTTCGACGATGATGATGATGATCTTGATGGTGCCGGAGCCACTGGAGCTATAATTCCACCACCATTAGCGCCCGGAGCCAACTTCAACATCACTAGCACCATGATTCAGTTATTGCAACTCAAGGGATTATTTGGTGGACTAGCAGGCGATGATCCGAATATGCATCTCATCAACTTTATTTCTACATGCAAGTCTTTTGACAATCCTGGTGTTGGTCAGAATGCTATTCGATTACGTCTATTTCCATTGTCTCTGTCTGGGGAGGCAACATTATGGTTGAATGGGCTGACTCCTGATTCAATTACAAATTGGAGGCAATTGAGAGACGCTTTCTTAGAAAGATTCTTTCCGCCATCCAAGAGGGCTCAATTGAGAGATGAAATCAGCAACTTTCGTCAGCTTCCCTCTGAAGCTCTTCACGAAACATGGGAGAGGTTCAAGACAAAGCTATCGAGATGCCCAAACCATCACATGACTAATATTCACCTCATGGAGATCTTGTATAGAGCCTTGAATTCAATAACTAAACCAGTGGTGGACAACGCAGCTGGAGGATCTTTCATGGACCTCACCTTTGGTCAAGCAAGCAATATGCTAGATCGAATGACTAAGCAAAGTAGAGCTTGGCATACCAGGGACTCTGAGGTAGCAAGCCCCACTTTATCTATTGGCATGTCTGCAGACCAAAGAAGAAGAGAAGAAGAACGTGAGCAAGACATGGCGCACATGAAAACACAATTGGATCTTCTGACAAAGCACTTATTATCAGGGAAGACCAAAAAAGTGAAAGCTGTGGCGCTAAAAGGAAGAGACGAATCTGATTCGGAAGAGGAGGCCAACTACTTGAACAATCAGGGGGGTTTCCGTGGGAATACCCAAGGAAACCAAGGTCGGAACTATTATGATAAATCTGGAAGCAAAGACCAAGGTAGTTGGAAGAAAAATAATGAAAAGAGTGGTTTGTACGTTCCCCCTGGTAAACGTGATACCACCACATCTAATTCTATGGAAGACATGATGGCTAAGTTATTGAAAGGAGTGGAAGCAACGAGCGCGGGAGTTAAGGAGGTGATTGATGATTTGTCCTCCATGAAGCAACTAGTTGATTCTCATTCCACTTCTATCAAGCAAATAGAGCAGCAATTGAGCCAACTTTCAGCAGCATTCAATCAAAGAAAGGCTGGCACCTTACCAAGCGATACCGTGCAAAACCCAAGGAATGATGGGTCATGCATGGCCATCACTACCAGAAGTGGTAAGGTGCTGGAAACTTCAGCAAAAGGCAAGCAAGTGGTTGATGTAGCAGCAGACATTGACACCACACCTTGTGACGTCACAAGAGAAGAAGCCGCAACATCTACTTCCAACGTCAAGGATGTTTCACCTAGTGACGTGCAGCCTGAAAAAAATAATAAACGGAAGCAAGAGGAGAAGAAAGCCATGGAGAGAACACTTCCATACCCACCACCACCTTTTCCACAAAGATTGAAGAAGGTGGCCGATGACACTAAGTTCAGCAAATTTATGACCATGTTGAAGCAGCTGACTATTAATGTCCCATTGGTAGAGGCACTTGAACAAATGCCTGGGTATGCGAAGTTTATGAAAGATCTTTTGACTAAGAAGAGGGCAGCAAGCTATGAGCTGAAAGATGATGTGCATTATTGTAGTGCAGTTGCTACTCGATCGATAGTTCAGAAGAAGGCCGACCCCGGAGCTTTCACGATTCCTTGCACCGTCGGATCTTTGGACTTTGCTAAAGCATTGTGTGACTTAGGATCCAGCATCAACTTTATGCCATTATCGATATATAAGAAGTTGGGGTTAGGAGATCCTACACCAACCAATATGAGGCTTGTGATGGCGGATAGGTCGGTAAAACGACCGGTTGGTATTCTATGCGATGTCTTGGTAAAGGTATCTTCATTCATATTTCCAGCAGACTTTGTCATCTTGGATTGTGAAGCAGATTCAGAGGTTCCCATAATCTTGGGACGCCCCTTCCTTGCTACGGGAAGTGTGCTCATAGATTTGAGAGCTAATGAGCTATCATTCCGAATAAATGATGAAGTGGTTTGCTTTGATGTTTGCAAATCAATGAAGCAACCCAAATATCTAAGTGTATTTTCGGTGGCTGATGTTGTCTTTGATGACGAGAAAGAGTTACTTGCAGAAGAGCACATTCTTGATGATCCTTTGGAGGCTTTGTTCATGAAAGAAGAGGATGATGATGCTGAAATTTCTGAAGATGATATTTGTGCTCTATCGGGATTAGGAACATATCGTTATACTCCCAAGAAGCTGGATCTTGATCTCAAGAATCGACCCACACCTCCAGCTAAGCCATCTATTGAAGAACCACCCACGTTAGAATTGAAGGAGCTGCCAAGCCATTTGAAGTACGCATTCTTAGGAAGCGGAAATACTCTTCCAGTCATTGTAGCAGCTGATTTGGGTGAGCAACAAGTTGCAGCTCTTATTGCAATCCTACGCAAGTATATTAGAGCTATTGGATGGACCATTGAGGATATCATTGGTATTCCACCTGGGATTTGCACACATAAAATTCAGCTTCAAGAAAAGTGCACACCCACCATTGAACATCAAAGACGTCTAAACCCACCAATGCAAGAAGTGGTGAAGAAGGAGATTATCAAGTGGTTAGACGCAGGAGTCGTGTATCCTATTTTTGATAGTACATGGGTAAGCCCAGTACAATGTGTTCCCAAGAAAGGAGGTATGACGGTGGTCGCGAATGCAAAGAATGAGCTTATTCCACTCAGGCCCATTACTGGATGGAGAGTATGCATGGACTACCGCAAGCTGAATTCTTGGACTCTCAAGGATCACTTCCCCATGCCATTTATGGACCAAATGCTAGATCGATTAGCGGGGAAAGGATGGTTTTGCTTCTTGGATGGTTATTCAGGTTACAATCAGATTTGCATTGCCCCCGAAGACCAAGAGAAGACAACGTTTACATGCCCATATGGTACTTTTGCCTTCAAACACATGCCATTCGGGTTGTGTAACGCACCAGCCACCTTTCAACGTTGTATGATGTCTATTTTCTCTGATATGGTAGAAGACACTTTGGAGGTATTTATGGACGACTTTTAAGTTGTTGGTGAGTCCTTTGAAGTATGTTTGGCAAACTTGAGCATGGCATTGCAAAGATGTGTAGAGTTCAACCTTGTGCTGAATTGGGAGAAGTGCCACTTCATGGTAAAAGAAGGAATCGTTCTTGGGCACAAGATCTCCGAAAGAGGAATAGAGGTTGATCGCGCCAAAATAGAGGTAATAGAGAAGCTACCACCTCCAATTTCGGTGAAGGGAGTTCGTAGTTTTCTTGGTCATGCTGGGTTTTATCGTAGATTCATCAAAGACTTCTCCAAAATTTCTAGTCCATTATGCAAACTATTGGAAAAACATGCGAAGTTTGACTTTAATGATGATTGCTTAAAGGCATTCCAATGCCTTAAAGAAAAACTCATTGAAGCCCCTATCATGGTAGCACCAGATTGGACGCTCCCGTTCGAAGTCATGTGTGATGCTAGTGGTATAGCCGTTGGTGCTGTTCTTGGACAGAGAAAGGAGAAATTATTTCATCCTATCTACTATGCGAGTAAGGTCCTAAATGAAGCCCAAAGGAACTACACTGTTACTGAACAAGAGCTCTTAGTGGTTGTGTATGCATTTGAGAAGTTCCGTGCCTATCTATTGGGTACTAAGGTGATCGTTCATACAGACCATGCAGCTCTTAGGTATCTAATGACAAAGAAGGATGCAAAACCAAGGCTGATTCGATGGGTATTGCTGCTGCAAGAGTTCGATTTCGAAGTCAATGATAGAAGAGGTTGCGAGAACCAAGTGGCTGATCACCTATCTAGACTTGAGAATGAGTATGTGGCGCAACCAGAAAATCAGATTGATGATGCATTCCCTGACGAGGAGATACTAGCGACAACAATGGAGAAATTACCATGGTATGCCGATTTTTCAAATTTCGTGGTGAGTAATGTGTTACCTTCCAATTTATCTTACCACCAGAAGAGGAAGTTTATGCATGACGTTCAGCACTACTATTGGGATGAGCCTTATTTGTTTCGAAGATGCGCGGATGGTATCATTCGACGATGTATATCCTATGAAGAAGTGCCTACTATCTTGGAAGCATGCCATACTTCGCAAGTTGGAGGACATCATGCAGGGAATCGAACGGCAAGGAAAGTCTTGCAAAGTGGTTATTATTGGCCTACAATATTCAGAGATGCACACGACTATGTGAGAAGGTGTGACCAATGCCAACGTCAAGGTGCTATTTCAAAACACCATGAAATGCCCATGTCCAAAATTCTGGAGGTAGAACTCTTTGATGTGTGGGGTATTGATTTCATGGGACCATTCGTGAATTCGTTTGGAATGAAGTACATCTTGGTTGCTGTGGATTATGTGTCGAAATGGGTTGAAGCTGTAGCATTGGCCGATAACGAAGGAAAGCGTGTTGTAGCGTTTTTAAAAAAGAATATCTTCTCTCGCTTTGGAGTACCTCGTACTATCATAAGTGATGGAGGATCTCACTTTTGCAACAAGCTATTCAAATCTGTATTGGCCAAGTATGGAGTCAAGCAACACAAGGTAGCTACGCCTTATCATCCCCAAACTAGTGGACAAGTAGAGGTTTCCAATCGTGAGATCAAGCAAATCCTTGCCAAGACGGTTAATGCGAATCGGAAGGATTGGTCTCGAAAGCTAGATGATGCACTATGGGCGTATAGGACTGCATTCAAGACACCCATTGGCATGTCACCTTATCAGCTAGTTTATGGGAAAGCTTGTCATCTACCCATCGAGCTTGAATACAAAGCATTGTGGGCATTGAAGCACTTGAATCTGAATTGGGATGATGTGAAGAACCTGAGGTTGGAGCAGCTGAACGAACTAGATGAATTTCGTCTCCATGCATATGAAAGATCAGATTTATACAAGGAGCGGATGAAGAAGTATCATGATCAGCGGATTGTTCGACGAAACTTCCAAAAAGGTGACATGGTACTACTCTTTAACTCCAGACTCAAGCTCTTCCCAGGTAAGTTAAAATCAAAGTGGTCTGGTCCATTTAAAGTCATTCAAGTCTACTCATCTGGAGTAGTCGAATTGGAAAACAATGAGGGTGTTATCTTCAAAGTGAATGGCCAACGTGTCAAGCCATATATCGGTCCTCTTGACTCGATGAATGACATGGCCATCACTTATCTCGACGAAATCTAAGTACTCGAGATTACTACGTCGAGCCACGACAATAAATAAGGCGCTAGATGGGAGGCAACCCATCGTTTTATTGTTTTATCATTTTGTCGTTTTATCATTTTGTCGTTTTAGTATTTTTTTTCTTTTTGATAAATGAAAATCCAAAAATAAGAGTCGTGCCACGACCAAAACTAAGGCGCTTGGTGGGAGGCAACCCATCGTACTAATCGTTTTCATTTTGATTTGAGCAAATTAGGTGCAAGAAGTACGCGACGAGAAGATTGATCTCACTCGACGATTTGGACGCATTGTATGGTAAAGTCGGTAAGTTAGGAATGGTGATGCATAAGGCTATGAATTGAGCCTTTCTCACGTCATAATAGGCTTCGAGGAAGGCTAGGCCTTGGTAAAAATAGGCCACGAATGATGCACAACCTATTCTATAGCCTAAGGACTCGGAATCTAGTGTGCTATACACTATGCGCCGCCTATTCCTAGGTATGCTTTTGACTATGCGCCGCCTATGCTATGGCATTTGAGATACTGAGACCAAATGCCATAGACTATGCGGCGCATATGTCTAGAAATGCCATAGACTATGCGGCGCATATGTCCCATTATGCCATGGACAATGCGCCGCATATGTAAGTGATATGCCGAGGGATATGCGCCGCATATGTGGTGATTTTGTCCCCAAATCCGATTGTAAATGGGTCATAACCCGACCCATACTCTTCCTATATAAAGGGGACTTGGTTTTATAACACAATCACATTAGAAACAACCCTAAAGGCGCCGCATATCACTCCAAATCCTCTCAAAATTTTCTTCCTTTATTCTTCCAATCCACAACAACTTCTCCACAATCTTCAAGCAAGTAAGTGCTCTCTTATTCTTCATCTATTTATCGTAAGTACTACGTTGCTATGCTTATTATAATTTGCTAAAACATGTGATATTGGTGGTGATGTTCATGTGTTTGGATAATTGTTGCAAAATCGTGTGATTGAATATATACGTATGGAATTCTTGACTTGTTTCCGACTTGACTTTTGTTTCAATGGCATTGTTATGATACTTGCTGAACATATGTGGCTATGAATATTGCTTGAGAGTGTTGTTTGGATGCTTGCATGATTAACCATCCCGGCCATCGGGATAAGGTTATAGTGACTATCGACGTAGGAGGTAGTGTTTATTGTATGAATAGTAATTCCATGTGGTAACCCCTATGTTGTAGTGTCGCTATATGCACCATGAAAGTCGTCCAAATGACTGCACATAAGTGATGTAATGCTGATTTTCTTGTCGGAATAGAATCCTAAGACGTATGTCGACGAAGTCTGAGTACTCGACCACTTTCACTTCATTGATTTGTGCTAACAAGATTAAGTGTGGGGTGGTACCCCTAGTGCTTGCATGTAGATTGTATAAAGTGAGATTGTGCTGCAACTAACATTATTTCTAGTCTCAGGTACAATGGCACCCAAAGCAAGGCAAGGCAAGGAGAAGGCTACCACGACCCGAAAGGACAAAAAGAGAAGCCGAAAAGACCAAGGAGAATCATCTTCAGCACACCTACCACGTAGAATGTTCGGAATCAAATGGGTTCTTGAGGAAGAAGCCAAGGCATGGTACAGCAGCAACAAAGAAAAGAAATATGTGCACATCGACTTAATCAACAAGGAGACCTTAGCAAAGAAGGAGCCACAAATGTTGGCTAAAATAATGGCTTTAAAGCTGGATTTCATCTTCCGTGACATGGGAGAGTGCAATCTTGACTTGACAAGAGAGTTTTATGCCAACTGGTCGCCAAACACAACAGGCAACGAAGTCAAAATTCGGGCCAAGTGTTACAGCTTACAGCAGATTGGATCAACTCTTTTCTAGGCCTACCTTCGGTCGACACTGCACCATACAAAGAGCTGTACAGCAGGCCTCCTTACAGAGCAATAAGACACATGCTTTGTGGAAGCAGATCAATGGCAAGATGGGGCAGACATAAGGAAACAGGTTGTCACAACACATTCCCCTATGCTCCACTAAATAGGGAAGCAAGAATCTGGATGCGCATTGTCAACTCATGCCTTATTCCTGGGACGTAATACACCAAGATATCGAGAGATAGAGTGTGTTTGGTTTATGCGTTGATGACGAATGTCCCTATCAACTTTGGGGCAATCATTCGATCTACCATGAGAAAAGCCAGACTCCACCGAAGGTCCCATTTCACATTCGGTAATTTGTTGACAGCAATGTTGCGGAAGGAGGATATAGAAGAGGAACCAGCTGACCACAAACTCCCACATAACCCAAAGAAGGTTGACCTCACCAAGGTCAAAGATGCTGAAACAACGCATGGAGTCAACCTTACTACTGCGGAGAGACATGCTCGTGACGAGAGTTTCTTCCGTCATCTCTATGGCATGACGAGATTCACTATGATGAGTGGGGGATGTATTACAACTACTGAAGAGCTCCAACAGCTGGACCACGACTACCCAATGAATAGACATGCCCGGGAGATGTGTGGAGTGGGCGTATATTTTGAGGAACCTCTTGATGATGACGTGCCAACTGATGATGATAGACGCTTGCCTGATTCTGATGCTGAGGAGAACTCTGACGATGACTCTTATGATGACTCTGACGAAGGGGGTATGACCCCCGACATTGATGAGGAGTCCGACTAAACTAGGTTCTTCGCATTTATTTTACACTGAGGGCAGTGTCCCGTCTAAGTGTGGGGTGGCAGAATCTGCATGACTATACTTCTTTGTTTGCACCTATGTTTGTATGTTTGCTTGTTTACTTTGTTTTTTTTAGTCCAATTTTTTTTGTTTTTTTTCGTTTGACGTTTTTTTTTAATTTTTTAGGAGTAAAATTTTTCTAGCTTCGCATGAAATTATTTTGATAGGCAGCATGAGATTATAACAAGAGTATGTGCTACAATTGTGACTATTGAGACATTTAGGCTCTAGTTGTGACTTATTATGTGATATTGGGTGATTCAATTCCTTCAATTGTTGGGTCGAGAGTCTATATTACTTCCAAGCAAGTCGACCATGTGCCTTGTGTGTGTGAGATAATAGTATATTCTATGTTTGTGGCTGATGCTAGAACTTGTCTGGTATGTATGCAAAGCGAAAATAAGGAGTGTAAGTTTAGGATATGATTTAGGCATTTCTTTGGCAACCTATACATGTTTACCTTCAGTTTTACCTACCCATGTACATCATCCTAGTTAAACCCTTTTGAGCCTTTAGCCTATTTCTTTGACAACCTTGTATGTAAGCCTAATCCATTTCTTTCAAGACCGTAATTTGATCCAAATTCCTAAGTGCTTTAAAGTGAAAAAGTCATGTGACAACATAAGAGGAAATTGGGTGAGTATGATGCTTTAAATTGTAATGGTGCTTGAATATGTTATGAAAAAGAAAGTGCTATCATAAGAGGTATGTTGTGAAAAGAAAAAGGAAAAGAAAGCTGAAAAGTGAGTTGTTCTTAAAATTGAAAAACAAAAAGAGGAGAACAAGGGTGGTAGAATAAAAGAAAGAAGAAAGGTTGAAAGAAAAAAGTGTCAATGATACAATGTGATGTATTAAAGTGCTTAGGAACTTAGTCACTATTTCTGGCCAAAATAGTCCTACACGTCCCTTAGCCTACATTACAACCATCAAAAGACCTACTTGATCCTAACCTTAATATTCCGACATTTAGTGGAGTACTACATTAAGGGCAAGCCTATGGTTATTAGTTGCTACATATGAATTCTTTGTGAGAGTGAGTGCAAGGATACTTTGATACCCATGTTTGAAAAATATGCTATATTTGTGAGTGATTATGGGTACTATATTGTGAGACACACATGGTTGATGAGTTTTGGATAGTTGTATATGATTCTATGTACCTTAACATTTGCATGCGAGCTGATCACCATCACGAGTCTATGCTTGAGGTTAAATTGTTTCTACTTATAATTGAAAAGCTACTCTTTGTTGATAATTTTTGTGCTTGTCTTGAAGAATGTTTTGTGTTGTTGCTGTAAAAACCTTAAGTCGATGTTTAGAAGGACATGATATGTTGTTCGAGGATGAACAAAGCTTCAAATGTGGGGTGTTGATGATAGGCGAATTTACGCGCCTATATCAATATATTTTGCCCATATTTTAGCCTAGTTTTGAGAACTAATTATATATTTCATGCACTTTTAGTCCTTTTTCCTGTAAATGAGCTGACAAACATGATTAGGAAAGTTTCAGGTATAAATGATGCAAAATACAGCATTTTACGGCTTACTTGACGCAAAAGAAAGCTCACAAACGAAGTGGAATGAGCTGGACGCCTAAAGGACCAAATCTGCTGCATGGAAAATCTGTCTCGGGCTAAAACAGCAATTCTGAAGACTTTGGGGACTTACAGACACAAAGCTGGATTTTTACCAAGATACATTAACCTAGTGCAATTAGGTTATGTGTTTTACTATTCTATTTGGATTATGATATTGTAACCTTACCCTAGTACATTTGGGTCAAGGATTTCATTAGTATATTAGGATTTGGTTATTTATTTCATTAGCTTAGTAGGAGTAGGATAGGAGTATTATAAATACCCTATCATGCTAGAGATTTTTATTCATCTTCTAACATTCATTCTTCATTCTTCACTTAATTCAACTATTAATTTTCTTCCATCCCTCTCATCTTCCACCACAAACACTTCTAATCTACTCTTCTATTCATCTATTCCACAACAAGAGAATCGTTACTTGCTAGGGAATCACCAAAACCACACGCCTAAACACCCACTTCTCACGCCATCCACCATGCAAAACGTGATATCCTTCGCATTCATGGGTAACTAAACCTCTTAGTTGGGGTTATGGAAGCTGAATGAGTTACTATCTATAGCTGTGAGTTTGTGAGTTCAAGACACGTATATTGCTTATATCATTACGCTCTTCATCTTAATCTACATTCTTTGCGGTTGCAAACGCAAGAATAACGCCAGTCTAACATTTAACTTGTTCGAGAGAAAGGTTATTTGTCTGGAAAAGAGATAATGTCAAGGTAGTAGGACACCCTTTCCTATTAAAAAGCTAGTGCCGTAACTGGACTAACCTCTTGGAGAATTCGTACCGTTAGACACGCTTTAAGCTCGAGAGAGTTAAAGTGAAATAGTCCCTGTTTAGGTCGAGAGACGCTTGGATTTACCATCGACTACAATTCTCTATAAGCAATTGCATTTCAAGACTCTACACACTCATAGCCAATAGAGACGTATACCTCAGAAGGTGGACATAACCCCAACGCTTCAATTCTCATTGTTTCACAACCTACGAAATACTCTCTTTTTACTTTGCTATTTTTCAGCTTTTATTTCATTACTTTGGTTACTTATTACAATCCCCCCTTCTTATGAGACTTGCACCAAAAGTCTATTAATTTTGCTTACTTGTTGGCCAAGCTATTCCCTGTGGGATCGACACCCAACCCAGGTTGGGTTCTATATTTGCTAACGACCGCTTTACACTCCCACGTGAGCTGTAGATTGAGCGTTATCAGTCACTATCTGAGGTGCTTTCGAATTGTGAGCATGAGGATATTGAAGAATATGAAGAAACCGTTTGTGCTCTAACAGAAATAATGTCCTATTCTCATACTCCTAAAAAGTCGGACCTTGATCTTAAGAATCAACCGTCACCAACAACAAAGACTTCCATTGAAGAGCCCCCAGTGCTAGGATCAAAAGAGCTCTCCAATTATCTAAGGTATGCATTCTTGGGAAGTGGAAATACACTTTCTGTGAGTGTAGCGGATGATTTAAGTGAACAGCATGTAGAGGCTCTTATCTCTGCTCTGAAGAGGTACAAGAGAGCTATGGGTTGGTCTATTGATGATATAATCTGTATCCCTCATAGGATATGTATGCACAAGAGTCATCTCGAAGAAGATTGCATGCTTACAAGTAAGTATCAGCGTCGTCTGAATCCATTCAGAAAACGATGCCCCATCTATGTCGATGAAGACTAACTAATCGAGATAGATATGTCATGCCACGATAATAAATCAAGCGCTTGATGGGAGGCAACCCATCGTTTTAAATTATTTTTGTTTTCCTAGGATTTTGTCAAGCCACGACCAAAACTAAGGCACTTGATGGGTGGCAACCCATCATTATAATCGTTTTTGGTTGTTTTTGAGTAAATGTAGGTGCAAGAGATGTAAAAGAGGAGATTGGTTTCAAATTTTGATTTGGAAGTATTGCATGGTGAAGGTGGTAAGTTAGGAATGAAGAAGCAAAAGGCTATGGGTTAGCCATTGCTTATGAGAATATAGGCAAAGAACAAGGCACGACATATGTAAATCTAGACCACGAACAAGGCAAGGACTATGCTATGACCTAAGCTCTCGGATTCTAGAGTGCCATAGCATAGGCGCGGCCTATGCTCAACAATACCATAGCATAGGCGCCGCCTATGCAAAGGCATTTTGTCTCTTAATCTCATATGTTATGGCATAGGCGGCATAGGCGCTGCCTATGCCTAACAATGCCATAGCATAGGCGCCGCCTATGCCAATGCCTTTTGTCTCTGAATCAAGAATGCCATGGCATAGGCGCCACCTATGCTCACTTTTGGTCTCCAAATCCGATTCCAAATGGGTCAAAACCCGACCCAAGCTTGTCCTATAAATAAGAACTTCATCCTTAAGACAAAGTCACATTGTTTACTCAATCTAAGCACCTCCTACCCTCTCAAAACTTTTCTTTTTTCTCATCTAACCTTGCATGAGCATATTCCGAATCCATCACCAAGTAAGTTCTTCTTTTATATTACGTAAGTACTATGCTCATAATGATTCGTTAGATCTTGAATTGGTGTTGGTGATTTGAATGTGCTTGGTTTGTTATGATACATCTAATTGAGTGAAAGAATACATGTGGGTGTTCTTGAATTGGTTCCAACTTATATTTGATTTTGATACACTTTCATACTTTTGCTGAGTCGACATGGTGAAGTTAATTGCATAATCTTCAAAATTGAATGCTTAAATGTTTGAATGACTCATTCATCGAGATAAAGATCATGATTGAATACAAGCATGAGATGTTATGATTATTTCTATACCATAAACTTAATTCAATCTCTACATGGTCGTCTTGTTCCAAAAATTCATTAATCCAAACCATAAAGGATGGTCAGGATTACATGACATAGATTTGAAAAGAATAGTTAAAAACAACATGCAAGTATGATTGTGCTAAACATATTGAGGGAACATATTGCCTATATGTATGTCGATGAAGTTTGAGTAATTGACATCACTCACTTAATTAGTTTGTACAAACAAATTAAGTATGGGGTAGTGCCACTATTGTCTGTTTGTCAATTGAATCTTCCGAGATGAAGCTAACATGACTTTATTGAGATCTCAGGTAGAATGGCACAAGAAGGACGACAAGAAAAAGAAAAAGTGCCCACCACACAAAAAGGTAAGAAAAGTGGAAGAAAAGAGCAAGTTGAATCCTCTGTGCTGCAAATACCTTGACGCACTCTTGGAACCAAGTGGGGTACTTATGAGGAACTTCGGAGGATGAAGACTCTGATGGTGATTCCGACGCAGGGGGTATGACCCCAGACATAGAGACGGAGTCCGACTAACCAGGTTCTTCTTATTTATTATCGACTGAGGGCAGTATGTCCCGTATAAGTGTGGGGTGCTGGTATTCGTATGCTATACTTCTTTATCTGCATTTGCTTATTTATGTTTGTTTGTTTTGTTTTAGTAGTTAAATTGTTTTTAACTTTGCATGAAATTGTTCTGAGGGGCAGCATAGTATTATAACAAGAGTTTGTGCTAAAATCATTACTATTGAGATGTTTAGGCTCTAATTGTGACTCACTATGTGATACTTGTGTGGTTCAGTTCCTTCATCTATTGGGTCGAGAGTCTATACTACTCCCAATAAAGTCGACCATGTTCCTTATGTGTATGAGATGATAGTATATTCTATGTTTGTGGCTGATGCTAGAACTTGCCTGGTATGTATGTAAAGCGAAATAAAGAGTGTGAGTTTAGGAGATGATTTAGGCATTTCTTTGGCAACCTATGATTGTTTACCTTCATTTTATCTACCCATGGACATCATCCTAGATAACCCCCTTTGAGCCTTAAGACTAATTTCTTTGAAAGCCTCATATGTAAGCCTAATCCATTTTTTTCAAGACCATAATTTGACCCAAATTCCTAAGTACTTTAAAGTGTAAAATCATGTGAAAAATAGGAGGAAATTGGATGAGTTTGATGCCTTAGAGTTTACTGGTGCTTGAATTTATTATGAAAAAGAGGGGCTATCATAAGAGGTGTGCTATACAGAAAAAAAAGAAGAGAAAAATGAAAAGGAAAATAAAAAGTTAATTCTGTTCAAAATTGAATAACAAAAGAGGTGAGAAGGGGTGGTAGATTAAAAGAAAGTAGAAAGGTTGTTTGAAAGAAAGTGTTAATGGCATAATGTGATATATAAAGTGCTTAGGAACATAGTCACTATTTCTGGCCAAAATAGTCCTACCTGTCCCTTAGCCAACATTACAACCTGTAAAAGACCTATTTGATCCTAAGCTTAGCATTTTGATATTTAGTGGAGCATTACACTAAGGGCAAGCCTATGGTCATCAGTTGCAACATATGAATTCTTTGTGAGAGTGAGAGCAAGGATAATCCTATACCCATGTTCGAAATATATACAATACTTGTGAGTGATTATGGGTAATATATTGTGAGACACACATGGTTGATGAGTTTTGGGTAGTTGTGTATGATTCTTTGTACCTTAATTTTTGAATATGAGTTGACCACCATCACGAGTCTATATTAGAGGTTGAAATTGTTTCTACTAATGATTAGAAAACTACTCTTTGTTGATAGTTGTTGTGCCTGTCTTGATGAATATTTTGTGTTGTTACTGTGAAACCCTAAGTAAATGTTTAGATGGACATGATAATTTGTTCGAGGACGAACAAAGCTTTAAGTGTGGGGTGTTGATGATAGGCGAATTTACACGCCTAAAGTGCAATATTTTACCCATATTTTAGCTATGTTTTAAGGAAAAAATATATAATTCATGCACTTTTAGTCCTTTTTCCTGTAAGTTAGCTAACAAACGTGATTCCCAAGTTTTCAGGTATAAATGATGCAGATTTCAGCATTTTATGGATAACTTGACGCCAAAGGAAGCTTCACGAAAGAAGGAAAGGAGAGCTTGGACTCCAAGGACTAAAAGTGACGCACGGAAAACCTGTCTCGGGCAAAAACTGCATTTTCCAAGACTTTGGGGATCAGCAGTAACCAATAAGGAGTAGGATAATAATGCAGTAGCTTTGTAGGAATAGGATATGGGTGTTATAAATACCCTATTTTGCTTGAGATTTTAATCATTCACTTCTACTTTTAATTCTTCTTCCAATTCTACTTCTAATTCCGAATTATTCTAATCAATTCTACTTTTTATTCTCTTCATCTATTCAACTCTTAATTTCCACAACAAGAGAAACGCTATTCTAAAAGGGAATTCACGCCTAACACCATACCACACCATACTACACGTGATATGTTTATTGTGGTATAATAATAATGTCTATCGTGAGTTCCATCGCACTCATGAGTAGCTAAACTTCTCTGTTGGAGTTATGGAAGCCGTATGAGATACTATCTATTGCTATGAGTTTGTGAATTCGCAATACGTATGCTGCTTATATCATTATTCTCTTCATCTTAATGCAAATTCTTGTGGTTGCAAATGCATAGAATACGCCAGTATAGCATTAACTTGTTCGAAAGAAAAGTTATATGTCTGGAAAAGAGATAATGTCAAGGTAATAGGGCACCAACCCCTATTAAAAACTTAGTGTCGTAACTGGATTAACCTCTTGGAGAATTTGTACCATTAGATACGCTTTAAGCTCGAAAGAGTTAAAGTGAAATAATCCTTGATAGGTCGAAAGACGCCTGGATTTACCATAGAATACAATTCTCTATAAGCACATGCATATCTGAATTCCACATAACTCATAGCCAATAGAGACGTATAACTCATAAGGTGGACATAACCCCAACTCTCAATTCTCATTGGTTAACATCGTATCAAACATTCTTTCTTCTTACATTGCTAATTTCCGTTTTACTCTATTATTTTGGTTACACATTACAATCCCCCATTTTTATGAGACTTTCACCAAAAGTCTAAAAATCTTTGCTTACTTATTGACCATCTATTCCCTGTGTGATCGATACCCAACCCAGTTGGCTTATATATTTGACAATGACCGCTTTACACTCTTACGAGAGCTGTAGATTGAGCGTTATCAAGTGTATCTAACTCCTGTTGTCCCTTTGAGTAGGGTGTTTTTCCTTAGACTTGACGAAAGATTCACGTTTCGCCTGGATTTCATTAACAATGCTGAAACATTTTTGGGTTCTTTTTCTTAAATGTATGTTCTTTAGTCTCAAGTAGTGAATGACCTTTCACTGGATTTTCCAAGTAAAATACTATGCTTAGTGAAGTTCTACTACATTTCGCCAACCAAGGATATCATATAGCTAAGGCACAGACACTTTGAGTTGCTGATTCTATAATTGTTAAACTGCAGAATCTTTGTTTTTATTGGGAATGCATGACTCTTGTCATTTCATTGTTTCTATGTTTGGATAACTAAGGAAAATAAGTGAATACTGTTGTGAACCAAGCTAACTCTATTGGACCAATTAATATGTTGGAGAGGGGGTTCAAAATTTGAAGAAAAACTTATCGAAAGTAGCTCGACATCTATTATATATACATATAATATGATTTTAGTAATGTATAAATAGTATAAATTTCCGCCGAAGGGGGTTTGGTGAACGGTTCTTTTGCAATTCCTTATCTAGATTGTTTGATTTTGAGCCGGGGGTTTGTCGGAAACAACGTCTCTATGTCACATTTGAGGTAGTGGTATGGACTGCTTACACTTACCCTCCTAAGACCCCACTTGGTGGGAATATACGGTGAACCCCCATCCATTACACATGCTGGCCCCGCCCCCGAGTAGAGAGGTGATTGTTGTATAGAGATGGCAACCAAAGGTGGAGATATGAACATTCAACACGATTTTGGGTTGTCGATGGGGCAGTTTTTGTTTGAGAACTAAGGTAAGGAAGAAAGTGAAGAGTTAGAAGCTTGGAGTCACTCAATGATAAAATAATACTAATAGATTAACATATTACAAAATGATAAAAATTAAACTAAATTGATTTCATAATTTCTCATTTTTTTCAATTAATAATATAGGATTTTTATTCATATGCCCAACATTTGTATTTCATAATTTTTTTAGTTACATTGTACAAAACCTTGCATATCATATAAGTAAAATATTTAGTTATTAATATACATTCCCAGTTAAATAGAACATGTACAAATCATGAGTTAATTTGTACTAATATTTTATACGTTGTAGAAAATGAAATAACCAAACAAGTGCACATAATTATAACCAACAACCAAACAACCCTTGCTTGTTTTTACTAGTATTACTTACCATATTTCTTATTAATTTAAATTTACTCCTCCTCACTTATGGAAAATCAATTTGATTAACTTATGAAATTAAAGTATATTAGATCTATTTAAGTGACACATAAATTGAAACAAAAGAAAGAAAATAATCTGTATTGAAACTTCAATGATTTCAACATCAAATTTGTAAGCTTATATTTGCAATATTTTTTTTTATTGTTTTTTTAAGAAAAGGGATTATGATTTTTTTGTCTGTTTGGGCTAGTTTCTAGTGGGTATTGGATATATTAGGGTGCACCATTCTCATTGAGTAGTACTGCACGGAATTGACGTGTGGAGACCACCAATTACACCCTTTCACTTAACCAAATTATTTTCCTTTTAAATTTTTATTTTGATAGTGTGATATAATATGTAGTTTTAAAAAAATTGTTATCATAAATCTAGTGATAGAAGACTATCTAGCTTGGTTCGTCTATTAACTTGGCCTTTGAAGAAGAAGGTTCAGCATGCTTCGACTTATCTTTATTATCCGCTAAATTCATTCCTTTCTCTGATATTTCATAAAGTAGGTGGATAGAGTCAGTCGATCAGTAAAAAAAATAATTGGTGCTCCTAAAATGATTGATAGAAAATAAGACAACTATTCCATGCATTTATCTTATATACTTTAAATTTAATACAACATCGAACCCAGTGAAAGAAAACAACAACTAACAAAAAAAAATAGGTAGTATATTGTAACTTTGGGATTGTAATTGGGGTCGAAGCTCCACATATGTTGTTTTGGTGGTCAGGTCAAGCTTCATCCATACAAGACCACGTAATCTCTGACGCTCTGCGTCCAATTTTGCAATTTTCTTCACTCCCTCCAGGTCGTCATGAGTTTGGGTGGTCAGGTCAAGCTTCATCTGGGCCAAGGTTGTAGGCCCAAGCAACTTCTTCCACACAAGACCACTAATCTCCGACGCTCTACGTCCAATTTTGCAATTTTCTTCACTCCCTATAGGTATTGCTTGTTTGCAACTTCTGCAGACCGTACGCTCATATTTTTCTTCAACATCTCAATTTCTGCTTCAGCTTGGGCTTTTTCTTCACTGAGTTGTATCACCATGCTAGAAAACTCCTGCAAAGACCTTGAGGGACTTACCTGCAAGCAGTAGTAAAATAGAAATAGAAAGAAAGCAAAACACAGGAAAATATGCAAGATGTTTTCCATAACTTTTTGTATTAAAAGTAACTAATGCTTTGTTTAAGAGAGTAGTAGTGGTAATTGTAAAACTTAAGAAGAACTTGTGAACTTAAGAGCTTGAAGAATTGTTTATATAGGCTGAGTATTGTAAAACTAAACCAACATAAAAATGGTAAAAAAATATCTCAGTAGAGAATTTCTCTTACTGAATCAATCATATACCAATTAAAAAGGAAAGTCAATATTTGTAAAAGTCATTCACAATATTTTTTTCCTTAGGCCAAATCCAATAAATAAAAAATATCAAGACTGTCATGATTAAAAACTAGATTCCCATAATACTGAAAGTTACCTTATATATAGGTGAGTGCCATGTTGTCGCATATTCCATAGAAGGAAGGTAAATTAATAGTAACATGTTAGCATCAATCACTAATCAATTAAGAGATCGATAATCAATTAGGGTCAATTAGGGATGAGAAAATTTGTTCAATTTACCATAAATAAATTATGAGCAATTAATTTTGTAAAATAATCCCTAATTATTTTTGTACCTAATTCAAATCATCAATTGTACAAAAATCAGTCCACGGTTTAATTCAAGAAACGTGATACACAATCAGATGTTCTTTACCAAAATCTTATTCAAATTATCACAAGATCAATCCAACCATAAAAATATAATACGCAGTCAAATAGCTAAGAAATTTGTCAACTAATTCAAAGAAGATGGATAATTTCAAAATTCGGAATTAGCAATCTATGACAAAATTGATCATTATTAAAGTTTAGATTTTTCACATCTGGTAGTCTTAAAACATAAGCACACAAAATGGCAAAGAATCGGATGAAATAAATCATTCATGCATTGTTAATTCAGAGTCCGAAATTTGTTAAAGAAGGGGAAAAGAGATTAAAATTAAACACAAACAATTAAATATTTAGGCAAACATGTGGATGGGTTTTTCATCTCTTTTTTGACAAACGGATCAACGACACGGAGAAGGTTGGTGGCGGGTGGACGATGGAGATGACCTGGGGCGGCAACGGTTGGTTCACGGAAGAGGTTGGAGAGCAGGTGGGTCTCGTGGCAATGTTGGAGCGGCGTTGGCATGCTGGTTCATCACTGGAAAGGGGAAAATGGAGGGAGAGATGGTGATGGAGGCTGAGGGGCTAGCGGCGCGGCGCTGGCAGCGGCGAGGACGAACGGCAGGAGGCAGTGGTAGATCTGGTATCGCCGGAGTAGGAGTTGGCGGTGTGGCGAGGATGAACGGCAGGAGGAAGTGGTAGATCTGGTATCACCGGAGTAGGCATTGGCGGCGCAGCGCTGGCAGCGGCGAGGACGAACGGCAGGAGGCAGTGGTAGATCTGGTATCACCGGAGTAGGCGTTGGCGGCGCATATAGAGCGCGGTGGGAAAGCTATTGGAGAAGGAGGTCTCGGTGGCGCTGCACCGTCGATCAGCGGCGGCAGCCATGGGAAAGAGAGGTTAGATAGAGAGAGAAGGAGAGAGGTTAGATAGAGAGAGAAAGAGTGGTTGTTGTTTGATTTTGGAATTAGGGTTAAATTTTTGGATTAAAAAGAAAAGAAAAGTGTATCAGATCTCAGTCGTTGGATCCGTTCAGGATCAACAACTGAGATCTAAAAATTGAAAATTTGGAATTGAGTTTCAAAAATGGCTAAAATTGTAAGAAATTGGAAAAAATTAAGGTAAAAGGTGAATAAATTTAAGTAAAATGTATTAAATTAGGCTGTTATTTAAATTAAAATAGGGATAATAGTATATAATAATAATTAAATAATAAATAACAATATTAAATAATAAATAATAATAATTAAATAATAAATAATAATAATTAATAATAAATAATTTAATAAAATAAATAATGCTAAATAATGGAAAACTAGATATTGTGTTTGCAAAAATGTGGATGTGCATAACTACGTGGAAAATAATTTAATAAAAATTACATAAAATGCTGAATTTGAGTTTAAAAATTATGACAATGATACTAAAAGCTATGAAATAATTTTTGCATTTCCTTTAATTATAAATGCGACACGTTAGTATGTACTCAATGTAAGAATAATATTTAAAAATATTGATAATTAAAATTAAATAATTTTGATATAATAACAGTCTAAAAGTGATATCGAGAGGTCAAAATTGGGTGTCAACAGAGTCGCCACATAATTTTCAAGAAAAAATAGGAAACCTATTTATTTATTAACAAGTACTCCCTCCGTTTAAAAAGAAATGACTTACTTTCCTTTTTACTTCGTTAAAAAAAGAATGACCCCTTTCATTTTTTGGCAATACTTTAATTTAAACTTTCCAAATGACATGTTTATGACCACAAGATTAAAGGACATTTTGATACATTTGACACTACTTTAATTTAAGGCTACAAGATTAAAACATTTTCTTTATTTTCTTAAACTTTGTGCCAAATCAAAGTAGGTAATTCTTTTTGAAACGGAGGGAGTATGACGAAACCAATTTAGATTCTAGGTAATGATTCAAATTATTGCAAAGGGAAGGGGTTAGACACCCTTCAGAATCTACAAATATGGTTCCCGGTCATACTTAATTTTATTAAAAAAAGAAATAAGAATAAAGAAAAAAAATCAATGCATGAAAATACAAATATAAAATATATATTAAAATAATATAATGCGTATGCTATAGTAAAATATATATATAAGCAAAATATATAAATATGTACGTAAAGACAAAATTGAATAAAGAAAAATTATTTTAAGTAAAAATTCTACATAATATCCATTAATGTAAAAAAGTGAATTATTTGATTAAGTATCTAAATGAATTTTAATATAACTAGTAATGACCTAAATTTTCCTAAAGTGTGATGAGAATCGCGTGAAAAATAAAAAATATCAGAAAAATTATATTAAAGAAAAAACTATGCAATATTTTTCAATGTATAAGTATGAATTAATTGAGTAACTATCTAAATTACTTTAATTTTTTAATATAAATAATAATGTCCTATATTTGCCTAAGCACGTGATGAACATTTGTAAAAAGCATTTCCGTCCAATGCCCCAAAAATAAATTTTACACTATAATTTATATTTTGTACAAGTGTAAAAATATAAAAAATGCAAACACAAAATTTAAACTCTTTGTTAAATGTCACTCCCGTCAAGTATTCCCAACCTGGATAAACACTTATAAATAAAAATGTCTGTAACAAATAAATAATTATCAAAATAAATTGAAAATATTTGTGTTCTTATATATATAAAAATATATAATTTTATAAAAGGTGGGCTCAGATTAGATTTTAAATATGACATACGAAGTGGTTGCTGATTTATTAGTCGTCCTAACCCGGGTTTCCAAGATACGAATCATAAAACTGTTACGTTATAAACATTTCGTCATTGCCCAAATTTATTTATTTTATTACGTATTTATATATATAATATACGTCTTTTTATTTGTACAGGCCTCAAAAATTGATAAACAATTTCTTCATTGGCCATAAAGGGAGATAACAAATGACTCAAAAATAACCCTAACACTGTCTATTTATATTAGTTCAAAAAGGTAGATAACAAATGACCATCCTAAAGAGTGTAATTTTCAAACAGTATCATGCGTAATTAAAGAGTGTAATCAAATAATTTTTTTTATGAAGCAATCTAACTAAAAATGATTTGACAATCCCCATTATTTAATTAATCTACACTTCCACTTTGTTGTAACACAATATCTTGCCTTATTAATCATTTTGTAAATTTTCATAACTAGATTTGGTGAAGTTGCTTATTTAATAATCTTCATTTAAACATAACTAAGAATCAAATAATTAATTAAACCAGAAGAACTAATACCCTATATGCAATGCACCAACAAATTAATTTTGTTTGCAGTACCTTATTTAGCCCTATCTTCGTAATTGTCAACACAAATTAATACAGTACTAAAATTTTGGTTGCTTACTTAGTTATTCCCATTAAAACATTAACTAAGACACAAAACTAAACCACAAGAATTAATACCCAATATGTAATGCACCAACAAAAACCTTATTTTAGCCTTATCATGTATACTAAAAAATAAATTCTAAAATGTTGGTTTCTTAATTGATATTCAATCATATCAATATCATTCAATCTTAAATAGAAATATTATAATTTTTTCATAAAATTAAATAAAAAGGGGAGTAAAACAGAAAATTAATTCTATTTTGGGGGGTGTAAATTAGATTTTGAGGAAATGTAGGGTGTAATAAAGAGGAACATGTGTCGTTTTCAAGTAATTAAAAGGGTCATTTTCAACAAGTTGATAAAAATAAGTATTAAACATGTGCAATGGATACAGCACACTAGTAATTGTCACTCACACATGAATGCAATTTGATCCTTCTATGAGAAAAAGTGAGGATTTACATGTGGTGCTTCTTTTTAAGAATTTATTTTGGTCCACAAATATTATATTTTCTCCATTTATTTTTATTTATTTATATTTGAAAACTTGATATTTTTACTAAAGCATCCTTCGTTATTATAGGTCGTTTCATCTCACTAACTATTAGGTGAATTGAAAATAAAAGAGAGTTATTGGGTATACTAAAACTTCTGTTATGTACAAAATTGAAAGAAAAAATCAATAAGAATTTAGTGTACGCAATCTTTTTATGCATGTCTGTAAAAAACTGTTCTCACAACTTGAATCGATGACTTAATAATATGGTAAAAGTGATTTTTTTTACTATAGTAAAAAATAAAGGTGGATAGAGGTAGTACTATATTCGTTTGTCTCAAATTATCTATCATTATTACTAAAAATAGTTATTGTTTCAAGAAAATACCAAATATGTTTGGATATAAATAAAGGTTAAATTTTGAAAATATTTTTTCTAGTTAATATTTTTTTAGAGTGGTGTAAAAAAATGCATGATATTTTATTAACTTTTGCAGATAGGTTTATTTTAGTCTAATGTCCTCTTTTGTATTGTTAACGACAATAGGCAATGGTTTATTCACAATGAGTTCTGCAGTGGTAAAGGTAAGTAGGTAACTGATTAAAGCACTATGATGGTGGTTTATTTTAGTTTAATGGTGCGCCTTCTTCTAATTTAGAGCATTGTTTGCCCTAAACATTTTAATGACTTAATAGAGTATTTGAAACTTGAATCATCCCTTCGTTTCTAGTTGCACACCAAATGGAAACTTCCTGTGGTGATGTCTTAAATAAACGTGTTTTTTAAGTTCTGTGTTCTTGTGTAATATTGCCATCGCTTGGGTAAAGGTGCTTCTGTTTAAGAATTTTAAATAATTTGTAAATCTGTTGGGTTTTCCAGACCTGATGTTCCATATATACTTTCAGGATATCGTAAGTAAAACGGTGGCAGGTTCAACAGAAGTTTAGTACACAACACATTTCATGATCTCAGTGGGTAACAAGTGGAAGTAAAGTGTGCTCTTCCAAGAGATGGTAGTTCTGGTGGTTTTGGTAGTCATTCCATGGGCAACGGTGGTAGTGGTATGGGTGGTGGAAGTTACCAGGGGTATGGTGCATCTGGTGACAATCCTTGTTCTTATGACAGAATGGATACCAACAGATACATGCAGTCACAAAACACTGTAGGTGGCTTTCCACCTTATGGTTCTTCTGGATATGGTACATCGGGTTATGGTTATGGATTGTCCAACAATGGCATGGGTTATGGTGCTTATGGAAGTTACGGTGGAGCCAATCCTGGCTCTGGGGCTATCAATCCTTGATATGGTGGTCCAGCAGTTGCTGCAACCTTCGGAAATCCAAATGTGCCTGGTACAGGTTATGGTAGCGGTCAAGCTGGTGGATCGAAAAACTCGTGGGGTTCTCAGGGTCCTTCTGGATATGGGAACATGGGCTATGGTAATGCATCATGGGGTGCTTCAAGTGATGGTGGTGGAGGTGGACCCGCTAATGAAGGATATGCTATTGGTCAGTCTCCAGCTGGAGCCACGAGTTATGGAAATCAAGGTTATGGCTATGGTGGATATGGTGGAGGTGATGGTGCTTATGGAAATCCAGTTGGTGGAGGTGGTGCATCGGGAGACATGCAATCAGGTGGTGGGGGTTACATGGGCAGTGGCTATGGCGATGCTAGTGGAAATTCACAAGGTTCGGGTAATTATGGTGCTCAGCAAAATGGACCTCATGGTGGCCAAGTTGGATATGGTGGTGGCTATGGTGGTGCTCCAAGTCGGCAGGCTCAACAACACTGATCACAGTGCTTGATTTCATCTGAGAACTTACCTATTGCTGGAGGGGAACTTCACTTTCACGCTGCTGGTTTCGTTCCATATGCAGTTTACTCTTGCAAACGTTACGCGCTC
The DNA here is from genome assembly GCA_030864225.1 of Capsicum baccatum var. pendulum. Taxonomy (NCBI): domain Eukaryota; kingdom Viridiplantae; phylum Streptophyta; class Magnoliopsida; order Solanales; family Solanaceae; genus Capsicum; species Capsicum baccatum. Next base: position 273,805,817 of record CM061561.1, on the reverse strand, counting down.
AATGGGATTGGTTGGATTGCTTTAATTTTAGTTTTTTGCAGTTCTTATTCTAGTTTACTATAAATAATGTCACTAGTATTGCCTATTTCGTAATATTTTCTGTTTAACTGTCATTTTAATTTGGCTTGCTGATAACGCTCAAACTACAGCTCTCGTAAGAGTGTAAGCGGTCGTTGTCAAATATAGAATCCAACTGGGTTGGGTGTCGAATCCCACAGAGAATACTTGGTCACTAAGTAAGCAAAGATTATTAGACTTTTGGTGAAAGTTTCGTAAAAAGGGGGAATTGTAGCGTGAGTAACAAAATCACAACGTAAGAACAGGAAATAGCAAAGTAAAAACAAAGAATGTTTAGTAAGGTTTTTAATCAATGAGAATTGGAAGTTGGGGTTATGTCCACCTTATGAGTTATATGTCTCTATTGGCTATGAGTTATGCGAAAGTCAGACATGTATGTGCTTATAGAGAATTGTATTCTATGGTAAATCTAAGCGTCTTTCGACCTAACAAGGACTATTTCACTTTAACTCTTTCGAGCTTAAAGAGTATCTAATGGTACAAATTCTCCAAGAGGTTAATCCTGTTACGACACAAACTTTTTAACAAGGGTTGGTGCCCTATTACCTTGACATTATCTCTTTTCCAGACATATAACTTTTCTTTTGAACAAGTTAATGCTATTCTGGCGTATCCTATGTGTTTGCAACCACAAGAATTTGCATTAAGATGAAGAGAATAATGATATAATCAACATACGTGTCAAGAACTCACAAACTCATAGCAATAGATAGTATCTCATAAGGCTTCCATAACCCCAACAGAGAAGTTTCGCTACTCATGAGTGCAACGAAAATCACAATAGACATTATAATCTCACCAAAATAAAGATCTTACGTGAAGTATGTTTGGTAGCACTTGTGGAGTGAATTCCTTGCAAAATAGCTTTTCTCTTGTCGTGAAAATTAAAAATAGAATAGATGAATAATAATGTCAACAACAAATTTATGAAGAAAAAAGGAAAGGATCGAATAGGGATGAGGGTGGTGGAGAATTGTTTTGATGGATCGATGGATGGTGGATGGATGGGAATAATAAAAATCTCCAGCAAAATAGGGTATTTATAACACCCATATCCTATTCCTACTAGGCTACTGCATACTTATCCTAATCCTAATAAATTACTGCATCATTATCTTAATCCTAATAAATTACTGCATCATTATCCTAATCCTTATAGGTTACTGCTGATCCCCAAAGTCTTGGACAATGTTGTTTTTGCCCGGAACAGGTTTTCCATGTGTCACTTTTAGTCCTTTGCATCCAAGATCTCCTTTCCTTCTTTCGTGAATCTTCCTTTGGCGTCAAGTTATCCATAAAATGCTGAAATCTGCATCATTTATACCTGAAAACTTGCTAATCACGTTTTTTAGCTCACTTACAGGAAAAAGGACTAAAAGTGCATGAATTATATATTTTGTCCTCAAAACATAGCTAAAATATGGGTCAATTATAGCACTATACGGGTGAAAATCCGCCTATCATCAACACCCCACACTTAAAGCTTTGTTCGTCCTCGAACAAAATATCATGTCCTTCTAAACATCCACTTAGGGTTTCACAGTAATGATGATAGGCGAATTTACACGCCTATAGTGCTATATTTTACCCATATTTTAGCTAAGTTTTGAGGACAAATTATATAATTCATGCACTTTTAGTCCTTTTTCCTGTAAGTGAGCTAACAAATTTGATTAGCAAGTTTTCAGGTATAAATAATGCAGAATTCAGAATTTTGTGTATAACTTGACGCCAAAGAAAGCTTCATGAAAGGAGGAAAGCAAAGCTTGGACGCCAAGGACTAAAAGTGATGAATGGAGAACTTGTCCTGGGCAAAAACAGCATTTCTGAAGACTTTGGGGACTAGCAGTAACTTATTAGGATTAGGATAATAATGCAGTAATTTATTAGGATTAGGATAATGATGCAGTAACCCAGTAGGAATGGGTTAAGTAATGCAGTAGCTTAGTAGGAATAGGATATGAGTGTTATAAATACCTTATTTTGCTAGAGATTTTTATTCACCCATTCATTCCCCCATTCCATCAATTCCCATCCATCCACCATCCATCCATCCATCAAAATAATTCTCTTTATTAATTCATTGTTGACATTATTTTTCATCTATTCAATTCTTAATTTCCGCAACAAGAGAAATGTTATTTTGCTAGGAATTCACGCCTAACGCCTACCACACTACTACTACACAAAATCTTTATTGTGGTATAATAACAATGTCTATTGTGATTTCCTTCGCACTCATGGGTAACTAAACCTCTCTGTTGGGGTTATGGAAGTCGTATGAGATACTATCTATTGCTATGCGTTTGTGAGTTTGTGACACATATGCTGCTTATATCATTATTCTCTTCATCTTAATCTAAATTCTTTGTGGTTGCAAACGCAAGAATACGCCAGTATAGCATTAACTTGTTCGAAAGAAAAGTTATATGTCTAGAAAAGAGATAATGTCAAGGTAGTAGGGTCCCATCCCCTAATAAAAAGTTAGTGTCGTAACTGGATTAACCTCTTGGAGAATTTGTACCGTTAGATAAGCTTTAAGCTCGAAAGAGTTAAAGTGAAATAATCCTTGAATAGGTCAAAAGACGCCTGGATTTACCATCGAATACAATTCTCTATAAGCACATGCATGTCTGAATTCCGCATAACTCATAGCTAATAGAGACGTAAACTTAGAAGGTGGACATAACCCCAACTCTTCAATTCTCATTGTTTTACAACCTACTAAACATTCTTTCTTTTTACTTTGCTATTTTCAGTTTTTACTTTAATATTTTGGTTACACATTACAATCCCCCCTTTTTACGAGACTTGCACTAAAAGTCTAGTAATCGTTGCTTACTTGTTGACCAAGCTATTCCCTGAGGGATCGATACCCAACCCAGTTGGGTTCTATATTTGACTACGACTGCTTTATACTCCTACTAGAGCTGTAGATTGAGCGTTATCAAAAATTGGCGCCGTTGCTAGGGAATACGAGTGTCAACTAAGTTTGTGATAATTACTAGACCCTTTGGTCAAAGATTCTCGTACTTTTACTTTTAGTTGTTGTTTTTGTTTGATCTAGGTTTGTTCAGTACATCAATGGATGCACAACGTGAAATTGAAAGGATAGCTGCTCAAGTGCATCACCAGAATGTTGATAACCCAGGCCAAGCAACAAATCCTGACGATGAGGACCTGGGTGATGAGAAGCTACTAAACCCACGGCATACTACTGAGGTGGCAGCGCCCATGCAGAGAAGAGATCGTCAAGAGCGATTGAGGCTTGATCACCGAGCTGTGCAGATTACTGTTGATGACGATGATGATGATTTGGATAAAGCTGGTGCCACAGGAGCCATTATTCTTCCACCATTAGCGCCCGGAGCTAAGTTCAACATCACAAGCACCATGATTCAGTTATTGCAACTCAAGGGATTATTTGGTGGACTAGCAAGCGATGATCCGAATATGCATCTCATCAACTTTATTTCTACATGCAAGTCGTTTGACAATCCTGGTATTGGTCAGAATGTAATTCGATTACGTCTATTTCTATTGTCTCTGTCTGGGGAGGCAACTCTATGGTTGAATGGGCTAAATCCTGATTCCATTACAAATTGGAGGCAATTGAAAGACGCTTTCCTAGAAAGATTCTTTCTTCCATCCAAAAGAGCACAATTAAGAGATGAAATCAGCAACTTTCGGCAGCTTCCAACCGAAGCTCTCCACGAAACATGGGAGAGGTTCAAGACAAAGCTTATGAGGTGCCCAAACCATCACATGACCAATGTCCACTTGATGGAGATATTATATAGAGCTTTGAATTCGGTGACTAAGCCTGTGGTTGATAATGCGACTGAAGGATCATTTATGGACCTCACCTTTGGTCAGGCAAGCAATATACTAGATCGGATGACGAAGCAAAGTAGATCTTGGCATACCAGGGATTCTGAGGTAGCAAGCCCCACTTTATCTATTGGCAGGACTGCAGACCAAAGGAGAAGATAAGAAGAACGCGACCAAGATATGGCGCACATAAAAACACAAGTGGATATTCTTACAAAGCATCTATTATCAGGGAGGACCGAAAAAGTTAAAGCTATTGCGTCAAAAGGAAGAGGCGAATCTAATTCGGAAGAAAAGGCCAACTACTTGAACAATCAGGGGGGTTTTCGAGGCAATACCCAAGGAAACCAAGGTCGGAACTATTGTGATAAACCTGGAATCAAGGACCAAGGTAGTTAGAAGAACAAGAATGACAATAGTGGTTTATACGTCCCCCCAGGAAGACGTGACACCACCACCTCTAGTTCTGGAAATATGGAGGAGATGATAGCTAAGCTATTGAAAGGAGTGGAAGCAACGAGTGCGGGAGTAACGGAGGTAACAAACAATTTGTCCTCAATGAAGAAATTAGTTGATTCACATTCCACTTCAATCAAGCAAATAGAGAAGCAATTGAGCCAACTTTCAGCAGCACTCAATCAAAGAAAGGCTGGCACCTTACCTAGCGACACTGTGCAAAACCCAAGGAATGATGGGTCATGCATGGATATTACTACCCGAAGTGGTAAGGTGCTGGAAACTCCATCAAAAAGTAAGTAAGTGGTTGATGAAGAGGCGGACATTGATGACCACACAAAAGGAGAAGAATCCGCAGAAGCCACCCACGACGTCCATGACATCACACCAAGTATGTTGCAGCCTGAAAAGGCTGACAAACGGAAGCAAGAGGAGAAGAAAGCCACGGAGAGAACAATTCCATACCCACCACCACCTTTTCCTCAAAGACTGAAGAAGCAGGCGAATGATTCAAGGTTCAGCAAATTCATGACGATGTTAAATCAGCTGACCATTAATGTTCCGTTGGTGGAGGCACTTAAACAAATGCCTGGGTATGCAAAATTTATGAAAGACCTTTTGACAAAGAAGCGGGCAGCAAGCTATGAGTTGAAAGATACTGTTCATCATTGAAGCGCTATTGCTACCCGATCACTATTTCAAAAAAAGGCCGACCCCAGTGCTTTCACTATTCCTTGCACGATTGGATCTATGAATATTGCCAAGGCATTATGCGATCTGGGTGCTAGCATCAATTTGATGCCACTATCCGTCTATAGTAAGTTGGGGTTAGGCGATCCGACACCAACCAATATGAGGCTCATGATGGCTGATAGGTCGGTAAAACGACCTGTGGGTATCTTGAATGATGTGTTGGTGAAGGTTTCTTCATTCATCTTTCCTGAAGACTTCGTTATTCTGGATTGTGAGGCTGATTTTGAAGTTCCCATAATCTTGGGACGTCCTTTCCTTGCAACTGGAAGTGTGCTTATTGACATGAAAGCTAATGAGCTTTTATTTCGGTTGAATGATGAAGTGGTCTGCTTTGATATATGCAAAGAAATGAAGCAGCCCAGCGATATAGATGTGTTCTCTGTAGCTTATAAGTATAAGAAAGCATTATCTGTAAAGAAACAGCTTACTGTTGAGCCATTGTCTGCTGCACTACTGAATGTTGAGCATGAGGATGATAAAGATTATGAAGAAACTATGTGTGCTCTAACAGCAATAGGGTCCTATTCTCATACTCCTAAACAGTTGGACCTTGATCTTACAAATCAACCTTCACAAACAGCGAAGACTTCCATTGTAGAGCCACCAACGCTAGAATCGAAAGAGCTCCCCAATTACCTAAGGTATACGTTCTTGGGATATGGAAATACACTTTCGGAGAGTGTTGCGGATGATTTAAGTGAACAGCATGTAGAGGCTCTCATCTCTGCTCTGAAGAGATACAAGAGAGCAATGGGTTGGACTATTGATGATATAACTGGTATCCCTCCCGGGATAGGCATGCACATGGGTCATCTCGAAGAAGATTGCATGCCTACAAGTAAGCCTCATTGTCATCTTAATCCATTCAGAAAATGATCCACCATCTATCTCAATGAAGTCTAAGTAATCGAGATAGCTATGTCGTGCCGCGACAATAAATCAAGTGCTTGGTGGGAGGCAACCCATCGTTTTTCATTTTTTTCTTTCTTTCGTTCTATTACGTGTTTCCTTTTGATAAATAAAAATCCAAAAAGAAGAGTCGTGCCACGACCAAAACTAAGGCTCTTGGTGGGAGGCAACCCATCGTACTAATCGTTTTCATTGGTTTTGAGCAAATGTAGATGCAAGAGGTATACAACGAGGAGATCGTTTCAAATTTCGATTTGGACGGACTGCATGGTAAAGGTGGTAAGTTAGGAATGAAGATGCAAAAGGCTATGGATTGAGCATTCCTCATGAAAATATAGGCATCGAACAAGGCTAGGCCTAGGTAAAACTAGGCCACGAACAAGGCAAGGCCTATACTATGGCCTAAGGTCTCGGAATCTAGTGTGCCGCCTATGCTCAAGTATGCCATAGCATAGGCGCCACCTATGCTAAAGCCTTCTATCTCTGAATCTCAAATGCAAAGTGAAAGGCGCCGCCTATGGTCACTAAAGTCTTTGCACTAGGCGCCGCCTATGCTCACCAAAGGCAAAGCAAAAGGCGCCGCCTATGCCAAGCATAGGCAAAGCTAAAGGCACTGCCTATGGTAACTTTTTGTCTCCCAAACTGATTTTAAATGGGTCAAAACCCGACCCAACCTTTTTCTATAAATAGGAGACTTAGTTTTGAAACACAAACACATTGAAAAACCTAACTAGGCGCCGCACATACTCTCCAAATCATCTCAAAAGTTTTCCTTTTTCTCTAATTCTTCACAAGAACATCAACCAAAGGCATTAATCAAGTAAGTACTTCTTTGTTCTTAATTTATTTTTCGTAAGTACTACATTATCATGCCTATTATGAATTGATAAATCTTGAACAAATATTGGTGATAAGAATGTGTTTGAATTATTGATACACAACCAAGTGAGTGAACATATTCGTTACGATGATCTTAACTTGTTCCCAACTTGAATTTGATTTTGATGCATTCTCATACTTTTGCGGAATTGCTTTAGTCATTAAAATTGCATAATCTTGTCAATAGAAAGCTTACATATTGGAATGACTTGTTCATCGAGATGAGAATTAAGGTTGACTACCAACATATGAGGTTGCGATTATTTCTAGATTCTATACCTTGATTCAATCTCTATGTAGTAGTATTGATATATCAAACATGAAAGTGTTGCCAAGATTACAAGAAGTATGACTGCATTGATTATATTGTTGAAACATATCACCTAAATATATGTCGATGAAGTCTGAGTAATCGATATCATTCACTTAATTAGTTTGTGTCAACAAATCAAGTGTGGGGTGGTGCCACTATTGTCTGTTTGTTGATTGAATCTTCCGAGATGAAGCTAACATAACTCTATTGAGATCTTAGGTACAATGGCACCAAAAGACAAGAAAAGAAACCACATCACAAAAAGGCCAGAAAAGGGAAAGAAAGAGCAAGGTGAATCCTCCGTGATGCAAATACCTCGACGCACTCTTGGAATCAAGTGGGGTACTTATGAGGAACTTCTGAGGATGACGACTCCAATGATGATTCCAACGAAGAGGGTATGAACCCAGACATAGAGGAGGAGTCCGACTAACCAGGTTCTTCTTATTTATTTTTCACTGAGGGCGGTGTGTCCCGTCTAAGTGTGGGGTGCTGGTATTTGTATGCTATACTTCTCTATCTGCATTTGCATTTATGTTTGTTTTGTTTTTCTTTTTAGTAGTTAAATTTTTTTTTACTTAGCTTCGCATGAAATTATTCTAATAGGCAGCATGAGATTATAACAAGAGTTTGTGCTAAAATCATGACTATTGAGACGTTTAGGCTCTAATTGTGACTCACTACGTGATATTGTGTGGTATAATTCCTTCAGTTGTTGGTACAAGAGTCTATACTACTCCCAATAAAGTCGACCATGTGCCTTGTGTGTGTGAGGATATAGTATATTCTGTGTTTGTGGCTGATGCTAGAACTTGTCTGGTATGTATGTAAAGCAAAAATAAGGAGTGCAAGTCTAGGAGATGATTTAGGCATTTCTTTGGCAACCTATACTTGTTTACCTACCCATGGACATTATCCTAGATAACCCCTTTTGAGCCTTGAGCCTATTTTCTTTGACAACCTCATATGTAAGCCTAATCCATTTTTTTTCAAGACCATAATTTGATCAACATTCCTAAGTGCTTTAAAGTGTAAAGTCATGTGACAAAATAAGAGGGAATTGGATGAGTATGATGCCTTAGAATGTAATGGTGCTTGAATTTGTTATGAAAAAGAATTTCTATCATAAGAGGTGTTATGAAAAAGAAAAAAAAAGGGAAAGAAAAACTGAAAAGTTAGTTATGTTTAAAATTGAAAAACAAAGGTGGAAAAAAGGGGTGGTAGAATAAAAGAAAGTAGAAAGGTTGTTTGAAAGAAAGGTATTAATGACATAATGCGATGTATTAAAGCGCCTAGGAATATAGTCACTATTTTTGGCCAAAATAGTCCTACCCGTCCCTTAGCCTACATTACAACCTGTAGAAGACCTATTTGATCCTAAGCTTAGCATTCTGACATTTAGTGGAGCATTACACTAAGGGAAAGCCTATGGTCATCAGTTGCAGCATATGAATTCTTTGTGAGAGCGAGAGCAAGGATACTTTTATACCCATGTTTGAAAAAGATGCTATACTTGTGAGTTATTATGGGTAATATATTGTGAGACACACATGGTTGATGAGTTTTGGGTAGTCGTGTATGCTTCTTTGTACCTTAACCATTGAATGTGAATTAACCACCATCACGAGTCTATGTTGGAGGTTGAATTGTTTTTACTAATGAGCAGAAAACTACTCTTTGTTAATGATTGCTATGCTTGTCTTGACGAATATTTCGTGTTGTTACTGTGAAACCCTAAGTTGATGTTTAGATGGCCATGATAGTTTGTTCGAGGATGAACAAAGCTTTAAGTGTGGGGTGTTGATAATAGGCGAATTTACACGCCTATAGTGCTATATTTTACCCATATTTTAGCTAAGTTTTGAGGACAAATTATATAATTCATGCAGTTTTAGACCTTTTTCCTGTAAGTGAGCTAACAAACGTGATTAGCATGTTCTCAGGTATAAATGATGCAGAATTCAGCATTTTATGGATAACTTGATGCCAAAGAAAGCTTCACGAAAGGAGGAAAGCAAAGCTTGGATGCTAAGGACTAAAAGTGATGCATGGAGAACTTGTCCCGGGCAAAAACAACATTTCTGAAGACTTTGGGGACTAGCAATAACTTATTAGGATTAGGATAATAATGCAGTAATTTATTAGGATTAGGATAATGATGCAGTAACCCAGTAGGAATGGGTTAAGTAATGCAGTAGCTTAGTAGGAATAGGATATGGGTGTTATAAATACCCTATTTTGCTATAGATTTTTATTCATCCATTCATTCCCCCATTCCATCAATTCCCATCCATCCACTATCCATCCATCCATCAAAACAATTCTCTTTATTAATTCATTGTTGACATTATTTTTCATCTATTCAATTCTTAATTTCCACAACAAGAGAAACGTTACTTTGCTAGGAATTCACGCCTAACGCCTACCACACTACTACTACACGAAATCTTTATTGTGGTATAATAACAATGTCTATTGTGATTTCCTTCGCACTCATGGGTAACTAAACCTCTCTGTTGGGGTTATGGAAGTCGTATAAGATACTATCTATTGCTATGAGTTTGTGAGTTTGTGACACATATGCTACTTATATCATTATTCTCTTCATCTTAATCTAAATTCTTTGTGGTTGCAAACGCAAGAATACGCCAGTATAGCATTAACTTGTTTGAAAGAAAAGTTATATGTCTAGAAAAGAGATAATGTCAAGGTAGTAAGGTCCCATCCCCTAATAAAAAGTTAGTGCCGTAACTAGATTAACCTCTTAGAGAATTTGTACCGTTAGATACGCTTTAAGCTCGAAAGAGTTAAAGTGAAATAATCCTTGAATAGGTCGAAAGACGCCTGGATTTACCATCGAATACAATTCTCTATAAGCACATGCATGTCTGAATTCCGCTTAACTCATAGCTAATAGAGACGTAAACTCAGAAGGTGGACATAACCCCAACTCTTCAATTCTCATTGTTTTACAACCTACTAAACATTCTTTCTTTTAACTTTGCTATTTTCAGTTTTTACTTTAATATTTTGGTTACACATTACAATCCCCCCTTTTTACGAGACTTGCACTAAAAGTCTAGTAATTGTTGCTTACTTGTTGACCAAGCTATTCCCTGAGGGATCGATACCCAACCCAGTTGGGTTCTATATTTGACTACGACCGCTTTACACTCCTACTAGAGCTGTAGATTGAGCGTTATCAAGTAACAACAGAAAATATTCATCAAGACAGGCACGACAATTATCAACAAAGAGTAGTTTTCTTATCACTTCTAGAAACAATTCAACCTCTAATATAGACTCGTGATGATTGTTAATTCGTATTCAAAAGTTAAGGCACAGAGAATCATACACAACCACCCAAAACTCATCAACCATGTGTGTGTCACAAAATATAACCCATAATTACTCACAAGTATTGTATATATTTCTCGAAACATGGGTATAGGATTATCCTTGCTCTCTCTCTCACAAAGAATTCATATGTTGCAACTGATGACCATAGGCTTGCCCTTAGTGTAATGCTCTACTAAATATCAGAATGCTAAGCTTAGGATCAAATAGGTCTTCTATAGGTTGTAATGTAGGCTAAGGGATGGGTAGGACTATTTTGGCCAGAAATAGTGACTATGTTCCTAAGCGCTTTAATACATCACATTATGTCATTTATGCTTTCTTTCAAACAACCTTTCTACCTTTCTTCCATCTCTCACCCCTTTTCACCTCTTTTGTTTTTCAATTTTGAACAGAATTAGATTTTTATTTTTCTTTTCCTTTTTCTTTTCATAACACACCTCTTATGATAGCAATTATTTTTCTTAACAAATTCAAGCATCAATACATTCTAAGGCATCATACTCACCCAATTTCCTCTTATTTTGTCATATGACTTTACAATTTTAAAAGCACTTAGGAATTTGGATCAAATTATGGTCTTGAAAAAAAATGGATTAGGCTTACATATAAAGCCGTCAAAGAAAATAGGCTAAAGGCTCAAAGGGGGTTATCTAGGATGATGTCCTTAGGTAGATAAAATGAAGGTAAACAATCATAGGTTTCCAAAGAAATGCCTAAATCATCTCCTAAACTCACACTTTTTATTTCGCTTTACATACATACCAGACAAGTTCTAGCATCAGCCACAAACACAGAATATACTATCGTCTCACACACACAAGGCACATGGTTGACTTTATTGGCAGCCGTATAGACTCTTGAGCCAACGTATGAAGTAATTGAACCACACAATTATCATATAATGAGTCACTATTAGAGCCTAAACGTCTCAATAGTTATGATTTTATCGCAGACTCTTGTTGTAATACCATGTTGCCTATCAGAACAATTTCATGCAAAGTTAAAAAAAAAATTTTAAAAAATATAACTACTTAAAAAAACAAAACTAACTACTAAAAAAACAAAACAAACAAACATAAATGAATGTAAATGCAGATAAAGAAGGTTAGCATGCAAATACCAACACCCCACACTTAGACAGGACACACTGTCCTCAGTGGAAAATAAATAAGAAGAACCTGGTTAGTCGGACTCCTCCTCTATGTCTGGGGTCATACCCCCTTCTTCGGAATCATCATCAGAGTCATCGCCATCAGAGTTCTCATCTACGTCGGAGTCTGGCATTCGACGATCATCGTTGGTTGGCACATCGTCAACAAGAGGTTCCTCAAAGTACACACCTACTTCACACATTTGCCTTGCATGCTCATTCATTGGGTAGTCATAATCCAGCTGTTGGAGCTCTACAGCAGTTGGAACACGACCTCCGCTCATCATGGTAAATCGAGTCATGCCATAAAGATGTCGAAAGAAACTCTCATCCCGAGCATGCCTTTCCGCAGTGGTAAGGTTGACGCCATGCGTGGTTTCAGCATCTTTAACCTTTGTGAGGTCCAACTTCTTTGGGTTGTGTGGAATTTTATGATCAGCTGGTTCCTCTTCGATGTCCTCCTTCCTCAATATTGTAGTCAACAGATTTTCAATGATGAAGTGGGACCTCTTGTGCAGCCTAGCCTTACGCATTGTAGATCGAATAATTGCCCCAATGTTGATAGGAACATTCATCATCAACGCATACACCAAGCGCACTCTATCTCGTGTAATCTTCGTGTACTGGGTCCCTGGAATCAGACAAGAGTTGACTATTCGCAGCGATATCTAAGCTTCTCTATTCAAGGAAGCATATGGGAAGGTGTTGTGCTGACCGGTGTCCTTGTGTCTGCTCCATCGTGCCACAGATCTTGTTCTGCACAATGTGTGTCTAATTTGCCTTTACGGAGGTCTGTTATACAGCTCTTTGAGTGGTGATGGATCAACAGATGGCAAACCCAGAAAGGAGTTGAAGAACTCTGTATTTAGTTGCAGAACTTGGCCCCGAATCCTTACTTTACTCCCTGTAGTTTTTGGTTACCAGTTGGCATAGAATTCTCATGTTAGATCGAGATTTCACTCTCCCATGTCTCAGAAGATGAAATCAAGATGTAACGCCGTGATCTTAGCCAACATGCAAGGTTCTTTCTTTGCTAGGCTTTCCTTATGTATCAACTCCACATGAACATATTTTTTCTCTTTATTGTTCCTATACCACTCCTTTCCTTGCTCCTCTAGGACCGATTTGATTCCAAACATGCGGCGAGGTATTTGCAGCGAGGAGGATTCTCCTTGCTCTTTTCGTCCCCTTTTTTGGCCTTTTTGTGAAGTGGTTGTTTTTTCTTTCCCTTGTCTTGCTTTTGGTGCCATTGTACCTGAGATTAAAATAATAGTCATGTTAGCTTCATCTCAGTGGATACAATCAATAAACAAGTAGTAGTGGCACCACCCCACACTTAGTTTGTTTGTATAAGCTAGTGAAGTGAATGGTGTCGATTACTCAGATTTCATCGATATATGTTTAGATGTTGTGTTCCAACAATTTAATCAGTGTAGTCATACTTTTCGTATCATCTTAACTATCCTTTCTCAATTCTAGATCATGTAATCTTGGTCATGTTTTCATGCATCACTTTGAACAATACTACTACATAGAGAAAGTATCAAATTATGGAATAGAAATAATCAACATCTCATGTTTGTAGTTAACCATGATTTTCATCTCAATGAACAAGTCATCTGAACATGAAAGCTTTCAAGTTACAAGATTATACAATTTTCTTGACCATGTCAATTCCGCAAAAGTATGACAGTTTATCAAAAGCAAATTCAAGTTGGAAGCAAGTCAAGAGAATCCTTACGTATTCTTTCACTCACTTAGTTTCACCACAACACATCAACCATATTCAAATCATCAATACTAATTCAAGATTAAATAATTCATTATAGACGTAGTAGTGTAGTACTTACGGAATATAAAAGAAGAACAAAGAAGTATTTACTTGGTTGATGGCCTTGGAAGATATTCTTGCAAAATAAAAGAGCAAAAGGAAAATTTTGAGAGAATTTGGAGAGGTAGGCGGCGCTTTAGGGTGAAATTGCAATGCATTTTTGTTCTAAGACTAAGTTCTTATTTATAGGGCAAGATTGAGTCGGGTTTTGACCCATTTAGAATCGGATTTGGGAACAAAAAGTGACCATAGGTGGCGCCTTTTGCTTTGCCTATTCTTGGCATAGGCGGCGCCTTTTGCAAAGCATTGTTGAGCATAGGCAGCGCCTATGCCATGGCATTCTTGGGCATAGGCGGCGCCTATGCCATGGCATATGAGATTCAGAGACAAAAGGCATTGGCATAGGCGGCGCCTATGCTATGGCATACTTGGACATAGGCGGCGCCTATGCTATGGCACTCTAGAATCCGAGAGCTTAGGCCATAGCATAGGCCTTGCCTTGTTCGTGGCCTAGTTTTACATAGGCCTAGCCTTGTTCGTTTCCTATATTTTCATAAGCAATGCCCAATACATAGCCTTTTTCTTCTTCATTCCTAGCTTACCACCTTCAACATACAATACTTCCAACTCAAAATTGGAAACCAATCTCCTCGTTTACACCTCTTGCACCTATATTTACTCAAAAACAACAAAAATGATTAGAACGATGGGTTGCCTCCCATCAAGCACCTTAGTTTTGGTCGTGGCACGACTCTTCTTTTTGGATTTTTATTTATCAAAAGCAAACACTTAATAGAATGAAAGAAAGAAGAAAAAAATGAAAAACAATGGTTTGCCTCCCATCTAGCGCTTGATTTATTGTCGCGGCACGACATAGCTATCTCGATTACTTAGACTTCATCGAGATGGATGGGGCATCGTTTTCTGAATGGATTCAGACGACGCTGATGCTTACTTATGGGCATGCAATCTCCTTCTAGATGAATCTTGTGCGTACATATCCCAGGAGGGATACCAATTATATCATCAATAGTCTAACCCATAGCTCTCTTGTACCTCTTCAGAGAAGAGATGAGATCCTCTACGTGCTGTTTACTTAAATCATCCGCAACACTCTCCGGAAGTGTATTTCCACTTCCCAAGAATGCATACCCTAGATAATTGGGGAGCTCTTTTGATTCTAGCACTGGTGGCTGTTCAATGGAAGTCTTCGCTGTTGGTGACGGTTGATTCTTAAGATCAAGGTCCGGCTGTTTAGGAGTATGAGAATAGGACTCTATTTCTGTTAGAGCACACATAGTTTCTTCATAATCTTCATCATCCTTATGCTCAACATTCAACAGCACAGCAGATAATGGCTTAGCAGTAAGCTGTTTCTCTACAAATAATGCTTTCTTATCCTCATAATGAACATCAGCTATAGAGAATACATTCATATCGCTGGGCTGCTTCATTGCTTTGCATATATCAAAGCGGACCACTTCGTCATTCAATCGAAATAAAAGCTCATTAGCTCTCATGTCAATAAGCATACTTCCTATTGCAAGGAAAGGACGTCCCAAGATTATGGGAACTTCAGAATCCTCCTCGCAATCCAAAATCACAAAGTCTGTAGAAAAGATAAAGGTAGACACCTTTACCAACACATCATTCAAGATACCCACAGGTCGTTTTACCGACCTATCTGCTATCACGAGCCGCATATTGGTTGGTGTAGGGTCGCCCAACCCCAACTTTCTATAGACGGATAGTGGCATCAAATTAATGTTGGATCCTAAATCGCATAATGCCTTAGTAAAATTCATAGATCCAACCGTGCAAGGAATAGTGAAAGCACTAGGGTCTGCCTTCTTCTAAACTAGTGATCGGGTCGCAATTGCGCTACAATGATGAACAATATCTTTCAACTCATAGCTCTCTACCCGCTTCTTTGTCAAAAGATCCTTCATAAATTTTGCATACCGAGGCATTTGTTCTAGTGCCTCTACCAACGGAACATTAATGGTCAGCTGCTTTAACATAGTCATGAATTTGCTGAACCTTGTATCATCCGCAATCTTCTTCAATCTTTAAGGAAAAGGTGGTGGTGGAAAGGGAAGTGTTCTCTCCATAGCTTTCTGCTCCTCTTGCTTTCATATTTTGGTCTTTTCAGGCTGCATCGTACCAGGGGTGACGTCATGGTCTGCTTCTGTGGCGGCATTATCTTCCTTATGTTCGGCCACTTGCTTACTTTGGGATGAATTTTCCAGAACCTTACCACTCCTGGTAGTAATAGCCATGTATGATCCGTCGTTCCTTGGATTTTGCACAGTGTCGCTAGGTAGAGTGTCAGCCTTTCTTTGATTGAGTGCTGCTGAAAGTTGGCTCAATTGCTGCTCTATTTGTTTTATTGAAGTGGAATGTGAGTCAACCAGTTTCTTCATTGAGGACAAATCATTTATTACCTCCGTTACTCCCGCGCTGGTTGATTCCACTCCTTTCAATAGTTTAGCCATCGTGTCTTCCATACTTCCAGAACCAGATGCAGTGGCATCACGTCTTCCTGAGGGGACATACAAACCACTCTTGTCATTCTTGTTCTTCCAACTACCTTGGTCCTTGTTTCCAGATTTGTCATAATAGTTCCGACCTTGGTTTCCTTGGGTACTACCTCGGAAACCCCCCTGATTGTTTAAGTAGTTGGCTTCTTCTTCCGAATCAGATTCGTCTCTTCCTTTTGATGCAACAGCTTTAACTTTTTTGGTCTTCCCGGATAATAGATGCTTTGTAAGAAGATCCACTTGTGTTTTCATGTGCGCCATATCTTGATCACGTTCTTCTTCTCTTCTCCTTTGTTCTGCAGTCATGCCAATAGATAAAGTGGGGCTTGTTACCTCAGAATCCCTGGTATGCCAAGCTCTACTTTGGTTTGTCATCCGGTCTAGCATACCGCTTGCCTCATTAAAAGTAAGGTCCATGAATGACCTTCCTACAGCATTATCAACCACTGGCCTAGTCAGAGAATTCAAAGATCTGTATAATATCTCCATCAAGTGGACATTGGTCATATGATGGTTTGGGCACCGCATAAGCTTCGTCTTGAACCTCTCCCATGTTTCGTGGAGAGCTTCAGTTGGAAGATGTCGAAAATTATTGATCTCATCTCTCAACTGTGCTCTCTTGGATGGCGGAAAGAATCTTTCTAGGAAAGCGTCTTTCAATTGCCTCCAATTCGTAATAGAATCAGGAGTTAGCCCATTCAACCATAGAGTTGCCTCCCCAGATAGAGACAATGGAAATAATCATAGACAAATAGCATTCTGTCCCACGCCTGGATTGTCGAAGAACTTATATGTAGGGATAAAATTTATCAGATGCATATTTGGATCATCGCCTGCAAGTCCACCAAATGATCCCTTGAGCTGCAATAATTGAATCATGGTGCTAGTGATATTGAACTTGGCTCCAGGTGCCAAGGGTGGAAAAATAATAGCTCCTGTGGCACCAGCTTCGTCCAGGTCGTCATCAACATCATCGAAAGGCATCTGCATAGCTCGGCATGCAGGTCTAAATCTAGCTTGACAATCTCTTCTGTTAGCAGGTGTCACCACCTCAGCATCACGCCTAGGATTCAGTATCTCATCATCACCTAGGTCCTCGTCGTCAGGATTTGTTGCTCGCCCTGGGTTATCAATATTCTATTGATGTACTTGAGTAGCGACCAACGCAGCTAATCTAGCCTGCTCCTGTTGAGCAGTCTTTCTATCAATGTCACGTTGCGCTTTCATCCTATCAACAGAACCTGAATAGAACAAAAACAACAACTAAAAGTAAAAGTACGAGAATCTTTGACCAAAGGGTCTAATAAATATCACAAACTTAGTAGACAACAATATTCCCCGACAACGGCGCCTATTTTTTGATAACGCTCAAACTACAGCTCTCGTAAGAGTGTAAGCGGTCGTTGTCAAATATAGAACCCAAATGGGTTGGGTGTCGAATCCCACAGAGAATACTTGGTCACTAAGTAAGCAAAGATTATTAGACTTTTGGTGAAAGTTTCGTAAAAAGGGGGAATTGTAGCGTGAGTAACAAAATAACAACGTAAGAACATGAAATAGCAAAGTAAAAAGAAAGAATGTTTAGTAAGGTTTTTAATCAATGAGAATTGGAAGTTGGGGTTATGTCCACCTTATGAGTTATACGTCTCTATTGGCTATGAGTTATGCGGAAGTCAGACATGTATGTGCTTATAGAGAATTGTATTCTATGGTAAATCCAAGCGTCTTTCGACCTAACAACGACTATTTCACTTTAACTCTTTCAATCTTAAAGAGTATCTAATGGTACAAATTCTCCAAGAGATTAATGTTATACTGGCGTATCCTATGTGTTTGCAACCACAAGAATTTGCATTAAGATGAAGAGAATAATGATATAAGCAGCATATGTGTCAAGAACTCACAAACTCATAGCAATAGATAGTATCTCATAAGGCTTCCATAACCCCAACAGAGAAGTTTAGCTACTCATGAGTGCAACGAAAATCACAATAGACATTATAATCACACAAAAATAAAGATCTTGCATGAAGTATGTTTGGTAGCACTTGTGGCGTGAATTCCTTGCAAAATAGCTTTTCTCTTGTCGTGAAAATTAAAAATAGAATAGATGAATAATAATGTCAACAACAAATTTATGAAGAAAAAGGGAAAGGATCGAATAGGGATGAGGGTGGTGGAGAATTGTTTTGATGGATCGATGGATGGTGGATGGATGGGAATAATAAAAATCTCCAGCAAAATAGGGTATTTATAACACCCATATCCTATTCCTACTAGGCTACTGCATACTTATCCTAATCCCAATAAATTACTGCATCATTATCCTAATCCTAATATATTACTGCATCATTATCCTAATCCTTATAGGTTACTGTTGATCCCCAAAGTCTTGGAAAATGTTGTTTTTTCCCAAGACAGGTTTTCCATGCGTCACATTTAGTCCTTGGCGTCCAAGCTCTCCTTTCCTTCTTTCGTGAAGCTTCCTTTGGCGTCAAGTTATCCATAAAATGCTGAAATCTGCATCATTTGTACCTGAAAACTTGCTAATCATGTTTGTTAGCTCACTTACAGGAAAAAAGACTAAAAGTGCATGAATTAAATATTTTATCCTCAAAACTTAGGTAAAATATGGGTCAATTATAGCACTATATGCGTGTAAATCCGCCTATCATCACTTACGTATGGTTATTTTTACTAGATATCTAATGCATCTCCTCTCGTAGCCTGTTATGTCAAAGCTTATGTGAGTTAGCTTTTGATTGTGTTGTTCGGTTTTAAATATAGTTCTGTAACCCGTTTGTGCCTTCCCAAGCAGGATACTTGATGCTAGTTTCTCCTCACTATAAAAAAATAAATTCTTTTGGTTTCCCATTTGACTTGCGTTGGACAAAGAAGTTTTCGTGATGCTTCTTGTTGGTAGTGCAGCTGTAGCCGATATGGGTAGCAATAGCATTAGTGGTAGTTAAGTTTTGAGAATGACATAATCATTTTCCTCTGTATTTGACCTTGTGTTGCACAGGAGGAGATGCCCGAGTACTAACGTCTGATGACATCCCACTCTGTCAAATCCGACCTTGGTGCTGGGGATTGTGTTAAGTACGCACAAGTACTTACCGTGGAATTTGGATCATGGTGCATTTCCTGAAACTGGTCATGGTGAAGCGGGGTGAAGACTAACAGCATTCATCGTATGGTATGTGTTACCAACAGCTGGTGTTTAGTTGTACTAGTGATTTTGTATATGGAAAGGTAGACTAGAATATGGCCATGTTTTCGAGGTACTTGGCAATTTAACTCGCAAACAAGTTTTTTTAGTTTTTGGCAGTTTTCGCTTATAAAAGGATGCTTTTCTGGAGATGGATTACAGAATAACATGGTTTAGGCTACCTTACTAGTTTAGAATGATTAAACTTTATTTTTCTTGTTTACACCAGTTTAACAGTAGAATAGCTTAGAACTTACTTACTGTCTTTCGTCTAATTAGGATTTGTCTGTGCATTGACTGTGGTAGTTGAGCTTATTGCTTTTCTACTTTTTTCTGGGGTGTCTCTAACTCCTGTTGTCCCTTTGAGTAGGGTGTTTTTCCTAGACTTGACGAAAGATTCACGTTTCGTCTCGCTTTCATTAACAATGCTGAAACATTTTTGGGTTTTTTTGCTTTGATGTATTTCTTTAGTCTCAAATAGTGAATGACCTTTCACTGGATTTTCCAAGTAAAAGAATATGCTTAGTGAAGTTCTACCGCGTTGTGCCAACCAAGGATATCATATAGCTAAGGCACAGACACTTTGAGTTGTTTATTCTATAATTGTTATACTGCAGAATCTTTGTTTCTATTGGGAATGCATGACTCTTGTCATTTCATTGTTTCTATGTTTGGATAACTAAGAAAAGTAAGTGAATACTGTTGTGAACCAAGCTAACTCTATTGGGCCAATTAATATGTTGGAGAAGGGGTTTAAAATTTTAAGAAAAACTTATCGAAAGGAGATCGACATCTATTATATATACATATAATATGATTTTAGTAATGTACAAATAGTATAAGTTTCCGCCGAAGGGGGTTCGGTGAACGGTTCTTTTGCAATTCCTTATCTAGATTGTTTGATTTTGAGCCGGGGGTTTGTCGGAAACAACGTCTTTATCTCACATTTGA
The DNA here is from genome assembly GCA_030864225.1 of Capsicum baccatum var. pendulum. NCBI lineage: Eukaryota > Viridiplantae > Streptophyta > Magnoliopsida > Solanales > Solanaceae > Capsicum > Capsicum baccatum. The sequence goes on along the minus strand of CM061561.1, from coordinate 273,785,558 downwards.
GGTAGTGGTATGGACTGCTTACAGTTACCCTCCCAAAACCCCACTTGTTGGGAATATATGGTGAACCCCCATCCATTACACATGCTGGCTCCTCCCCCGAGTAGAGAGGTGATTGTTGTATAGAGATGGGAACCAAAGGTGGAGATGTGAACATTCAGCGCGATTTTGGGTTGTCGATGGGGCGGTTTTTGTTTGGGAACTAAGGTAGGTAAGAAAGTGAAGAGTTAGAAGCTTGGAGTCACTCAATGATAAAATAATACTAATAGATTAACATATTACAAAATGATAAAAATTAAACTAAATTGATTTCATAATTTCTCATTTTTTTCAATTAATAATATAGGTTTTTTATTCATATACCTAACATTTGTATTTCATAATTTTTTTAGTTACATTGTACAAAACTTTGCATATCATATAAGTACAATATTTAGTTACTAATATACATTCCAAGTTAAATAGAACATGTATAAATCATGAGTTAATTTGTACTAATATTTTATACGTTGTAGAAAATGAAATAACCAAACAACTGCACATAATTATAACCAACAACCAAACAACCCTTGCTTGTTTTTACTAGTATTACTTACCATATTTCTTATTCATTTAAATTTACTCCTCCTCACTTATGGAATGTCAATTTGATTAACTTATAAAATTAAATTATATTAGATCTATTTAAGTTTCATATAAATTGAAACTAAAGAAAGAAAGTAATCTGTATTGAAACTTCAATGATTTCAACATCAAATTTGTAAGCTTATATTTATAATATTTTTTTATTGTTTTTTTAAGAAAAAGGATTATGATCTTTTTGTCTGTTTGGGCTAGTGCCTAGTGGGTATTGGATATATTAAGGTGCACCATTCTCATTGAGTAGTACTGCACGGAATTGACGTGTGGAGACCACCAATTACACCCTTTCACTTAACCAAATTATTTTCCTTTTAAATTTTTATTTTGATAGTGTGATATAATATGTAGTTTTAAAAATTTTTTTATCATAAATCTAGTGATAGAAGACTATCTAGCTTGGTTCGTCTATTAACTTGGCCTTTGAAGAAGAAGGTTCGGCATGCTTTGACTTATCTTTATTATCTACTAAATTCATTCCTTTCTCTGATATTTCATAAAGTAGATGGATAGAGTAAGTCGATCAGTAAAAAAAAGTAGCAAGTGCTCCTGAAATGATTGATAGAAAATAAGACAACTATTCCATGAATTTATCTTATATACTTTAAATTTAATAGAACATCGAAACAAGTGAATGAAAAAAACAACAAACAAAAAAAAAGGTAGTATATTGTAACATTGGGATTGTAATTGGGGTCGAAGCTCCAAATATGTTGTTTGGGTGGTCAGGTCAAGCTTCATCCACACAAGACCACGTAATCTCTGACGCTCTGCGTCCAATTTTGCAATTTTCTTCACTCCCTCCAAGTCGTCATATGTTTGGGTCGTCAGGTCAAGCTTCATCTGGGCCAAGGCCGTAGGCACAAGCAACTTCTTCCACACAAGACCACTTAATCTCCGACGCTCTGCGTCCAATTTTGCAATTTTCTTCACTCCCTCCAGGTGTTGCTTGTTTGCAACTTCTGCAGATTGTACGCTCATATTTTTCTTCAACATCTCAATTTCTGCTTCAGCTTGGGATTTTTCTTCACTGCGTTGTATCACCATGATAGAACACACCTGCAAAGACCTTGAGGGACTTACCTGCAAGCAGTAGTAAAATAGAAATAGAAAGAAAGCAAAACACAGCAAAATATGCAAGATGTTTTCCATAACTTTTTGTATTGAAAGTAACTAATGCTTTGTTTAAGAGAGTAGTAGTGGTAATTGTAAATCTTAAGAAGAACTTGTGAACTTAAGAGCTTGAAGAATTGTTTATATAGGCTGAGTATTGTAAAACTAAACCAACATAAAGATGGTAAAAAAATATCTCAGTAGAGAATTTCTCTTATTGAATCAATCATATACCAATTAAAAAGGAAAGTCAATATTTGTAAAAGTCATTCACAATATTTTTTTCCTTAGGCCAAATCCTATAAATAAAAAATATCAAGACTGTCGTGATTAAAAATTAGATTCCCATAATACTGAAAGTTACCTTATATATAGGTGAGTGTCATGTTATCGCATATTCCATAGAAGGAAGGTAAATTAATAGTAACATGGTAGCATCAATCACTAATCAATTTAGAGATCGATAATCAATTAGGGTCAATTAGGGATCAGAAAATTTGTTCAATTTACCATAAATAAATTATGAGCAATTAATTTTGTAAAATAATCCCTAATTATTTTTGTACCTAATTAAAATCATCAATTGCACAAAAATCAGCCCACGATGTAATTCAAGAAACGTGATACACAATCAGATGTTCTTTACCAAAATCTTATTCAAATTATCACAAGATCAATCCAACCATAAAAATATAATACACAGTCAAATAGCCGAGAAATTTGTCAACTAATTCAAAGAAGATGGATAATTTCAAAATTTGGAATTAGCAAACTATGACAAAATTAATCATTATTAAAATTTAGATTTTTCACATCTGGTAGTCTTAAAACATAAACACACAAAATGGCAAAGAATCGGATGAAATAAATCATTCATGCAATGTTAATTCAGAGTCCAAAATTTGTTACAGAAGGGGAAAAGAGATTAAAATTAAAAACAATCATTTAAATAATTAGGCAAACCTTTGGATGGGTTTTTCATCTCTTTTTTGACAAACGGATCAACGGCACGGAGAAGGTTGGTGGCGGGTGGACGACGGAGATAAACTAGGGCGGCGACGGTTGGTTCACGGAGGAGGTTGGAGAGCAGGGGGGTCTCGTGGCAATGTTGGAGCTGCATTGGCCTGCTGGTTCATCGCTGGAAAGGGGAAAATGGAGGGAGAGATGGTGATGGAAGCTGAGGGGCTGGCGGCGCGGCGCTGGAAGCGGTGAGGACGAACGGTAGGAGGCAGTGGTAGATCTGGTATTGCCGGAGTAGGCGTTGGCGGCACGTCGAGAACGAACGGCACGAGGCAGTGGTAGATCTGGTATCATCGGAGTAGGCATTTGCAGCGCGGTGCTAGCACCGATGAGGACGAACGGCAGGTGGCAGTGGTAGATCTGGTATCGCCGGAGTAGGCGTTGCCGGCGCATATAGAGGGCGGTGGGAAAGCTATTGGAGAAGGGGGTCTCGGTGGCGTTGCTTCGCCGATCAGCGGCGGCAGCCATGGGAAAGAGAGGTTAGATAGAGAGAGAAGGAGAGAGGTTAGATAGAGAGAGAAGGATAGAGGTTAGATAGAGAGAGAAGGAGCAGCCGTTGTTTGATTTTGGAATTAGGGTTAGATTTTTTATTAAAAAGGAAAGAAAGGTGTATCAGATCTCAGTCATTGGAACCGTTTAGGATCAACAACTGAGATCTAAAAATTGAAAATTTGGAATTGAGTTTCAAAAATGGCTAGAATTGTAAGAAATTGGACAAAATTAAGTTAAAAGGTGAATAAATTTAGGTAAAATGAATTAAATTAGGTTGTTATTTAAATTAAAATAGGGATAATAGTATATAATAATAATAATTAAATAATACATAACAATATTAAATAATAAATAATAATAATAATTAAATAATAAATAATAATAATTAATAATAAATAATTTAATAAAATAAATAATGCTAAATAATGGAAAACTAGATATTGTGTTTGCAAAAATGTGGATGTGCATAACTACGTGGAAAATAATTTAATAAAAATTACATAAAATGCTGAATTTGAGTTTAAAAATTATGAAAATGATACTAATAGCTAAGAAATAATATATGCATTTCCTTTAATTATAAATGCGACACGTTAGTATGTACTCAATGTAAGAATAATATTTAAAAATATTGATAATTAAAATTAAATAATTTTTATATAATAACAGCCTAAAAGTGATATCGGGAGGTCAAAATTGGGTGTCAACAGAGTCGCCACCAAATTTTCAAGAAAAAATAGGAAACCTATTTATTTTTAACAAGTACTCCCTCCGTTTAAAAAGAAATGACTTACTTTCCTTTTTAGTTCGTTTAAAAAGGAATGACCCCTTTCATTTTTTGGCAATACTTTAATTTAAACCTTCTAAATGACATGTTTATGACCACAAGATTAAAGGGCATTTTGATACATTTGACACTACTTTAATTTAAGGATACAAGATTCAAAAATTTTCTTTATTTTCTTAAACTTTGTGCCAAATCAAACTGGTAATTCTTTTCGAAACGGCCAGACTTAAGTTTATTAAAAAAATAAATAAGAAAAAAGAAAAAAAAATCAATGCATGCAAATACAAATATAAAATATATATTAAAATAATATAATGCGTATGCTATAGTAAAATATATATAAAAGCAAAATATATAAATATGTACGTAAAGACAAAATTGAATAAAGAAAAATTATTTTAAGAAAAAATTCTACATAATATCCTTAATGTAAAAAAGTGAATTATTTGATTAAGTATCTAAATCAATTTTAATATAACTAGTAATGACCTAAATTTGCCTAAACTGTGATGAGAATCGCGTGAAAAATAAAAAATATCAGAAAAATTATATTAAAGAAAAAACTATGCAATATCTTTCAATGTATAAGTATGAATTAATTGAGTAAGTATCTAAATTAATTTAATTTTTTAATATAAATATTAATTTCCTATATTTGCCTAAATACGTGATGAACATTTGTAAAAAGCATTTCCGTCCAATGGCCCAAAAATAAATATTACACTATAATTTATATTTTGTACAAGTGTAAAAATATAAAAAATGCAAACACAAAATTTAAACTCTTCGTTAAATGTCACTCCCGTCAAGTATTCCCAACCTGGATAAACACTTGTAAATAAAAATGTTTGTAACAAATAAATAATTATCAAAATAAATTGAAAATATTTGTGTGCTTATATGTATAAAAATATATAATTTTTGAAAAGGTGGGCTCAGATTAGATTTTAAATACGACATACGAAGTGGTTGCTGATTTATTAGTCGTCCTAACTCATGTTGCCAAGATACGAATCATAAAACTTTTACGTTATAAAAATTTCGTTATTGCCCAAATTTATTTATTTTATTACGTATTTATATATATAATATACGTCTTTTTATTTGTACAGGCCTCAAAAATTGATGAAAAATTTCTTCATTGGCCATAAAGGGAGATAACAAATGACTCGAAAATAACCCTAACACTGTCTATTTATATTAGTTCACAAAGGGAGATAACAAATGACCATCCTAAAGAGTGTAATTTGCAAACAGTATCACACGTAATTAAAGAGTGTAATCAAATAATTTTTTTTATGAAGCAATCTAACTAAACATGATTTGACAATCCCCATTATTTAATTAATCTACACTTTCACTTTGTTGTAAAATAGTATCTTGCCTCATTAATCATGTTGTAAATTTTCATAACTCGATTTGGTGAAGTTGCTTATTTAATAATCTTCATTTAAACATAACTAAGAATCAAATAATTAATTAAACCAGAAGAACTAATACCCTATATGCAATGCACCAACAAATTAAATTTGTTTGCAATACCTTATTTAGCCCTATCTTCGTAATTGTCAACACAAATTAATACAGTACTAAAATTTTGGTTGCTTAATTAGTTATTCCCGTTTAAACATTAACTAAGAGACAAAACTAAACCACAAGAATTAATACCCAATATGTAATGCACCAACAAATACCTTATTTTACCCTTATCATGTATACTAAAAAATAAATTCTAACATGTTGGTTGCTTAATTGATATTCAATCATATCAATACCGTTCAATCTTAAATAGGAATATTATAATGTTTTCATAAAATTAAATAAAAAAGGGTGTAAAACAGAAAATTAATTCTATTTTGGGGGTGTATATTAGATTTTGAGGAAATGTAGGGTTTAATAAAGAGGACACATGTGTCGTTTTCAAGTAATTAAAAGGGTCATTTTCGACAAGTTGATAAAAATAAGTATTAAACATGTGCAATGAATACAGTACACTAGTAATAGTCACTCACACATGAATGCAATTTGATCCTTCTTTGGGAAAAAGTGAGGATTTACATATGGTGCTTCTTTTTAAGCATTTATTTTGGTCCACAAATATTATATTTTCTCTGTTTATTTTTATTTATTTATATTTGAAAACTTGATATTTTTGTTAAAGCATCCTTCGTTATTATAAGTCGTTTCATCTCACTAACTATTAGGTGAATTGAAAATAAAAGAGAGTTATTGGGTATACTAAAACTTCTGTTATGTGCGAAATTGAAAGAAAAAATCAATTAGAATTTAGTGTACGCAAACTTGTTATGCATGTCTGTAAAAATTTGTTCTCACAACTTGAATCGATGACTTAATAATATGGTAAAAGTGATTTTTTTACTATAGTAAAAAATAAAGGTGGATAGAGGTAGTACTATATTCATTTGTCTCAAATTATCTATCATTATTACTAAAAATAGTTATTGTTCCAAGAAAATACCAAATATGTTAGGATATAAATAAAGGTTAAATTTTGAAAATATTTTTTCCAGTTAATATTTTTTTAGAGTCGTGTAAAAAATGCATGATATTTTATTGACTTTTGCAGAACGCACAATATTATAAAATTACAATTCTATCGGTTAATCAGCATTCCTTCCAATAAAACATTTATAAAATTTTAATATTTTCACAAACACATTTATCGTATAATTTTATTTTTTTAAAGGAAGAAGTGATGGGCTATGCAATATTTACAGCCTTTAGAAACATTCTAAACTGTAAATATAACAACTATATTTTGTAGAATTATGAAATATATCAAAATCTATCTTAGAAACCTATACACGTAGATATTTCAATATTTTAAAAGATTCTTAAAAAGATAAGTCAATTTCTTTAACTTTCTAATATTCGAAATTTAGTAATCCAACCAATATACATTCCTTCAAACAAGTCTTATTTCACGAAAAATACCTATCAACAACAATTTTCTCAATGTTAGTGTTCAAATTTGAAACTTTTAGTTAATGCTGAAAAAATATTATCGACCCCACCACATATTTATCGGTGATATTAAAAACCAATTAAACATTTATATATGTAGACAGATATTGAGGTAGTGGTAACATTCACGTATACTTCAGACCTTATTTGTGATAGAGTCATGTTTTTCTTCTTTCTGTTGATAGTGTGAAGACAGGTTTATTTTAGTCTAATGTCCTTGATGATAGGCGAATTTACACTCCTAAAGTACTATAATCTACCCATATTTTATCTAAGTTTTGAGGACAAAATATATAATTCATGCACTTTTAGTCCTTTTTACTGTAAGTGAGATAACAAACGTGATTAGCAAGTTTTGAGGTATAAATGATGCAGATTTCACCATTTTATGGATAACTTGATGCCAAAGGAAGCTTCACGAAAGAAGGAAAGGAGAGCTTGTGCGCCAAGGACTATAAGTGACGCATGGAAAACCTGTCCTGGGCAAAAATAGCATTTTTCAAGACTTTGGGGATTAGCAGTAACCTATTAGGATTAGGATAATGATGCAGTAATTTATTAGGATTAGGATAATGATGCAGTAATTTATTAGGATTAGGATAAGTACTCAGTAGCCTAGTAGGAATAGGATATGGGTATTATAAATACCCTATTTTGCTGAAGCTTTTGATTATTCTGATTCTTCTCATCATTCACATTCTAATTCATCTACAACTCTAAACAATTTGCTTTCAATTAATTCTTATTTACTTTCCCTTCATCTATTCGACTCTTAATTTTCACAACAAGAGAAACGCTATTCTAAAGGGAATTCACACCACAAGCCCTACCAACATATACTACACGTGAGATCTTTATTTTGGTAGAATGATAATGTCTATTGTGATTTCCATTGCACTCATGAGTAGCTAAACTTCTCTGTTGGGGTTATGGAAGCCTTATGAGATACTATCTATTGCTATGAGTTTGTGAGTTCTTGACACGTATGCTGCTTATATCATTATTCTCTTCATCTTAATGCAAATTCTTGTGGTTGCAAACACATAGAATACGCCAGTATAGCATTAACTTGTTCGAAAGAAAAGTTATATGTCTGGAAAAGAGATAATGTCAAGGTAATAGGGCACCAACCCCTGTTAAAAAGTTAGTGCCGTTACTGGATTAACCTCTTGGAGAATTTGTACCATTAGATACTCTTTAAGCTCGAAAGAGTTAAAATGAAATAGTCCTTGTTAGGTCGAAAAATGCTTGGATTTACCATAGAATACAATTCTCTATAAGCACATACATGTCTGACTTCTGCATAACTCATAGACAATAGAGACTTATAACTCATAAGGTGGACATAACCTCAACTTCCAATTCTCATTGATTAAAAATCTTACTAAACATTCTTTCTTTTTACTTTGCTATTTTCCGGTTTTCACTTTGTTACATTATTGCACCCTACAATCCCCCCTTTTACGAAACTTTCACCAAAAGTCTAATAATCTTTGCTTACTTAGTGACCAAGTATTCTCTGTGGGATTCGACATCCAACCCAGTTCGGTTCTATATTTGACAACGACCGCTTAAACTCTTACGAGAGTTGTAGTTTTAGTGTTATCAAAAATTGGCGTCGTTACCGGGGAATACGGTTGTCAACTAAGTTTGTTATAATTACTAGACCCTTTGGTCAAAGATTCTCATACTTTAATTTTAGTTGTTGTTTTTGTTTTCTGCAGGTTTTGTTCAGTTCATGCCAAATACTCGAAGTTTGGGACAACCATTATTACCCATAAATCCTGAACCGCAACTTATTGAAAGGATGGATGCACAACGTGACATTGAGAGAAGGACTGCTCAACAGGATCAGGCTAGATTAGCTGCATTGGCCACTGCTCAAGTGCATCAACAAAATATCGATAACCCTGGGCGAGCAGCACAGCCTGATGATGAGGACTTGGGTGATGATGAGTTACTAAACCCAAGGCGTGATGCTGAGATAGCAACACCTGCTAACAGAAGAGATCGTCAAGCTAGGTTTAGGCATGACTGCAGACTCGTGCAACTAGAATTCGTCGATGATGATGATGATCTCTATGGAGCCAGATCCATAGGAGCCATTATTCCTCCGCCATTGGCACCCGGAGCAAGTTCAACATCACGAGCACCATGATTCAGTTATTGCAACTCAAGGGATTATTCGGTGGACTAGCAAGCAATGATCCGAATATACATCTAATCAACTTTATTTCTACATGCAAGTCATTCGACCATCCTGGCGTTGGACAGAATGCAATTTGGTTGCGCTTATTTCCCTTGTCTCTATCTGGGGAGGCAACTCTATAGTTGAATGGGCTGACTCCTGATTCTATCACTAATTGGAGGCAGTTGAAAGACGCTTTCCTAGAAAGATTCTTTCCGCCATCCAAGAGAGCACAATTGAGTGATGAAATCAACAACTTTCGGCAGCTTTCAACCGAAGCTCTCCATGAAACATGGGAGAGGTTCAAGACGAAGCTTATGAGGTTCCCAAACCATCATATGACCAATTTTCACTTGATGGAGATACTATATAGATCCTTGAATTCAGTAACTAAACCTGTGATGGATAACGCGGCTGGAGGATCATTTATGGACAAACCTATGATGGATAACGCGGCTGAAAGATCATTTATGGACCTCACCTTTGTTCAAGTACGTGATATGCTAGATCGGATGACGAAACAAAGTAGGGCGTGGCATACCAGAGATTCTGAGGTAGCAAGTCCCACTTTTCTATAAGCATGACTGCAGAACAAAGGACAAGAGTAGAAGAACGTGATCAAGATATGGCGCACATGAAAAAACAAGTGGATCTTCTTACAAAGCATATATTATCAGGGAAGACCGAAAAAGTCAAAGCTGTTGCATCAAAAGGAAGAGAGGAATCTGATTCTGAAGAAGAAGCCAACTACTTGAACAATCTGGGGGGGTTTCTGAGGTAATACCCAAGGAAACCAAGGTCGGAACTATTATGATAAAGCTGGAAACAAGGACCAAGGTAGTTGGAAGAACAAGAATGACAAGAGTGGTTTGTATGTTCCCCTAGGGAGACGTGATGCCACTGCATCTAGTTCTGCAAATATGGAAGACATGATGGCTAAACTGTTGAAAGGAGTAGAGGCAACCAGCACGGGAGTAACTGAGGTAATAAATGATTTATCCTCGATGAAGCAATTGGTTGACTCACATTCCACTTCAATAAAACAAATAGAGCAGCAATTGAGCCAATTTTCAGCAGCACTCAACCAAAGAAAGGCTGGCACGCTACCTAGCAACACTGTGCAAAATCCAAGGAACGACGGATCATGCATGGCTATTACTACCAGAAGTGGTAAGGTGCTGGAAAATTCATCCCAAAGCAAGCAAGTGGCCGAAAATAAAGGAGATAAGGACACCATAGAAGCTGACCAAGACGTCCATGGCGTCACCCCTAGTAGTTTACAGCCTGAAAAGATCCTCGAACCTAAGCATACTGAAAAGAAAGTCATGGAGAAAACAATTCCCCTTCCACCACCTCCTTTTCTGCAAAGATTGAAGAAGAAAGCTGATGCTACCAAGTTCAATAAATTCATGGCAATGTTGAAACAGTTGACCATTAATGTTCTGTTGGTAGAGGCACTAGAACAAATGCCAGGGTATGCAAAATTTATGAAAGATCTGTTGACAAAGAAGCGAGCAGCAAGCTATGAGTTGACAGACACTGTTCATCATTGTAGTGCAATTGCCACTCGATCACTAGTTCAGAAGAAGGCTGACCCCAGAGCATTCACTATTCCTTGCACCGTTGGATCTTTAAATTTTGCGAAGGCATTATACGATTTAGGAGCCAGTATCAATTTGATGCCATTATCTATTTACAAAAAGTTGGGGTTGGGTGATCCTACTCCAACCAATATGAGGCTCATAATGGCAGATAGGTCGGTAAAATGACCTGTTGGTATTTTATGTGATGTATTGGTGAAGCTTTCTTCATTTATCTTTCTTGAAGACTTCGTTATTTCGGATTGTGAGGTAGACTCAGAAGTTCCCATAATCTTGGGGCGTCCTTTCCTTGCAACAGGAAGTGTGCTTATCGACTTGAGAAATAATGAGCTTTTATTTTGAATAAATGACGAAGTAGTTCACTTTGATGTGTGTAAAGCAATGAAGCAACCCAAATATCTGAACGTATTCTCGGTAGCTGATGTTTATTTTGATGATGAGAATGAATTGCCCGAAGAGGAGCAGCTTATTGATGACCCATTGGAGGTTGTACTTATGAATGTTGAGCGTAAGGAAGCTAAAAATTATGAAGAAACTATTGGTGCTCTAACAGGGTTAGGGTCGTATCCTCATGCTCCTATGAAGCTGGACCTTGATCTCAACAACCGACCTACACCACCAGCTAAACTATCTATTGAAGAGCCACCCACGTTAGAATTGAAGGAGCTGCCTAGACATTTAAAGTACGCATTCTTAGGAAGCGGAAATACACTCCCAGTCATTGTGGCGGCAGACTTGGGGGAGCAAAAAGTTGCAGATCTCATCACTATTCTACAGAAGAATATAAGAGCTATTGGTTGGACCATCGCTGACATTATTGGTATTCCACCTGGGATTTGTACACACAAGATTCAGCTTGAAGAAAATTGCACACCAACTATTGATCATCAAAGGCGTCTCAACCCACCTATGCAAGAAGTAGTGAAGAAAGAAATTATTAAGTGGTTAGATGCAGGGGTTGTGTATCCTATCTCTCACAGTAAATGGGTAAGCCCGGTACAATGTGTTCCCAAGAAAGGAGGCATGATGGTAGTTGCGAATGAAAAGAATGAGCTTATCCCACTCAGACCCACTACAGGATGGAGAGTATGCATGGATTACCGAAAGCTGAATTCGTAGACACTTAAGGATCACTTTCCAATGCCATTTGTGGACCAAATGCTTGATCGATTAGCAGGGAAAGGATTGTTTTGCTTCTTAGATGGTTATTCTGGCTATAAATCAGATTTGTATTGATCCTGAAGACCAAGAGAAAACAATGTTCACATGCCCATATGGTACGTTTGCCTTCAAACGTATGCCATTCGGACTATGTAATGCACCAGCCACCTTTCAGCGTTGTATGATGTCCATTTTTTATGATATGGTTGAAGATACGTTGGAAGTATTCATGGTCGATTTTTCAGTTGTGGGTGAGTCATTTGAATCTTGCTTGGCAAACCTAAGTATGGCATTGCAAAGATGTGTTGAATTCAACCTAGTCCTGCACTGGGAGAAGTGCCACTTCATGGTTAAAGAAGGTATTGTTCTTGGGCATAAAATCTCCGAAAGAGGAATTGAGGTTGATCCAGCTAAAATTAAAGTTATCGAGAAGCTACCACCTCCAATTTCCATGAAGGGAGTTCGTAGTTTCCTCGGGAACGCAGGTTTCTATCGGCGGTTCATCAAAGACTTCTCCAAAATTGCTAGTCCATTATGCAAACTTTTGGAGAAAGATGCAAAGTACGACTTGAATGAAGATTGTTTGAAGGCATTTGAAGGCCTCAAAGTAAAGCTAATTGAAGCTCCTATCATGGTAGCACTAGATTGGTCTCTACCGTTTGAAGTCATGTGTGACGCTAGTGGGGTAGCTTTGGGTGTTGTACTTGGCCAGAGAAGGGAGAAGTTATTCCATCCAATCTACTATGCGAGCAAGGTCCTAAACGATGCCCAAAAGAATTATACTGTCACAGAACAAGAGCTGCTAGCGGTTGTGTATGATTTTTAGAAGTTCCGTGCCTATTTATTGGGAACCAAAGTGGTAGTTCACACAGACCATGCAGCCCTAAGATATTTAATGACAAAGAAAGATACAAAACCAAGGCTAATTCGATGGGTATTGTTGCTGCAAGAATTTGATTTCGAGGTAAAAGATAGAAGAGGTTGTGAGGACCAAGTGGCTGATCATCTATCTAGACTCGAGAACGAGCATATAGCACAGCCTGATCTCGAGATTGATGATACATTCCCTTATGAAGAGATCTTAGCCACAATAATGGAAGAGTTACCATGGTATGCAGACTTTGCAAATTTTGTGGTGAGTAATGTGATACCTGTAAATCTATCCTTTCATCAAAAGAGAAAGTTTATGCATGATGTAAAACATTACTTTTGGGATGAGCCATATTTGTTTCGACGATGCGCGGATGGTGTTATCAGGCGATGCATATCCCATGAAGAGGTGCCTAATATATTACAAGCATGTCACACTTCCCAAGTCGGGGGACATCACGCAGGTAATCGGACAGCAAGGAAGGTATTGCAAAGTGGATATTATTTGCCCTCGATATTTAAAGATGCCTATGACTTTGTGAGAAGATGCGACCAATGCCAGAGACAAGGTGCAATTTCAAAACACCATGACATGCCCATGTCGAAAATTCTTGCAGTCGAGCTCTTTGATGTATGGGGTATTGATTTCATGGGTCCATTCGTAAATTTGTTTGGAATGAAATACATCCTAGTTGCTGTAGATTATGTTTCAAAATGGGTCGAAGCAGTAGCGTTAGCCAACAATGAGGGAAAGCGTGTTGTAGCATTCTTGAAGAGAAATATCTTCTCTCACTTTGAAATACCATGGACTATCATAAGCGATGGAGGATCTCACTTTTGCAACAAGTTGTTCAAATCCGTGTTGGCAAAATATAGTGTCAAGCAACATAAGGTAGCCACACCTTATCACCCTCAAACTAGTGGACAGGTAGAGGTTTCCAATTGAGAGATCAAGCAAATCCTTGCTAAGACTGTAAATGCTAATAGTAAAGATTGGTCTCGGAAGCTGGACGATGCACTATGGGCTTATAGGACTGCATTCAAAACACCAATTGGCATGTCCCCTTACCAACTAGTTTATGGGAAGGCTTGTCACTTACCCATCGAACTCGAGTATAAAGCATTGTGGGCGCTGAAGCAACTAAATTTGAATTGGGATGATGCTATGAATCTGAGATTGGAGCAGCTGAATGAGATGGATGAATTCCGTCTACATGCCTATGAAAGAACAGACCTCTACAAGGAGCGGATGAAGAAGTATCATGATCAGTGGATTGTTTAACAAAAATTCCAAAAAGGCGACATGGTACTCCTGTTCAATTCCCGACTGAAGCTATTCCCAGGTAAGTTAAGGTCCAAATGGTCTGGTCCGTACAAGATTAGCCAAGTCTACTCGTCTGGAGTAGTTGAGCTAGAAGACAGTAATGGTGTTGTCTTCAAGGTGAATGGACAACGAGTAAAACCCTATATCGGTCATCTTGACTCGATAAACTATATGGCCACCATCTATCTCGGTGAAGTCTAAGTACTCGAGGTAACTATGTCATGCCGCGATACTAAATCAAGCGCTACATGGGAGGCAACCCATCGTTTTTCATTTTTTTGTTCTACTAAGTGTTTGTTTTTGATAAATAAAAATTCAAAAAGAAGAGTCTAGCCACGACCAAAACTAAGGCGCTAGATGGGAGGCAACCCATCGTTTTAATCTTTTTTGTTGTTTTTGAGTAAATGTAGGTACAGGAGAGGTAAAGGAGGAGATTGGTTTCAAATTTTGATTTGGAAGTAGTGCATGTTAAAGGCGGTAAGTTAAGAATGAACAAGCAAAAGGCTATGGGTGAGGCATTTCTTATGAAAATATAGGCAACGAACAAGGCACGACTTATGTAAAACTAGGCCACGAACAAGGCACGGCCTATGCTATGGCCTAAGCTATAGGATTCTAGAGTGCCATAGCATAGGCGCCGCCTATGCCAAAGCCTTTTGTCTCTGAATCTCATATGCCATGGCATAGGCACCTCTTATGCCTAACAATGCCATGGCATAGGCACCGCCTATGCTCAACTAGGCTTTGAAAAAGGCCCCGCCTATGCCAAGCATAGGTAAAGCAATAGGCGCCGCCTATGGTCACTTTTTGTTCCTAAATCCGTTCTAAATGGGTCAAAACCCGACCCAATCTTGCCGTATAAATAAGAACTTAGTCTTAGAACAAAAATGCATTGAAAGTTCACCCTAAAGCACCGCCTACCTCTCCAAATTCTCTCAAAAATTTTCCTTTTGCTCTTTTAACTTTGCAAGAACACCTTCCAAGGCCATCAACCAAGTAAGTACTTCGTTGTTCTTCTTTTATATTTCGTAAGTACTACACTACTACGTCTATAATGATTTGTTTAAATCTTGAAGTAGTATTGATGATTTGATTATGGTTGATTTGTTGTGGTGAAACTAAGTGAGTGCAAGAATACGTAATGATGCTCTTGACTTGTTTTGAACTTAAATTTGCTTTTGCTACACTGTCATACTTTTGCGGAATTGACATGGTCAAGAAAATTGCATAAGCTTGTAACTTGAAAGCTTTCATATTCGGATAGCTTGTGATGATAGGCGAATTTACACGCCTATAGCACTAGATTTTGCCCATATTTTAGCCTAGTTTTGAGAACAAATTATATATTTCATGCACTTTTAGTCCTTTTTCCTGTTAGTAAGCTAACAAATATTATTAGCAAAGTTTCAGGTATAAATGATGTAGAATTCAGCATTTTATGGATTACTTGACGCCAAAGAATGTTTCACGAGGGGAGAAAATGAAGCTTGGACACCTAAGGACCAAAAGTGATTCATAGGAAACCTGTCCCCGGCTAAAATAGTAACCTAGTACAATTGGGTTAAGTTATTCATTAGCTTAGTAGGATTTGGTTAAATATTTCAATAGCTTAGTAGGAATAGGATATTGGTATTATAAATACCCTATTTTGCTAGAGATTTTATAGAACCTTTCCATCTTTCTATTCTACAATCAATTCTTGTTCCATCAATTACAATACATTCTACTTCTAATTCTTCTTCTATTCATCTATTTTTCCACAACAAGAGAAACGTTACTTGCTAGGGAAGTTCACGCCTAACGCCTACCACACTATTATTACACGAAATCTTTCTTGTGCTATAATAACAATGTCAATTGTGATTTCCTTCGCACTCATGAGTAATTAAACTTCTCTGTTGGGGTTACGGAAGCCGAATGAGATACTATCTATTAGTATGAGTTTGTAAGTTCGTGACACGTATGCTGCTTATATCATTATTCTCTTCATCTTAATCTAAATTCTTTGTGGTTGCAAACGCAAGAATACGCCAGTATAACATTTAACTTGTTCGAAAGAAAGGTTATTTGTCTGGAAAAGAGATAATGTCAAGGTAGTAGGGTCCCATCCCCTATTAAACAGTTAGTGCCGTAACTGGATTAACCTCTTGGAGAATTCGTACCGTTAGACACGGTTTAAGCTCGAAAGAGTTAAAGTGAATTAATCATCGAATAGGTCGAAAGACGCCTGGATTTACCATCGAATACAATTCTCTATAAGCACATGCAAGTCGGAATTCAACACACTCATAGTCAATAGAGATGTACAACTCAGGAGGTGGACATAACCCCAACTCTTCAATTCTCATTGTTTTACAACCTGCTAAACATTCTTTCTGTTTACTTTGCTATTTTCAGTTTTTACTTTAATATTTTGGTTACACATTACAATCCCCCCTTTTTACGAGACTTGCACTAAAAGTCTAGTAATCGTTGCTTACTTGTTGACCAAGCTATTCCTTGTGGGATCGATACCCAACCCAGTTGGGTTCTATATTTGCTAGTGACCGCTTTACACTCCTACGAGAGCTCTAGATTGAGCGTTATCAAAAATTGGCGCCGTTGCCGGGGAATACGAGTGTCAATTAAGTTTGTGATAATTACTAGACCCTTTGGTCAAAGATTCTCGTACTTTTACTTTTAGTTTTTGTTTTTGTTTACAACAGGTTTTTATTCAGTGCATGCCCCATACTAGAAGTTCTGGTCAACCATTATTACCTATCAATCTTGCACCACAATGAATTGGCAGAATGGAGGCACAAGCAGAAATCGAAAGGATGGCTGCTCAACAGGAACAGGCAAGATTAGCTGTTCTTGCCACAGCTCAAGTTCAACAATAAAACATTGATAACCCTGGGCGAGCAACAAATCCCGACGATAAGGATTTAGGGGATGACGAGTTACTAAACCCTAGGCGTGATGCTGAAATCATAACACCTGCCAACAGAAGAGGTCGTCAAGCTCGGTTTAGGTATGATCGCCAACCCATGAAACCAGCTTTTGACGACAATGATGATGATCTTGATGGAGCCGGAGCCATAGGAGCCATTATTCCTCCACCATTATCGCCTGGAGCCAAGTTCAACATCAGAAGCACCATGATTCAGTTATTGCAACTCAAGCGATTATTTGGTGGACTAGCAGGCGATGATCCGAATATGCATCTCATCAACTTTATTTCTACATGCAAGTCGTTTGACAATCCTGATGTTGGTCAGAATGCAATTCGATTACGTCTATTTCCATTGTCTCTGTCTGGGGGGGCAACTCTATGGTTGAATGGGCTGACTCCTGATTCTATTACAAATTGGAGGCAATTGAGAGACGCTTTCCTAGAAAGATTCTTTCCGCCATCCAAAAGAGCACAACTAAGAGATGAAATCCGCAACTTTCGTCAGCTTCCAACTAAAGCCCTTCATGAAACATGGGAGAGGTTCAAAACAAAGCTAGCGAGATGCCCAAACCATCACATGACTAATGTTCACCTAATAGAGATATTATATAGAGCCTTGAATTCAATAACTAAACCAGTGGTGGATAATGCAGCTGGAGGATCTTTTATGGACCTCACCTTTGGTCAAGCAAGCAATATGCTAGATCGTATGACGAAGCAAAGTAGAGATTGGCATACCAGGGATTCTGAGGTAGCAAGCCCCACTTTATCTATTAGCATGACTGCACACCAAAGGAGAAGAGAAGAAGAACGTGATCAAGATATGGCGCACATGAAAACACAAGTTGATCTTCTTACAAAGCATCTATTATCAGGGAAGACGGAAAAAATCAAAGCTATTGCGTCAAAAGGAAGAGACGAATCTGATTCGGAAGAAGAGGCCAACTACTTGAACAATCAGGGGGGTTTCCGCGGGAATACCTAAGGAAACCAAGGTCGGAACTATTATGATAAATCTGGATACAAAGACCAAGGTAGTTGGAAGAACAAGAATGAAAAGAGTGGTTTGTACGTTCCCCCTGGAAGACGTGATGCCACCACATCTAGCTCTAGAAGTATGGAAGACATACTGGCCAAAATATTGAAAGGAGTGGAAGCAACAAACGTTGCAGTAACGGAGGTAGTTAATGATTTGTACTCTATGAAACAAATAGTTGATTCTCATTCCACTTCAATCAAGCAAATAGAGCAGCAATCGAGCCAACTTTCAGCAGCACTCAATCAAAGAAAGGTTGGCACCTTACCGAGCGATACTGTACAAAACCCATGGAATGATGGGTCATGCATGGCTATCACTACCTGAAGTGGTAAGGTGCTGGAAACTTCAGCAAAAAGCAAGCAAGAGGATGACGAAGTAGTGGACATTGATGATAAGGCGAAAGGAGAAGATGTCGCTGCAACTAATCCTATCATCAACGACGTCAATCCCAATGAATTGCAACCTAAAAAATCTGAAAAACGGAAGCAAGAGGAGAAAAAATCCGTGGAGAGAACAATTCCATACCCACCACCACCTTTCCCTCAGAGATTGAAGAAGGTGGCGGATGATACAAAGTTCAGCAAATTCATGACTATGTTAAAGCAGCTTACCATTAATGTTCCATTGGTGGAGGCACTTGAACAAATGCCTGGGTATGTGAAATTTATGAAGGATCTTTTGACAAAGAAGCGGGAAGCAAGTTATGAGTTGAAAGATGATGTTCATCACTGTAGCGCAATCGCTACCCGATCAATAGTTCAGAAGAAGGCCGACCCCGGAGCTTTCACTATTCCTTGCACCGTTGGATCTTTGAATTTTTCCAAAGCATTATGCGACATAGGATCCAGAATCAATTTGATGCCATTATCTATCTATAAGAAGTTGGGGTTGGGTGATCCTACTCCGACCAATATGAGGATCATAATGGCGGATAGGTCAGTAAAACGACCTGTTGGTATTCTATGTGATGTCTTGGTAAAGGTTTATTTATTTATCTTTCCGGCAGACTTCATTATTTTGGATAGTGAGGCAGACTCAGAAGTTCCCATAATCTTAGGGCGTCCTTTCCTTGCTACGGGAAGCGTACTTATTGATTTGAGAGCTAATGAGCTTTCATTCCGAATAAATGACGAAGTAGTTCGCTTTGATGTTTGCAAATCAATGAAGCAACCCAAAGATCTGAGTCTATTTTCGGTGGCTGATATTTACTTTAATTATGAGAAAGATTTACTTGAAGAGGAGCAGCTGATTGATGACCCATTGGCGACTTTGCTTATGAATGGTGAGAGTAAGGATGCTGAAAATTGTGAAGAAGCTATTTCTGCTCTATCAGGATTAGGGACATATCGCTATGATCCCAAGAAGCTGGACCTTGATCTCAAGAATCGACCCACACCACCAGCTAAGCCATCAATTGAAGAGCCACCCACATTAGAATTGAAGGAGCTACCAAGACATTTAAAGTATGCATTCCTAGGAAGCTGAAACACACTTCCAGTCATTGTTGCAGCAGATTTGGGTGAGCAACAAGTTACAGCTCTCATTACTATTCTACGGAAGTATATTAGAGCCATTGGATGGACCATTGCGGATATTATAGGTATTCCACCTTGGATTTGTACACATAAAATTCATCTTGAAGAGAATTTCACACCCACCATTGAGCATAAAAGACGTTTAAACCCACCTATGCAAGAAGTGGTGAAGAAAGAAATTATCAAGTGGTTAGACGCGGGGGTTGTGTATCCAATCTCTGATAGTGCATGGGTAAGCCTGGTACAATGTGTTCCCAAGAAAGGAGGCATGACGGTGGTCGCGAATGCGAAGAATAAGCTTATTCCACTCTGACCCGTCACTGGATGGAGAGTATGCATGGACTACCGAAAGTTGAATTATTAGACACTCAAAGATCACTTTCCAATGCCATTTATGGACCAAATGCTAGATCGATTAGCGGGGAAAGGATGGTTTTTCTTCTTAGACGGTTATTCCGGCTATAATCAGATTTGTATTGCACCCGAAAACCAAGAGAAGACAACGTTTACATGCCCATATGGTACGTTTGCCTTCAAACGTATGCCATTCGGGCTATGTAACGCACCAGCCACCTTTCAACACTGTATGATGTCTATTTTTTCTGATATGGTTGAAGACACTTTGGAGGTATTTATGGACGACTTTTCAGTTGTTGGTGAGACTTTTGAAGCATGCTTGGCAAACCTAAGTATGGCGTTGCAAAGATGTGTAGAATTCAACCTAGTGCTGAATTGGGAGAAGTGCCACTTCATCGTAAAAGAAGGAATCGTTCTTGGGCACAAAATCTCCAAAAGAGGAATTGAGGTTGATCAAGCGAAAATCGAAGTCATTGAGAAGCTACCGCCTCCTATTTCGGTGAAGGGAGTTCGTAGTTTTCTTGGCCATGCAGGTTTCTATCGTCGGTTTATCAAAGACTTCTCCAAAATTGCTTGTCCATTGTGCAAACTCTTGGAGAAAGATGCGAAGTTTGACTTCAATGAAGATTGCTTAAATGCATTCGAATGCCTCAAAGGAAAACTCATTGAAGCCCCTATCATGGTCGCACCAGATTGGTCTCTCCCGTTCGAAGTCATGTGTGATGCTAGTGGTGTAGCCGTTGGAGCTGTGCTTGGTCAAAGAAAGGAAAAATTATTTCATCCTATCTACTATGCGAGTAAGGTCCTAAATGAATCCCAAAGGAACTACACTGTGACAGAACAAGAGCTCCTAGCGGTTGTGTATGCATTTGGGAAGTTTCGTGCCTATCTATTGGGTACTAAGGTGATCGTTCATATAGACCATGCAGCTCTTAGGTATCTAATGACAAAGAAGGATGCAAAACCAAGATTAATTCGATAGGTATTGCTGCTGCAAGAGTTTGATTTCGAAGTTAAAGATAGAAGAGGTTGCGAGAACCAAGTGGCCGACCATCTATCTAGACTCGAGAACGAGCATGTGGCGCAGCCTGATATCGAGATTGATGATGCATTCCCTGACGAGGAGATCCTAGCGACAATAACAGAAAAGTTACCATGGTATGCCGACTTAGCAAATTTTGTGGTGAGTAATGTAATACCTGCCAATTTATCATACCATCAAAAGAGGAAGTTTATGCATGACGTACAACACTACTATTGGGATGAGCCATATTTGTTTCGATGATGTGTGGATGGTATTATTCGATGATGTATATCCCATGTAGAGGTGCATAATATATTGGAAGCATGCCACACTTCCCAAGTTGGTGGACATCACGCAGGTAATCAGACAGCAAGGAAAGTATTGCAAAGTGGATATTATTGGCCTTTGATATTTAGAGATGCCTACGACTTTGTTAGAAGATGCGACCAATGCCAAAGACAAGGTGCTATTTTGAAACACCATGAGATACCCATGTCAAAAATTCTTGAGGTAGAACTCCTTGATGTGTGGGGCATTGATTTCATGGGTCCATTCGTGAATTCGTTTGGAATGAAGTACATCTTAGTTGCTGTAGATTATGTCTCGAAATGGGTTGAAGTTGTAGCATTGGCCGACAATGAGGGAAAGCGTGTTGTAGCATTTTTGAAGAGGAATATCTTCTCTCTCTTTGGAGTACCACGTACTATCATAAGTGATGGAGGATCTCACTTTTGCAACAAGCTATTCAAATCCGTGTTGGCCAAGTATGGTGTCAAGCAACATAAGGTAGCCACGGCTTATCACCCACAAACTAGTGGACAAGTAGAGGTTTCCAATCGGGAGATCAAGCAAATCCTTGCGAAGACAGTAAATGCTAATAGGAAGGATTGGTCTCGGAAACTAGATGATGCACTATGGGCATATAGGACTGCATTCAAAACACCCATTGGCATATCCCCTTATCAACTAGTTCATGGGAAGGCTTGTCATTTACACATTGAGCTCGAACATAAGGCATTGTGGGCGTTGAAGCAATTGAATTTGAATTGGGATGATGCAATGAATCTGAGGTTGGAGCAGCTGAACGAATTAGATGAGTTCCGTCTCCATGCTTATGAGAGATCGGACCTATACAAGGAGCAGATGAAGAAGTATCATGATCAGTGGATTGTTCGACGAAACTTTCAAAAGGATGATATGGTGCTTCTCTTCAACTCTAGATTGAAGTTGTTCCCAGGTAAGTTAAAGTCTAAGTGGACTGGTCCATAAAAAGTTATCCAAGTCTACTCGTCTGGAGTAGTTGAATTAGAAGACAATAATGGTGTTGTCTTCAAGGTGAATGGTCAACTTGTTAAACCTTATATCGGTCCTATTGACTCGATGAATTATATGGCCATCACTTATCTCGACGAAGTCTAAGTACTACAGGTAACTATGTTGAGCCACGACAATAAATAAAGCGCTAGATGGGAGGCAACCCATCGTTTATCGTTTATCGTTTATCGTTTATCGTTTTGTCTTTCTTTCGTTCTAGTACTTGTTTTACTTTTGATAAATGAAAATCCAAAAATAAGAGTCGTGCCATGACCAAAACTAAGGCTCTAGATGGGAGGCAACCCATCGTACTAATTGTTTTCATTGGTTTTGAGCAAATGTAGGTGCAAGAGGTATTCAACAAGGAGATTGGTTTCAAATGACGATTTGGACGTAGTGTATGGTCAAGCTGGTAAGTTTGGAATTAAGATGCATAAGGCTATAGATTGGGCATTGCTCATAACAAAATAGGCATCGAGCAAGGCTAGGCTTAGGTAAAACTAGGCCACGAACAAAGCCACGCCTATACTATAGCCTAAGGTCTCAGAATCTAGTGTGCAAAGGCATAGGCACCGCCCATGCTCAAGTATGCTATAGCATAGGCGCCGCCTATGCTAAAGCATTTGGTCTCGGAATCTCATATGTCATGCTAAAGGCGCCGCCTATGGTCACTTTGGGCATTGCACTAGGCACCGCCTATGCTAGCAAATGCTTTGCATTAAGCGCCGCCTATACCATGCATTGGCAAAGCTAAAGGCGCCGCCTATGGTCCCTTTTTGTCTCCAAAACCATTTTTAAATGGGTCAAAACCCGACCCATTCTTTTCCTATATAAAGGGGACTTAGTCTTGAAACATAAAAACATTGAAATATTGACTTAGGCGCCACACATAGCATCCAAATCCTCTCAAAATTTTTCTTTTTGCTCTCCCACTTCACAAGAACATCTCCAAAGGCTTCAATCGCGTAAGTACTCTTTTATTCTTCATTTATTTCTCGTAAGTACTACGTTGCTATGTCTAATATAAATTGCTACATCTTGAAGAAATATTGGTGATGTTAATGTGTTTGAATTGATTGATACAAAACCATGTGAGTGACCATATACGTTAGGATGATCTTAAACTATTTCCGACTTGAATTTGTTTTTGATGCATTGTTATACTAATTGCGGAATCGCTATAGTCATGAACATTGCATAATCTTGTCACTTGAATACCTATATGTTAGAAGATCCCGTTCATCAGTATAAGACTTATGGTTGCCTACCGACATAGGAGGTTGTGATTATTGATAGAAACTATACCAAGATGTAATCCCTATGTT
The DNA here is from genome assembly GCA_030864225.1 of Capsicum baccatum var. pendulum. Lineage (NCBI taxonomy): Eukaryota > Viridiplantae > Streptophyta > Magnoliopsida > Solanales > Solanaceae > Capsicum > Capsicum baccatum. The sequence continues at coordinate 273,761,855 of CM061561.1, read as the reverse complement.
GTAGTATTGTTATACCTAACATGAAAGTATTGCAAAGGTTGTAAGAAGTGATACATCTCATGTCGATGAAGTCTAAGTAATCGACTACTTTCACTTCACTAATTTGTATCAACAACCTAAGTGTGGGGTGGTACCCCTACTTCTTGTGTATAGATTGTATACATCGAGATGATGCTAATATGATCATTGTTTAAATCTCAGGTACAATGGCACCCAAAGCAATACAAGATAATGCTACCACTTCCCAAAAGGGCAAGAAAAGAGGTCGCAAGGACCAAGGAGAATCATCCTCAATGCAATTACCACGCCGCATGTTTAGAATAAAATGGGTTCTTGAGGAGGAAGCCAAGGAATGGTATAGGAACAACAAGGAAGGAAAATATGTTCATGTCAACTTGATCGACAAGGACAGCCTAGCGAAGAAGGAGCCGCGCATGTTGGCGAAAATCATGGCACTAAATCTGGATTTCATCTTCCGCGACATGGGAGAATGTAATCTTGATTTAACAAGGGAATTTTATGCCAATTGGTCGCCGAAAACCATAGGCAGCAAAGTCAAAATTTGGGGCCAAGTTTTACAACTCAATGCGGATTTGATCAACTCCTTTCTTGGCTTGCCTTCAGTCGACCCAGCACCGTTCAAAGAGCTGTACAGTAGACCTTCTTATAGAGCAATTCGACACACACTTTATGGAAGTAGATCCATGTCAAGGTGGAGCAGACAAAAAGACACCGGACGACACAACACCTTCCCCTATGCTCCTTTGAATAGGGAAGCAAGAATATGGTTGTGTATTCTCAACTCTTGTCTCATTCCTGGGACCTAGTACACCAAAATAACAAAAGATAGAGTGTGTTTGGTCTACGCTTTGATGACGAATGTCCCTATCAACATTGGGGCAATCATACGTTCTACAATGCAGAAGGCTAGGCTACACAAGCGGTCCCACTTCACTTTTGGCAATCTGTTGATAGCAATCTTGCAGAAGGAAGACATCGAAGAGGAATCAGCTGACCACAAACTCCCACATAACCCGAAGAAGGTTGACCTCACAAAGGTCAAAGATGCTGAAACAACATATGGTGTCAACCTTACTACTGCGGAGAGACATGCTCGAGATGAGAGTTTCTTCCGTCATCATTATGGCATGACTCGGTTCACAATGATGACTGGTGGACGTGTTCCAACTACTGCAGAGCTCCAACAGCTGGACCATGACTATCCAATAAATATGCATGCGAGGGAGATGTGTGGGGTAGGTACATACTTTAAGAAACCTCTTGATGATGATGTGCCAACCGATGATGATCGACGCATTCCAGACTCCGACGTGGAGGAGAATTCTGATGAAGACGACTCCTATGATGATTCCTACGAAGGGGGTTGACCCCCGACATAGAGGAGGAGTCCGACTGACCAGGTTCTTCGTGTTTATTTTCCACTGAGGGCAGTGTCCCGTTTAAGTGTGGGGTGGTGGTATTTGCATGCTTTACTTCTCTATCCGCATTTGCATTTATTTATTTATGTTTGTTTGTTTGAGTTTTTTTTGTTTTTTTCGTAGTTAATCATTTTTTCAGTTAAATTTTTCTTACGTAGCTTCACATAAAATCATTCTAATAGGCAGCATGAGATTATAACAAGAGTACGTGCTAACATCATGACTATTGAGACGTTTAGGCTCTAATTGTGACTCACTATATGATATTGTGTGGTTTAATTCCTTCAGCTGTTGGGGCAAGAGTCTATACTACTCACAATAAAGTCGACCATGTGTCTTGTGTGTGTGAGATAATAGTATATTCTATGTTTGTGGCTGATGCTAGAACTTGCCTGGTATGTATGTAAAGCAAAAATAAAGAGTGCAAGTTTAGGAGATGATTTAGGCATTTCTTTGGCAACCTATGATTATTTACCTTCATTTTATCTACCCATGGACATCATCCTAGTTAAACCCTCTTGATACTTTAGCCTATTTTCTTTGACAACCTCATATGTAAGCCTAATCCATTTTTTTTCAAGACCATAATTTGATAAAAAATCCTAAGTGCTTTAAAGTGTAAAAGTCATGTGACAAAATAAGAGGAAATTGGGTGAGTATGTTGCTTTAAGAATGTATTGGTGCTTGGATATGTTATGAAAAAGAAAGTGCTATCATAAGAGGTATGTTATGAAAAGAAAAAGGAAAGGAAAACTAAAAAGTTAGTTATGTTCAAAATTAGAACAAAACAAAAGAGGAGAAAAAGAGCAGTAGAATAAAAGAACGTAGAAAGGTTGTTTGAAAGAAAGCATAAATGGCATAATGTGATGTATTAACGCGCTTAGGAACATAGTCACTATTTTTGGCCAAAATAGTCCTACCCGTCCCTTAGCCTACATTACAACCTGTAAAAGACCTATTTGATCCTAAACTTAGCATTTTGATATTAGTAGAGCACTACACTAAGGGAAAGCCTATGGTCATCAGTTGCAACATATGAATTCTTTGTGAGAGTGAGAGCAAGGATAATCTTATACCCATGTTCGAAATATATACAATACTTGTGAGTGATTATGGGTGATACCTTATGTGAGACACACATGGTTGATGAGTTTTGGGTAGTTGTGTATGATTCTCTATGCCTTAACTTGTGAATACGAATTAACCATCATCACAAGTCTATGTTAGAGGTTGAATCGTTTCTAGTAGTGATCAGAAAACTACTCTTTGTTAGTAATTGTTATGCCTGCCTTGATGAAAATTTTGTGTTGTTACTATGAAACCCTAAGTACATGTTTAGAAGGACATGATATTTTGTTCGAGGACGAACAAAGCTTTATGTGTGGGGTGTTGATGATAGGAGTATTTACACGCCTAAAGTACTATAATCTACCAATATTTTAGATAAGTTTTGAGGACAAAATATATAATTCATGAACTTTTAGTCCTTTTTACTATAAGTGAGCTATCAAACGTGATTAGCAAGTTTTCAGGTATAAATGATGCAGAATTCAGTATTTTATGGATTACTTGACGCCAAAGAAAGCTTCACGAGGGGAGAAAAGAAAGCTTGGACGCCTAAGGACCAAAAGTGATGCATGGGAAACCTGTCCCGGGCTAAAACAACAATTCTGAAGACTTTAGGGACTAGCAGTAATTTATTAGGATTAGGATAATGATACATTAACCTAGTACAATTGGGTTAAGTTATTCATTAGCTTAGTAGGATTTGGTTAAATATTTCATTAGCTTAGTAGGAATAGGATATGGGTATTATAAATACCCTATTTTGCTAGAGATTTTATAGAATCTTTCCATCTTTCTATTCTACAATCAATTCTTCTTCCATCAATTACAATACATTCTACTTCTAATTCTTCTTCTATTCATCTATTTTTCCACAACAAGAGAAACGTTACTTGCTAGGGAAGTTCACGCCTAACGCCTACCACACCATTATTACACGAAATCTTTCTTGTGGTATAATAACAATGTCAATTGTGATTTCCTTCACACTCATGGGTAACTAAACTTCTCTGTTGGGGTTATGGAAGCCGAATGAGATACTATCTATTAGTATGAGTTTGTAAGTTCGTGACACGTATGCTGCTTATATCATTATTCTCTTCATCTTAATCTAAATTCTTTGTGGTTGCAAACGCAAGAATACGCCAGTATAACATTTAACTTGTTCGAAAAAAAGGTTATTTGTCTGGAAAAGAGATAATGTCAAGGTAGTAGGGTCCCATCCCCTATTAAACAGTTAGTGCCGTAACTGGATTAACCTCTTGGAGAATTCGTACCGTTAGACACGGTTTAAGCTCGAAAGAGTTAAAGTGAAATAATCCTCAAATAGGTCGAAAGACGCCTGGATTTACCATCGAATACAATTCTCTATAAGCACATGCATGTCGGAATTCAACACACTCATAGTCAATAGAGGCGTACAACTCAGGAGGTAGACATAACTCCAACTCTTCAATTCTCATTGTTTTACAACCTGCTAAACATTCTTTCTATTTACTTTTCTATTTTCAGTTTTTACTTTAATATTTTGGTTACATATTACAATCCCCCCTACTTATGAGACTTGCACTAAAAGTCTAGTAATCGTTGCTTACTTGTTGACCAAGCTATTCCCTGCGGGATCGATACCCAACCCAGTTGGGTTCTATATTTGCTAGCGACCGCTTTACACTCCTACGAGAGCTGTAGATTGAGCGTTATCAACTTGTTTATTGAGATGAAAATCATGGTTAACTACAAACATGAGATGTTAATTATTTCTATGCCATAATTTGATACATTCTCTATGTAGTAGTCTTGTTCAAAGTGATGCATGAAAACATGACCAAGATTACATAATCTAGAATTGAGAAAGGATAGTTAAGATGATACGAAAAGTATGACTGCACTGATTATATTGTTGGAACATAAATTCTAAACGTAGATCGATAAAATCTGAGTAATCGACATCGTTCACTTCACTAGCTTATACAAACAAACTAAGTGTGGGGTGGTGCCAATACTGCTTGTTTATTGATTATATCCACCGAGATGAAGCTAACATGACTATTATTTTAATCTCAGGTACAATGGCACCAAAAGCAAGACAAGGGAAAGAAAAAGCAACCACTTCACAAAAAAGCCAAAAAAGGGGACGAAAAGAGTAAGGAGAATCCTCCTCGCTGCAAATACCTCGCCGCATGTTTGGAATTAAATGGATCCTAGAGAAGGAAGGAAAGGAGTGGTATAGGAACAATAAAGAGAAAAAATATATTCATGTGGAGTTGATACACAAGGAAAGCCTAGCAAAGAAAGAACCCCTTATGTTGGATAAGATAATGGCGTTACATCTTGATTTCATCTTCTGAGACATGGGAGAATGTAATATCGATCTAACACGTGAATTCTATGCCAACTGGTCACCGAAAACTACAGGGAGTGAAGTCAAGATTTAGGGCCAAGTTCTGCAACTAAATCCGGAGTTCTTCAATTCCTTTCTGGGTTTGCCATCTGTTGATCCATCACCACTCAAAGAGCTGTATAACAGACCTCCGTACAGGCAAATTAGACACACATTGTGTGGAACAAGATCTATGGCATGATGGAGTAGACACAAGGACATCGGTCGGCACAACACCTTCCCATATGCTTCCTTGAATAGAGAAGCTCGGATATGGATGCGAATAGTCAACTCTTGTCTGATTCCAGGGACCCAATACACAAAAATCACATGAGATAGAGTGTGCTTGGTGTACGCGTTGATGACGAATGTTCCTATCAATATTGGGGCAGTTATTTGATCTACAATGCGAAAGGCCAGGCTACACAAGAGGTCCCACTTCAGCTTTGGAAATCTGTTGACTGTAATATTAAGGAAGGATGACATCGAAGAGGAACTAGTTGATCATAAACTTCCACACAACCCAAAGAGGGTTAACCTCACAAAGGTCAAAGACGCTGAAACTACGCATGGCATCAACCTTACCACTGCGGAAAGGCATGCTCAGGATGAGATTTTCTTTCACCATCTTTATGGAATGACTCGGTTTACCATGATGAGCGAAGGTCATGTTCCAACTGCTGCAGAGCTCCAACAGCTGGATTATGACTACCCAATGAATGAGCATGCAAGGCAAATATGTGGAGTAGGTGTGTACTTTAAGGAACCTCTTGATGACGATGTGCCAACCGACGATGATCGTCGAATGCCAGACTCTGACGTGGAGGAGAACTCTGATGGCGACGACTCTGATGATGATTCCGACAAAGGGGGTATGACCCCAAACATAGAGGAGGAGTCCAACTAACTAGGTTCTTCTTATTTATTTGCTAGTATTTGCATGCTAAACTTCCTTATTTGTATTTGCATTCATTTATGTTTGTTTGTTTTGTTTTTTTAGTAGTTAGTTTTATTTTTTGTAGTAGTTAAATTTTTTAAAAAAAATTTTTAACTTTGCATGAAATTTTTCTGATAGGCAGCATGGTATTACAACAAGAGTCTGTGATAAAATCATTACTATTGAGACGTTTAGGCTCTAATAGTGACTCATTATGTGATAATTGTATGGTTTAATTCCTTCATCTGTTGGGTCAAGAGTCTATACTACTTCAAATAAAGTCGACCATGTGCCTTGTGTGTGTGAGATGATAGTATATTCTATGTTTGTGGCTGATGCTAGAACTTGCCTGGTATGTATGTAAAGCAAAATAAAGAGTGTAAGTTGAGGAGATGATTTAGGCATTTCTTTGGCAACCTATGATTGTTTACCTTTATTTTATCTACCCATGGACATCATCCTAGATAACCCCCTTTGAGCCTTTAGCCTATTTTCTTTGACAGCCTCATATGTAAGCCTAATCCATTTTTTCAAGACCATAATTTGATCCAAATTCCTAAGTGCTTTAAATTGTAAAGTCATGTGACGAAATAAGAGGAAATTGGGTGAGAGTGATGCCTTAGACTGTATTGGTACTTGAAATTGTTATGAAAAGAGTGGCTATCATAGAGGTGTGTTATAAAAAAAAAGAGGAGAGAAAAATGAAAAGATAAATAAAAAGTTAATTCTGTTCAAAATTGAAAAACAAAAGAGGTGAGAAAGGGTGGTAGATTAAAAAAAAGTAGAAAGGTTGTTTGAAAGAAAGCATAAATGGCATAATGTGATGTATTAAAGCGCTTAGGAACATAGTCACTATTTCTGGCCAAAATAGTCCTACCCGTCCCTTAGCCTACATTACAACCTGTAAAAGACCTATTTGATCCTAAACTTAGCATTCTGATATTAGTAGAGCATTACACTAAGGGCAAGCCTATGGTCATCAGTTGCAACATATGAATTCTTTGTGAGAGTGAGAGCAAGGATAATCTTATACCCATGTTCGAAATATATACAATACTTGTGAGTGATTATGGGTGATACCTTATGTGAGACACACATGGTTGATGAGTTTTGGGTAGTTGTGTATGATTCTCTATGCCTTAACTTGTGAATATGAATTAACCATCATCACAAGTCTATGTTAGAGGTTGAATCGTTTCTAGTAGTGATCAGAAAACTACTCTTTGTTAATAATTGTTATGCCTGCCTTGATGAAAATTTTATGTTGTTACTATGAAACCCTAAGTACATGTTTAGAAGGACATGATATTTTGTTCGAGGACGAACAAAGCTTTAGGTGTGGGGTGTTGATGATAGGCGTATTTACACGCCTAAAGTACTATAATCTACCCATATTTTAGCTAAGTTTTGAGGACAAAATATATAATTCAAGCACTTTTAGTCCTTTCTACTATAAGTGAGCTATCAAATGTGATTAGCAAGTTTTCAGGTATAAATGATGCAGATTTCAGCATTTTATGGATAACTTGATGCCAAAGGAAGCTTTACGAAAGAAGGAAAGGAGAGCTTGTGCTCCAAGGACTAAAAGTGACGCATGAAAAAACTTGTCCCAGGCAAAAACAACATTTTTCAAGACTTTGGGGATCAGCAGTAACCTATTAGGATTAGGATAATGATGCAGTAATTTATTAGGATTAGGATAATGATGCAGTAATTTATTAGGAGTAGGATAAGTACGCAGTAGCCTAGTAGGAATAGGATATGGGTATTATAAATACCCTATTTTGCTGAAGCTTTTGATTATTCTGATTCTTCTCATCATCCAAATTCTAATTCATCTACAACTCTAAACAATTTACTTTCAATTAATTCTTATTTACTTTCCCTTCATCTATTCGACTCTTAATTTTCACAACAATAGAAATGCTATTCTAAAGGGAATTCACGCCACAAGCCCTACCAACATATACTACACGTGAGATCTTTATTTTGGTAGAATGATAATGTCTATTGTGATTTCCATTGCACTCATGAGTAGCTAAACTTCTCTGTTGGGGTTATGGAAGCCTTATGAGATACTATTTATTGCTATGAGTTTGTGAGTTCTTGACACGTATGCTGCTTATATCATTATTCTCTTCATCTTAATGCAAATTCTTGTGGTTGCAAATGCATAGAATACGCCAGTATAGCATTAACGTGTTCAAAAGAAAAGTTATATGTCTGGAAAAGAGATAATGTCAAGGTAATAGGGCACCAACCCCTGTTAAAAAGTTAGTGTCGTAACTGGATTATCCTCTTGGAGAATTTGTACCATTAGATACTCTTTAAGCTCGAAAGAGTTAAAGTGAAATAGTCCTTGTTAGGTTGAAAGACGCTTGGATTTACCATAGAATACAATTCTCTATAAGCACATACATGTCTGACTTCCGCATAACTCATAGCCAATAGAGACGTATAACTCATAAGGTGGACATAACCCCAACTTCCAATTCTCATTGATTAAAAATCTTACTAAACATTCTTTCTTTTTACTTTGCTATTTTCCGGTTTTCACTTTGTTACATTATTGCACGCTACAATCCCATCTTTTTACGAATCTTTCACCAAAAGTCTAATAATCTTTGCTTACTTAGTGACCAAGTATTCTCTGTGGGATTCGACACCCAACCCAGTTGGGTTCTATATTTGACATCGACCGCTTACACTCCTACGAGAGCTGTAGATTCAGCTAACGACAATAGGTAATGGTTTATTCACAATGAGTTCTGCAGTGGTGAAGGTAAGTAGGTAACTAATTAAAGCACTATGATGGTGGTTTATTTTAGTTTAGTGGTGCGCCTTCTTCTAATTTAGAGCATTATTTGCCCTAAACATTTTAATGATTTAATAGAGTATTTGAAACTTGAATCATCCCTTCGTTGCTAGTTGCTCACCAAATGGAAACTTCCTGTGGTGATGTCTTAAATAAACGTGTCTTTTAAGTTCAGTGTTCTTGTGTAATAGTGCCATCGCTTGGGTAAAGGTGCTTCTATTTAAGAATTTTAAATCATTTGTACATCTGTTGGGTTTTCCAGACTTGTTATTCCATATATACTTTTAGGATGTCGTAAGTAAGACGCTTGCATGTTCAATAGAATTTAGTACACAAGACATTTCATGATCTCAGTGGAAAACAAGTGGAAGTAAAGCATTCTCTTCCAAGAGATGGTAGTTCTGGTGGTTTTAGTGGTTGTTCCACGGGTAACAGTGGTAGTGGTATGGGTGGTGGAAGTTACCAGGGGTATGGTGCATCTGGTGACAATCCCAGTTCTTATGACAGAATGGATACCAACAGATACATGCAGTCATAAAACACTGTAGGTGGTTATCCACCTTATGGTTCCTCCGGATATGGTACACCGAGTTATGGTTCTAGATCGTCCATCAATGGCATGGGTTATGGTGCTTATGGAAGTTACGGTGGAGCCAATCCTCGCTATGGGGCTGTCAATCCTGGATATGGTGGTCCAGAAGTTGCTGCAGCCTTCAGAAATCCAAATGTGCCTGGTGCTAGTTATGGTAGCGGTCAATCTGGCGGATCGAGAAGCTCATGGGGTTATCAGGGTCCTTCTGGATATGGGAACATGTGCTATGGTAATGCATCATGGGGTGCTTCAAGTGCTGGTGGTAGAGGTGGACCCACTAATAGAGGATCTGCTGTTGGTCAGTCTCTAGCTCGAGCCATGGGTTATGGAAATCAAGGTTATGGCTATGGTGGATATGGTGGAGGTGATGGTGCTTATGGAAATCCAGTTGGTGGAGGTGGTGCATCGGGAGACATGCAATCAGGTGGTGGGGGTTACATGGGCAGTGGCTATGGCGATGCTAGTGGAAATTCACAAGGTTTGGGTAATTATGGTGCTCAATAAAATGGACCTCATGGTGGCCAAGTTGGATATGGTGGTGGCTATGGTGGTGCTCCAAGTCGGCAGGCTCAACAACACTGATCACAGTGCTTAATTTCATCTGAGAACTTACCTATTGCTGGAGGGGAACTTCACTTTCACACTGCTGGTTTCGTTCCACATATAGTTTACTCTTGCAAGTATTACACGCTCAATGGGATTGGTTGGATTGCTTGAATTTTAGTTTTTTGCAGTTCTTATTCTAGTTTACTATAAGTAATGTCAGTAGTATTGCCTATTTAGTAATATTTTTTGTTTAACTGTCGTTTTAATTTGGCCTGCGTATGGTTATTTTTACTAGCTATCTAATGCATCTCCTCTCATAGCCTGTTATGTCAAAGCTTATGTGAGTTAGCTTTTGATTGTGTTGTTCGGTTTTGAATATAGTTCCGTAACCCATTTGTGCCTTCCCAAGCGGGATATTTGATACTAGTTTCTCCTCACTATAAAAAATGAATTCTTTTGGTTTCCCATTTGACTTGCGTTAGACAAAGAAGTTTTCATGATGCTTCTTGTTGGTAGTGCAGCTGTAGCCGATATGGGTAGCAATAGCAGGAGTGGTAGTTGAGTTTTGAGAATGACATAATCATTTTCCTCTGTATTTGACCTTGTGTTGCACAGGAGGAGATTCCTGAGTACTAACGTCTGATGACATCCCACTCTGTCAAATACGACCTTGGTGCTAGGGATTGTGTTCAGTGCGTACAAGTATTTACCGTGGAATTTGGCTCATGGTGCATTTCCTGAAACTGGTCATGGTGAAGCGGGGTAAAGACTAACAGCAGTCATCGTATGGTATGTGTTGCCAACAGTTGGTATTTAGTTGTACTAGTTATTTTGTATATGTAAAGGTAGACTAGAATATGGCCATGTTTTTGAGGTACATGGCAATTTAACTCGCAAACAAGTTCTTCAGTTTTTGGCGGTTTTCGCTTATAAAAGGATGCTTTTCTGTAGATGGATTACAGAATAACATGGTTTAGGCTACCTCACTAGTTTAGAATGATTAAACTTTATTTTTATTGTTTACACCAATTTAACATTAGAATAGCTTAGAACTTACTTACTGTCTTTCGTCTAATTAGGAATTGTCTGTGCACTGACTGTGGTAGTTGAGCTTATTGCCTTTTTACTTTTTTCTGAGGTGTCTCTATCTCCTGTTGTCCCTTTGAGTAGGGTGTTTTTCCTTAGACTTGACGAAAGATTCACGTTTCTCCTGGCTTTCATTAACAATGCTGAAACATTTTTGGGTTCTTTTGCTTTGATGTATGTTCTTTAGTCTCAAGTAGTGAATGACCTTTCACTGGATTTTCCAAGAAAAAGACTATGCTTAGTGAGGTTCTACCGCGTTTCGCCAACCAAGGATATCATATATCTATGGCACAGACACTTTGAGTTGCTGATTCTATAATTGTTAACTGCAGAATCTTTGTTTCTATTGGGAATGCATGACTCTTGTCATTTCATTGTTTCTATGTTTGGATAACTAAGGAAAGAAAGTGAATACTGTTGTGAACCAAGCTAACTCTATTGGGCCAATTAATATGTTAGAGAGGAAGTTCAAAATTTGAAGAAAAACTTAACGAATGGAGCTCGACATCTATTATATACATGTAATATGATTTTAGTAATGTATAAATAGTATAATTTTCTGTCGAAGGGGGTTCGGTGAACGGTTCTTTTGCAATTCCTAATCTAGATTGTTTGATTTTGAGTCGGGGGTTTGTCGGAAACGATGTCTCTATCTCACATTTGAGGTAGTGGTATGGACTGCTTACACTTACCCTCCCAAGACCCCACTTGGTGGGAATATACTTGGTGGGAATATACTGGGTATGTTGTTGTTGTTGGGGTTTGGTGATTGTTGTATAGAGATGGCAACCAAAGGTGGAGATATGAACATTCAGCGCGATTTTGGGTTGTCGATAGGGCAATTTTTGTTTGGGAACTTAGGTAGGGAAGAAAGTGAAGAGTTAGAAGCTTGGAGTCACTCAATGATAAAATAATACTAATAGATTAACATATAACAAAATGATAAAAATTAAACTAAATTGATAATCAAAAGGTCACCATTACAAATGAGGCATAGATCACCTAAAACGTAAAATCTCTATACAATTATTAAGTCAAAATATTAAAGAATTGTGCAAGTGACAGATTGTTCACTAGAATGAATTGTACAATTGACAAATTGTTCACTAGAAGGGGGTTTATGGTATGCTAGGATGGCGTAAACCGTCTGAATAATAGAGACTATCATTCCGACTTGGTGGGAATATACTGGGTAGAGAAATATACATGTTTTAGCATGTTTTAGAATTTGATTACTAAATATACATGTTCAACCTTCATGTTTGTACTCCGATGGAGCAAAACAAGTCATATATTTTAGCATATGATTACAAAATATACATGTTCAACATTCATGTTTATACTTTAGTGGAGCAAAACAAGTCTCACATTTTAGCATATGATCGCAAAATATACATGTTCAACCTTCATGTTTATACACTCCGGTAGAGCAAAACAAGTCACATATTTTAGCATATGATTAAAAAGTATATACATGTTCAACCTTCATTGTTTATACTCCAGTAGAGCAAAACAAGTCACATATTCGAGCATAAGACCGTGTGTTCACAAGCGTATACAAACAACCATTTCACCTAAGGATCATCTTGTTCTCAATGACCCTCTATGCCATGTGACTTTAGAGTTAACGGGAGCTTATTTTCCAACGATGAAAATGGTTCATAAATAGTGTGATATAATATGTAGTTTTGATAGTATGATATAATATGTAGTTTTAAAAAAAATTGGTATCATAAATCTAGTGATAGAAGACTATCTAGCTTGGTTCGTCTATTAACTTAACCTTGAAGAAGAAGGTTCGGCATGCTTCGACTTATCTTTATTATCCGCTAAATTCATTCCTTTATCTGATATTTCATAAAGTAGATGGATAGAGTCAGTCGATCAGTAAAAAAAATAACAAGTGCTCCTGAAATGATTGATAGAAAATAAGACAACTATTCCATGCATTTATCTTATATACTTTAAATTTAATACAACATCGAACACAGTGAATGAAAACAACAACAAACAAAAAAAAATAGGTAGTATATTGTAACTTTGGGATTGTAATTGGGGTCGAACCTCCATATGTGTTGTTTGGGTGGTCAGGTCAAGCTTTATCTGGGCCAAGGCTGTAGGCCCAAGCAACTTCTTCCACACAAGACCACGTAATCTCTGATGCTCTGCGTCCAATTTTGCAATCTCTAAGTCATATGTTTGGGTGGTCAGGTCAAGTTTTATCTGGGCCAAGGCTGTAGGCCCAAGCAACTTCTTTTACACAAGACCACGTAATCTCCGACGCTCTGCTTCCAATTTTGCAATTTTCTTCACTCCCTCCAGGTGTTGCTTATTTGCAACTTCTGTAGACCGTACGCTCATATTTTTCTTCAACATCTCAATTTCTGCTTCAGCTTAAGCTTTTTCTTCACTGAGCTGTATCACCATGCTAGAACGCTCCTGCAAAGACCTTGAGAGTGCATAATTTTCTGCTGCAGACCTGAGTAGTTGTTGTTCCAGGTTAACTAATTTTGCTTCAAACTCATGCTTCATTTTGTCAAACTGTTTGGAAGCCTTCTCCCAACCTGTACAGAGAGATGTGAATAAAAGAATTCAGTACCAAGTTGCAAAACACATGTTGCAAGAAAAACACAAGCCAATAAGGAACATCACCTGAGACAGCTTCTTCAGCAACTTTAGCATATTGTTTTCCCAGGTTTTCCTTATTAGTCATTTCTGACTGTGCAGCATCCAACTTTTCATTCAAATCCTTGACTTCATCCTCTAAGCCACTCACTTGTTCCTCAAGAGACTTAACTTGATCTATCTGCCGCATGCACTCCTTCAGTGCACCATCCAGATGTGATGCCCTGTCTTCAGCAGTAAGCTTCAAAATAGTAACGGATTCCAGGTGATTTTTCAGTGTCGCGGCTTCTGACTCAGCCTTCTCCCAACTTGTAAAGAGAGATGTGAATAAAAGAATTCAGTACCAAGTTGCAAAACACAAGTTGCAAGAAAAACACAAGTCAATAAGGAACCTGAGACAGCTTCTTCACAACTTTAGCATATTGTTTTGCCAGGTTTTCCTTATTAGTCATTTCTGACTGTGCAGCAGCCAACTTAAGAGACTTAACTTGATCCTCCAATCCAGTCAAAGGTGAATAAGATTCAACGGAAATTTGCACATATTTAGGTTTCTTGATTTCCTGTTTATCCTTAAATATATCTGTCGCATGCACTCCTTCAGTGCAGTAGTAAAATAGAAATAGAAAGAAATCCCAACACAGCAAAATATGCAACATGTTTTCCATAACTTTTTGTATTGAAAGTAACTAATGCTTTGTTTAAGAGAGTAGTACTGGTAATTGTAAAACTTAAGAACTTGTGAACTTAAGAGCTTGTGAACTATTGTTTATATAGGTTGAGTATTGTAAAACTAAACCAACATTAAAATGGTAAAAAAATATCTCAGTAAAAGAATTTCTCTTACTGAATCAATCATATACCAATTAAAAAGGAAAGTCAATATTTGTAAAAGTCATTCACAATATTGTTTTCCTTAGGCCAAATCCAATAAATAAAAAATATCAAGACTGTCATGATTATAAACTAGATTCCCATAATACTGAAAGTTACCTTATATATACGTAAGTGCCATGTTGTGGAATATTTCGTAGAAGGAAGGTAAATTAATAGTAACATGTTAGCATCAATCACTAATCAATTAAGAGATCGATAATCAATTAGGGTCAATTAGGGATGAGAAAATTTGTTCAATTTACCATAAATAAATTATGAGCAATTAATTTTATAAAATAATCCCTAATGATTTTTGTACCTAATTCAAATCATCAATTGTACAAAAATTAGTCCACGATGTAATTCAAGAAACGTGATACACAATCAGATGTTCTTTACCAAAATCTTATTCAAATTATCACAAGATCAATCCAACCATAAAAATATAATACGCAGTCAAATAGCCAAGAAATTTGTCAACTAATTCAAAGAAGATGGATAATTTCAAAATTCAGAATTAGCAAACTATGACAAAATTGATCATTATTAAAATTTAGATTTTTCATATCTAGTAGTCTTAAAACATAAGCACACAAAATGTCAAAGAATCGGATGAAATAAATCATTCATGCATTGTTAATTCAGAGTCCGAAATCTGTTAACGAAGGGGAAAAGAGATTTAAAGTAAACACAAACATTTAAATATTTAGGCAAACTTGTGGATGGGTTTTTCATCTCTTTTTTGACAAACGAATCAACGGCACAGAGAAGGTTGGTGGCGGGAGGACGACGGAGATGACCTGGGGCGGCGATGGTTAGTTCACGGAGGAGGTTGGAGAGTAGGGGGATCTTGTGGCAATGTTGGAGTGGCGTTGGCGTGCTGGTTCATCGCCGGAAAGGGGAAAATGGAGGGAGAGATGGTGATGGCGGCTGAGGGGCTGGCGGCGCGGCGCTGGCAGCGGCGAGGGCGAACGGTAGGAGGCAGTGGTAAATCTGGTATCGCCGGAGTAAGCGTTGGCGGCGCAAATAGAGCGCGGTGGGAAAGCTATTGGAGAAGGGGGTCTCGGTGGCGCTGCTCCGCCGATCAGCGGCGGCAGCCATGGGAAAGAGAGGTTAGATAGAGAGAGAAGAGCAGTTGTTGTTTGGTTTTGGAATTAGGATTAGGTTTTTGGATTAAAAAGGAAAGAAAGGTGTATCAGATCTCAGTTGTTGGATCCGTTTATGATCAACGACTGAGATCTAAAAATTGAAAATTTGGAATTGAGTTTCAAAAATGGCTAGAATTGTAAGAAATTGGACAAAATTAAGTTAAAAGGTGAATAAATTTAGGCAAAATGAATTAAATTAGGCTGTTACTTAAATTAAAATAGCGATAATAGTATATAATAATAATAATTAAATAATACATAGCAATATTAAATAAAAAGTAATAAATAATAATAAATAATAATAATAATAATTAAATAATAAATAATAATAATTAATAATAAATAATTTAATAAAATAAATAATGCTAAATAATGGAAAACTAGATATTGTGTTTGCAAAAATGTGGATGTGCACAACTATGTGGAAAATAATTTAATAAATATTAATAAAAATTACATAAAATGCTGAATTTGAGTTTAAAAATTATGACAAAGATACTAAAAGCTAAGAAATAATTTATGCATTTCCTTTAATTATAAATGTGACACGTTAGTATGTACTCAATGTAAGAATAATATTTTAAAATATTGATAATTAAAATTAAATAATTTTGATATAATAACAGCCTAAAAGTGATATCGGGAGGTCAAAATTGGGTGTCAACAGAGTCGCCACCTAACTTTCAACAAAAAATAGGAAACCTAATTATTTATTAACAAGTACTCCCTCCGTTTAAAAAGAAATGACTTACTTTCCTTTTTAGTTTATTTAAAAAAGAATGACCTCTTTCATTTTTTGGCAATACTTTAATTTAAACTTTCCAAATGGCATGTTTATGACCACAAGATTAAAGGGAATTTTGATACATTTGACACTACATTAATTTAAGGCTACAAGATTCAAAAATTTTCTTTATTTTCTTAAACTTTGTGCCAAATCAAAGTAGGTAATTCTTTTCGAAACGGAGGGAGTATGACAAAACCAATTTAGATTATAGGTAAGGATTGAAATTATTGCGAATGGAAGGGGTTAGACACCCTTTAGAATTTACAAATATAATTCCCGGCCATACTTAAGTTTATTATAAAAAGAAAAAAGAAAAAAGATAAAAAATCAATGCATGCAAATATAAATATAAAATATATATTAGAATAATATAACGCGTATGCTATCGTAAAATACATATATAAGGAAAATATATAAATATGTATGTAAAGACAAAATTGAATAAAGAAAAATTATTTTAAGAAAAAAAATCTACATAATATCCATTAATGTAAAAAAGTGAATTATTTGATTAAGCATATTTTAATATAACTAGTAATGACCTAAATTTGCCTAAAGTGTGATGAGAATAGTGTGAAAAATAAAAAATATCAGAAAAATTATATTAAAGAAAAATCTATGCAATATCTGTCAATGTATAAGTATGAATTAATTGAGTAAGTATCTAAATTAATTTAATTTTTTAATATAAATATTAACGACCTATATTTGCCTAAACACGTGATGAACATTTGTAAAAAGCATTCCCAACCTGGATAAACACTTGTAAATAAAAATGTTTGTAACAAATAAATAATTATCAAAATAAATTAAAAATATTTGTGTGCTTATATTTATAAAAATATATAATTTTTTGAAAGGTGGGCTCAAATTAGATTTTAAATACGACATACGAAGTGGTTGCTGATTTATTAGTCGTCCTAACTCGTGTTGCCAAGATACGAATCATAAAACTTTTACGTTATAAAAATTTCGTCATTGCCCAAATTTATTTATTTTATTATGTATTTATATATATAATATACGTCTTTTTATTTGTATAGGCCTCAAAAATTGATGAAAAATTTTTCATTGGCCACAAAGGGAGATAACAAATGACTCAAAAATAACCCTAACATTGTCTATTTATATTAGTCCACAATGGGAGATAGCAAATGACCGTCCTAAAGAGTGTAATTTGCAAACAGTATCACACGTAATAAAAGAGTGTAATCAAATAATTTTTTTATGAAGCAATCTAACTAAACATGATTTGACAATCCCCATTATTTAATTAATCTACACTTCCACTTTGTTGTAAAACAGTATTTTGCCTCATTAATCATGTTGTAAATTTTCATAACTAGATTTGGTGAAGTTGCTTATTTAATAATCTTCATTTAAACATAACTAAGAATGAAATAATTAATTAAACCAGAAGAACTAATACCCTATAGGCAATGCACCAACAAATAAAATTTGTTTGCAATACCTTATTTAGCCCTATCTTCGTAATTGTCAACACAAATTAGTACAGTACTAAAATTTTGGTTTCTTAATTAGTTATTCCCATTTAAACATTAACTAAAAGACAAAACTAAACCACAAGAATTAATACCTAATATGTAATGCACCTTCAAATACCTTATTTTAGCCTTATCATGTACACTAAAAAATAAATTCTAAAATGTTGGTTGCTTAATTGATATTCAATCATATCAATACCGTTCAATCTTAAATAGAAATATTATAATGTTTTCATAAAATTAAATAAAAAAGGGTGTAAAACAGAAAATTAATTCTATTTTCGGGGGTGTAAATTATATTTTGAGGAAATGTAGGGTGTAATAAAGAGGACAAATGTGTCGTTTTCAAGTAATTAAAAGAGTCATTTTTGACAAGTTGATAAAAATAAGTATTAAACATGTGCAATGGATACAGTACACTAGTAATTGTCACTCACACATGAATACAATTTGATCCTTCTATGGGAAAAAGTGAGGATTTACATTTGATGCTTCTTTTTAAGCATTTATTTTGGTCCACAAATATTATGTTTTCTCTGTTTATTTTTATTTATTTATATTTGAAAACTTGATATTTTTACTAGAGCATCCTTCGTTATTATAAGTCATTTCATCTCACTAACTATTAGGTGAATTGAAAATAAAAGAGAGTTATTAGGTATACTAAAAACTTCTGCTATGTGCAAAATTGAAAGAAAAAATAAATAAAAATTTAGTGTACGCAATCTTGTTATGCATGTCTGTAAAAAACTGTTCTCACAACTTGAATCGATGACTTAATAATATGGTAAAAGTGATTTTTTTTACTATAGTAAAAATTTTTTACTATAGTAAAAAATAAAGGTGGATAGAGGTAGTACTATATTCGTTTGTCTCAAATTGTCTATCATTATTACTAAAAATAGTTATTGTTTCAAGAAAATACCAAATATGTTAGGATATAAATAAAGGTTAAATTTTGAAAATATTTTTTCCAGTTAATATTTTTTTATAGTCGTGTAAAAAAATGCATGATATTTTATTGACTTTTGAAGAACGCACAATATTATAAAATTATAATTCTATCGGTTAATCAGCATTCCTTCCAATAAAACATTTATAAAATTTTAATATTTTCACAAACATATTTATCGTATAATTTTATTTTTTTAAAGGAAGAAGTGATGGGCTATGTAATATTTACAGCCTTTAGAAATATTCTAAACTGTAAAAATAACCACTATATTTTGTAGAATTATGAAATATATCAAAATCTACCTTAGAAACCCATACAAGTAGATATTTCAATATTTTAAAAGATTCTTCAAAAGATAAGTCAATTTCTTTAACTTTCTAATAGTCGAAATTTAGTAATCCAACCAATATACATTCCTTCAAACAAGTCTTATTTCACAAAAAATACCTATCAACAACAATTTTCTCAATGTTAGTGTTCAAATTTGAAACTTTTAGTTAATAATGAATAAATATTATCGAACCCACCACATATTTACCGGTGATATTCCAAACCAAATAAACATTTATATATGTAGACAAATATTGAGGTAGTGGTAAGAATCACGTATACTTCAGACCTTATTTGCGATAGAGACATGTTTTTCTTCTTTCTATTGATAGTGTGCAGACAGGTTTATTTTAGTATAATGTCCTCTTTTGTATTGTTAACGACAATAGGTAATGGTTTATTCATAATAAGTTCTGCAGTGGTGAAGGTAAGTAGGTAACTTATTAAAGCACTATGATGGTGGTTTATTTTAGTTTAATGGTGCGCCTTCTTCTAATTTAGAGCATTCTTTGCCCTAAGCATTTTAATGAATTAATAGAGTATTTGAAACTTGAATCATCCCTTCGTTGCTAGTTGCACACCAAATGGAAACTTCCTATGGTGATGTCTTAAATAAACGTGTCTTTTAAGTTCAGTGTTCTTGTGTAATAGTGCCATCGCTTGGGTAAAGGTGTTTCTGTTTAAGAATTTTAAATCATTTGTATATCTGTTGGGTTTTCCAGACCTGTTGTTCCATATATACTTTCAGGATGTCGTAAGTAAGACGTTTGCAGGTTCAACAAAAGTTTGTACACAAGACATTTCATGATCTCAGTGGGAAACAAGTGGAAGTAAAGTGTGCTCTTCCAAGAGATGATAGTTCTGGTGGATTTGGTGGTCGTTCCACGGGCAATGGTGGTAGTGGTATGGGTGGTGGAAGTTACCAGGGGTATGGTGCATCTGGTGACAATCCCAGTTCTTTTGACAGAATGGATCCAACAGATACATGCAGTCACGAAACACTGTAGGTGGCTATCACCCTTATGGTTCCTCCGGATATGGTACACCGGGTTATGGTCATGGATCGTACAATAATGGCATGGGTTATGGTGGTTATGGAAGTTACGGTGGAGCCAATCCTGGATATGGGGCTGTCAATCCTGGATATGGTGGTCCAGCAGTTGTTGCAGCCTTCGAAAATCCAAATGTGCAAGGTGCTAGTTATGGTAGCGGTTAAGATGGTAGATCGAGAAGCTCATGGGGTTCTCAGGGTCCTTCTGGATATGGGAACATGGGCTATGGTAATACATCATGGGGTGCTTCCAGTGCTGGTGGTGGAGGTGGACCCGCTAATGGAGGATCTGTTATTGGTCAGTATCCAGCTTGAGCCACGGGTTATGGAAATCAAGGTTATGGCTATGGTGGATATGGTGGAGGTGATAGTGCTTATGGAAATCCAGTTGGTGGATGTGGTGCATCGGGAGACATACAATCAGGCGGTGGGGTTTACATGGGCAGTGGCTATGGCGATGCTAGTGGAAATTCACAAGGTTCAGGTAATTATGGTGCTCATCAAAATGGACCTATGGTGGCCAAGTTGGATATAGTGGTGGCTATGGTGGTGCTCCAAGTCGGCAGGCTAAACAACACTGATCACAGTGCTTGATTTCATCTGAGAACTTACCTATTGCTGGAGGGGAACTTCACTTTCACGCTGCTGGTTTCGTTCCCTATACAATTTACTCTTGCAAGCATTACGCGCTCAATGGGATCGGTTGGATTGCTTGAATTTTAGTTTTTTGCAGTTCTTATTCTAGTTTTCTATAAGTAATGTCAGTAGTATTGCCTATTTCGTAATATTTTCTGTTTAACTGTCATTTTAGTTTTGCTTGCGTATGGTTATTTTTACTAGCTATCTAATGCATCTCCTCTCGTAGCCTGTTATGTCAAAGCTTATGTGAGTTAGCTTTTGATTGTGTTGTTCGGTTTTGAATATAGTTCCGTAACCCGTTTGTGCCTTCCCAAGCAGGATACTTGATGCTAGTTTCTCCTCACTATAAAAAAATGAATTCTTTTGGTTTCCCATTTGACTTGCATTGGACAAAGAAGTTTTCGTGATGCTTCTTGTTGGTAGTGCAACTGTAGCCGATATAGGTAGCAATAGCAGTAGTGGTAGTTATGTTTTGAGAATGACATAATCATTTTCCTCTGTATTTGACCTTGTTTTGCACAGGAGGAGATGCCCGAGTACTAACATCTGATTACATCCCACTCTGTCAAATCCGACCTTGGTGCTGGGGATTGTGTTTAGTACGCACAAGTACTTACCGTGAAATTTGGCTCATGGTGCATTTCCTGAAACTGGTCATGGTGAAGTGGGGTGAAGACTAACAACAGTCATCGTATGGTATGTGTTGCCAACAGCTGGTGTTTAGTTGTACTAGTGATTTTGTATATGGAAAGGTAGACTAGAATATGGCCATGTTTTCGAGGTACTTGGCAATTTAACTCGCAAACAAGTTCTTTAGTTTTTGGCAGTTTTCGCTTATAAAAGGATGCTTTTCTGGAGATGGATTACAGAATAACATGGTTTAGGCTACCTCACTAGTTTAGAATGATTAAGCTTTATTTTTCTTGCTTACACCAATTTAACAGTAGAATAGCTTAGAACTTACTTACTGTCTTTCGTCTAATTAGGAATTGTTTGTGCACTGACTGTGGTAGTTGAGCTTATTGCTTTTCTACTTTTTTCTGGGGTGTCTAACTCCTGTTCTCCCTTTGAGTAGGGTGTTTTTCCTTAGACTTGACGAAAGATTCACGTTTCGTCTGGCTTTCATTAACAATGCTGAAACATTTTTGGGTTCTTTTGCTTTGATGTATTTTCTTTAGTCTCAAGTAGTGAATGACCTTTCACTGGATTTTCCAAATATAAGACTATGCTTAGTGAAGTTCTACCGCATTTCGCCAACCAAGGATATCATATAGCTAAGGTACAGACACTTTGAGTTGCTGATTCTATAATTGTTAAACTGCAGAATCATTGTTTCTATTGGGAATGCATGACTCTTCTCATTTCATTGTTTCTATGTTTGGATAACTAAGGAAAGTAAGTGAATACTGTTGTGAACCAAGCTAACTCTATTGAGCCAATTAATATGTTGGAGAGGGGGTTCAAAATTTGTAGAAAAACTTATCAAAAGGAGCTCGACATCTATTATATATACATATAATATGATTTTAGTAATGTATAAATAGTATAATTTTCTGCTGAAGAGGGTTCGATGAACGGTTCTCTTGCAATTCCTTATCTAGATTGTTTGATTTTGAGCCGTGGGTTTGTCGGAAACAACGTCTCTATCTCACATTTGAGGTAGTGGTATCGACTGCTTACACTTACCCTCCTAACACCCCACTTGGTGAAAATATACGGTGAACCCACATCCATTACACATGTTGGGTCCGCCCCCGTGTAGAGAGGTGATTGTTGTATAGAGATGGCAACCAAAGGTGGAGATGTGAACATTCAGCGCGCTTTTGGGTTGTAGATGAGGCAGTTTTTATTTGGGAACTAAGGTAGGGAAGAAAGTGAAGAGTTAGAAGCTTGGAGTCACTCAATGATAAAATAATACTAATAGATTAACATATTACAAAATGATAAAAATTAAACTAAATTGATTTCATAATTTCTCATTTTTTTCAATTAATAATATAGGATTTTTATTCATATACCCAACATTTGTATTTCATAATTTTTTTAGTTACATTGTACAAAACTTTGCATATCATATAAGTACAATATTTAGTTATTAATATACATTCCCAGTTAAATAGAACATGTATAAATCATGAGTTAATTTGTACTAATATTTTATACGTTGTAGAAAATGAAATAACCAAACAACTGCACATAATTAAAACCAACAACTAAACAACCCTTGCTTGTGTTTACTAGTATTACTTACCATATTTCTTATTCATTTAAATTTACTTGTCCTCACTTATGGAAAATCTATTTGATTAACTTCTAAAATTAAATTATATTAGATCTATTTAAGTGACACATAAATTGAAACTAAAGAAAGAAAGTAATCTATATTGAAACTTCAATGATTTCAACCTCAAATTTGTAAGTTTATATTTACAATATTTTTTTTATTGTTTTTTAAAGAAAAGGGATTATGATCTTTTTGTCTGTTTGGGCTAGTGCCTAGTGGGTATTGGATATATTAGGGTGCACCATTCTCATTGAGTAGTACTGCACTGAATTGACATGTGGAGACCACCAATTACACCCTTTCACTTGACCAAATTATTTTCCTTTTAAATTTTTATTTTGATAGTGTGATATAATATGTAGTTTTAAAAAAAATTGTTATCATAAATCTAGTGATAGAAGACTATCTAGCTTGGTTCGTCTATTAACTTGGCCTTTGAAGAAGAAGGTTCGGCATGCTTCGACTTATCTTTATTATCAGCTAAATTCATTCCTTTCTTTGATATTTCATAAAGTAGATGGATAGAGTCAGTTGATCAGTAAAAAAAAATAACAAGTGCTCCTGAAATGATTAATAGAAAATAAGACAACTATTCCATGCATTTATCTTATATACTTTAAATTTAATACAACATCGAACCAAGTGAATGAAAACAACAAAAAACAAAAAAAAATAGGTAGTATATTGTAACTTTGGGATTGTAATTGGGGTCGAAGCTCCAAATATGTTGTTTGGGTGGTCAGGTCAAGCTTCATCCACACAAGACCACGCAATATCTGACGCTCTGCGTCCAATTTTTCTTCACTCCCTCCAGGTCGTCATATGTTTGGGTGGTCAGGTCAAGCTTCATCTGGGCCAAGGCTGTAGGCCCAAGCAACTTCTTCCACACAAGACCACTTAATCTCCGACGCTCTGCGTCCAATTTTGCAATTTTCTTCACTCCCTCCAGGTGTTGCTTGTTTGCAACTTCCGCAGACCGTACGTTCATATTTTTCTTCAACATCTCAATTTCTGCTTCAACTTGGGCTTTTTCTTCACTGAGTTGTATCACCATGCTAGAACACTCCTGCAAAGACCTTTAGGAACTTACCTGCAAGCAGTAGTAAAATAAAAATAGTAAGAAAGCAAAACACAGCAAAATATGCAAGATGTTTTCCATAACTTTTTGTATTGAAAGTAACTAATGCTTTGTTTAAGAGAGTAGTAGTGGTAATTGTAAAACTTAAGAAGAACTTGTGAACTTAAGAGCTTGAAGAATTGTTTATATAGGCTGAGTATTGTAAAACTAAACCAACATAAAAATGGTAAAAAAATATCTCAGTAGAGAATTTCTCGTACTGAATCAATCATATACCAATTAAAATAGAAAGTCAATATTTGTAAAATTCATTCACAATATTTTTTTCCTTAGGCCAAATCCAATAAATAAAAAATATCAAGACTGTCATGATTAAAAACTAGATTCCTATAATTCTGAAAGTTACCTTATATATAAGTGAGTGCCATGTTGTCGCATATTCCATAGAAGGTAGGTAAATTAATAGTAACATGTTAGCATTAATCACTAATCAATTAAGAGATCGATAATCAATTAGGGTCAATTAGGGTTGAGAAAATTTGTTCAATTTACCATAAATAAATTATGAGTAATTAATTTTGTAAAATAATCCCTAATTATTTTTGTACCTAATTCAAATCATCAATTGTACAAAAATTAGTCCACGATGTAATTCAAGAAACGTGATATACAATCAGATGTTCTTTACCAAAATCTTATTCAAATTATCACAAGATCAATCCAACCATAAAAATATAATACGCAGTCAAATAGCCGAGAAATTTGTCAACTAATTCAAAGAAGATGGATAATTTCAAAATTCAGAATTAGCAAACTATGACAAAATTGATAATTATTAAAATTTAGATTTTTCATATCTAGTAGTCTTAAAACATAAGCACACAAAATGTCAAAGAATCGGATGAAATAAATCATTCATGCATTGTTAATTCAGAGTCCGAAATCTGTTAAAGAAGGGGAAAAGAGATTAAAATTAAACACAAACATTTAAATATTTAGGCAAACCTGTGGATGGATTTTTCATCTCTTTTTTTACAAACGGATCAACGGCACGGAGAAGGTTGGTGGCGGGTGGACGACGGAGATGACCTGGGGCGGCGACGGTTGGTTCACAGAAGAGGTTGGAGAGCAGGGGGTCTCATGGCAATGTTGGAGCGGCGTTGGCATGTTGGTTCATCGCCGAAAAGGGGAAAATAGAGGGAGAGATGGTGATGGAGGCTGAGGGGCTTGCAGCGCGGCGCTGGCAGCGGCGAGGACGAACGGCAGGAGGCAGTGGTAGATCTGGTATCGCCGGAGTAGGCGTTGGCGGCACGGCGAGGACGAACGGCAGGAGGCAATGGTAGATCTGGTATCGCCGGAGTAGGCGTTGGCAGCGCGGCGCTGGCAGCGGCGCGGACGAACGGCAGGAGGCAGTGGTAGATCTGGTATCACCGGAGTAGGCGTTGGCGGCGCATATAGAGTGCGGTGGGAAAGCTATTGGAGAAGGGGGTCTCGGTGGCGCTGCTCCGCCGATCAGCGGCGACAGCCATGGGAAAGAGAGGTTAGATAGAGAGAGAAGGAGCGGCTGTTGTTTGATTTTGGAATTAGGGTTAAATTGTTAGATTAAAAAGGAAAGAAAAGTGTATTAGATCTCAGTCGTTGGATCCGTTCAGGATCAACAACTGAGATCTATAAATTAAAAATTTGGAATTGAGTTTCAAAAATGGCTAAAATTGTAAGAAATTGGACAAAATTAAGTTAAAAGGTGAATAAATTTAGGTAAAATGAATTAAATTAGGCAGATTTAAATTAAAATAGGGATAATAGTATATAAGAATAATAATTAAATAATAAATAACAATATTAAATAATAAATAATAATAATAATTAATAATAAATAATTTAATAAAATAAATAATGCTAAATAATGGAAAACTAGATATTGTGTTTGCAAAAATGTGGATGTGCATAACTACGTGGAAAATAATTTAATAAAAATTACATCAAATGCTGAATTTGAGTTTAAAAATTATGACAATGATACTAAAATCTAAGAAATAATTTATGCATTTCCTTTAGTTATAAATGCGACACGTTAGTATGTACTCAATGTAAGAATAATATTTAAAAATATTGATAATTAAAATTAAATAATTTTGATATAATAACAGCCTAAAAGTGATATTGGGAGGTCAAAATTGGGTGTCAACACAGTCGCCACCTAATTTTCAAGAAAAAGTAGGAAACCTATTTATTTATAAACAAGTACTCCCTCCGTTTAAAAAGAAATGACTTACTTTCCTTTTTAGTTCGTTTAAAAAAGAATGACCCCTTTCATTTTTGGCAATACTTTAATTTAAACTTTCCAAATGGCATGTTTATGACCATAAGATTAAAGGGCATTTTGATACATTTGACACTACTTTAATTTAAGGCTACAAGATTCACAAATTTTCTTTATTTTCTTAAACTTTGTGTCAAATCAAAGTAGGTAATTCTTTTCAAAACGGAGGGAGTATGACAAAACCAATTTAGATTCTAGGTAATGATTCAAATTATTGTGAAATGAAGGGGTTAGACACCCTTCAGAATCTACAAATATGGTTCCCGGTCAGACTTAAGTTTATTAAAAAAAAGGAAAAAGAAAAAAGAAAAAAAATCAATGCATGCAAATACAAATATAAAATATATATTAAAATAATATAATGCATATGGTACAGTAAAATATATATAAGTAAAATATATAAATACGTACGTAAAGACAAAATTGAATAAAGAAAAATTATTTTAAGAAAAAATTCTACATAATATCCATTAATGTAAAAAAGTGAATTAATTGATTAAGTATCTAAATCAATTTTAATATAACTATTAATGACCTAAATTTGCCTAAAGTGTGATGAGAATAGCGTGAAAAATAAAAAATATCATAAAAATTATATTAAAGAAAAAACTATGCAATATCTTTCAATATATAAGTATGAATTAATAGAGTAAGTATCTAAATTAATTTAATTTTTTAATATAAATATTAATGTCCGATATTTGCCTAAACACGTGATGAACATTTGTAAAAAGTATTTCCGTCCAATGCCCCTAAAAATAAATTGTACAAGTGTAAAAATATAAAAAATGCAAACACAAAATATAAACTCTTCGTTAAATGTCACTCCCGTCAAGTATTCCCAACCTGGATAAACACTTGTAAATAAAAATGTTTGTAACAAATAAATAATTATCAAAATAAATTGAAAATATTTGTCTGCTTATATGTATAAAAATAAATAAGTTTTTAAAAGGTGGGCTCAGATTAGATTTTAAATACGACATACGAAGTGGTTGCTGATTTATTAGTTGTCCTACCTCGTGTTGCCAAGATACGAATCATAAAACTTTTACGTTATAAAAATTTCGTCATTGCCCAAATTTATTTATTTTATTACATATTTATATATATAATATATGTCTTTTTGTTTGTACAGGCCTAAAAAATTGATGAAAAATTTCTTCATTGGCCATAAAGGGAGATAACAAATGACTCAAAAATAACCCTAACACTGTCTATTTATATTAGTTCACAAAGGGAGATAACAAATAACCATCCTAAAGAGTGTAACTTGCAAATAGTATCACGCATAATTAAAGAGTGTAATCAAATAATTTTTTTATGAAGCAATCTAACTAAACATGATTTGACAATCCCCATTATTTAATTAATCTACACTTCCACTTTGTTATAAAACGGTATCTTGCCTCATTAATCATGTTGTAAATTTTCATAACTAGATTTAGTGAAGTTGCTTATTTAATAATCTTCATTTAAACATAACTAAGAATCAAATAATTAATTAAACCAGAAGAACTAATACCCTGTATGCAATGCACCAACAAATTAGATTTGTTTGCAATACCTTATTTAGCCCTATCTTCGTAATTTTCAACACAAATTAATACAGTACTAAAATTTTGGTTGCTTAATTAGTTATTCCCATTTAAACATTAACTAAGAGACAAAACCAAACCACAAGAATTAATACCCAATATGTAATGCACCAACAAATACCTTATTTTAGCCTTATCATGTATGCTAAAAAATAAATTCTAAAATGTTTGTTGCTTAATTGATATTCAATCATATCAATACCGTTCAATCTTAAATAGGAATATTATAAGGTTTTCATAAAATTAAATACAAAAAGGGTGTAAAACAGAAAATTAATTCTATTTTGGGGGGTGTAAATTATATTTTGAGGAAATGTAGGGTGTAATAAAGAGGACACATGTGTCGTTTTCTAGTAATTAAAAGGGTTATTTTCGACAAGTTGATAAAAATAAGTATTAAATATGTGCAATGGATACAGTACACTAGTAATTGTCACTCACACATGAATGCAATTTGATCCTTCTATGGGAAAAAGTGAGGATTTACATGTGGTGCTTCTTTTTAAGCATTTATTTTGGTCCACAAATATTATGTTTTGTCCATTTATTTTTATTTATTTATATTTGAAAACTTGATATTTTTACTAGAGCATCCTTCGCTATTATAAGTCATTTCATCTCACTAACTATTAGGTGAATTGAAAATAAAAGAGAGTTATTGGGTATACTAAAACTTCTGTTATGTGCAAAATTGAAAGAAAAAATCAATAAGAATTTAGTATACGCAATGTTGTTATGCATGTCTGTAAAAACCTGTTCTCACAACTTGAATCGATGACTTAATAATATGGTAAAAGTGATTTTTTTTACCATAGTAAAAAATAAAGGTGGATAGAGGTAGTACTATATTCGTTTGTCTCAAATTATCTATCATTATTACTAAAAATAGTTATTGTTTCAAGAAAATACCAAATATGTTAGCATATAAATAAAGGTTAAATTTTGAAAATATTTTTTCCAGTTAATATTTTTTCCAGTCAATATTATAAAATTACAATTCTATCGGTTAATCAGCATTCCTTCCAATAAAACATTTGTAAAATTTTAATATTTTCACAAACACATTTATCATATAATTTTATTTGTTTAAAGGAATAAGTGATGGGCTATGTACTATTTACAGCCTTTAGAAATATTCTAAACTTTAAAAATAACAACTATATTTTGTAGAATTATGAAATATATCAAAATCTACCTTAGAAACCTATACAAGTAGATATTTCAATATTTTAAAAGATTCTTAAAAAGATAAGTCAATTTCTTTAACTTTCTAATAGTCGAAATTTAGTAATCCAACCAATATACATTCCTTCAAACAAGTCTTATTTCACGAAAAATACCTATCAACAACAATTTTCTCAATGTTAGTGTTCAAATTTGAAACTTTTAGTTAATGATGAAAAAATATTATAGAACCCACCACATATTTACCGGTGATATTCCAAACCAAATAAACATTTATATATGTAGACAGATACTGAGGTAGTGGTAAGATTCACGTATAATTCAGACCTTATTTGTGATAGAGTTATGTTTTTCTTCTTTCTGTTGATAGTGTGCAGACAGGTTTATTTTAGTCTAATGTCCTCTTTTGTAGTGTTAACGACAATAGGTAATGGTTTATTCACAATGAGTTCTGCAGTGGTGAAGGTAAGTAGGTAACTGATTAAAGCACTATGATGGTGGTTTATTTTAGTTTAATGGTGCGCCCTCTTCTAATTTAGAGCATTGTTTGCCCTAAACATTTTAATGACTTAATAGAGTATTTGAAACTTGAATCATCCCTTCGTTTCTAGTTGCACACTAAATGGAAACTTCCTGTGGTGATGTCTTAAATAAACATGTCTTTTAAGTTCAGTGTTCTTGTGTAATAGTGCCATCACTTGGGTAAAGGTGCTTCTGTTTAAGAATTTTAAATCATTTGTATATCTGTTGGGTTTTCTATGCCTGTTGTTCCATATATACTTTCAGGATATCGTAATTAAGACGCTTGCAGGTTCAACAAAAGTTTAGTACACAAGACATTTCATGATCTCAGTGGGAAACAAGTGGAAGTAAAGCGTGCTCTTCCAAGAGATAGTAGTTCTAGTGGTTTTGGTGGTCATTCCACAGGAAACGGTGGTAGTGGTATGGGTGGTGGAAGTTACCAGGGGTATGGTGCATCTGGTGACATTCCCAGTTCTTATGACAGAATGGATACCAATAGATACATGCAGTCACAAAACACTGTAGGTGGCTATCCACCTTATGGTTCCTCCGGATATGGTACACTGGGTTATGGTTATGGATCGTCCAACAATGTCATGGGTTATGGTGCTTATCGAAGTTACGGTGGAGCCAATCCTGGCTATGGGGCTGTCAATCCTAGATATGGTGGTCCAGCAGTTGTTGCAGCCTTCGAAAATCCAAATGTGCCTGGTGCTAGTTATAGTAGCGGTCAAGCTGGTGGATCGAGAAACTCGTGGGGTTCTCAGGGTCCTTTTGGATATGGTAACATGGGCTATGGTAATGCATCATGGGGTACTTCAAGTGCTGGTGGTGGAGGTGGACCCGCTAATGGAGAATCTATTGTTGGTCAGTCTTCAGCTAGAGCCACGGGTTATGCAAATCAAGGTTATGGCTATGGTGGATATGGTGGAGGTGATGGTGCTTATGGAAATCCAGTTGGTTGAGGTGGTGCATCGGGAGACATGCAATCAGGTGGTGGGGGTTACATCGGTAGTGCCTATGGCAATGCTAGTGGAAATTCACAAGGTTCGGGGAATTATGGTGCTCAGCAAAATGGACCTCATGGTGGCCAAGTTGGATATGGTGGTGGCTATGATGGTGCTCCTAGTCGACAGGCTCAGCAACACTGATCACAGTGCTTGATTTCATCTGAGAACTTACCTATTGCTGGAGGGGAACTTCACTTTCACGCTACTGGTTTCGTTCCACATACAATTTACTCTTGCAAGCATTACGCGCTCAATGGGATTGGTTGGATTGCTTGAATTTTAGTTTTTTGCAGTTCTTATTCTAGTTTACTATAAGTAATGTCAGTAGTAATGCCTATTTCATAATATTTTCTGTTTAACTGTCATTTTAATTTGGCTTGCGTATGGTTATTTTTACTAGCTATCTAATGTATCTCCTCTCGTAGCCTGTTATGTCAAAGCTTATGTGAGTTAGCTTTTGATTGTGTAGTTCGGATTTAAATATAGTTCCGTAAACCGTTTGTTCCTTCCCAAGCAGGATACTTGATGTTAGTTTCTCCTCACTATAAAAAAATGAATTCTTTTGGTTTCCCATTTGACTTGCGTTAGACAAAGTAGTTTTCGTGATGCTTCTTGTTGGTAGTGCAGCTGTAGATGATATGGGTAGCAATAGCAGTAGTGGTAGTTAAGTTTTGAGAATGACATAATCATTTTCCTCTGTATTTGACCTTGTGTTGCACAGGAGGAGATGCCCGAGTACTAACATCTGATGACATCCCACTCTGTCAAATCCGACCTTGGTGCTGGGGATTGTGTTCAGTGCGCACAAGTACTTACCGTGGAATTTGGCTCATGGTGCATTTCCTGAAACTGGTCATGGTGAAGCGGGGTGAAGACTAATAGCAGTCATCGTATGGTATGTGTTGCCAATAGCTGGTGTTTAGTTGTACTAGTGATTTTGTATATGGAAAGGTAGACTAGAATATGGCCATGTTTTTGAGGTACTTGGCAATTTAACTCGCAAACAAGTTCTTTAGTTTTGGCGGTTTTCGCTTATAAAAGGATGCTTTTCTGGAGATAGATTACAGAATAACATGGATTAGGCTACCTCACTTGTTTAGAATGATTAAGCTTTATTTTTCTTGTTTACACCAATTTAACAGTAGAATAGCTTAGAACTGACTTACTGTCTTTCGTCTAATTAGGAATTGTCTGTACACTGACTGTGGTAGTTGAGCTTATTACTTTTCTACTTTTTTCTGGGGTGTCTCTAACTCCTGTTGTCCCTTTGAGTAGGGTGTTTTTCCATAGAATTGACGAAAGATTCACGTTTCCCCTGGCTTTCATTAACAATACTGAAACATTTTTGGGTTCTTTTGCTTTGATGTATGTTCTTTAGTCTCAAGTAGTGAATGACCTTTCACTAGATTTTCCAAGTAAAAGACAATGCTTAGTGAAGTTCTACCGCGTTTCGCCAACCAAGGATATCATATAGCTAAGGCACAGACACTTTGAGTTGCTGGTTCTATAATGGTTAAACTGCAGAATCATTGTTTCTTTTGGGAATGCATGACTCTTGTCATTTCATTATTTCTATGTTTGGATAACTAAGGAAAGTAAGTGAATACTGTTGTGAACCAAGCTAACTCTATTGGGCCAATTAATATGTTGGAGAGGGGGTTCAAAATTTGAAGAAAAACTTATTGAAAGGAGCTTGACATCTATTATATATACATATAATATGATTTTAGTAATGTATAAATAGTATAATTTTCCGCTGAAGGGGGTTCGGTGAATGGTTCTTTTGCAATTCCTTATCTAGATTGTTTGATTTTGAGCCGGGGGTTTGTCGGAAACAACGTCTCTATCTCACATTTGAGGTAGTGGTATGGACTGCTTACACTTACCCTCCCAAGACCCCACTTGGTGGGAATATACGGTGAACCCCCATCCATTACACATGCTGGCTCCGCCACCGAGTAGAGAGGTTATTGTTGTATAGAGATGGCAACCAAAGGTGGAGATGTGAACATTCAGCGCGATTTTGGGTTGTCGATGGGGCAGTTTTTGTTTGGGAACTAAGGTAGGGAAGAAAGTGAAGAGTTAGAAGCTTGGAGTCACTCAATGATAAAATAATACTAATAGATTAACATATTACAAAATGATAAAAATTAAACTAAATTGATTTCATAATTTCTCGTTTTTTTCAATTAATAATATAGGATTTTTATTCATATACCCAACATTTGTATTTCATAATTTTTTTAGTTACATTGTACAAAACTTTGCATATCATATAAGTACAATATTTAGTTATTAATATACATTCCCAATTAAATAGAACATGTATAAATCATGAGTTAATTTGTACCAATATTTTATACGTTGTAGAAAATGAAATAACCAAACAACTGCACATAATTAAAACCAACAAGCAAACAACCCTTGCTTGTTTTTACTAGTATTACTTACCATATTTCTCATTCATTTAAATTTACTTGTCCTCACTTATGGAAAATCAATTTGATTAACTTATAAAATTAAATTCTATTAGATCTATTTAAGTGAGACATAAATTGAAACTAAAGAAAGAAAGTAATCTGTATTGAAACTTCAATGATTTAAATATCAAATTTGTAAGCATATATTTACAATATTTTTTTATAGTTTTTTTAAGAAAAGGGATTATGATCTTTTTGTCTATTTGGGCTAGTGCCTAGTGGGTATTGGATATATTAGGGTGCACCATTCTCATTGAGTAGTACTGCACGAAATTGACATGTGGAGACCACCAATTACATCCTTTCAATTAACCAAATTATTTTCCTTTAAATTTTTTATTTTGATAGTGTGATATAATATGTAGTTTTAAAAAAAAATTGTTATCATAAATCTAGTGATAGAAGACTATCTAGCTTGGTTCGTCTGTTAACTTTGCCTTTGAAGAAGAAGGTTTGGCATGCTTCGACTTATCTTTATTATCCGCTAAATTCATTCCTTTCTCTGATATTTCATAAAGTAGATGGATAGAGTCAGTCGATCAGTAAAAAAAAATAACAAGTGGTCCTGAAATGATTGATAGAAAATAAGACAACTATTCCATGCATTTATCTTATATACTTTAAATTTAATACAACATCGAACCAAGTGAATGAAAATAACAACAAAAAAAAATAGGTAGTATATTGTAACTTGGGGATTGTTATTGGGGTCGAAGCTCCACATATGTTGTTTGGGTGGTCAGGTCAAGCTTCATCCACACAAGACCACGTAATCTCTGACGCTCTGCGTCCAATTTTGCAATTTTCTTCACTCCCTCCAGGTCGTCATATGTTTGGGTGGTTAGGTCAAGCTTCATCTGGGCCAAGGCTATAGGCCCAAACAACTTCTTCCACATAAGACCACTTAATCTCCGACGCTCTGCGTCCAATTTTGCAATTTTCTTCACTCCCTCCAGTTGTTGCTTGTTTGCAACTTCTGCAGACCGTACGCTCATATTTTTCTTCAACATCTCAATTTCTGCTTTAGCTTGGGCTTTTTCTTCACTGAGTTTTATCACCATGCTAGAACACTCCTGCAAAGACCTTGAGGGACTTACCTTCAAACAGTAGTAAAATAGAAATAGAAAGAGAGCAAAACACAGCAAAATATGCAAGATGTTTTCCATAACTTTTTGTATTGAAAGTAACTAATGCTTTGTTTAAGAGAGTAGTAGTGGTAATTGTAAAACATAAGAAGAACTTGTGAACTGAAGAGTTTGAAAAATTATTTATATAGGCTGAGTATTGTAAAACTAAACCAACATAAAAATGGTAAAAAAATATCTCAGTAGAGAATTTCTCTTACTGAATCAATCATATACCAATTAAAAAGGAAAGTCAATATTTGTAAAAGTCATTCACAATATTTTTTTCCTTAGGCCAAATCCAATAAATAAAAAATATCAAGACTGTCATGATTAAAAACTAGATTCCCATAATACTGAAAGTTACCTTATATATAGGTGAGTGCCATGTCGTCGCATATTCCATAGAAGGAAGGTAAATTAATAGTAACATGTTAGCATCAATCACTAATCAATTAAGTGATCGATAATCAAATAGGGCCAATTAGGGATGAGAAAATTTGTTCAATTTACCATAAATAAATTATGAGCAATTAATTTTGTAAAATAATCCTTAATTATTTTTGTACCTAATTCAAATCATCAATTGTACAAAAATCAGTCCACGATGTAATTCAAGAAACGTGATACACAAAAACAGATGTTCTTTACCAAAATCTTATTCAAATTATCACAAGATCAATCCAACCATAAAAATATAATGCGCAGTCAAATAGCCGAGAAATTTGTCAACTAATTCAAAGAAGATGGATAATTTCAAAATTCGGAATTAGCAAACTATGACAAAATTGATCATTATTAAAATTTACATTTTTCACATCTGGTAGTCTTAAAACATAAGCACACAAAATGGCAAAGAATCGGATGAAATAAATCATTTATGCATTGTTAATTCAGATTCCGAAATCTGTTAAAGAAGGGGAAAAGAGATTAAAAGTAAACACAAACATTTAAATATTTAGGCAAACCTGTGGATGGGTTTTTTATCTCTTTTTCCACAAACGGATCAATGGCACGGAGAAGGTTGGTGGCGGGTGGACGACGGAGATAACCTGGGGCGGCGACGGTTGGTTCACGGAGGAGGTTGGAGCGCGGGGGGTCTCGTGGCAATGTTGGAGCGGCGTTGGCGTGCTGGTTCATCGTCGGAAAGGGGAAAATGGAGGGAGAGATGGTGATGGAGGCTGAGGGACTGGCGGCGCGGCGCTGGCAGTGGCGAGGAAGAACGACAAGAGGTAGTGGTAGATCTGGTATCGCCGGAGTAGGCGTTGG
Source organism: Capsicum baccatum var. pendulum (assembly GCA_030864225.1). Lineage (NCBI taxonomy): Eukaryota > Viridiplantae > Streptophyta > Magnoliopsida > Solanales > Solanaceae > Capsicum > Capsicum baccatum. The sequence goes on along the minus strand of CM061561.1, from coordinate 273,726,209 downwards.
CGGCGCAGCGCTGGCAGCGGCTAGGACGAACGACAAGAGGCAGTGGTAGATCTGGTATCGCCGGAGTAGGCGTTGGCTGCGCATATAGAGCGCGATAGAAAATCTATTGGAGAAGGGGGTCTCGGTGGCGCTGCTCCGCCGATCAGCGGCGACAGCCATGGGAAGGAGAGGTTAGATAGAGAAAGAAGGAGAGAGGTGAGATAGAGAGAGAAGAGTGGTTGTTGTTTGGTTTTGGAATTAGGATTAGGTTTTTGGATTAAAAAGGAAAGAAAGGTGTATCAGATCTCAGTCGTTGGATCCGTTTAGGATCAACGACTGAGATCTAAAATTTGAAAATTTGGAATTGAGTTTCAAAAATGGCTAGAATTGTAAGAAATTGGACAAAATTAAGTTAAAAGGTGAATAAATTTAGGCAAAATGAATTAAATTAGGCTGTTATATAAATTATAATAGCGATAATAGTATATAATAATAATAATTAAATAATACATAACAATATTAAATAATAAGTAATAAATAATAATAAATAATAATAATAATTAAATAATAAATAATAATAATTAATAATAAAAAATTTAATAAAATAAATAATGCTAAATAATGGAAAACTAGATATTGTGTTTGCAAAAATGTGGATGTGCATAACTACGTGGAAAATAATTTAATAAATATTAATAAAAATTACATAAAATGCTGAATTTGAGTTTAAAAATTATGACAAAGATACTAAAAGCTAAGAAATAATTTATGCATTTCCTTTAATTATAAATGTGACACATTAGTATGTACTCAATGTGAGAATAATATTTAAGAATATTGACAATTAATATCAAATAATTTTGATATAAGAACAACCTAAAAGTGATATCGGTATAATAACAGCCTAAAAGTGATATCGGGAGGTCAAAATTGGGTGTCAACAGAGTCGCCACCTAATTTTCAAGAAAAAATAGGAAACCTAATTATTTATTAACAAGTACTCCCTCCGTTTACAAAGAAATGACTTACTTTCCTTTTTAGTTCGTTTAAAAAAGAATGACCCCTTTCATTTTTTGGAAATACTTTAATTTAAACTTCCAAATGGCATGTTTATGACCAGAAGATTAAAGGGCATTTTGATACATTTGACACTACTTTAATTTAAGGCTACAAGATTCAAAAATTTTCTTTATTTTCTTAAACTTTGTGCCAAATCAATGTAGGTAATTCTTTTCGAAACGGAGGGAGTATGACGAAACCAATTTAGATTCTAGGTAAGGATTTAAATTATTGCGAACGGAAGGGGTTAGACACCCTTCAGAATCTACAAATATAGTTCCCAGCCAGACTTAAGTTTATTATAAAAAGAAAAAAGAAAAAAGGAAAAAATCAATGCATGCAAATATAAATATAAAATATATATTAAAATAATATAACGTGTATGCTATCGCAAAAATATATATATAAGCAAAATATATAAATATGTACGTAAAGACAAAATTGAATAAAGAAAAATTATTTTAAATCCATCAATGTAAAAAAGTGAATTATTTGATTAAGTATCTAAATCAATTTTAATATAACTAGTAATGACCTAAATTTGCCTAAAGTATGATGAGAATCGTGTGAAAAATAAAAAATATCAGAAAAATTATATTAAAGAAACATCTATGCAATATCTTTCAATGTATAAGTATGAATTAATAGAGTAAGTATCTAAATTAATATAATTTTTTAATATAAATATTAACGACCTATATTTGCCTAAACACATGATGAACATTTGTAAAAAGCATTTTCGTCCAATGCCCCAAAAATAAATTTTACACTATAATTTATATGTTGTACAAGTGTAAAAATATAAAAAAATGCAAACACAAAATTTAAACTCTTCGTTAAATGTCACTCCCGTCAAGTATTCCCAACCTGGATAAACACTTGTAAATAAAAATGTTTGTAACAAATAAATAATTATCAAAATAAATTGAAAATATTTCTGTGCTTATATGTATAAAAATATATAATTTTTAAAAGGTGGGCTTAGATTTGATTTTAAATACGACATATGAAGTGGTTGCTGATTTATTAGTCGTCCTAACTAGTGTTGCAATACCTTATTTAGCCCTATCTTCGTAATTGTCAACACAAATTAATACAATACTAAAATTTTGGTTACTTAATTAGTTATTCCCATTAAAACATTAACTAAAAGACAAAACTAAACCCCAAGAATTAATACCCAATATGTAATGCACCAACAAATACCTTATTTTAGCCTTATCATGTATGCTAAAAATAAATTCTAAAATGTTGGTTGCTTAATTGATATTCAATCATATCAATACTGTTCAATCTTAAATAGGAATATTATCAGGTTTCCATAAAATTAAATAAAAAAGGGTGTAAAACAGAAAATTAATTCTATTTTGGGGGGTGTAAATTAGATTTTGAGGAAATGTAGGGTGTAATAAAGAGGACATATGTGTCGTTTTCAAGTAATTAAAAGGGTCATTTTCGACAAGTTAATAAAAATAAGTATTAAACATGTGCAATGGATATAGTACACTAGTAATTGTCACTCACACATGAATGCAATTTGATCCTTCTATGGGAAAAACAAAGGATTTACATGTGGTGCTTCTTTTTAAGCATTTATTTTGATCCACAAATATTATGTTTTGTCCGTTTATTTTTATTTATTTATATTTGAAAACTTGATATTTTTACTAGAGCATCCTTCGTTATTATAAGTCGTTTCATCTCACTAACTATTAGGTGAATTGAAAACAAAAGAGATTTATTGGGTATACTAAAACTTCGATTATGTGCAAAATTGAAAGAAAAAATCAATAAGAATTTAGTGTACGCAATCTTTTTATGCATGTCTGTAGAAAACTGTTCTCACAACTTGAATCGATGACTTAATAATATGGTAAAAGTGATTTTTTTACTATAGTAAAAAATAAAGGTGGATAGAGGTAGTACTATATTCGTTTGTCTCAAATTATCTATCATTATTACTAAAAATAGTTATTGTTTCAAGAAAATACCAAATATGTTAGGATATAAATAAAGGTTAAATTTTGAAAATATTTTTTCCAGTTAATATTTTTTTAGAGTCGTGTAAAAAAATGCACGATATTTTATTGACTTTTGCAGAACGCACAATATTATAAAATTACAATTCTATCGGTTAATCAGGATTCCTTCTAATAAAACATTTGTAAAATTTTGATATTTTCACAAACAGATTTATAGTATAATTTTATTTTTTTAAAGGAAGAAGTGATGGGCTATGTACTATTTACAGCCTTTAGAAACATTCTAAACTGTAAAAATAACAACTATATTTTGTAGAATTATGAAATATATCAAAATCTACCTTAGAAACCTATACAAGTAGATATTTCAATATTTTAAAAGATTCTTCAAAAGATAAGTCAATTTCTTTAACTTTCTAATAGTCGAAATTTAGTAATCCAACCAATATACATCCTTCAAACAGGTCTTATTTCACGAAAAATACCTATCAACAACAATTTTCTCAATGTTAGTGTTCAAATTTGAAACTTTTAGTTAATGATGAAAAAATATTATCGAACCCACCACATATTTACCGGTGATATTCCAAACCAAATAAACATTTATATATGTAGACAGATACTGAGGTAGTGGTAAGATTCACGTATACTTCAGACCTTATTTGTGAAATTTTACTGTTATGTTGTTGTATTCTTGTGAATAATTCTCTTTGGCATGACACATAGGTACAGAGTCCTATTCTGCCAAAGATCCATTAAATTCTGTTTACAAATATGACCATTCTATTCACTTGTACTTATTTTATCTTTTGGGTCCATTCTATTCATTTGTACAGTGTTAATAATTGATCTGACTTTTACATTCATTCATTTCTTTTCACACAAAAAAAAAGATTACCTCATGACGCTCCCCTCTATCATTCTTTTTCTTACTTTAACCTTCTATTTACTGTGTATTTCCCCACTAGGTACAGTGATTCACCTTTTATAGTAACATTTTCAACACTAAAATAATTTCAAAAAAGAAATAGAATAGTGAAGAGCTTTAGGTAAATCTGACGTTTAAAATAAGAAAGAAAAGTGAAGAGCTTTAATTTAAAAGACAGAATTTAAGTTTACATGTACGAAAGATAGATGTGATGTAATCCAAAGAATAAATTCACGCTGAGTAGTCTAGACCTAAAACGAACCATATGCAGGGGCGGAGCTACGTGGACTTCAGATCCAAACCCCTTTCATCGAAAAATTATATTGTATATATGTATGACTTTTTTTCTGTGTGTATATATTAATTTGACCTCCCTGACACAAGCAAAAAACTTGATTCAGTGGCAAAGGGGGTGCAAACTTTCACGCAAAGGGCCTGCCGGTCTTGGGTTTGAGACCCATTCTCGATAGGTTTTTAATTTATTTTTTTTGCTTTCTGTTTTTGACCCCCCTTAATAAAAATCCTACCTCAGCCACTGACTATGTGTTATCATGAACTTGAATCTTGAGCGTTAGTTGTCACGAAGTCATATATAAAATGATATATTTGAGTTTTTGCAATTAGAAATAAAACTGTGTTGGATGCATCGCTCCTAAAATAGGTAATTCAGTATGTGAATTTTGATTTAGTCGTACCTCAATATAAATACCAAACACAAAATACACACAAAAAAAGGAAGAGACTCCAGTAGAGCAAAACAAGTCACATATTTTAGCATATGATTACAAAATATACATGTTCAACCTTCATGTTTATACTACAGTAGAGCAAAACAAGTCACACATTTTAGTATATACTTACAAAATATACATGTTCAACCTTCATGTTTATACTCCAGTAGAGCAAAACAAGTCACATATTTTAGCATATGATTACAAATTATACATGTTCAACCTTCATATTTATACTCCAGTGGATCAAAACAAGTTACCTATTTTAGCATATGATTACAAAATATACATGTTCAACCTTCTTGTTTATACTCTAGTGGAGCAAAAAAAGTCACATATTATAGCATATGATTACAAAATATACATGTTCAACCTTCATGCTCATACTCCAATAGAGCAAAACAAGTCATATATTTTAGCATATGATTACAAAATATGTATGTTCAACCTTCATGTTTATACTCCAGTAGAGCAAAACAAGTCATATATTCTTGCATATGATTACAAGTCATATATCTTTACATATGATTACAAAATATACATGTTCAACCTCTACGTTTATACTCCAGTAGAGCAAAACAAGTCACATATTTTAACATATGATTACAAAATATACATGTTGAACCTTCATGTTTATACTCCAGTAGAGCAAAACAAGTGAAATATTTTAGCATATGATCCCAAAATATACATGTTCAACCTTCATGTTTATACTCCAATGGAGCAAAACAAGTCATATATTTTAGCATATGATTACAAAATATATATGTTCAACCTCTACGTTTATACTCCAGTAGAGCAAAACAAGTCACATATTTTAGCATATGATTACAAAATATACATGTTCAACCTTCATTGTTTATACTCCAGTAGAGCAAAACAAGTCACATATTCGAGCATAAGACCGTGTGTTCACAAGCGTATACAAACAACTATTTCACCTAAGGATCATCTTGTTCTTAGTGACCCTCTTTGCCATGTGACTTTAGTATTAACGGGAGCTTATTTTCCAACGATGAAAATTGTTCATAAATAGGTTGTTTGGTTCCGTTCACCGGACGCAAGCAAGCTAGGTAGCCATGTATCTGGTTGTTGATGTTGAACAATGGCATCTTACTACTCACTAGTGTGATGGACTCCTCTTCTTTAGACACTGGCGCGCCAGATTTGTCCTATTTATTTTGGTAGAAGTAATCTGGATTAGGAAGTCGTTCCTCATACATGTAAGATGATATCGAAGAACTGTGATTGCGAATGCGTAAAGACAGACATTTTGAAGCTACTTAAGTATAAACAAAGACATGTAGATGATATCGGAGAATTGTTATCACATGGACATGTAAACACAGACATTCTGAAGCTACTTAAGTATAAAACATCCTACTTAAGTATAAACGCGCAGACATTTTGAAGCTACTTAAATATAAACACAGACATTTTGAAGCTACTTAAGTATAAAATATCCTACTTAAAAGCGTAAACGCGGACATGTAGATGATATAGAAGAATTGTTATCATATGGATATGTAAACAGAGACATTTTGAAGCTACTTAAGTATAAACACATTACATAGACATGTAGATGATATCAGAGAATTGTTATCATGAATATGTAAACATGCAGACATTTTGAAGCTACTAGAGTATAAAACACAGACATGTAGATGATATCAAAGAATTGTCATCATAAATATAACAGAGACATTTTGAAGCTATTTAAGTATAAACAGAGACATGTAGATGATATAGGAGAATTGTCATCATGGATGATATCGAAGAACTGTTATCATGAATGATATCGAAGAACTGTTATCATGAATATGTAAACATAGACATTTTGAAGCTTCTCAAGTATAAAATATCCTACTTACCAGGAAATTGAGTTCTTGATTGTCAGTGCCAAGATATATCTCGATCAGCTTGTGTAAATCAGCTAACGTTGAACCTTTAACAACCTTCAGTGTAGTGATAATAATCCCAGGATTTTCCTTTGATAAATCTTCTCATTTCACGTGCACGTCCAGATCAACGCCTATGCTTTCAAATGTAAGGTTGAAGTTCTCCTTTGAATCGTTAACTTTCTCGCTAGAGAGATTATGTAATTTTCTTATAGGTGAATCCTCTCCGATTTCTTTAACTGGAGGTGATATCGATTCAGTTGTTATACACTTCTGAGAGAGTTCTCTAGAATTTCCATAAAGTTTGAATACATTTTGAATTAGTTCTTTTCTTGAAGGGACAATATCACTAGAAAGATCACCGGAACGATCTTCTACTATAGTTGCATGAAATAAATCGTACTGGAGCATGGCGGAATGTATTGTATTTTCCTCAATAACCTCTTTTTGCACCTCCTCGACAGGGGGGTTCTCTTTATTCCCTTCACTGTCGTTACCTTCTTCTTCCTCCTCGAACACGGTGCTCAAGAATGATTTGTTGGTGAAATGTTGCAACAAATCGATAGAAGGATCTTCAACTTCTCTTGTATCGCTTATGCTAGGATAGCCCAAAAATGCCTGAACTGTGTTACTTTCTGCTTTATCGATGGCCGCATCCGGCTTTCCACAGTTCATATCAATAGATCTATCCAAATCCATAGCTTTCACCATTCTTGCATCTTCAGAGTAAATATCCAGTAGCCTTTTCCCAAAGCTATTCTCCTCCATTTGTGTTGATCTATTGACAACCCTTGAACGCCAAAGATCGGCCTCGATCTCCTCCGAGTGCCTTTTAAGCATTTCAAACTCTTGTTGCTGCTAATTCATGTTTAGACCTTAACATAATAATTTCTTCTTCTTTCTTCATAAGCTTTCTCTTAGCTTCGTTACACTCTTTCTCTTTGATCTTATTCTCCATCTGAAGCTTGTGGATAAACTGATCCATTGCCAAAATCCTTGACCCCAAAATAACTGCTGAGGAAGAATCTTCTGCACCTTTCTCCTTCAACGGCGTATGAGGGCCACGGACAATACATTTTGCTTTTCCACCGTACTGTATAGTAGAGATGGTTTTGTGGAGCTCTTTAGGATCTGGACTGGCACATAGTATCATGAGAATTTTGGACTTGTCATCCTCAAAAAAATCCTACACAAAATAGTTGAATCAAATTCTTACAACGACTAGTACAACTCCCAAACTGTTTGTGGCTATGTCGCTTGGTTCCTTACAAAACGATGCTGGTGCGCGTAAGATGCTCCAAAAATTACTGATTTTTGGACGATTCAATACTGAGGTAGCAACATTTTTGGAGAATCCAAGCAGCATAGATATGTTATATACACAAGATATAGTACCTATAAGAGCATAGTTAACTTGCTGTCTCGGAATGGCACGTGGGAATCACCGTTAGCAATGGACTCAACCACCCTTTTAAGTGCACTATTTCCCTGATTGATCTTTGCAGTTTGCGTAATTTGATTGTCGGATTAGTATCAAATGCATCAAGAGCTAAAATCATACATTTCAAATTACTGTTCATAGGAAATCTGGAAAAAAACTTTAAAGAAGTGAGGTAAGTAAAAAACGTGGAACTTTACCTGCATTTTTACTTCCATGCCAGTTTGACCATCTTTTTCTATATTCTCTGAACCAGCCATATCGACAAGAATTAGTCACCCTCCTACTGTTTGAACATCAATAATCATCTGGAAACAACATTTAGCTTCCTTCGTAAAAGATGAAGACATATCCTTGCTGGAAACAGAAAACAAATGAAACTCTTTCCATTTAGACATCGTTAAACATATATTCAGGATTGATACCATGCAGTGGATTCGAGAGCTCCGCTCATTGCACAAAGTGCTTTTCACTATTCTTCTCTCCTCCACTTTCTGAATCTCCTTTGATATCTTTGTAGCCTCAGTACCAGAAATAAAAGTTGCATTCTTTGCCTTTTTACTGATAACTTCAAGTCTCACCTGCAAAAGTAAAAACACAAGGCAAGCATTATACAGAGAAATACAAAGTAGTACAAGTCATACTAGCTTTCATCTGTCTAACTTTAGCATATCCTTATATTCTGGCTTGTGTAGCTATGTTAGGCATACAGATCAATAATGGCAAGATCAATGGCGCTATGGCGAAAATATGTACCAAGCAATTAGGCAAAGTACTATAAATCATTGGCAGTTCAATTATTAAGTGAAGTATGATAAATCATTAGAAATCAGTACTTAATGATAACACCATCGATTGAAAGTCGAGTATAGAAATGTAAGGTGAAAATGCAAAAGTCAATTTATCTGAGGAGATATATAAGATATACACTGACCACGTTTCCCCGTTTAATCTCAGTTCATGTCTAAATATACACAACATGGATAAATTACCAAGTAGTCCTCATCAATTGGGAGAAACTAGAGCATTTTCTTAAATGCGTTCAATACAATAAGAACAATATCAGTGCCTCGATCCAAACAAGTTGGGTTTCAGACAAATGAATCTTGACTAACCATGTTTCCCCGTTTAAGCTCAACTAATGTCTAAACCTGCTCAATTTTGGAATAAATATAATGTGAGAAAATGGGAAATTTATAGATAATTTTGTGTGATTAAACTAGAGAATTTTCTTAAACATGCTCAATATTACTACTACAACTACAGCACCTAAATCCCAAACAAGTTGAATGTGATATAGTCGCACACTAGGTTTGCGCATTTAAGCTCAACTAATGTCTAAACGTGCTAATTTTGGATAACCATAATTTGATAAAACAGACAATACTTCTCTCTTTTTCTTCCATAGATAATTTAATGTGTTTTATAGAGAAAGTAGAGCATTTTCTTAAACGTGCTCAATACTACAACCATAAAACCTCAATCGCAAACAAGTGAAGTCTGCCATATGAATCATCACTGACCATTTTTCTCTGTTTAGGTTCAACTCATGTCTAAAGTGCTCAGTACAACCACAACAACACCTCAATCCTAATCAATTGCTTGTGAGTAAACACCAGATGGATCTGACAAATCTTGTTTAGCACAACCTTTGTACACTAACTTAGTGTAATCTGAATCAGATTTAGCTAGTGGGGTTAGCTTAAGAATGGTAAATGTAACCAAAAAAGTGAGAATATGCAAAATGGCTTTGTGGGCAAGTCCATTTTTTTTTATTCTTGATTGATTACTTCATTGTTGTTTGGGTCTTTTTTGAAGTTTTTTTTGGTTACTTTTTTGGAAAGTGAAATCAAGAAAATGTTGAAGGAACGTGTAAATACAACTCTCTTTTATTGTGCAAGATAGTGGTTATCTTTACTACTACTAGTACACTGTAGACAAAAAGAGAAAAAATTTAGTGTTGTCCATTAAAGCTATCGAAAAAGAACTCATTATAAAGGTGTATTGTACGTTGCCTTAACTTGCATTCAGTAATTTTACTAGTTACTCCAAGGCTCCCCTTCGTACGCTGTAGACAAGAGATGAAAAAATATGATTTCTTGGTTAAGAGTCTCTCTACTTCAACTTGATTTGGCAATATAAATTATGTACACTTTATCTCCTCAAATTCCACTTTATGAGATTACAATGAATATGTTATTTTTGTTGTTATTATTTTTCGATCTAAAAATATGATGTTTGATACTAAAATATGTTGGTTTTGTCCGAAAATGTGTCAGAGTCTATTAAAACCAGTCTCTCTGCTTCATTCCTAGGAACATAGATTGTGTATATTTTATTACTCCGAATCCCACTTTATGTGAATACAGTAGGTATGTTATTGTTGTTTGGTCTGAAAATGTCCTAAGTCGGGTCTATCAGAAATAGTCTTTCTACTTCAGCTTGAGTCGCTAATATAAATTGTGTACACTTTACCTCTCAAAATTTCACTTTATGAGAATACACCAAATACGATGTTGTTGTTGTTATTTTGCGATCTGAAAATATGACGTTTGATATTAGTACTATTTTCTCTTTCTCATTTTACGCGTGACACTTTCAATTTTAGATTATCCCAAGGAAAACTAAATTATTTTAGAATACAAGTTTAAAAATTCCTTGTTTTTCATCAAATTTCGAGTTGAGTCAAATTAACCACATAAAATGAAAGGAAGGAAATAGAATATTTCAAAAAATAGTCCCTTTTTTTTTAAAAAAATAATAATAAATATAATTTTTAAAAATGAGAATATGTAAAATGGCTTTGTGGGCAAATTCAATTTCAAAAATACTATATCTTTAAATAATATAATATAAGTGTAATAATATATTTAAAAAGTCTAAAAAAATTAACTATAACAAAAAAATATATAATATTTTTAAAAAGTTCAAACAACTTAGTTACTAAGAATATTAACATTTGATGAAAAAATATTATTATTTGAGAATGAGAACAAAATATTGTACTATAATAAAAACAAAAAGTGATATCGGGAGGTCAAAATTGGGTGTCAACAGTGTCGCAACCTAATTTTCAAGAAAAAATAGGAAACCTAATTATTTATTAACAAGTACTCCCTCCGTTTAAAAAGAAATGACTTACTTTCCTTTTTAGTTCGTTTAAAAAAGAATGACCCCTTTCATTTTTTGGCAATACTTTAATTTAAACTTTCCAAATGGCATGTTTATGACCACAAGATTAAAGGGCATTTTGATACATTTGACACTACTTTAATTTAAGGCTACAAGATTCAAAAATTTTCTTTATTTTCTTAAACTTTGTGCCAAATCAAAGTAGGTAATTCTTTTCGAAACGGAGGGAGTATGACGAAACCAATTTAGATTCTCGGTAAGGATTCAAATTATTGCGTAGGGAAGGGGTTAGACACCCTTCAGAATCTACAAATATAGTTCCCGGCCAGACTTAAGTTTAATATAAAAAAAAAAAAAAAAAAAAATCAATGCATGCAAATACAAATATAAAATATATATTAAAATAATATAACGCATATCCTATCGTAAAATATATATATAAGCAAAATATATAAATATGTACGTAAAGACAAAATTGAATAAAGAAAAATTATTTTAAGAAAAAAAATCTACATAATATCCATTAATGTAAAAAAGTGAATTATTTGATTAAGTATCTAAATCAATTTTAATATAACTAGTAATGACCTAAATTTGCCTAAAGTGTGATGAGAATCGCGTGAAAAATAAAAAATATCAGAAAAATTATATTAAAGAAAAATCTATGCAATATCTTTCAATGTATAAGTATGAATTAATTGAGTAAGTATCTAAATTAGTTTAATTTCTTAATATAAATATTAACGACCTATATTTGCCTAAACACGTGATGAACATTTGTAAAGAGCATTTCCGTCCAATGCCCCAAAAATAAATTTTACACTATAATTTATATTTTGTACAAGTGTAAAAATATAAAAAATGCAAACACAAAATATAAACTCTTCGTTAAATGTCACTCCCGTCAAGTATTCCCAACCTGGATAAACACATGTAAATAAAAATGTTTGTAACAAATAAATAATTATAAAAATAAATTAAAAATATTTCTGTGCTTATATTTATAAAAATATATAATTTTTTGAAAGGTGGGCTCATATTAGATTTTAAATACGACATACGAAGTGGTTGTTGATTTATTAGTCGTCCTAACTCGTGTTGCCAAGATACGAATCATAAAACTTTTACGTTATAAAAATTTCGTCATTGCCCAAATTTATTTATTTTATTACGTATTTATATTTATAATATACGTCTTTTTATTTGTATAGGCCTCAAAAATTGATGAAAAATTTCTTCATTGGCCAAAAAAGGAGATAACAAATGACTCAAAAATAACCCTAACACTGTCTATTTATATTAGTCCACAAAGGGAGATAACAAATGACCATCCTAAAGAGTGTAATTTGCAAATAGTATCACGCGTAACTAAAGAGTGTAATCAAATAATTTTTTTATGAAGCAATCTAACTAAACATGATTTGACAATCCCCATTATTTAATTAACCTACACTTCCACTTTGTTGTAAAACAGTATCTTGCCTCATTAATCATGTTGTGAATTTCCATAACTAGATTTGGTGACGTTGCTTAATTAATAATCTTCATTTAAACATAACTAAGAATCAAATAATTAATTAAACCAGACGAACTAATACCCTATATGCAATGCACCAACAAATTAAATTTGTTTGCAATACCTTATTTAGCCCTATCTTCGTAATTGTCAACACAAATTAATACAGTACTAATATTTTGATTGCTTAATTAGTTATTCCCATTTAAACATGAACTAAGAGACAAAACTAAACCACAAGAATTAATACCCAATATGTAATGCACCAACAAATACCTTATTTTAGCCTTATCATGTATACTAAAAAATAACTTCTAAAATGTTCGTTGCTTAATTGATATTCAATCATATCAATACCGTTCAATCTTAAATAGAAATATTATAATGTTTTCATAAAATTAAATAAAAAAGGTTGTAAAACAGAAAATTAATTCTATTTTGGGGGGTGTAAATTAGATTTTGAGGAAATGTAGGGTGTAATAAAGAGGACACATGTGTCGTTTTCAAGTAATTAAAAGGGTAATTTTCAACAAGTTGAAAAAAATAAGTATTAAACATGTGCAATAGATACAGTACACTAGTAATTGTCACTCACACATGTAGGGTGTAAAACAGAAAATTAATTCTATTTTGGGGGGTGTAAATTAGATTTTGAGGAAATGTAGGGTGTAATAAAGAGGACACATGTGTTGTTTTCAAGTAATTAAAAGGGTCATTTTCGACAAGTTGATAAAAATAAGTATTAAACATGTGCAATGGATACAGTACACTAGTAATTGTCACTCACACATGAATGCAGTTTGATCTTTCTATAGGAAAAAGTGACGATTTACATGTGGTGCTTCTTTTTAAGCATTTATTTTGGTCTACAAATATTATGTTTTCTCCGTTTATTTTTATTTATTTATATTTGAAAACTTGATATTTTTACTAGAGCATCCTTCGTTATTATAAGTCGTTTCATCTCACTAACTATTAGGTGAATTGAAAATAAAAGAGAGTTATTGGGTATACTAAAACTTCTGTTATGTGCAAAATTGAAAGAAAAAATCAATAAGAATTTAGTGTACGCAATCTTGTTATGCATGTCTGCAAAAAAACTGTTCTCACAACTTGAATCGATGACTTAATTATATGGTAAAAGTGATTTTTTTTACTATAGTAAAAATAAATGTGGATAGAGGTAGTACTATATTCGTTTGTCTCAAATTATCTATTATTATTACTAAAAATAGTTATTGTTTCAAGAAAATACCAAATATGTTAGGATATAAATAAAGGTTAAATTTTGAAAATATTTTTTCCAGTTAATATTTTTTTAGAGTCGTGTAAAAAAATGCACGATATTTTATTGACTTTTGCAGAACGCACAATATTATAAAATTACAATTCTATCGGTTAATCAGCATTCCTTCCAATAAAACATTTATAAAATTTATTTTCACAAACACATTTATCGTATAATTTTATTTTTTTAAAGGAAGAAGTGATGGGCTATGTAATGTTTACAGCCTTTAGAAACATTCTAAACTGTAAAAATAACAACTATATTTTGTAGAATTATGAAATATAACAAAATCTACCTTAGAAACCTATACAAGTAGATATTTCAATATTTTAAAAGATTCTTAAAAAGATAAGTCAATTTCTTTAACTTTCTAATAGTCGAAATTTAGTAATCCAACCAATATACATTCTTTCAAACAAGTCTTATTTCACGAAAAATACCTATCAACAACAATTTTCTCAATGTTAGTGTTCAAATTTGAAACTTTTAGTTAATGATGAAAAAATATTATCGAACCCACCACATATTTACCGGTGATATTCCAAACCAAATAAACATTTATATATGTAGACAGATATTGAGGTAGTGGTAAGTTTCACGTTTACTTCAGACCTTATTTGTGAAATTTTACTCTTATGTTGTTGTATTTTTGTGAATAATTCACTTTGGCATGACACATAGGTACAGAGTCCTATTCTGCAAAAGATCCATTAAATTTTGTTTACAAATATGACCATTCTATTCACTTGTACTTATTTTTTCTTTTGGGTCCATTCTATTCATTTGTACAATGTTAATAATTGATCTAACTTTTACCTTCATTCATTCCTTTTCACACACAAAAAAAGATTACCTCATGACGCTCCCCTCTATAATTCTTTTTCTTACTTTAACCTTCTATTTACTGTGTATTTCCTCACTAGGTACAGTGATTCACCTTTTATAGTAACATTTTCAACACTAAAATAATTTCAAAAAAGAAATAGAATAGTGAAGAGCTTTAGGTAAATCTGACGTTTAAAATAAGAAAGAAAAGTGAAGAGCTTTAATTTAAAAGATAGAATTTAAGTTTACATGTACGAAAGCTTGATGTGATGTAATCCAAAGAATAAATTCATGCTGAGTAGTCTAGACCTAAAACGGACCATATGCAGGGGCGGAGCTACGTGAACTTCAGATTCAAACCCCTTTCAACGAAAAATTATATTGTATATATGTATGATTTTTTTCTATGTGTATATATATTAATTTGACCTCCCTGACAAAAGCAAAAAACTTGATTCAGCGGCAAAGGGGGTGCAAACTTTCACGCAAAGGGCCTGCCGATCTTGGGTTTGAGACCCATTCACGATTGGTTTTTAATTTATTTTTTTGCTTTCTGTTTTTGACCCCCTTAATAAAAATCCTGCCTCAGCCACTGACTATGTGTTATCATGAACTTGATTCTTGAGCGTTAGTTGTCACGAAGTCATATATAAAATGATATATTTGAGTTTTTGCAATTGGAAATAAAACTGTGTTGGATGCATCGCTCCTAAAATAGGTCATTCAGTATGTGAATTTTGATTTAGTCGTACCTCAATATAAATACCAAACACAAAATACATACAAAAATGGAAGAGACTCCAGTAGAGCAAAACAAGTCACATATTTTAGCATATAACTACAAAATATACATGTTCAACCTTCATGTTTATACTACAGTAAAGCAAAACAAGTCACATATTTTAGTATATAATTACAAAATATACATGTTCAACCTTCATGTTTATACTCCAGTAGAGCAAAACAAGTCACATATTTTAGCATATGGTTACAAATTATACATGTTCAACCTTCATATTTATACTCCAGTGGAGCAAAACAAGTCTCATATTTTAGTATATGATTACAAAATATACATGTTCAACCTTCTTGTTTATACTCTAGTGGAGCAAAACAAGTCACATATTTTAGCATATGATTACAAAATATACATGTTCAACCTTCATTCTCATACTCCAATAGAGCAAAACAAGTCATATATTTTAGCATATGATTACAAAATATATATGTTCAACCTTCATGTTTATACTCCAGTAGAGCAAAACAAGTCATATATTTTTGCATATGATTACAAGTCATATATCTTTACATATGATTACAAAATATACATGTTCAACCTTCACGTTTATACTCCAGTAGAGCAAAACAAGTCACATATTTTAACATATGATTACAAAATATACATGTTGAACCTTCATGTTTATACTCCAGTAGAGCAAAACAAGTGACATATTTTAGCATATGATCCCAAAATATACATGTTCAACCTTCATGTTTATACTCTAGTGGAGCAAAACAAGTCATATATTTTAGCATATGATTACAAAATATATTTGTTCAGCCTTTACGTTTATACTCCCGTAGAGCAAAACAAGTCACATATTTTAGCATATGATTACAAAATATACAAGTTCAACCTTCATTGTTTATACTCCAGTAGAGCAAAACAAGTCACATATTCGAGCATAAGACCGTGTGTTCATAAGCGTATACAAATAACCATTTCACCTAAGGATCATCTTGGTCTCAGTGACCCTCTATGCCATGTGACTTTAGAGTTAACGGGAGCTTATTTTCCAATGATGAAAATGGTTCATAAATAGGTTGTTTGGTTCCCTTCACCGGACGCAAGCAAGCTAGGTAGCCATGCATCTGGTTGTTGAAGTTGAACAATGGCAGCTTACTACTCACTGGTGTAATGGACTCCTCTTCTATAGACACTGGCGCGCCAGATATGTCCTATTTATTTCGGTAGATGAAATCTGGATTAGGAAGCCGTTCCTCATACATGTAAGATGATATCAAAGAACTGTGATCGTGAATGGGTAAAGACAGACATTTTGAAGCTACTTAAGTATAAACACAGACATGTAGATGGTATCGGAGAATTGTTATCACATGGACATGTAAACACAGACATTCTGAAGCTACTTAAGTATAAAACATCCTACTTAAGTATAAACACGCAGAAATTTTAAAGCTACTTAAGTATAAACACAGACATGTAGATGATATCGGAGAATTGTTATCACATGGACATGTAAACATAGACATTCTGAAGCTACTTAAGTATAAAACATCCTACTTAAGTATAAACACGTAGACATTTTAAAGCTACTTAAATATAAACACAGACATTTCGAAGCTACTTAAGTATAAAATATCCTACTTAAAAGCATAAACGCGGATATGTAGATGATATCAGAGAATTGTTATCATATGGATATGTAAATAGAGACATTTTGAAGCTACTTAAGTATAAACACATTACACAGACATGTAGATGATATCAGAGAATTGTTATCATGAATATGTAAACATGCAGACATTTTGAAGATACTAGAGTATAAAACACAGACATGTAGATGATATCGAAGAATTGTCATCATAAATATAACAGAGACATTTTGAAGCTATTTAAGTATAAACAGAGACATGTAGATGATATATGAGAATTGTCATCATGGATGATATCGAAGAAATGTTATCATGAATGATATCAAAGAACTGTTATCATGAATATGTAAATACAGACATTTTGAAGCTTCTAAAGTATAAAATATCCTACTTACCAGGAAATTGACTTCTTGATTGTCAGCACCAAGATATATCTCGATTAGCTTGTGTAAATCAGCTAACGTTGAACCTTTAACAACCTTCATTGTAGTGATAACATTCCCAGGATTTTTCTTTGATAAATCTTCCCATTTCACGTGCACGTCCAGATCAACGCCTATGCTTTCAAATGTAGGGTTGAAGTTCTCCTTTAAATCATTAACTTTCTCGCTAGAGAGATTATGTAATTTTCTTATAGGTGAATCCTCTCCGATTTCTTTAACTAGAGGTGATTTCGATTCAGTTGTTATACACTGCTGAGAGAGTTCTCTAGAATTTCCACAAAGTTTGAATATATTTTGAATTAGTTCTTTTCTTGAAGGGACAATATCACTAGAAAGATCATCGAAACGATCTTCTACTATAGTTGCATGCAATAAATCGTGATGGAGCATGGCAGAATATATTTTTTTTCCTCAATAACCTCTTTTTACACCTCCTCGATAGGGGGGTTCTCTTTATCCCCTTCACTGTCATTACCTTCTTCTTCCTCCTTGAACACGGTGCTCAAGAACGATTTGTTGGTGAAATGTTGCAATAAATCGATAGAAGGATCTTCAACTTCTCTTGTATCGCTTATGCTAGGATAGCCCAAAAATGCCTGAACTGTGTTACTTTCTGCTTTATCGACGGCCGCATCCTGCTTTCCACAGTTCATATCAATAGATCTATCCAAATCCATAGATTTCACCATTCCTGCATCTTCAGAGTAAATCTCCAGTAGCCTTTTGCCAAAGCTGTTCCCCTCCATTACTGTTGATCTATTGAAAAACCTTGAACGCCAATGCTCGGCCTCGATCTTCTCCGAGCGCCTTTTAAGCATTTCAAACTCTTGTTGCTGCTGGAAGATTCTATCTTCCATCTTCCTCCTTTCCATCTCTACGAATTCATTTGCCATTTTCTGACACCGTTGTATCTTTTTTTCAAATTCATGTTTCAACATCTGAGTTTGCTCGTTTACTTTAACAATGACATCCTCCTCCATTCTCTCCACTCCTCCTTGTACTTCTAATTTAAGTTTAGACCTAAACGTAACAATTTCTTCTTCTTTCTTCATAAGCTTTCTCTTAGCTTCGTTACACTCTTTCTCTTTGAGCTTATTCTCCATCTGAAGCTTGTGGATAAATTGATCCATTGTCACAATCCTTGACCCCAAAATAACTGCTGAGGAAGAATCTTCTGCACCTTTCTCCTTTAACGGCGTGTGAGGGCCACGGACAATGTATTTTGCTTTTTCACCACACTCTAGAGTAGATATGGTTTTGTGGAGCTCTTTAGGATCTGGACTAGCACACAGTATCATGAGAATTTTGGACTTGTCATCCTCAAAAGAATCCTACACAAAATAGTTGAATCAAATTCTTACAACGACTAGTACAACTCCCAAACTGTTTGTGGCTATGTCGCTTGGTTTCTTACAAAATGATGTTGGTGCGCGTAAGATCCTCCAAAAATTATTGATTTTCGGATGATTCAATACAGAGGTAGCAACATTTTTGGAGGATCCAAGCAATATAGATATGTTATATACATAAGATGTAGTACCTGTAAGAGCATAGTTAACTTGCTGTCTCGGAATGGCATCAAGAGCTAAAATCATACATTTCAAATTACTGTTCAGAGGAAATCTGGAAAAAAACTTTAAAGAAGCGAGGTAAGTAAAAAACGTGGAACTTTACCTGCATTTTTGCTTCCATGCCAGTTTGACCAGCTTGTTCTATATTATAGGAACCAGCCATATCGACAAGCATTAGTCACCATCCTACTGTTGGAACCTCAATAATCATCTACAACAACATTTATCTTCCTTCGTAAAAGATGAAGACATATCCTTGCTGGAAACAAAAAACAAATGAAACTCTTTCCATTTAGACATCGTTAAACATATATTCAGGATTGATACCATGCAGTGGCTCCGATAGGTCCGCTCATTGCACAAAGTGCTTTTCACTATTCTTCTCTTCTCCACTTTCTGAATCTCCTTTGATATATTTGTAGCCTCAGTACCAGAAATAAAAGTTGCATTCTTTTCCTTTTTACCGATAACTTCAAGTCTCACCTGCAAAAGTAAAAACACAAGGCAAGCATTATACAGAGAAATACAAAGTAGTACAAGTCATACTAGCTTTCGTCTGTTTAACTTTAGCATATCCTTATATTCTGGCTTGTGTAGCTATGTTAGGCATACAGATCAATAATGGCAAGATCAATGGCGCTATGGCGAAAATATGTACCAAGCAATTAGGCAAAGTACTATAAATCATTGGCAGTTCAATTATTAAGTGAAGTACTATAAATCACTAGAATTCAGTACTTAATGATAACACCATTGATTGAAAGTCGAGAATAGAAATGTAAGGTCAAAATGCAAAAGTCAATTTATCTGAGGAGATATATAAGATATACACTAACCACGTTTCCCCGTTTAAGCTCAGGTCATGTCTAAACATGCACAACATGGATAAATTACCAAGTAGTCCTCATTAATTTGGAGAAACTAGAGCATTTTCTTAAATGTGTTCAATACAATAAGAACAATATCAGTGGCTCGATCCAAACAAGTTGGGTTTCAGCCAAATGAAGTCTGACTAACCATGTTTCCCCGTTTAAGCTCAACTAATGTCTAAAACTGCTCAATTTTGGATAAATATAATGTGAGAAAATGGGAAATTTATAGATAATTTTGTGTGATTAAACTAGAGAATTGTCTTAAACGTGCTCAATATTACTACTACTACTACAACACCTAAATCCCAAACAAGTTGAATGTGATATAGTCGCAGACCAGGTTTGCGCATTTAAGCTCAACTAATGTCTAAACATGCTAATTTTGAATAAACAGAATTTGATAAAACAGGCAATACTTCTCTCTTTTTCTTCCATAGATAATTTAATGTGTTTTATAGAGAAACTAGAGCATTTTCTTAAACGTGCTCAATACTATAACCAGAAAACCTCAATCGCAAACAAGTGAAGTGTGCCATATGAATCATCACTGACCATTTTTCTCTGTTTAGGTTCAACTCATGTCTAAAGTGTTCAGTACAACCACAACAACACCTCAATCCCAATCAAGTGCTTGTGAGTAAACACCAGATGGATCTGACAAATCTTATTTAGCACAACCTTTGTACACTAACTTAGTGTAATCTGAATCAGATTTAGCTAGTGGGGTTAGCTTAAGAATGGTAAATGTAACCAAAAAAAGTGAGAATATGCAAAATGGCTTTGTGGGCAAGTCCATTTTTTTTGGATTCTTGATTGATTATTCCATTGTTGTTTGGGTTTTTTTTGAAGTTTTTTTTGGTTACTTTTTTGGAAAGTGAAGTCAAGAAAATGTTGAATGAAAGTGTAAATACAACTCTCTTCTATTGTGCAAGATAGTGGTTATCTTTACTACTACTAGTACACTGTAGACAAAAAGAGAAAAAATTCAGTGCTGTCCATTAAAGCTATTGAAAAAGAACTCATTATAAAGGTGTATTGTACGCTGCCTTAACTTGCATTGAGTAATTTTACTAGTTACTCCAAGGATCCCCTTCGTACGCTGTAGACAAGAGATAAAAAAATATGAATTCTTGGTAAAGAGTCTCTCTACTTCAACTTGATTCGGCAATATAAATTGTGTACACTTTATCTCCTCAAATTCCACTTTATGAGATTACACTGAATATGTTATTGTTGTTGTTATTATTTTTCGATCTAAAAATATGACGTTTGATACTAAAATATGTTGGTTTTGTCCGAAAATGTGTCAGAGTCTATTAAAACTAGTCTCTCTGCTTCATTCCGAGTTAGGAACATAGATTGTGTATATTTTATTACTCCAAATCCCACTTTATGTGAATACAGTAGGTACGTTATTGTTGTTTGGTCTGAAAATGTCCTAAGTCAGGTATATCAGAAACAGTGTTTCTACTTCAGCTTGAGTCGCTAATATAAATTGTGTACACTTTACCTCTCAAAATTTCACTTTATGAGAATACACCAAATACGTTGTTGTTGTTGTTATTTTTCGATCTGAAAATATGACGTTTGATATTAGTACTATTTTTTTTCTCATTTTACGTGTCACGCTTTCAATTTTAGATTATCCCAAGGAAAAACTAAATTGTTTTATAATACAAGTTTAAAAATTCCTTCTTTTTCGTCAAATTTCGAGTCGAGTCAAATTAACCACATAAAATGAAAGGAAGGAAATATAATATTTCAAAAATAGTCACTTTTTTTAGAAAAAAATAATAAATATAATTTTAAAAATGAGAATATGTAAAATGGCTTTGTGGGCAAATTCAATTTCAAAAATAGTATATCTTTAAAAAATATAATATAAGTGTAATAATATTTTTAAAAAGTCTAAAAAAATTAACTATAACCAAAAAATATATAATATTTTTAAAAAGTTCAAACAACTTAGTTACTAAGAATATTAACATTTGATGAAAAAATATTATTATTTGAGAATGAGAACAAAATATTGTACTATAATAAAAACAAAAAAAATAACTCATAGGGTGAAGTAAATATTCCCTAGGTAAGAGAGAGGTGGAAAATTAACTATATAAGTTTGACCAAAGTACATTTATTGTAACAACCTTATTAAATTCCAATATTTGAAATTTGAATATTTTGGGGGGTATATTTGCCTCTTATGTTCAAAATATAATAATATTTTCCTCTTATGTATATTAATTAATGAAGTTTAACTAATATTATGTGAAGTATAATAGATTCTGGTGATTTATGTGAGTAATGTAAGAATTAATATTTAATGTTGTTTTAATTGAATTAATTATCTGATATTTGTTGTTGATGAGAGGTATAATATTATCCATTGAATTTAGTTGCGATACGTGAAAATTAATTCAGATACCACAGCTATATAAAAGAGACTTCAGTGCGAAGACTCTGGCTCAAGTACTTATCCCTCTGTGTCAATCACGTATAACATTCCAAATCTAATCACCACCACTGATCTCATCAAATCATAACCGTTCATTTCCTGTCCCAATAGAGAAAATCAATGGTCTCAAGTTCGGGCAACGAATATGGAGAAAATTTCATTGAAAGCGTCATCCTCAGAATGGACCTTGTAGTGCGCGATCCAGATTAGTCGACAATACGTGATCCAAATGAGAAAGAGCTCCATAACAGATATCGAACATTAAGTGGGAAACTTAAAAAAAAAATCTCATCACCACCACTAATTACTAGTCTCAAGTTTTGATACTGAATATGGAGAAAATCCCGTAAAGAATGTCATCCCGAAAATGAGCCTTATAGTGTGTGATCCATATTAATCAACAATGAGCGATCCAAATTAGACAGAGCTCCATAACAAATTCCAAACATTCGATGGAAAACTAAAAAACAAAATAAAAAGCCTCATCACTACCTTTGATCTAATCAAATCACAACTTGTAGTGTGCGATACAAATTAGTTGATAATGCGCTATTTGGGGCTGTTGATTTTTGCTGATTCTTTGGTTTTGAGCTTGTGGGGTTTTTAGTTTTTGCTGATTCTTGGATTTTGGAATTTTGGGGCTGTTGGTTTTTGCTGATTCTTTGATTTTGAGCTTGTGGGGTTGTTAGTTTTTTCTGATTCTTGGATTTTGAGCTTGTGGGGTAGTTAGTTATTGCTGATTCTTTGATTTTGATCTTGTGGAGTTGTTAGTTTTTGCTAGTTCTTTAATTTTGGGATTATGGAGTTGTTAGTTTTAGTTGATTCTTTAATTTTGGGATTATATGCTTGTGGAGTTATTCGTTATATGAGCTTGACTTTGGTGATTGTTTTCTGGGTGTTTACTAATGTGGCATTTCTATTTTAGGATGTGTTTTTGCTTCTATTGTGATGAGATGATGTTTCTCTTTTCTTTGTGGCTTTTGGGTGTTGTTTATATTTCTGATTTTTGTTTTTTTTTAGATTTCATGCTTGTGGATTTTGGTTAAATGAGCTGACTTTTTTTATTGTTTTCTGGTTGTGTCCTGATGTGTCAGTTCCAATTTAGGATGTGTTTTTGTGACTATTATCTTGACATTTGTGCTGTTTTCTTACTATTTTTCCTTGTTGAGTTCTGATTCAGATATTTCTTAGTTTGAATATGTTCTCTGGGTACTAAATTTTAAATTTTTTTTTGGCCTAAGGTCTTCATTTCTTGAGCTGATTTATGCTTATGAATTTTTTTGTTCTAGTATCTTCTTCTGGTTGAGCTTATGTAATCAAGCTCTCTCTACATTTTTATACTGCGGTTTCTAATAAGAAATAGTTTCTCTTGAGTTAATTTTCTGGGTAGACAGATTCTCCTTATATTTAAAATAAAGTCACCATCTTTTATATTGAGGACTTTAGTAAATAATAGTTTCTCGAGTCAGTTTTGTGAGTAGACAATGCGTTGCATATGTTCTTTTGATGTGAAAATGGTGGATGAGGTTGCATAATTCATTGCAGTAGTTCTGTCATGCGTTTGAATGCCATAGGTGCTGAATGATTCCCAACCTCATAATGTGCTGTGTATTGGTCTTTCGCATATGTGTGGTGATTTTTGCTGTAATGTGTGTTGCTTTTATTGTCAAATCAAATTACTTGTTGTACAATGTGTGGCCTTGCTTGGGATTGATTTGTAGTAGTAGTAGTTCTTGTTGTAGTACAACTTCTTCCTTCTGTTGCATAGCGGTCATTTTTGCATAAGCACTAATTTTGCTAGGTGGAGTGTCTCTGTTGTGCCTTCCAAAGCTGGAATTGTGCAGGAAAATGTGTTTCATTATCAAGCCATGTGTTTGATGCAATGGATGGAAAATGGGATGATTATTTCCTCCTCTTTGATGTTTTTGACACTTCTTGGTGTGATAGTGATGAAATGATATCTGACTTGTTGAAAAGAACATCCTAAAATGTGGAACATAGTATTATTGTTATGCAGTGTGTGGGCTCTTTGATAGAGTCATGTTTTTCTTCTTTCTGTTGATAGTTTACAGATAGGTTTATTTTATTCTAATGTCCTCTTTTGTATTTTTAACGACAATTGGTAATGGTTTATTCACAATGAGTTTTGCATTGGTGAAGGTAAGTAGGTAACTGATTAAAGCACTATGATGGTGGTTTATTTTAGTTTAATGGTGCGCCTTCTTCTAATTTAGAGAATTGTTTAACCTAAACATTTTAATAACTTAATAGAGTATTTGAAACGTGAATCATCCCTTCGTTGCTAGTTGCACACCAAATGGAAACTTCCTGTGGTGATTTCTTAAATGAAAGTGTCTTTTAAGTTCAGTGTTCTTGTGTAATAGTGCCATCGCTTGGGTAAAGGTGCTTCTGTTTAAGAATTTTAAATCATTTGTACATCTGTTGGGTTTTCCAGACCTGTTGTTCCATATATACTTTCAGGATGTCGTAAGTAAGACGCTTGCAGGTTCAACAAAAGTTTAGTACATTTCAGATGATAATTTGATGTCTTTTAGTAGAGCTTTCCCCCAAAGTAATAACCTAGTTGATGGAAACTTCCGCTATGATTTTGGGCATCTTATAATAAAATCTGTCCTTTTGAGTCTTTATCTTGCTTGCTTCTGAATTTGTTCTTCTTTTACTTAGCTCAATGGTATTTTTTCTTTATAGGTTGAGGCTAAGAGGGCCTTGTCCAGAGAGGAGCAGGGTCTAAAATATGGAAATGTAGGTCGTGCTAGAAGTTTTGGAGGTGGTGGAAATAACAGGACCAAGAAAATATTTGTTGGTGGATTGCCTCCCATGCTGACTGAGGATGGCTTCAGAACTTACTTTGAAACTTATGGTAATGTCACTGATGTAGCAATTATGTTTGATCAACAGACCAACCGACCTCGTGGGTTTGTCTTCATTTCATTTGATTCTGAAGATGCAGTAGATAGGGTTTTACACAAGACATTTCTTGATCTCAGTGGGAAACAAGTGGAAGTAAAGCGTGCTCTTCCAAGAGATGGTAGTTCTGGTGGTTTTGGTGGTCGCTCCACGGGCAATGGTGGCAGTGGTATGGGTTGTGGAAGTTACCAGGGGTATGGTGCATCTGGTGACAATCCTAGTTCTTATGACAAAATGGATACCAACAGATACATGCAGTCACAAAACACTGTAGGTGGCTATCCACCTTATGGTTCCCCCGGATATGGTACACCGAGTTATGGTTATGGATCGTCCAATAATGGCATGGGTTATGGTGCTTATGGAAGTTACGGTGGAGCCAATCCTGGCTATGGGGCTGTCAATCCTGGATATGGTGGTCCAGCAGTTGCTGCAGCCTTCGAGAATCCAAATGTACCTCGTGCTGGTTATTGTAGCGGTCAAGCTAGTGGATCGACAAGCTCATGAGGTTCTCAGGGTCCTTCTGGATATGGGAACATGGGCTATGGTAATGCATCATGGGGTGCTTCAAGTGATAGTGGTGGAGGTGGACCCGCTAATGGAGGATCTGCTGTTGGTCAGTCTCCAGCTGGAGCCATGATGATAGGCGAATTTACACGCCTAAAGTGCTATAATTTACCCATATTTTAGCTAAGTCTTGAGGACAAAATATATAACTCATGCACTTTTAGTCTTTTTTCCTATAAGCGAGCTAACAAACATGATTAGAAAGTTTTCAGGTATAAATGATGAAGATTTCAGCATTTTATGGATAACTTCACGCCAAAGGAAGCTTCACGAAAGAAGGAAGGGAAAGCTTGGACGCCAAGGACCAAAAGTGACGCATGGAAAATCTGTCTCGGGCAAAAACAACAATTCTAAAGACTTTGGGGACTAGCAATAACATATTAGGATTAGGATAATGATGCAGTAACCTAGTAGGATTGGGTTAAGTAATGCATTAGCTTAGTAGGAATAGGATATGGGTGTTATAAATACCCTATTTTGCTAGAGATTTTTATCATGCACTACTACTTCTAATTCTTCCATTAATTCTACTTTTTATTCTTTTTCCATTCATCTATTCAATTCTTAAATTCCACAACAAGAGAAACGCTACTTTGAAAGGGAGTTCACGCCTAAAGTCATACCACACCATACTACACGTGATATCTTTATTGTGGTATAATAATAATGTCTATTGTGAGTTCCATCGCACTCATGAGTAGCTAAACTTCTCTGTTGGGGTTATGGAAGCCGTATGAGATACTATCTATTGCTATGAGTTTGTGAATTCACGACACGTATGCTGCTTATATCATTATTCTCTTCATCTTAATGCAAATTCTTGTGGCTGCAAACGCATAGAATATACCAGTATTGCATTAACTTGTTCGAAAGAAAAGTTATATGTCTGGAAAAGAGATAATGTCAAGGTAATAGGGCACCAACCCTTGTTAAAAAGTTAGTACCGTAACTGGATTAACCTCTTGGAGAATTTGTACCATTAGATACGCTTTAAGCTCGAAAGAGTTAAAGTGAAATAGTCCTTGTTAGGTCGAAAGACACTTGGATTTACCATAGAATACAATTCTCTATAAGCACATACATGTCTGACTTCCGCATAACTCATAGCCAATAGAGACGTATAACTCATAAGGTGGACATAACCCCAACTTCCAATTCTCATTGATTACAAACCTTACTAAACATTTTTTTCTTCTTACTTTCTAATTTTTGTTTTTACTCTATTATTTTTGTTACACGTTACAATCCCCCCTTTTTACGAGACTTTCATCAAAAGTCTAATAATCTTTGCTTACTTATTGACCGGCTATTCCCTATAAGATCCATTGGTTGGACCATCGCTAACATCATTGGTATTCTACCTGGGATTTGTACACACAAGATTCAGCTTGAAGAAAATTGCACACCAACTATCGAGCTTCAAAGGCGTCTCAACCCACCTATGCAAAAAGTAGTGAAGAAAGAAATTATTTAGTGGTTAGATGCAGAGGTTGTGTATCCTATCTCTGATAGTAAATGAGTAAGCCCGGTACAATGTGTTCCCAAGAAAGGAGGCATAATGGTAGTTGCGAATAAAAAGAATGAGCTTATCCCACTCAGACCCATTACAAGATGGAGAGTATGTTTGGATTATCGAAAGCTGAATTTATGGACACTTAAGGATCACTTTCCAATGCCATTTATGGACCAAATGCTTGATCGATTAGCAGGGAAAGGATGGTTTTGATTCTTAGATGGTTATTCCGGCTATAATCAGATTTGTATTGCTCCCGAAGACCAAGAGAAGACAGCATTCACATGCCCATATGGTATGTTTGCCTTTAAACGTATTCCATTCGGGCTATGTAACGCACCATTCACCTTTCAGCGTTGTATGATGTCCATCTTTTCTGATATGGTTGAAGATACTTTGGAGGTATTCATGGACGATTTTTCAGTTGTGTGTGAGTCGTTTGAATCTTGCTTGGCAAACCTAAGTATGGCGTTGCAAAGATGTGTTGAATTCAACCTAGTGCTGAACTGGGAGAAGTGCCACTTTATGGTTAAAGAAGGTATTGTTCTTGGGCATAAAATCTCCAAAAGAGGAATTGAGGTTAATCGAACCAAAATTGAAGTTATCGAGAAGCTACCACCTCCAATTTCCATGAAGGGAGTTCGTAGATTCCTCGGGCATGCAGGTTTCTATCGGCGGTTCATCAAAGACTTCTCCAAAATCGCTAGTCCATCATGAAAACTTTTGGAGAAAGATGCAAAGTATGACTTCAATGAAGATTGTTTGAAGGCATTCGAATGCCTCAAAGGAAAGCTAATTGAAGCTCCTATCATGGTAGCACCAGATTGGTCTCTACCATTTGAAGTCATGTGTAACGCTAGTGGGGTAGATTTGGGTGCTGTACTTGGATAGAGAAGGGAGAAGTTATTCCATCCAATCTATTATGCAAGCAAAGTCCTAAACGAAGCTCAAAAGAATTATACTATCACAGAACAAGAGCTGCTAACGGTTGTGTATGCTTTTGAGAAGTTCCGTGCTTATTTGTTGGGAACCAAAGTCATAGTTCACACAGACCATGCAGCCCTAAGATATTTAATGACAAAGAAAGATGCAAAACCAAGGCTAATTCGATGGATGTTGTTGCTGTAAGAATTTGATTTTGAGGTAAAAGATAGATGAGGTTGTGAGAACCAAGTGGCTGATCATCTATCTAGACTCGAGAACGAGCATATAGCACAACCTGATATCGAGATTGATGATACATTCCCTGACGAAGAGATCTTAGCCACAATAATGGAAGAGTTACCATGGTATGTAGACTTTGCAAATTTTGTGGTGAGTAATGTGATACCTGCAAATCTATCCTTTCATCAAAAGAGGAAGTTTATGCATGATATAAAACATTACTTTTAGGATGAGCCATATTTGTTTAGACGATGCGCGGATGGTGTCATTAGGCAATGCGTATCCCATGTTGAGGTGCCGAATATATTGGAAGCATGCCACACTTCCCAAGTTGGGGGACATCACGCTGGTAATCGAACAGCCAGGAAGGTATTGCAAAGTGGCTATTATTGGACCTCGATATTTGAAGATGCCTATGACTTTGTGAGAAGATGCGAACAATGAGAGATACAAGGTGAAATTTCAAAACACCATGAGATGCCCTTGTCGAATATTCTTGAAGTCGAGCTCTTTGATGTTTGGGGTATTGATTTCATGGGACCATTCGTGAATTCATTTGGAATGAAATATATCCTAGTTGTTGTCGATTATGTTTCAAAATGGGTTGAAGCAGTTGCATTGGCTGATAATGAAAGAAAACGTGTTGTTGCATTCTTAAAGAAGAATATTTTCTCTCATTTTGGGGTACCACGTACTATCATAAGCGACGGAGGATCTCACTTTTGCAACAAGTTGTTCAATTCCGTGTTGGCAAAATATGGTGTCAAGCAACACAAGGTAGCCACACCTTATCACCCTCAAACTAGTGGACAGGTAGAGGTGTCCAATCGAGAGATCAAGCAAATCCTTGCTAAGACGGTGAATGCTAATAGGAAAGATTGGTCTCGAAAGCTGGACGATGCACTATGGGCTTATAGGACTGCATTCAAAATGCCAATTGGCATGTCCCCGTACCAACTAGTTTATGGGAAGGCTTGTCACTTACCCATTGAGATTGAGCATAAAGCATTATGGGCGTTGAAGTGATTGAATTTGAATTGGGATGATGCAATGAATCTGAGATTGGAGCAGCTGAACGAGATGGATGAATTCCATCTACATGCTTATGAAAGATCAGACCTATACAAGGAGCGGATGAAAAAGTATCATGATCAGCGGATTGTTCAACGAAACTTTCAAAAGGATGATATGGTACTCCTCTACAATTCTAGATTGAAGCTATTCCCAGGTAATTTGAAGTCCAAGTGATCTGGTCCATACAAAGTTAACCAAGTCTACTCGTCTGGAGTAGTTGAGTTGAAAGACAATAATGGTCTTGTCTTCAAGGTTAATGGCCAACGAGTAAAACCTTATATCGGTCCTCTCGACTCAATAAATTATATGGCCATCACTTATCTCGATGAAGTCTAAGTACTTGAGGTAACTATGTCGTTCCGCGATAATAAATCAAGCGCTAGATGGGAGGCAACCCATCGTTTTATATTTTTTTCCTTTCTTTCATTCTATTTCGTGTTTGCCTTCGATAAATAAAAATCCAAAAAGAAGAGTCGTGCCACGACCAAAACTAAGGCGCTTGATGGGAGGCAACACATCGTTCTAATCGTGTTTGTTGTCTTTGAGAAAGTGTAGGCACAAGAGGCGTAAACAAGGAGATTGGTTCCAAATTTTGATTTGGGCGTATTGCATGTTAAAGGTGGTAAGTTAGTAATGAAGAAGCAAAAGGCTATGTATTAGGCATTGCTTATGAAAATATAGGCAAAAAACAAGGCTAGGCCTATGTAAAACTAGGCCACAAATAAGGCAAGGCCTATGCTATGGCCTAAGCTCTCGGAATGTAGTGTACCATAGAATAGGCGCCGCCCATGCCCAAGTATGCCATAGCATAGGCGCCACCTATGCCTATGCCTTTTGTCTCTGAATCTCATATGCTATGCAAAAGGTGCCGCTTATGCCTAACAAAGCCATGGCATAGGCACCACCTATGCTCAACAATGCTTTGCAAAAGGCGCCGCCTATGCCAAGCATAGGCAAAGCTTTAGGCGCGTCCTATGGTCACTTCTTGTCTCCAAAGCCGATTTTAAATGGGTCAAAACCTGACCCAAGCTTGTCCTATAAATAAGAGACGTAGTCTTAGACCAAAAACACATTGCAAACCTAGCATAAGCGCCGCCTATAGTCTCCAAATCCTCTCAAAAATTTTCCTTTCGCACTTTTACTTCATAAGAACATCATCCAAAGGCATAAAATCAAGCAAGTACTTCTTTGTTCTTCATCTATATTCCGTGAGTATTACACTACTACGCTTATTAAGAATTATTAAATCTTGAAATAGTAGAAGTGATTTGAATGCGATTGATGTGTTGTGATACAACTAAGTGAGTGAAAGAATAAGTAAGAATGATCTTAACATGTTTCCAACTTGAATTTGATTTTGATGCACTGTCATACTTTTGCGGAATTAACATGGTCAAGAAAATTGCATAATCTTGTCAATATAAATCTTACATGTTGGAATGACTTGTTCATTGAGACAAGAATTATGGTTGACTACCAACATATGAGGTTGTGATTATTTCTAGATGCTATACCTTGATTCAATCACTATGTAGTAAGTCTTGATATATCAAACATGAAAGTATTGCCAAGGTCACAAGAAGTATGACTGCACTGATTTTATTGTTGGAATATAGCACCTAAAACGTATATCGATGAAGTCTGAGTAATCGCCAACTTTCACTTCACTAGTCTGTACCAACAAACTAAGTGTGGGGTGGTGCCACTACTGCTTGTTTGTTGATTGTATCCACCGAGATGATGCTAACATGACTATTGTTTTAATATCAGGTACAATGGCACCCAAAGCAAGACAAGGCCAAGATAAAGCAACCACTTCACAAAAAGGCAAGAAAAGAGGACGAAAGGGTTAAGGAGAATCCTCCTCTCTGCAAATACCTCACCGTATGTTCGAAATAAAATGGGTCCTAGAGTAGCATAGAAAGGAGTGGTATAGGAACAATAAAGAAATGAAATATGTTCATGTGGAGTTAATACACAAGGAAAGCCTAGCAAAGAAAGAACCCCGTATGTTGGCTAAGATAATGGCGTTACATCTTGATTTCATCTTCCGGGACATGGGAGAATGTAATCTCAATCTAACACGTGAATTCTATGCCAACTGGTGATGATAGGAAAATTTACACGCCTATAGTGCTATATTTTACCAATATTTTAGCCAAGTTTTGAGGACAAATTATATAATTCATGCACTTTTAGTCCTTTTTCCTGTAAGTGAGCTAACGAACATGATTAGCAAGTTTTCAGGTATAAATGATGCAGAATTCAGCATTTTATGGATAACTTGATACCAAAGAAAGCTTCACAAAAGGAGGAAAGCAAAGCTTGGATGCCAAGGACCAAAAGTGGCACATGGAAAATCTGTCCCGGGCAAAACCAGCAATTCTGAAGACATTGGTGACTAGCAGTAACTTATTAGGATTAGGATAATGATACATTAACCAAGTAGGATTGGGTTAAGTAATTCATTAGCTTAGTAGGAATAGGATAGGGGTATTATAAATACCCTATTCTGCTAGAGATTTTTATTCATTCTTCCATTAGTTACAATTCATTCTTCTATTAGTTACAATTAATTCTTCAATCATTCCCTACTACTTCTAATCCTTCCATTAATTCTACTTTTTATTCTTCTTCTATTCATCTATTCAACTCTTATTTTCCACAACAAGAGAAACGTTACTTTGCAAGGGAGTTCACTCCTAACGCCTACCACACTTTACTACACGAGATCTCTATTGTGGAAGCCATATGAGATACTATCTATTGCTATGAGTTTGTGAATTCGTGACACGTATGCTGCTTATATCATTATTCTCTTCATCTTAATCTAAATTCTTTGTGGTTGCAAACGCATAGAATACGCCAGTATAGCATTAACTTGTTCGAAAGAAAAGTTATATGTCTGGAAAAGAGATAATGTCAAGGTAATAGGGTCCCATCCCCTATTAAAAAGTTAGTGTCGTAACTGGATTAACCTCTTGGAGAATTTGTACCGTTAGATACTCTTTAAGCTCGAAAGAGTTTAAGTGAAATAGTCCTTGTTGAGGTCGAAAGACGCTTGGATTTACCATCGAATACAATTCTCTATAAGCACATACATGTCTGAATTCTACATAACTCATAGCCAATAGAGAAGTAAAACACATAAGGTGGACATAACCCCAACTTCTAAATTCTCATTGTTTTACATCTTACCAAATATTCTTTCTTTTTACTCTTTATTTTCTATTTTTACTTCAATACTTTGGTTACATTACTTGCATGACAAAACTCCCCCTTTTTACGAGACTTGCACTAAAAGTCTAGTAATCTTTGCTTACTTGTTGACCAAGCTATTCCCTATGGGATCGATACCCAACCCAGTTGGGTTATATATTTGACAACGACCTCTTTACACTCCTACGAGAGCTGTAGATTGAGCGTTATCAAAAATTGGCGCCATTGTCGGGGGAATACGGTTATCTACTATGTTTGTGATAATTACTAGACCCTTTGGTCAAAAGACTCTCATAATTTTACTTTTAGTTTTTGTTTTTGTTATTTGCAAGTTTTTATTCAGTGCATGCCCCATACTCGAAGTTCTGGTCAACCGTTATTACCTATAAATCCTGAACCACAACGTATTGGCAGAATGGAGGCACAACACGAAATTGAAAGGATGGCTGCTCAACAGGAACAGGCAAGACTAGCTGCTCTAGCCGCCGCTCAAGTACATCAAAAAAATATTGATAACCCTGGGCGAGCAATAAATCCTGACGACGAGGACCTAGGTGATGATGAGTTACTAAACCCTAGGCATGCTGCTGAGATCGGAACACCTGCTAACAGAAGAGATTGTCAAGCTAGGTTTAGGCCTGAACGCCGAGCTATACAACTAGCTTTCGACGATGATGATGATGATCTTGATGGAGCCGGAGCCAAAGGAGCTATTATTCCTCCTCCATTGGCACCCGGAGGCTAGTTCGACATCACAAGCACCATGATTCAATTATTGCAACTCAAGGGATTATTTGGTGGACTAGCAGGCGATGATCCGAATATGCATCTTATCAACTTTATTTCTACATGCAAGTCGTTTGACAATCCCGGCATTGGTCAGAATGCAATTCGATTACGTCTATTTCCATTGTTTTTGTCTGGGAAGGCAACTCTATGGTTAAATGGGTTGACTCCTGATTCTATTATAAATTGGAGGCAATTGAGAGATGCTTTCCTAGGAAGATTCTTTCCGCCATCCAAAAGAGCACAATTGAGGGATGAAATCAGCAACTTTTGTCAGCTTCTAACTGAAGCCCTTCATGAAACATGGGAAAGGTTCAAGATGAAGCTAATAAGGTGCCCAAAACATCACATGACTAATGTTCACCTAATGGAGATACTATACAGGGCCTTGAATTCAATAACTAAACCAGTGGTAGATAATGCGGCTGGAGGATCATTTATGGACCTCACCTTTGGTCAGGCAAGTAATATGCTAGATCGGATGACGAAGCAAAGTAGAGCTTGGCATACCAGGGATTCTGAGGTAGCAAGACCCACTTTTTCTATAGGCATGACTGCAGAACAAAGGAGAAGAGAAGAAGAACGTGATCAAGATTTGGCGCACATGAAAACACAAGTGGATCTTATTACAAAGCATATATTATCAGGGAAGACCAAAAAAGTCAAAGTTGTTGCGTCAAAAGGAAGAGATGAATCTGATTTAGAAGAAGAAGCCAACTACTTAAACAATCAGGGGGGTTTCCAAGGTAGTACCCAAGGAAACCAAGGTCGGAACTATTATGACAAATCTGGAAACAGGGACCAAGGTAGTTGGAAGAACAAGAATGAAAAAAGTTGTTTGTACGTTCCCCCAGGAAGACGTGACACCACCACATCTAGTTCTAGAAGTATGGAAGACATGATGGCTAAACTATTGAAAGGAGTGGAAGCAACTAGCGCGGGAGTAACGGAGGTAATAAATGATTTATCCTCTATGAAGCAATTAGTTGATTCACATTCCACTTCAATCAAGCAAATAGAGCAGCAATTGAGCCAACTTTCAGCAGTACTCAAACAAAGAAAGGCTGGCACTTTGCCTAGCGACACTGTACAAAATCCAAGGAATGATGGTTTATGCATGTCTATTACTACCCGAAGTGGTAAGGTTCTGGAAACTTCATCAAAAGGCAAGCAAGTAGTTGACGAAGTAGCGGACATGGATGATGAGATAAAAGGAGAAGATTCCGTAGACGCTACCCACGACGTCCATGACATCACACCGAGTATGTTGCAGCCTAAAAAGCTAAAAAGCGGAAGCAAGAGGAGAAGAAAGCCCTGGAGAAAACAATTCCTTATCCACCACCACCTTTTCCTCAAAGATTGAAGAAGGTGGCGGATGATACAAAGTTCAGCAAATTCATGACTATGCTAAAGCAGCTGACCATTAATGTTCCATTGGTAGAGGCACTTGAACAAATGCCTGGGTATGCAAAATTTATGAAGGATATTTTGACAAAGAAGCGGGCATCTAGCTATGATTTGAAAGATGACGTTCATCACTGCAGCGCAATCACTAGCCGATCACTAGTTCAGAAGAAGGCTGACCCCGGTGCTTTCACTATTCCTTGCACCGTTAGATCTTTGAATTTTGCCAAGGTATTATGCGATTTAGGAGCCAGCATCAATTTGATGCCATTATCGATCTATACAAAGTTGGGGTTGGGTGATCCTACTCCAACCAATATGAGGCTCGTAATGGCGAATAGGTTGGTAAAACGACCTGTTGGTATTCTATGAGATGTATTGGTAAAGGTTTCTTCATTCATCTTTCTGGCAGACTTTGTTATTTTGGATTTCGAGGTAGACTCAGAATTTCCCATAATCTTGGGGTGCCCTTTCCTTGCTACAGGAAGTGTGCTCATTGATTTGAGAGCTAATGAGCTTTCGTTCCGAATAAAAAATGAAGTAGTTCGCTTTGACGTCTGCAAATCAATGAAGCAACCCAAAGAGCTGAACGTATTCTCGGTGGCTGATGTTTACTTTGATGATGAGAAAGAGTTACTTGAAGAAGAGCAAATTATTGATGACCCATTAGCGACTGTGCTCATGAATGGAGAAAGTAAGGATACTGAAAATTGCGAAGAAGCTATTTGTGCTCTATCAAGATTAGGGACATATCGCCATGCTCCCAAGAAGCTGGACCTTGATCTCAAAAATTGACCCACACCACCAGCAAAGCCATCTATTGAAGAGCCACCCACGTTAGAATTGAAAGAGCTTCCTAGTCATTTAAAGTATGCATTCTTAGGAAGCGGAAACACACTTCCAGTCATTGTGGAAGCAGATTTGGGTGAGCAACAAGTTGCAGCTCTCATTGCTATTCTACGAAAGTATATAAGAGCCATTGGTTGGACCATCGCAGATATTATTGGTATTCCACCTGGGATTTGTACACACAAGATTCAGCTTGAAGAAAAGTGCACACCCACCATTAAGCATCAAAGGCGTCTCAATCCACCTATGCAAAAAGTAGTGAAGAAAGAAATTATCAAGTGGTTAGACGCAGGAGTTGTGTATCCAATCTCTGACAGTACATGGGTAAGCCCGGTACAATGTGTTCCCAAGAAATGAAGCATGACGGTAGTCGCGAATGAAAAGAATGAGCTTATTCTACTCAAACCCATCGCCGGATGGACAGTATGCATGGACTACCAAAAGCTGAATTCATGGACGCTCAAAGATCACTTTCCAATGCCATTCATGGACTAAATGCTTGATCGATTAGCGAGAAAAGGCTGGTTTTGTTTCTTAGATAGTTATTCTGGCTATAATCAGATTTGTATTGCCCCCGAATACTTATAGAAGACAACGTTCACATGCCCATATGGTAAGTTTTCCTTTAAACGTATGCCATTCGGGCTATGTAACGCACCAGCTACCTTTCAGCGCTGTATGATGTCCATCTTTTCTGATATGGTTGAAGATACTTTGGAGGTATTCATGGACGATTTTTCAGTTATGGGCGAGTCATTTGAATCGTGTTTGGTAAACCCGAGTATGGCGTTGCAAAGATGTGTAGAATTCAACCTAGTGCTGAATTAGGAGAAGTACCACTTTATGGTTAAAGAAGGTATCGTTCTTGAGCATAAAATCTCCGAAAGAGTAATTGAGATTGATCGAGCGAAAATTAAAGTTATTGAGAAGCTACCACCTCCAATTTCTGTGAAAGGAGTTCGTAGTTTTCTCACTCATACAGGTTTCTATCAACGGTTTATCAAAGACTTTTCCAAAATTGCTAGTCCATTGTGCAAACTATTGGAGAAAGATACAAAGTTTGACTTCAATGAAGATTGTTTGAAGGCATTCGAATGCCTTAAAGGAAAACTAATTGAAGCTCCTATCATGGTAGTACCAGATTGGTCTTTACCGTTCAAAGTCATGTGTGATGCTAGTGGGGTAGCCGTTGGCGCTGTACTTGGCCAGAGGAAGGAGAAATTATTTCATCCTATATACTATGCTAGCAAGGTCCTAAACGAAGCCCAAAAGAACTATACTGTCACAGAACAAGAGCTCCAAGCGGTTGTGTATGCGTTTGAGAAGTTTTGTGCTTATTTGCTGGGAACCAAAGTGATCGTTCATACAGACCATGCAGCTCTGAGATATTTAATGCCAAAGAAGGATGCAAAACCAAGACTAATTCGATGGGTGTTGCTTCTGCAAGAATTTGATTTCGAAGTTAAATATAGAAGAGGTTACGAGAACCAAGTGGCTGATCATCTATCTAGACTCGAGAACGAGCATATAGCTGATAACGCTCAATCTACATCTCTCGTAGGAGTGTAAAGCGGTCATTGTCAAATATATAACCCAACTAGGTTGGGTATCGATCCCATCTTGGTCAAAAAGTAAGCAACGATTACTAGACTTTTAGTGCAAGTATCGTAAAAGGGGGGATTGTAACGTGCAATTGATGTGAACAAAATAATAAAGTAAAACAGAAAATAGCACAGTAAAAAGAAAGAATATTTGGTAAGATGTAAAACAATGAGAATTTAGAAGTTGGGGTTATGTCCACCTTATGAGTTTTACGTCTCTATTGGCTATGAGTTATGCAGAATTCAGACATGTATGTGCTTATAGAGAATTGTATTCGATAGTAAATCCAAGAGTCTTTCGACCTCAATAAGGACTATTTTACTTTAACTCTTTCAAGCTTAAAGCGTATCTAACGGTACAAATTCTCCAAGAGGTTAATCCAGTTACGGCACTAACTTTTTAATAGGGGATGGGACCCTATTACCTTGTCATTATCTCTTTTCCAGACATATAACGTTTCTTTCAAACAAGTTAATGTTAGACTGGCGTATTCTATGCGTTTGCAACCACAAAGAATTTAGATTAAGATGAAGAGAAAAATGATATAAGCAGCATACGTGTCACGAATTCACAAACTCATAGCAATAGATAGTATCTCATATGGCTTCCATAACCCCAACAGAGAAGTTTAGTTACCCATGAGTGCGAAGGAAATACCAATCGACATTATTATTATACCACAATAAAGATCTCGTGTAGTAAAGTGTGGTAGGCGTTAGGCGTGAACTCCCTTGCAAAGTAACGTTTCTCTTGTTGTGGAAAATAAGAATTGAATAGATGAATAGAAGAAGAAGAAAAAGTAGAATTAAAGGAAGGATTAGAAGTAGTAGTGAATGATTGAAGAATTGATTGTAACTAATGGAAGAATAAATAAAAATCTCTAGCAGAATAGGGTATTTATAATACCCATATCCTATTCCTACTAAGCTAATGAATTACTTAACCCAATCCTACTTGGTTAATGTATCATTATCCTAATCCTAATAAGTTACTGCTAGTCCTCAAAGTCTTCATAATTGTTGTTTTTGCCTGGGATAGATTTTCCATGTGCCACTTTTGGTCCTTGGCATCCAAGCTTTGCTTTCCTCCTTTTGTGAAGCTTTCTTTGGCGTCAAGTTATCCATAAAATGCTGAATTCTGCATCATTTATACCTGAAAACTTGCTAATCATGTTCGTTAGCTCACTTATAGGAAAAAGGACTAAAAGTGCATGAATTATATAATTTGTCTTCAAAACTTGGCTAAAATATGGGTAAAATATAGTAAAATATAGCACTATAGGCGTGTAAATTCGCCTCTCATCAACACCCCACACTTAAAGCTTTGTTCATCCTCGAACAACTATCATGTCCATCTAAACATCAACTTAGGGTTTCACAGTAACAACACAAAATATTCATCAAGGCAAGCACAACAATTATCAACAAAGAGTAGTTTTCCAATCATTAGTAGAAAAAATTCAACCTCCAACATAGACTCGTGATGGTAGTTAATTCGTATCCAAAAGTTAAGGTACAAAGAATCATACACAACTACCCAAAACTCATCAACCATGTGTATCTCACAATATATTACCCATAATCACTCATAAGCATAGTATATTTGTTGAAACATGGGTAGAAGGGTATCCTTGCTCTCGCTCTCACAAAGAATTCATATGCTGCAACTGATGACCATAGGCTTGCCCTTAGTGTAATGCTCCACTAAATGTCAGAATGCTAAGCTTAGGATCAAATAGGTCTTCTACAGGTTGTAATGTAGGCTAAGGGACGGGTAGGACTATTTTGGCCAGAAATAGTGACTATGTTCCTAAGTGCTTTAATACATCACATTATGCCATTAATACTTTCTTTTCAAACAACCTTTCTTCTTTCTTTTATTCTACCACCCTTTTTCTCCTCTTTTGTTTTTCAATTTTAAACATAACTAACTTTTTAGTTTTCCTTTCCTTTTTCTTTTCATAACACACCTCTTATGATAGCAATTCTTTTTCATAACAATTTTAAGCACCCTTACTTTCTAAAGCATCATACTCACCCAATTTCCTCTTATTTTGTCACATAAATTTTTCGCTTTAAATCACTTAGGAATTTGGATCAAATTATGGTCTTGAAAAAAATGGATTAGGCTTACATATGAGGCTGTCAAAGAAAATAGGCTAAAGGCTCAAAAGGGGTTAAGTAGGGTAATGTCCATGGGTAGGTAAAAAGATGGTAAACAATCATAGGTTGCCAAAGAAATGCCTAAATCATCTCCTAAACTTGCACGCTTTATTTTTGCTTTACATACATACCAGGAAAGTTCTAGCATCAGCCACAAGCATAGAATATACTATATCCTCACACACAAGGCACATGGTCGACTTTATTGGGAGTAGTATAGACTCTTGACCCAACAGATGAAGGAATTAAACCACACAATATCACATAGTGAGTCACAATTAGATCCTAAACGTCTCAATAGTCATGATTTTAGCACAAACTCTTGTTATAATCTCATGCTGCCTATTAGAATAATTTCATGCGAAGTTAAGTAAAACAAAATATTTTAACTACTAAAAACGAAAAATGGAAAAAAACTAGTCTAAGCAAACAAACTAGCTAAGCAAACAAACATAAATGCAAATGCGGATAAAGGAGTATAGCATGCAAATACCACCACCCCACACTTAGTTTGTTGGTACAGACTAGTGAAGTGAAAGTGGTCGATTACTCAGACTTCATCGACATACGTTTTAGGTGCTATATTCCAACAATAAAATTAGTGCAGTCATACATCTTGTAATCTTGGTAATACTTGGATATGTGAGATACCAAAACTACTACATAGAGATTGAATCAAGGTATAGTATCAAATAATCACAACCTCCTATGTCGGTAGGCAACTATAATTCTTATTCCGATGAATAAGTCATTCCAACATGTAAGTATTCCAGTGACAAGATTATGCAATTTTTGTGAACATATCAATTCCGCAAAAGTATGATAGTGCATCAAAATCAAATTCAAGTTGGGAACAAGTTAAGATCATCCTTATGTATACATTCACTCACTTGGTTGTATCACAACAATTCAATCACATTCACATTACCAATACTACTTCAAGATTTAACAATTCATAATAGGCGTAGTAACGTAGTACTTACGGAATATAAATGAAGAACAAAGAAGCACTTACTTGATTGATGCCTTTGGATGATGTTCTTGTGAAGTAAAAGAGCAAAAGGAAAATTTTGAGAGGATTTGGAGACTATAGGCGGCGCTTATGCTAGGTTTCCAATGTGTTTTTGGTTCAAGACTAAGTCTCATATTTATAGGAGAAGGTTGGGTCAGGTTTTGACCCATTTAAAATCGGATTTGGAGTCAAGAAGTGACCATAGGCGGTGCCTTTTGCTTTGCCTATGCTTTGTATAGGCGGCGCCTTTTACAAAGCATTGTCTAGCATAGGCAGCGCCTATGCCATGGCATTCCGAGGAATAAGAGGCGCCTTTCACTTAGCATATGAGATTCAGAGACAAAAGGCATTGGCATAGGCGGCGCCTATGCTATGGCATACTTAGGCATGGGCGGCGCCTATGCTATGGCACACTAGATTCCGAGACCTTAGGCCATAGTATAGGCCTTTCCTTGTTCGTGGCCTAGTTTCACCTAGGCCTAGCCTTGTTCGATGCATATATTTTCATGAGCAATGCTAATTCCATAGCCTTTTGCTTCTTCATGCCTAACTTACCACCTCTAACATGCAATACGTCCATATCAAAATTTGAAACCGATCTCCTCATTTTATACCTCTTGCACCTACATTTGCTCAAAACCAATAAAAATGATTAGAACGATAGGTTGCCTCCCATCAAGCGCCTTAGTTTTGGTCGTGGAAAGACTCTTATTTTTGGATTTTTATTTATCAAAAGCAAACACATAATAGAACGATAGAAAAAAATGAAAAACGATAAACGATGGGTTGCCTCCCATCTAGCGCTTGATTTATTATCGCGGCAGGACATGGTTACCTCGAGTACTTAGACTTCGTCGAGATAAGTGATGTCCATATAATTTATCAAATCAAGAGGACTGATATAAGGTTTAACTCGTTGGTTATTCACCTTGAAGACAACACCATTATTGTCTTCCAACTCAACTACTCCAGACGAGTAGACTTGGTTAACTTGTACGGACCAGACCACTTGGACTTCAACTTACTTGGGAATACCTTCAATCTGGAATTGAAGAGAAGCACTATATCATTCTTTTGTAAATTTCATCAGACAATCCGTTGATCATGATACTTTTTCATTCGCTCCTTGTAGAGGTCCGATCTCTCATAAGCATATAGACGGAATTTATCTATCTCGTTCAGTTGCTCTAATCGCAGATTCATTGCATCATCCCAGTTTAGATTTAGCCGCTTCAAAGCCTACAATGCCTTATGCTCAAGCTCAATGGGCAAGTGACATGCCTTCTCATAAACTAGTTGGTAAGGGGACATGCCAATTGGCGTTTTGAATGCAGTCCTATACGCCCATAGTGCATTGTCCAGCTTCCGAGACCAATCTTTCCTATTAGCATTTACCATTTTAGCAAGGATTTGCTTGATCTCTCTATTGGAAACCTCTACCTGTCCGCTAGTTTATGGGTGATAAGACGTGGCTACCTTATGTTGCTTGACACCATATTTTGCCAACACGAATTTGAATAGCTTGTTGCAAAAGTGAGATCTTCCATCGCTTATGATAGTACGTGGTACTCCAAAGCGAGAGAAGATATTTCTCTTTAAGAATGCTACAATACGCTTTCCCTAATTGTCGGACAACGCTACTGCTTCAACCCATTTTGAGACATAATCTACAACAACTAGGATGTACTTTATTCCAAATGAATTTACAAATGGACCCATGAAATCAATACCCCATAGGTCAAAGAGCTCTACTTCAAGGATTTTCGACATGGGCATCTCATGGTGTTTCAAAATAGCACCTTGTCACTGACATTGGTCGCATCTTCTCACAAAGTCGTAGGCATCTCTAAATACCGAAGGCCAGTAATATCAACTTTGCAATACATTTCTTGCTGTCCAATTACCTGTGTGATGTCCCCCAACTTGGGAAGTGTGGCATGCTTCCAATATATTAGGCTCCTCTACATGGGATATACATCATCGGATAACACCATCCGCACATCGTCGAAACAAATATGGCTCATCCCAAAAGTAGTGTTTTACATCATGCATAAACTTCCTCTTTTGATGGTAAGATAAGTTTGTAGGTATCATATTACTCACCCCAAAATTTGCAAAGTCAGCGTACCATGGTAATTCTTCCATTATCGTGGATA
The DNA here is from genome assembly GCA_030864225.1 of Capsicum baccatum var. pendulum. Classification (NCBI taxonomy): domain Eukaryota; kingdom Viridiplantae; phylum Streptophyta; class Magnoliopsida; order Solanales; family Solanaceae; genus Capsicum; species Capsicum baccatum. Next base: position 273,683,259 of record CM061561.1, on the reverse strand, counting down.
AGATTTCCTCGTCAGGGAATGCATCATTAATCTCAATTTCAGGCTACGCTATATGCTCGTTCTCGAGTCTAGATAGATGATCAGCCACTTGGTTCTCGCAACCTCTTCTATATTTAACTTCGAAATCAAATTCTTGCAGCAGCAACACCCATCGAATTAGTCTTAGTTTTGCATCCTTCTTTGTCATTAAATATCTCAGAGTTGCATGGTCTGTATGAACGATCACTTTGGTTCCCAGCAAATAAGCACGAAACTTCTCAAACGCATACACAACCGCTAGGAGCTCTTGTTCTGTGACAGTATAGTTCTTTTGGGCTTCGTTTAGGACCTTGCTAGCATAGTAGATAGGATGAAATAATTTCTCCTTCCTCTGGCCAAGTACAGCGCCAACGGCTACCCCACTAGCATCACACATAACTTCGAACGGTAAAGACCAATCTGGTGCTACCATGATAGGACCTTCAATCAGTTTTCCTTTGAGGCATTCGAATGCCTTCAAACAATCTTCATTGAAGTCAAACTTTGGATCTTTCTCCAAAAGTTTGCATAATGGACTAGCAATTTTGGAGAAGTCTTTGATGAACCGCCGATAGAAACCTGCATGACCGAGGAAACTAAGGACTCCCTTCATGGAAATTAGAGGTGGTAGCTTCTCGATAACTTCAATTTTTGCTCGATCAACCTCAATTCCTCTTTCGGAGATTTTATGCCCAAGAACGATACCTTCTTTAACCATAAAGTGGCACTTCTCCCAATTCAGCACTAGGTTGAATTCTACACATCTTTGCAACGCCATGCTTAGGTTTGCTAAGCATGCTTCAAATGTATTGCCCACAGCTAAAAAATCATCCATGAATACCTCCAAAGTATCTTCAACCATATCAGAAAAAATGGACATCATACAACGCTGAAAGGTGGTTGGTGCGTTACATAGCCCGAATGGCATACGTTTGAAGGCAAACGTGCCATATGGACATGTGAACGTTGTCTTTTCTTGGTCTTCGGGGGCAATACAAATCTGATTATAGCCTGAATAACCGTCTAAGAAACAAAACCATCCTTTCCCTGCTAATCGATCTAACATTTGGTCCATAAATGGCATTGGAAAGTGATCTTTGAGCGTCCATGAATTCAGCTTTCGGTAGTCCATGCATACTCTCCATCCGGTGATGGGTCTGAGTGGAATAAGCTCATTCTTTTCATTCGCGACTACCGTCATGCCTCCTTTCTTGGGAACACATTGTACCGGGCTTACCTACGTACTGTCAGAGATTGGATACATAACTTCAGCATCTAACCACTTGATAATTTCTTTCTTCACCACTTCTTGTATAGGTTGATTCAGATGCCTTTGATGCTCAATGGTGGGTGTGCACTTTTATTCAAGCTGAATCTTGTATGTACAAATCCTAGGTGGAATACAAATAATATCTGCGATGGTCCAACCAATGGCTCTTATATACTTTCGTAGAATAGCAATGAGAGTTACAACTTGTTGCTCACCCAAATCTGCTACCACAATGACTGGAAGTGTGTTTTCGCTTCCTAAGAATGCATACTTTAGATGGCTAGGAAACTCCTTCAATTCTAACGTGGGTGGCTCTTCAATAGATGGCTTAGCTGGTGGTGTGGGTCAATTTTTGAGATCAAGGTCCAGCTTCTTGGGAGCATGGTGATATGTCCCTAATCCTGATAGAGCACAAATAGCTTCTTCGCAATTTTCAGCATTCTTACTCTCTCCATTCATGAGCACAGTCGCCAATGGGTCATCAATAATTTGCTCTTCTTCAAGTAACTCTTTCTCATCATCAAAGTAAATATCAGCCAACAAGAATACGTTCAGCTCTTTGGGTTGCTTCATTGATTTGTAGACGTCAAAGCGAACTACTTCGTCATTTATTCAGAACGAAAGCTCATTAGCTCTCAAATCAATGAGCACACTTCCTGTAGCAAGGAAAGGGCGCCCCAAGATTATAGGAACTTCTGAGTCTGCCTCGCAATCCAAAATAACAAAGTCTGCCAGAAAGATGAATGAAGAAACCTTTACCAATACATCACATAGAATACCAACAGGTCGTTTTACCGACCTATCCGACATTACGAGCCTCATATTGGTTGGATTAGGATCACCCAACCCCAACTTTTTATAGATCGATAATGGCATCAAATTGATGCTTGCTCCTAAATTGCATAATGCCTTGGCAAAATTCAAAGATCCAACAGTGCAAGGAATAGTGAAAGCATCGGGGTCAGCCTTCTTCTGAACTAGTGATAGGGTAGCGATTGCGCTGTAGTGATGAACGTCATCTTTCAACTCATAGTTGGCTGCCCGCTTCTTTGTCAAAAGATCCTTCATAAATTTCACATACCCGGGCATTTGTTCAAGTGCCTCTACCAATGGAACATTAATGGTCAGCTGCTTTAGCATAGTCATGAATTTGCTGAACTTTGTATCATCCGCCACCTTCTTCAATCTTTAAGGAAAAGGTGGTGGTGGATAAGGAATTGTTTTCTCCAGGGCTTTCTTCTCCTCTTGCTTCCGCTTTTCAGCTTTTTAGGCTGCAACATACTCGGTGTGATGTCATGGACTTCGTGGGTAGCGTCTACAGAATCTTCTCTGTTTATCTCATCATCCATGTCCGCTACTTCATCAACCACTTGCTTGCCTTTTGATGAAGTTTCCAGCACCTTACCACTTCGGGTAGTAACAGCCACGCTGACCCATCATTCCTTGGGTTTTGCACAGTGTCGCTAGGTAAAGTGCCAGCCTTTCTTTGATTGAGTGCTGCTGAAAGTTGGCTCAATTGCTGCTCTATTTGCTTGATTGAAGTGGAATGTGAATCAACTAATTGCTTCATAGAGGACAAATCATTTATTACCTCCGTTACTCCCGCGCTAGTTGCTTCCACTCCTTTCAATAGTTTATCCATCATGTTTTCCATACTTCCAGAACTAGATGTGGTGGTGTCACGTCTTCCTGGGGGGATGTATAAACCACTCTTTTCATTCTTGTTCTTCCAACTACCTTGGTCCTAGTTTCCAGATTTATCATAATAGTTCCGACCTTGTTTCCTTGGGTATTACTTTGGAAACCCCCTGATTGTTCAAGTAGTTGGCCTCTTCTTCCGAATCAGATTCGTCTCTCCCTTTTAACGCAATAGCTTTGACTTTTTTGGTCTTTCCTGATAATAGATGCTTTGTAAGAATATCCACTTGTGTTTTCATGTGCGTCATATCTTGATCACGTTCTTCTTCTCTTCTCCTTTGGTCTGCAGTCATGCCAATAGATAAAGTGGGGCTTGCTACCTCAGAATCCCTGGTATGCCAAGCTCTACTTTGCTTCGTCATATGATCTAGCATATTTCTTGATTGACCAAAGGTGAGGTCCATAAAAGATCCTCCAGCCGCATTATCTACCACTGGTTTAGTTATTGAATTCAAGGCTCTGTATAGTATCTCCATTAGGTGAACATTAGTCATGTGATGGTTTGAGCACCTCATTAGCTTCGTCTTAAACCCTTCCCATATTTCATGAAGGGCTTCAGTTGGAAGCTGCCGAAAGTTGCTGATTTCATCTATCAATTGTGTTTCTTTGGATGGCGGAAAGAATCTTTCTAGGAAAGCGTCTCTCAATTGCCTCTAATTTGTAATAGAATCAGGAGTCAGCCAATTCAACCATAGAGTTGCCTCTCCAGACAGAGACAATGGAAATAGACGTAATCGAATTGCATTCTGACCAACACCAGGATTGTCAAACTACTTGCATGTAGAAATAAAGTTGATGAGATGCATATTCGGATCATCGACTGCTAGTCCACCAAATAATCCCTTGAGTTGCAATAACTGAATCATTGTGCTTGTGATGTTGAACTTGGCTCCGGGCGCTAATGGTGGAGGAATTATGGCTCCTATGGCTCCGGCTCCGTCAAGATCATCATCATCATCGTCGAAAACTGGTTGCATAGCTCGGCGTTCAGGCCTAAACCTAGCTTGACGATCTCTTCTGTTGGCAGGTGTTGCGATCTCAGTAGCATGCCTAGGGTTTAGTAACTCGTCATCACCTAGGTCCTCGTCGTCAGGATTTATTGCTCGCCCAGGGTTATCAATATTTTGTTGATGTACTTGAGTGGCGGCTAGAGCAGCTAGTCTCGCCTGTTCCTGTTGAGCAGCCATCCTTTCAATTTTGTGTTGTGCCTTCATTCTACCAATACGTTATGGTTCAGGATTTATAGGTAATAACGGTTGACCAGAACATCGAGTATGGGGCATGCACTGAATAAAAACCTGCAAATAACAAAAACAAAAAGTAAAAGTAAAAGTACGAGAATCTTTGACCAAAGGGTCTAGTAATTATCACGAACTTAATTGACACTCGTATTCCCCGGCAACGGCGCCAATTTTTGATAACGCTTAATCTATAGCTTGCGTAGGTGTGTAAAGCGGTCATTGTCAAATATATAACCCAACTGGGTTAGGTATCGATCCCACAGGGAATAGCTTGGTCAACAAGTAAGCAAAGATTACTAGACTTTTAGTGCAAGTCTCGTAAAAGGGGGGATTGTAACGTGCAATTGTTGTCAACAAAATAATAAAGTAAAATAGAAAATAGCAAAGTAAAAAGAAAGAATATTTGGTAAGATGTAAAACAATGAGAATTTAGAAGTTGGGGTTATGTCCACCTTATGAGTTTTACGTCTCTATTGGCTATGAGTTATGCGGAATTCAGACATGTATGTGCTTATAGAGAATTGTATTTGACGGTAAATCCAAGCGTCTTTCGACCTCAACAAGGACTATTTCACTTTAACTATTTCGAGCTTAAAGCGTATCTAACGGTATAAATTCTCCAACAAGTTAATCCAGTTAAGGCACTAACTTTTTAATAGGGGATGGGACCCTATTACCTTGACATTATCTCTTTTCCATACATATAACTTTTCTTTCAAACAAGTTAATGTTATACTGGCGTATTCTATGCGTTTGCAACCACAAAGAATTTAGATTAAGATGAAGACAATAATGATATAAGCAGCATATGTGTCACGAATTAACAAACTCATAGCAATAGATAGTATCTCAGATGGCTTCCATAACCCCAACAGAGAAGTTTAGTTACCCATGAGTGCGAAGGAAATCACAATCGACATTATTATTATACCACAATAAATATCTCGTGTAGTAAAGTGTGGTAGGCGGTAGGCGTGAACTCCCTTGCAAAGTAACGTTTCTCTTGTTGTGGAAAATAAGAATTGAATAGATTAATTGAAGAAGAATAAAAAGTAGAATTAATGGAATGATTAGAAGTAGTAGTGAATGATTGAAGAATTGATTGTAACTAATGGAAGAATGAATAAAAATCTCTAGCAGAATAGGGTATTTATAATACCCATATCCTACTCCTACTAAGCTAATGAATTACTTAACCCAATCCTACTTGGTTAATGTATCATTATCCTAATCCTAATAAGTTAATACTAGTCCCCAAAGTCTTCAGAATTGTTGTTTTTGCCTGGGACAGATTTTCCATGTGCCACTTTTGGTCCTTGGCATCCAAGTTTTGCTTTCCTCCTTTTGTGAAGCTTTATTTGGCGTCAAGTTATCCATAAAATGCTGAATTCTGCATCATTTATACCTGAAAACTTGCTAATCATGTTCGTAGCTCACTTACAGGAAAAAGGACTAAAAGTGCATGAATTATATAATTTGTCCTCAAAACTTGGCTAAAATATGGGTAAAATATAGTAAAATATAGCACTATAGGCATGTAAATTCACCTCTCATCAATAGCGCAGCCTGAAATCGAGAATGATGATGCATTCCCTGACGAGGAAATCTTAGCCACGATAATGGAAGAATTACCATGGTACGCTGACTTTGCGAATTTTGTGGTGAGTAATGTGATACCTACAAACTTATCTTACCATCAAAAGAGGAAGTTTATGCATGATGTAAAACACTACTTTTGGGATGAGCCATATTTGTTTCGACGATGCGCGGATGGTGTTATCCGACGATGTATATCCCATGTAGAGGTGCCTAATATATTGGAAGCATGCCACACTTCCCAAGTTGGGGGACATCACGCAGGTAATCGGACGGCAAGAAAGGTATTGCAAAGTGGATATTATTGGCCTTTAATATTTAGAGATGCCTACAACTTTGTGAGAAGATGAGACCAATGTCAGTGACAAGGTGCTATTTTGAAACACCATGAGATGCCCATGTCGAAAATCCTTGAAGTAGAGCTCTTTGACGTATGGGGTATTGATTTCATGGGTCCATTTGTAAATTCATTTGGAATGAAGTACATCCTAGTTGCTGTAGATTATGTCTCAAAATGGGTTGAAGCAGTAGCGCTGGCCGACAATGAGGGAAAGCGTGTTGTAGCATTCTAAAAGAGAAATATCTTCTCTCACTTTGGAGTACCACGTACTATCATAAGCGATGGAGGATCTCACTTTTGCAACAAGCTATTCAAATCCGTGTTGGCAAAATATGGTATCAAACAGCATAACGTAGCCACACCTTATCACCCACAAACTAGTGGATAGGTAGAGATTTCCAATCAAGAGATCAAGCAAATCCTTGCTAAGACGGTAAATGATAATAGGAAAGATTGGTCTCGAAAGCTGGACGATGCACTATGGGCCTATAGGACTGCGTTCAAGACGCCAATTGGCATGTTCCCTGACCAACTAGTTTACGGGAAGGCATGTCACTTTCCCATTGAGCTTGAGCATAAGGCATTGTGGGCTTTGAAGCGGCTAAATCTAAACTGGGATGATGCAATGAATCTGTGATTAGAGCAACTGAACGAGATGGATGAATTCCGTCTATATGCTTATGAGAGATCGTACCTCTACAAGGAGCGGATGAAAAAGTATCACGATCAACGGATTGTCCAACAAAATTTCCAAAAGAATGATATGGTGCTTCTCTTCAATTCCAGATTGAAGCTATTCCCAGGTAAGTTGAAGTCCAAGTGGTCTAGTCCGTACAAAGTTAACCAAGTCTACTCGCCTGGAGTAGTTGAGGTGGAAGACAATAATGGTGTTGCCTTCAAGGTGAAAGGCCAACTAGTTAAACCTTATATCGGCCCTATTGAGTTGATAAATTATATGGCCATCACTTATCTCAACGAAGTCTAAGTACTTGAGGTAATCATGTCGTGCCGCGACAATAAATCAAGTGCTAGATGGGAGGCAACCCATCATTTAGCATTTTTCATTTTTTTCTGTTGTTCTATTACGTGTTTGCTTTTGATAAATAAAAATCCAAAAATAAGAGTCGTGCAAACCAAAACTAAGGCACTTGATGGGAGGCAACCCATCATTCTAATCATTTTTATTGGTTTTGAGCAAATGTAGGTGCAAGAGGTATAAAACGAGGAGATCGGTTTCAAATTTCGAGTTGGACGTATTGCATGTTAGAGGTGGTAAGTTAGGAATGAAGAAGCAAAAGGCTATGGATTGAGCATTGCTCATAAAAATATAGGCATCGAACAAGGCTAGGCCTAGGTGAAACTAGGCCACAAACAAGGCAAGGCCTATGCTATGGCCTAAGGTCTCGGAATCTAGTGTGCCATAGCATAGGCGCCGCCCATGCCCAAGTATGCCATAGCATAGGCGCCGCCTATGCCAATGCCTTTTGTCTCTGAATCTCATATGCTAAGTGAAAGGCTCCGCCTATTCCTAGGAATCCCATGGCATAGGCGCCGCCTATGCTAGACAATGCTTTGCAAAAGCCGCCGCCTATGCCAAGCATAGGCAAAGCTTTAGGCGCGGCCTATGGTCACTTCTTGTCTCCAAATCCGATTTTAAATGGGTCAAAACCCAACCCAAGCTTGTCCTATAAATAAGAGACGTAGTCTTAGACCAAAAACACATTGCAAACCTAGCATAAGCGCCACCTATAGTCTCCAAATCCTCTCAAAAATTTTCCTTTCGCTCTTTTACTTCATAAGAACATCATCCAAAGGCATAAAATCAAGCAAGTACTTATTTGCTCTTCATCTTTATTCCGTGAGTATTACACTACTACGCTTATTAAGAATTATTAAATCTTGAAATAGTAGAAGTGATTTGAATGCGATTGATGTGTTGTGATACAACTAAGTGAGTGAAAGAATACGTAAGAATGATCTTAACATGTTTCCAACTTGAATTTGATTTTGATGCACTGTCATACTTTTGCGGAATTGATATGGTCACAAAAATTGCATAATCTTGTCACTTGAATACTTACATGTTAGAATGACTTGTTTATCAGAATAACAATTATAGTTGCCTACCGACATTGGAGGTTGTGATTATTTGTTACTATACCTTGATTCAATCTCTATGTAGTAGTTTTGATATCTCACATATGCAAGTATTACCAAGATTACAAGAAGTATGACTGCACTGATTTTATTGTTGGAATATAGCACCTAAAACGTATGTCGATGAAGTCTAAGTAATCGACCACTTTCACTTCACTAGTCTATACAAACAAACTAAGTGTAGGGTGGTGCCCCTTCTGCTTGTTTATAGATTGTATCCATCGAGATGATGCTAATATGAACATTGTTTTAGTCTCAGGTACAATGGCACCCAAAGCAAGACAAGGCAAAGATAAGGCTACCACTTCACAAAAAGGCAAGAAAAGAGGCCGAAAAGAGCAAGGAGAATCATCCTCGATGCAATTACCACGCCGCATATTTGGAATAAAATGGGTTCTTGAAGAGGAAGCAAAGGAATGGTATAGGAACAACAAAGAAAGAAAATATGTTCATGTGGACTTGATATATAAGGAAAGCCTAGCAAAGAAGGAACCACGCATGTTGGCCAAGATCATGGCGTTACATCTTGATTTCATCTTCCAAGACATGGGAGAATGCAATCTCGATTTAACAAGAGAATTCTATGCCAACTGGTCTCCAAAAACCACAGGAAATGAGGTCAAGATTTGGGGCTAAGTTTTACAACTCAATGCGGATTTCTTTCACTCCTTTCTTGGCTTGCCTTCAGTCGATCCATCACCATTCAAAGAGTTGTACAGTAGACCTCCATATAGAGCGATTCAACACACACTCTGTGGAACAAGATCCATGGCACGATGGAGCAGACATAAAGACACCGGTCGACACAACACCTTCCTATATGCTCCTTTGAATAGGGAAGCAAGGATATGGTTGCGCATGTCAATTCTTGCCTCATTCCAGGGATGCAATACGCAAAAATAACAAGAGATAGAATGTGCTTGGTATATGCATTGATGATGAATGTCCCTATTAACATTGGGGCAATTATTCGATCTACAATGCGGAAGGCTAGGCTACACAAGCAGTCCCATTTCAGCTTCGGCAATCTGTTGACTGCAATCTTGAGGAAGGAAGACATCGAAGAGGAACCGGCTAATCATAAACTCCCACACAACCCGAAGAAGGTTGACCTCACAAAGGTCAAAGATTCTGAATCAACACATGGCGTCAACCTTACTACGGCAGAGAGGCATGCTCGGGATGAGAGTTTCTTTCGCCATCTTTATGGCATGACTCGGTTTACAATGATGAGCGGAGGTTGTGTTCCAACTGCTGCAGAGCTCAAATAGCTGGATCATGACTATCCAATGAATGTGCATGCAAGGTAGATATGTGGAGTAGGTACATATTTTGAGGAACCTCTTGATGAAGATGTGCCAACCAATGATGATCAACGAATGCCAGACTCCGACGTAGAGGAGAATTCTGATGACAATGACTCCTATGATGATTTCGACGAAGGGGGTATGACCCCCGACATAGAGAAGGAGTCCGACTGACCAGGTTCTTCGTATTTATTTTCCACTGATGGCAGTGTGTCCCGTCTAAGTGTGGGGTGGTGGTATTTGCATGCTATACTCCTTTATCCGCATTTGATTTATGTTTGTTTGCTTAGCCTAGTTTTTTTCGTTTTTCATTTTTTTAGTAGTTAAATTTTTTTACTTAACTTCGCATGAAATTATTCTAATAGGCAGCATGAGATTATAATAAGAGTTTGTGCTAAAATCATGACTATTGAGACGTTTAGGCTCTAATTGTGACTCACTATGTGATATTGTGTGGTTTAATTCCTTCATCTGTTGGGTCAAGAGTCTATACTACTCCCAATAAAGTCGACCATGTGCCTTGTGTGTGTGAGTATATAGTATATTCTATGCTTGTGGCTGATGCTAGAACTTACCTCGTATGTATGTAAAGCGAAAATAAAGCGTGCAAGTTTAGGAGATGATTTAGGTATTTCTTTGGCAACCTATGATTGTTTACCTTCTTTTTACCTACCCGTGGACATTATCCTAGTTAACCCCTTTTGAGCCTTTAGCCTATTTTCTTTGGTAGCCTCATATGTAAGCCCAATCAATTTTTTTAAGACCGTAATTTGATCCAAATTCCTAAGTTCTTTAAAGCGAAAAAGTCATGTGACAAAATAAGAGGAAATTGGGTGAGTATGATGCTTTAGAAAGTAAGGGTGCTTGAAATTGTTATGAAAAAGAATTGCTATCATAAGAGGTGTGTTATGAAAAGAAAAAGGAAAGGAAAACTAAAAAGTTAGTTATGTTAAAAATTGAAAAACAAAATAGGAGAAAAAGGGTGGTAGAATAAAAGAAAGAAGAAAGGTTGTTTGAAAAGAAAGTATTAATGGCATAATGTGATGTATTAAAGCACTTAGGAACATAGTCACTATTTCTGGCCAAAATAGTCCTACCCGTCCCTTAGCCTACATTACAACCTGTAGAAGACCTATTTGATCCTAAGCTTAGCATTCTGACATTTAGTGGAGCATTACACTAAGGGCAAGCCTATGGTCATCAGTTGAAGCATATGAATTCTTTGTGAGAGCGAGAGCAAGGATACCCTTCTACCCATGTTTCGACAAATATACTATGCTTATGAGTGATTATGGGTAATATATTGTGAGACACACATGGTTGATGAGTTTTGGGTAGTTGTGTATGGTTCTTTGTACCTTAACTTTTGGATACGAATTAACTACCATCACGAGTTTATGTTGGAGGTTGAATTGTTTCTACTAATGATTGGAAAACTGCTCTTTGTTGATAATTGTTGTGCTTGTCTTGATGAATATTTTGTGTTGTTACTGTGAAACCCTAAGTTGATGTTTAGATGGACATGATAGTTGTTTGAGGACGAACAAAGATTTAAGTATGGGGTGTATCACCGAAAACTACAGGAAGTGAAGTCAAGATTCAGGGCCAAGTTCTGCAACTAAATGCAGAGTTCTTCAATTCCTTTCTGGGTTTGCTATCTGTTGATCCATCACCACTCATAGAGCTGTACAACAGACCTTCGTACAGGCAAATTAGACACACATTGTTCAGAACAAGATCTATGGCATGATGGATCAGACACAAGGATACCGGTCGGCACAACAACTTCTAATATTCTTCCTTGAATAGAGAAGCTCGGATATGGATGCGAATAGTCAACTCTTGTCTAATTCCAGGGACCCCATACACAAAAATTACACGATATAGAGTGTGCTCGAGATACGCGTTGATGATGAATGTTCCTATCAACATTGGGGCAGTTATTCGATCTACAATACGAAAGGCCAGGCTACACAAAAGGTCCCACTTCAGCTTTGGAAATCTATTGACTGCAATATTGAGGAAGGAGGACATCGAAGAGGAACCAGCTGATCATAAACTTCCACACAACCCAAAGAGGGTTGACCTCACAAAGGTTAAAGATGCTGAAACTACGCATGGCGTCAACCTTACCACTACGGAAAGGCATGCTCTAGATGAGAGTTTCTTTCAACATCTTTATGGCATAACTCGGTTGAAAGAGATTTCACGCCTAAAGTCATACCACACCATACTACACGTGATATCTTTATTGTGGTATAATAATAATGTCTATTGTGAGTTCCATCGCACTCATGAGTAGCTAAACTTCTCTGTTGGGGTTATGGAAGTCGTATGAGATACTATCTATTACTATGAGTTTGTGAATTCGCGACACGTATGTTGCTTATATCATTATTCTCTTCATCTTAATGCAAATTCTTGTGGTTGCAAACGCATAGAATATACCAGTATTGCATTAACTTGTTTGAAAGAAAAGTTATATGTCTGGAAAAGAGATAATGTCAAGTTAATAGGGCACCAACCCCTGTTAAAAAGTTAGTGTCATAACTGGATTAACCTCTTGGAGAATTTATACCATTAGATACGCTTTAAGCTCAAAAGAGTTAAAGTGAAATAGTCCTTGTTAGGTCGAAAGACGCTTGGATTTACCATAGAATACAATTCTCTATAAGCACATACATGTCTGACTTCCTCATAACTCATAGCCAATAGAGACGTATAACTCATAAGGTGGACATAACCCCAACTTCTAATTCTCATTGATTACAAACCTTACTAAATATTTTTTGTCTTCTTACTTTGCTAATTTTCGTTTTTAGTCTATTATATTGGTTACACGTTACAATCCCCCCTTTTTACGAGAATTTCATCAAAAGTTTAATTATCTTTGCTTACTTATTGACCGGCTATTCCCTGTGGGATCGATACCCAACCTAGTTGGGTTATATATTTGACAACGACTGCTTTACACTCTTACAAGAGCTGTAGATTGAGCGTTATCAAGCCACGGGTTATGGAAATCAAGGTTATGGCTATGGTGGATATGGTGGAGGTGATGGTGCTTATGGAAATCCAGTTGGTAGAGGTGGTACATCGAGAGACATGCAATCAGGTGGTGGGGGTTACATGGGCAGTGGCTACAGCGATGCTAGTTGAAATTCACAAGGTTTGGGTAATTATGGTGCTCAGCAAAATGGACCTCATGGTTGCCAAGTTGGATATGGTGGTGGCTATGGTGGTGCTCCAAGTCGGCAGGTTCAACAACACTGATCACAATGCCTGATTTCATCTGAGAACTTACCTATTGTTGGAGGGGAACTTCATTCTCACGCTGCTGGTTTCGTTCCACATACAGTTTACTCTTGCAAGCATTACGCGCTCAATGGGATTGGTTGGATTGCTTGAACTTTAGTATTTTGCACTTCTTATTCTAGTTTACAATAAGTAATTGTCAGTAGTATTGCCTATTTCGTAATATTTTCTATTTAACTGTAGTTTTAATTTGGATTGCGTATGGTTATTTTTACTAGCTATCTAATGCATCTTCTCTCGTAGCCTGTTATGTCAAAGCTTATGTGAGTTAGCTTTGGATTGTGTTGTTCGGTTTTGAATATAGTTCTGTAACCCGTTTGTGCCTTCCCAAGCAAGATACTTGATGATAGTTTCTCCTCACTATAAAAAAAATAAATTCTTTTGGTTTCCTATTTGACTTGTGTTGGGCAAAGAAGTTTTCGTGATGTTTCTTGTTGGTAGTGCAACTGTAGCCGATATGGGTAGCAATAGCAGTAGTGGTAGCTAAGTTTTGAGAATGACATAATCATTTTCCTCGGTATTTGACCTTGTGTTGCACAGAAGGAGATGCCCGAGTACTAATATCTGATGACATACCACTCTGTCAAATCCGACGTTGGTGCTGGGGATTGTGTTCAGTGCGCACAAGTACTTACAATGGAATTTGGCTCATGGTGCATTTCCTGAAACTGGTCATGGTGAAGCGGGATAAAGACTAACAGCAGTAATCGTATGGTATGCGTTGCCAACAGCTGGTGTTTAGTTGTACTAGTGATTTTGTATATAGAAAGGTATACTAGAATATGGCCATGTTTTTGAGGTACTAGGCAATTTAACTCGCAAACAAGTTCTTTAGTATTTGGCGGTTTTCTCTTATAAAGGATGCTTTTCTGGAGATGGATTATAGAATAACATGGTTTAGGCTACCTCACTAGTTTAGAATGATTAAACTTTATTTTTCTTGTTTACACCAATTTAAGAGTAGAATAGCTTAGAACTTACTGTCTTTCGTCTAATTAGGATTTGTCTGTGCACTGACTGTGGTAGTTGAGCTTATTGCTTTTCTACTTTTTTCTGGGGTGTCTCTAACTCCTGTTGTCCCTTTGAGTAGGGTGTTTTTCCTTAGACTTGATGAAAGATTAACGTTTCCCCTGGCTTTCATTAACAATGCTAAACATTTTTGGGTTCTTTTGATTTGATGTATATTCTTTAGTCTCAAGTAGTGAATGACCTTTCACTGGATTTTCCAAGTAAAAGACTATGCTTAGTGAAGTTCTACCGCATTTCGCCAACCAAGGATATCATATAGCTAAGGCACAGACACTTTGAGTTGCTGATTCTATAATTGTTAAACTGCAGAATCTTTGTTTCTATTGGGAATGCATGACTCTTGTCATTTCATTGTTTCTATGCTTGGATAACTAAGGAAAGTAAGTGAATACTATTGTGAACCAAGCTAACTCTATTGGTCCAATTAATATGTTGGAGAGGGGGTTCAAAATTTGAAGAAAACTTTATCGAAAGGAGATCGACATCTATTATATATACATATAATATGATTTTAGTAATGTATAAATAGTATAATTTTCTGCCGAAGGGGGTTCGGTGAACGGTTCTTTTGCAATTCCTTATCTAGATTGTTTGATTTTGAGCCGGGGGTTTGTCGGAAACAACGTCTCTATCTCACATTTGAGGTAGTGGTATGGACTGCTTACACTTACCCTCCCAAGACCCCACTTGGTGGGAATATACGGTGAACCCCCATCCGTTACACATGCTGGCTCCGCCCCCGAGTAGAGAGGTGATTGTTGTATAGAGATGGCAACCAAAGGTGGAGATGTGAACATTCAGCGCGATTTTGGGTTGTCGATGAGGCAGTTTTTGTTTGGGAACTAAGGTAGGGAAGAAAGTGAAGAGTTAGAAGCTTGGAGTCACTCAATGATAAAATAATACCAATAGATTAACATATTACAAAATGATAAAAATTAAACCAAATTGATTTCATAATTTCTCATTTTTTTCAATTAATAATATTGGATTTTTATTCATATACTCAACATTTGTATTTCATAATTTTTTTAGTTACATTGTACAAAACTTTGCATATCATATAAGTACAATATTTAGTTATTAATATACATTCCCAGTTAAATAGAACATGTATAAATCATGAGTTAATTTTTACTAATATTTTATACGTTGTAGAAAATGAAATAACCAAACAACTGCACATAATTATAACCAACAACCAAACAACCCTTGCTTGTTTTTACTAGTATTACTTACCATATTTCTTATTCATTTAAATTTACTCCTCCTCACTTATGGAAAATCAATTTGATTAACTTATAAAATTAAATTATATTAGATCTATTTAAGTGACACATAAATTGAAACTAAAGAAAGAAAGTAATTTGTATTGAAACTTCAATGATTTCAACATCAAATTTGTAAGCTTATATTTACAATATTTTTTTTTATTGTTTTTTTAAGAAAAGGGATTATGATCTTTTTGTCTGTTTGGTATAGTGCCTAGTGGGTATTGGATATATTAGGGTGCACCATTCTCATTGGGTAGTACTGCACGGAATTGACGTGTGGAAACCACCAATTACACCCTTTCACTTAACCAAATTATTTTCCTTTTAAATTTTTATTTTGATAGTGTGATATAATATGTAGTTTTAAACAAATTGTTATCATAAATCTAGTGATAGAAGACTATCTAGCTTGGTTCGTCTATTAACTTGGCCTTTGAATAAGAAGGTTCGACATGCTTCGACTTATCTTTATTATCCGCTAAATTCATTCCTTTCTCTGATATTTCATAAAGTAGATGGATAGAGTCAGTCGATCAGAAAAAAAAAATAACAAGTGCTCCTGAAATGATTGATAGAAAATAAGACAACTATTCCATGCATTTATCTTATATACTTTAAATTTAATACAACATCGAACCCAGTGAATGAAAACAACAAAAAAACAAAAGAAATAGGTAGTATATTGTAACTTTGGGATTGTAATTGGGGTCGAAGGTCCAGATATGTTGTTTGGGCGGTCAGGTCAAGCTTCATCCACACAAGACCACGTAATCTCCGACGCTCTGCGTCCAATTTTGCAATTTTCTTCACTCCCTCCAGGTCGTCATATGTTTGGGTGGTCAGGTCAAGCTTCAACTGGGCCAAGGCAGTAGGCCCAAGCAACTTCTTCCACACAAGACCACTTAATCTCCGACGCTCTGTGTCCAATTTTACAATTTTCTTCACTCCCTCTAGGTGTTACTTGTTTGCAACTTTTGTAGACCGTACGCTCATATTTTTCTTCAATATCTCAATTTCTGCTTCAGCTTGGGCTTTTTCTTCACTGAGTTGTATCACAATGCTAGAACACTCCTGCAAAGACCTTGAGGGACTTACCTGTAAGTAGTAGTAAAATAGAAATAGAAAGAAAGCAAAACACAGCAAAATATGCAAGATGTTTTCCATAACTTTTTGTATTGAAAGTAACTAATGCTTTGTTTAAGAGAGTAGTAGTGGTAATTGTAAAACTTAAGAAGAACTTGTGAGCTTAAGAGCTTGAAGAATTGTTTATATAGGCTGAGTATTGTAAAACTAAACCAACATAAAAATGGTAAAAAAATATCTCAGTAGAGAATTTCTCTTACTGAATCAATCATATACCAATTAAAAAGGAAAGCCAATATTTGTAAAAGTCATTCACAATATTTTTTTCCTTAGGCCAAATCCTATAAATAAAAAATATCAAGACTATCATGATTAAAAACTAGATTCCCATAATACTGAAAGTTACCTTATATATAGGTGAGTGTCATGTTGTCGCATATTCCATAGAAGGAAGGTAAATTAATAGTAACATGTTAGCATCAATCACTAATCAAATAAGAGATTGATAATCAATTAGGGTCAATTAGGGATGAGAAATTTTTTTCAATTTACCATAAATAAATTATGAGCAATTAATTTTGTAAAATAATCCCTAATTATTTTTGTACCTAATTCAAATCATCAATTGTAGAAAAATCAGTCCACGATGTAATTCAAGAAACGTGATACACAATCAGATGTTCTTTACCAAAATCTTATTCAAATTATCACAAGATCAATCCAACCATAAAAATATAATACGCAGTCAAATAACCGAGAAATTTGTCAACTAATTCAAAGAAGGTGGATAATTTCAAAATTTGGAATTAGCAAACTATGACAAAAGTGATCATTATTAAAATTTAGATTTTTGACATCTGGTAGTCTTAAAACATAAGCATACAAAATGGCAAAGAATCGGATGAAATAAATCATTCATGCATTGTTAATTCAGAGTCCGAAATCTGTTAAAGAAGGGGAAAAGAGATTAAAATTAAACACAAATATTTAAATATTTAGGCAAACCTGTGGATGGGTTTTTCATCTTTTTTTTGACAAACGGATCAACAGCACGGAGAAGGTTGGTGGCGGGTGGACGACGGAGATAACCTGGGGCGGCGACGGTTGGTTCACGGAGGAGGTTGGAGAGTAGGAGGCTCTCGTGGAAATGTTGGAGCGGCGTTGGCGTGCTGGTTCATCGCCAGAAAAGGGAAAATTGAGGAAGAGATGGTGATGGAGGCTGAGAGGCTGGCGGCGCGGCGAGGACGAACGAAATGAGGCAGTGGTAGATCTGGTATCGCTAGAGCAGGCATTGGCGGTGCAGCGAGGATGAACGGCAGGAGGCAGTGGTAGATCAGGTATCGCCGGAGTAGGCGTTGGTGGCGCGGCGCTGGCAGCGGCGAGGACGAACGGCAGGAGGCAGTGGTAGATCTGGTATCGCCAGAGTAGGCATTGGCGGCGCATATAGAGGGTGGTGGGAAAGATATTGGAGAAGGGGGTCTCGGTGGCGCTGCTCCACCGATCAGCGGCGGCAGCCATGGGAAAGAGAGTTAGATAGAGAGAGAAGGAGAGAGGTTAGATAGAGAGAGATGGAGTGGCTATTGTTTGATTTTGGTATTAGGGTTAGATTTTTAGATTAAAAAGGAAAGAAAGGTGTATCAGATCTCAGTCGTTGGATCCGTTCAGGATCAACAACTGAGATCTAAAAATTGAAAATTTGGAATTGAGTTTCAAAAATGGCTAGAATTGTAATAAATTGGACAAACTTAAGTTAAAAAGTGAATAAATATAGGTAAAATGAATTAAATTAGGCAGTTATTTAAATTAAAATAGGGATAATAGTATATAATAATAATAATTAAATAATACATAACAATATTAAATAATAAATAATAATAATAATTAAATAATAAATAATAATAAATAATTTAATAAAATAAATAATGCTAAATAATGGAAAACTAGATATTGTGTTTGCAAAAATGTGGATGTGCATAACTACGTGGAAAATAATTTAATAAAAATAACATAAAATGCTGAATTTGAGTTTAAAAATTATGACAATGATACTAAAAGCTAAGAAATAATTTATGCATTTCCTTTAATTATAAATGCGACACGTTAGTATGTACTCAATGTAAGAATAATATTTAAAAATATTGATAATTAAAATTAAATAATTTTGATATAATAATAGCCTAAAAGTGATATCGAGAGGTCAAAATTGGGTGTCAACAGACTCGCCACCTAATTTTCAAGAAAAAATAGGAAACCTATTTATTTATTAACAAGTACTCCCTCCGTTTAAAAAGAAATGACTTACTTTCCTTTTTAGTTCGTTTAAAAAAGAATGACTCGTTCTTTTTTTGGCAATACTTTAATTTAAACTTTCCAAATGACATGTTTATGACCACAAGATTAAAGGGCATTTTAATACATTTGACACTACTTTAATTTAAGGCTACAAGATTCAAAAATTTTCTTTATTTTCTTAAACTTTGTGCCAAATCAAAGTAGGTAATTCTTTTTGAAATAGAGGGAGTATGACAAAACCAATTTAGATTCTAGGTAATGATTCAAATCATTGCAAAGGGAAGGGGTTAGACACCCTTCAGAATCTACAAATATGGTTCCCGACCAGACTTAAGTTTATTAAAAAAAGAAAAAAGAAAAAAGAAAAAAAAATCAATGCATGCAAATACAAATATAAAATATATATTAAAATAATATAATGCGTATTCTATAGTAAAATATATATATATAAGCAAAATATATAAATATGTACGTAAAGACAAAATTGAATAAAGAAAAATTATTTTAAGTAAAAATTCTACATAATATCCATTAATGTAAAAAAGTGAATTATTTGATTAAGTATCTAAATGAATTTTAATATAACTAGTAATGGCATAAATTTGCCTAAAGTGTGATGAGAATCGCGTGAAAAATAAAAAATATCAGAAAAATTATATTAAAGAAAAAACTATGCAATATCTTTCAATGTGTAAGTATGAATTAATTAAGTATCTAAATTAATTTAATTTTTTAATATAAATATTAATGTCCTATATTTGCCTAAACACGTGATGAACATTTGTAAAAAGCATTACCGTCCAATGCCCCAAAAGTAAATTTTACACTATAATTTATATTTTGTACAAGTGTAAAAATATAAAAAATGCAAACACAAAATTTAAACTCTTCGTTAAATGTCACTCCCGTCAAGTATTCCCAACCTGGATAAACATTTGTAAATAAAAATGTTTGTAACAAATAAATAATTATCAAAATAAATTGAAAATATTTGTGTGCTTATATGTATAAAAATATATAATTTTTTAAAAGGTGGGCTCAGATTAGATTTTAAATACGACATACGAAGTGGTTGCTGATTTATTAGTCCTCCTAACTCGTGTTGTCAAGATACGAATTATAAAACTTTTACGTTATAAAAATTTCGTCATTGCCCAAATTTATTTATTTTATTACGTATTTATATATATAATATACGTCTTTTTATTTGTACAGGCCTCAAAAATTGATGAAAAAATTCTTCATTGGCCATAAAGGGAGATAACAAATGACTCAAAAATAACCCTAACACTGTCTATTTATATTAGTTCACAAAGGGAGATAACAAATAACCATCCTAAAGAGTGTAATTTGCAAACAGTATCACGCGTAATTAAAGAGTGTAATCAAATAATTTTTTTTATGAAGCAATCTAACTAAACATGATTTGACAATCCCCATTATTTAATTAATCTACACTTCCACTTTGTTGTAAAACAGTATCTTGCCTCATTAATCATGTTGTAAATTTTCATAACTAGATTTGGTGAAGTTGCTTATTTAATAATGTTCATTTAAACATAACTAATAATCAAATAATTAATTAAACCAGAAGAACTAATACCCTATATGCAATGCACCAACAAATTAAATTTGTTTGCAATACCTTATTTAGCCCTATCTTCGTAATTGTCAACACAAATTAATACAGTACTAAAATTTTGGTTGCTTAATTAGTTATTCCCATTTAAACATTAACTAAGAGACAAAACTAAACCACAAGAATTAATACCCAATATGTAATGCACCAACAAATACCTTATTTTAGCCTTATCATGTATACTAAAAAATAAATTCTAAAATGTTGGTTGCTTAATTGATATTCCATCATATCAATACCATTCAATCTTAAATAGAAATATTATAATGTTTTCATAAAATTAAATAAAAAAGGGTGTAAAACAGAAAATTAATTCTATTTTGGGGGGTGTAAATTAGATTTTGAGGAAATGTAGGGTGTAATAAATAGGACACAAGTGTCGTTCTCAAGTAATCAAAAGGGTCATTTTCGACAAGTTGATAAAAATAAGTATTAAACATGTGCAATGGATACAGTACACTAGTAATTGTCACTCACACATGAATGCAATTTGATCCTTCTATGGGAAAAAGTGAGGATTTACATATGGTTCTTCTTTTTAAGCATTTATTTTGGTCCACAAATATTATGTTTTATCCGTTTATTTTTATTTATTTATATTTGAAAACTTGGTATTTTTACTAGAGCATCCTTCGTTATTATAAGTCGTTTTATCTCACTAACTATTGGGTGAATTGAAAATAAAAGAGAATTATTGGGTATACTAAATCTTCTGTTATGTGCGAAATTGAAACAAAAAATCAATAAGAATTTAATGTACGCAATCTTGTTATGCATGTCTGTAAAAAACTGTTCTCACAACTTGAATCGGTGACTTAATAATATGGTAAAAGTGATTTTTTTTTACTATAGTAAAAAATAAAGGTGGATAGAGGTAGTACTATATTCGTTTGTCTCAAATTATCTATCATATTTACTAAAAATAGTTATTGTTTCAAGAAAATACCAAATATGTTAGGATATAAATAAAGGTTAAATTTTGAAAATATTTTTTTCAGTTAATATTTTTTTAGAGTCATGTAAAAAAACGCACGATATTTTATTGACTTTTGCAGAACGCATAATATTATAAAATTACAATTCTATCGGTTAATCAGCATTCATTCAAATAAAACATTTATAAAATTTTAATATTTTTACAAACACATTTATCGTATAATTATATTTTTTTAAAGGAAGAAGTGATGGGCTATGCAATATTTACAACCTTTAGAAACATTTTAAACTGTAAAAATAACAACTATATTTTGTAGAATTATGAAATATATCAAAATCTACCTTAGAAACCTATACAAGTAGATATTTCAATATTTTAAAAGATTCTTAAAAAGATAAGTCAATTTCTTTAACTTTCTAATATTCGAAATTTAGTAATCCAACCAATATACATTCCTTCAAACAAGTCTTATTTCACGAAAAATATCTATCAACAACAATTTTCTCAATGTTAGTGTTCAAATTTGAAACTTTTAGTTAATGATGAAAAAATATTATCGAACCCACCACATATTTACCAGTGATATTTCAAACCAAATAAACATTCATATATGTAGACAGATATTGAGGTAGTGGTATGATTCACGTATATTTCAGACGTTATTTATGATAGAGTCATGTTTTTCTTTTTTATGTTGATAGTGTGTATACAGGTTAATTTTAGTCTAATTCCCTCTTTTGTATTGTTAACTACAATAGGTAATGGTTTATTCACAATGAGTTCTGCAGTGGTGAAGGTAAGTAGGTAACTGATTAAAGCACTATGATGGTGGTTTATTTTAGTTTAATGGTGCGCCTTCTTCTAATTTAAAGCATTGTTTGCCCTAAACATTTTAATGACTTAATAGAGTATTTGAAACTTGAATCATCCCTTCGTTGCTAATTGCATACCAAATGGAAACTTCTTGTGATGATGTCTTAAATAAACGTGTCTTTTAAGTGCAGTGTTCTTGTGTAATAGTGTTATTGCTTGGGTAAAGGTGCTTCTGCTTAAGAATTTTAAATCATTTGTACATCTGTTGGGTTTTCCAGACCTGTTGTTCCATATATACTTTCAGGATATCATAAGTAAGACGCTTGTAGGTTCAACAGAAGTTTAGTACACAAGACATTTCATGATCTCAGTGGGAAACAAGTGGAAGTAAAGCGTGCTCTTCCAAGAGATGGTAGTTCTGGTGGTTTTGGTGGTCGTTCCACGGGCAACGGTGGTAGTGGTATGGGTGGTGGAAGTTACCAGGGGTATGGCGCATCTGGTGACAATCCCAGTTCTTATGATAGAATAGATACCAACAGATACATGCAGTCACAAAACACAGTAGGTGGCTATCCACCTTATGATTCCTCCAGATATGGTACACCGGGTTATGTTTATGGATCGTCCAACAATGGCATGGGTTATGGTGCTTATGGAAGTTACGGTGGAGCCAATCCTGTCTATGGGGCTGTCAATCTTGGATATGGTGGTTCAGCAGTTGCTGCAGCCTTCGAAAATCCAAATGTGCCTGGTGCTAGTTATGGTAGCGGTCAAGTTGGTGGATAGAGAAGCTCGTGGGGTTCTCAGGGTCCTTCTGTATATGGGAACATGGGCTATAGTAATGCATCATGGGGTGCTTCAAGTGCTGGTGGTGGAGGTGGACCCGCTAATGGAGGATCTGTTGTTGGTCAGTCTCTAGCTGGAGCCACGGGTTATGGAAATCAAGGTTATGGCTATGGTGGATATGGTGGAGGTGATGGTGCTTATGGAAATCCAGTTGGTGGAGGTGGTGCATCGGGAGACATGCAATCAGGTGGTGGGGGTTACATAGGCAGTGGCTATGGCGATGCTAGTGGAAATTCACAAGGTTCGGGTAATTATGGTGCTCAGCAAAATGGACCTCAAGGTGGCCAAGTTGGATATGGTGGTGGCTATGGTGGTGCTCCAAGTCGGCAGGCTCAACAACACTGATCACAGTGCTCGATTTCATCTGAGAACTTACCTATTGCTGGAGGGGAACTTCACTTTCACGCTGCTGGTTTCGTTCCACATACAGTTTACTCTTGCAAGCATTACGCGCTCAATGGGATTGGTTGGATTGCTTGAATTTTAGTTTTTTGCAGTTCTTATTCTAGTTTACGATAAGTAATGTCAGTAGTATTGCCTATTTCGTAATATTTTCTGTTTAACTGTCGTTTTAATTTGGCTTGCGTATGGTTATTTTTACTAGCTATCTAATGCATCTCCTCTCGTAGCCTGCTATGTCAAAGCTTATGTGAGTTAGCTTTTGATTGTGTTGTTCGGTTTTGAATATAGTTCTGTAACTCGTTTGTGCCTTCCCAAGCAGGATACTTGATGTTAGTTTCTCCTCACTATAAAAAAAATGAATTCTTTTGGTTTCCCATTTTACTTGCGTTGGACAAAGAAGTTTTCGTGATGCTTCTAGTTGGTAGTGCAGCTGTAGCCGATATGGGTAGCAATAGCAGTAGTGGTAGTTAAGTTTTGAGAATGACATAATCATTTTCCTCTGTATTTGACCTTGTGTTACACAGGAGGGGATGCCCGAGTACTAACATCTGATGACATCCCACTCTGTCAAATCCGACCTTGGTGCTGGGGATTGTGTTCAGTGCGCACAAGTACATACCGTGGAATTAGGCTCATGGTGCATTTCCAGAAACGGGTCATGGTGAAGCGGGGTGAAGACTAATAGCAGTCATCGTCTGGTATGTGTTGCCAACAGCTGGTGTTTAGTTGTACTAGTGATTTTGTATATGGAAAGGTAGACTAGAATATGGCCATGTTTTCGAGGTACTTGGCAATTTAACTCGCAAACAAGTTCTTTAGTTTTTGGCGGTTTTCGCTTATAAAAGGATGCTTTTCTGGAGATGGATTACAGAATAACATGGTCTCTATCTCACATTTGAGGTAATGGTATGTACTGCTTACACTTACCCTTCCAAGACCCCACTTGGTGGGAATATACTGGGTATGTTGTTGTTGTTGGGGTTTGGTGATTGTTGTATAGAGATGGCAACCAAAGGTGGAGATGTGAGCATTCAGCGGGATTTTGGGTTGTCGATGGGGCAGTTTTTGTTTGGGAACTAAGGTAGGGAAGAAAGTGAAGAGTTAGAAGCTTGGAGTCACTCAATGATAAAATAATACTAATAGATTAACATATAATAAAATGATAACAATTAAACTAAATTGATTTTCAAAAGATCACCATTACAAATGAGGCATAATTCACCGAAAACGTAAAATCTCTACACAATTATTGATTCAAAATATTAAAGAATTGTGCAAGTGATAGATTGTTCACTAGAATGAATTGTACAATTGACAAATTGTTCACTAGAAGGGGGTTTATGGTATGCTAGGATGGCGTAAACCATCTGAATAATAGAGACTATCATTCCGACTTGGTGGGAATATACTGGGTAGAGAAACATACATGTTTTAGAATTTGATTACTAAATATACATGTTCAACCTTCATGTTTGTACTCCGATGGAGCAAAACAAGTCATATATTTTGGCATATGATTACAAAATATACATGTTCAACCTTCATGTTTATACTTTAGTGGAGCAAAACAAGTCACATATTTTAGCATATGATCGCAAAATATACATGTTCAACCTTTATGTTTATACACTCCGGTAGAGCAAAACAAGTCACATATTTTAGCATATGATTACAAAATATATACATGTTCAACCTTCATTGTTTATACTCCAGTAGAGCAAAACAAGTCACATATTCGAGCATAAGACCGTGTGTTCACAAGCGTATACAAACAACCATTTCACATAAGGATCATCTTGTTCTCAGTGACCCTCTATGCCATGTGACTTTAGAGTTAACGGGAGCTTATTTTCCAACGATTAAAATGGTTCATAAATAGTGTGATATAATATGTAGTGTGATATAATATGTAGTTTTGATAGTGTGATATAATATGTAGTTTTAAAAAAAATTGTTATCATAAATCTAGTGATAGAGGACTATCTAGCTTGGTTCGTCTATTAACTTGGCCTTTGAAGAAGAAGGTTCGACATGCTTCGACTTATCTTTATTATCCACTAAATTCATTCTTTTCTCTGATATTTCATAAAGTAGATGGATAGAGTCAGTCGATCAGTAAAACAAATAACAAGTGCTCCTGAAATGATTGATAGAAAATAAGACAACTATTCCATGCATTTATCTTATATACTTTAAATTTAATACAACATCAAACCCAGTGAATGAAAACAACAACAAACAAATAAAATAGGTAGTATATTGTAACTTTGGGATTGTAATTGGGGTCGAAGCTCCACATGTGTTGTTTGGGTGGTCAGGTCAAGCTTCATCTGGGCCAAGGCTGTAGGCCCAAGCAACTTCTTCCACACAAGACCACGTAATCTCTAACACTCTGCGTCCAATTTTGCAATATCCAGGTCATATGTTTGGAAGGTCAGGTCAAGCTTCATCTGGGCCAAGGCTATAGGCCCAAGCAACTTCTTCCACACAAGACCACGTAATCTCCGACGCACTGCTTCCAATTTTGCAATTTTCTTCACTCCCTCCAGGTGTTGCTTGTTTGGAACTTCTGCAAACCGTATGCTCATATTTTTCTTCAACATCTTAATTTCTGCTTCAGCTTGGGCTTTTTCTTCACTGAGCTGTATCACCATGCTAGAACGCTCCTGTAAAGACCTTGAGAGTGCAGAATTTTCAGCTACAGACCTGAGTAACTGTTGGTCCAGGTTAGCTAATTTTGCTTCAAACTCATGCTTCATTTTGTCAAACTGTTTGGCAGCCTTCTCCCAACCTGTACAGAGAGATATGAATAAAAGAATTTAGTACCAAGTTGCAAAACACTTGTTGCAAGAAAAATACAAGCCAATAAGGAACATCACCTGAGACAGCTTCTTCAGCAACTTTAGCATATTGTTTTCCCAGGTTTTCCTTATTAGTCATTTATGACTGTGCAGTAGCCAAATTTTCATTCAAATCCTTGACTTCATCCTCTAAGCCACTCACTTGTTCCTCAAGAGACTTAACTTGATCTATCTGCCGCATGCACTCCTTCAGTGCACCATCCATATGTGATGCCCTGTCTTCAGCAGTAAGCTTCAAAAGAGTAACGGATTCCAGGTGATTTTTCAGTGTCGCGGCTTCTGACTCAGCCTTCTCCCAACCTGTACAGAGAGATGTGAATAAAAGAATTCAGTACCAAGTTGCAAAACACAAGTAGCAAGAGAAACACAAGTCAATAAGGAACATCACCTGAGACAACTTCTTCAGCAACTTTAGCATATTGTTTTCCAAGGTTTTACTTATTAGTCATTTCTGACTGTGCAGTAGCCAACTTAAGAGACTTAACTTGATCCTCCAATCTAGTCAAATGTGAATAAGATTCAACGGAAATTTGCACATAATTAGGTTTCTTGATTTCCTGTTTACCCTGAAATATATCTGCCGCAAGCACTCCTTCAGTGCAGTAATAAAATAGAAATAGAAAGAAAGCCCAACACAGCAAAATATGCAACATGTTTTCCATAACTTTTTGTATTGAAAGTAACTAATGCTTTGTTTAAGAGAGTAGTACTAGTAATTGTAAAACTTAAGAACTTGTGAACTTAAGAGCTTGTGAACTATTGTTTATATAGGCTGAGTATTGTAAAACTAAACCACAATAAAAATGGTAAAAAAATATCTGAGTAAGAGAATTTCTGTTACTGAATCAATCATATACCAATTAAAAAGGAAAGTCAATATTTGTAAAAGTCATTCACAATATTGTTTTCCTTAGGCCAAATCCAATAAATAAAAAATATCAAGACTGTCATGATTAAAAACTAGATTCCCATAATACTTAAAGTTACCTTATATATAGGTGAGTGTCATGTTGTCGCATATTCCGTAAAAGGAAGGTAAATTAATAGTAACATGTTAGCATCAATCACTAATCAATTAAGAGATCGATAATCAATTAGGGTCAATTAGGGATGAGAAACATTGTTCAATTTACCATAAATAAATTATGAGGAATTAATTTTGTAAAATAATCCCTAATTATTTTTGTACCTAATTCAAATCATCAATTATACAAAAATCAGTTCACGATGTAATTCAAGAAACGTGATACACAATCAGATGTTCTTTACCAAAATCTTATTCAAATTATCACAAGATCAATCCAAGCATAAAAATATAATACGCAGTCAAATGTTATCTGTTATAATCACGAGCCGAGAAATTTGTCAACTAATTCAATGAAGATGGATAATTTCAAAATTCGGAATTATCAAACTATGACAAAATTGATCATTACTAAAATTTAGATTTTTCATATCTGGTAGTCTTAAAACATAAGCACACAAAATGGCAAAGAATCGGATGAAATAAATCATTCATGCATTGTTAATTCAGATTCCGAAATCTGTTAAAGAAGGGGAAAAGAGATTTAAAGTAAACACAAACATTTAAATATTTAGGCAAACTTGTGGATGGCTTTTTCATCTTTTTTTTGACAAATGGATCAACGACACGGAGAAGGTTGGTGGCGGGTGGACGACGGAGATGACCTGGGGCGGCGACGGTTGGTTCACAGAGAAGGTTGGAGAGCAGGGGGGTCTCATGGCAATATTGGAGCGGCGTTGGCGTGCTGTTTCTTTGCCGGAAAGGGGAAAATAGAGGGAGAGATGGTGATGGAGGCTGAGGGGCTGGCGGCGCGGCGCTGACAGCGGCGAGGACGAACGGCAGGAGGCAGTGGTAGATCTGGTATTGCCGGAGTAGGCGTTGGCAGCGCAAATAGAGCGCGGTGGGAAAGCTATTGGAGAAGGGGGTCTCGGTGGCGCTGCTCCGCCGATCAGCGGCGGCAGCCATGGGAAAGAGAGGTTAGATAGAGAGAGAAGGAAAGAGGTTAGATAGAGAGAGAAGAGCGGCTGTTGTTTGGTTTTGGAATTAGGATTAGGTTTTTGGATTAAAAAGGAAAGAAAGTTGTATCAGATCTCAGTCGTTGGATCCGTTTAGGATCAACGACTAAGATCTAAAAATTGAAAATTTGGAATTGAGTTTCAAAAATGGCTAGAATTGTAAGAAATTGGGCAAAATTAAGTTAAAAGGTGAATAAATTTAGGCAAATGAATTAGATTAGGCTGTTATTTAAATTAAAATAGCGATAATAGTATATAATAATAATAATAATAATAATTAAATAATACATAACAATATTAAATAATAAGTAATAAATAATAATAATAATTAAATAATAAATAATAATAATTAATAATAAATAATTTAATAAAATAAATAATGCTAAATAATGGAAAACTAGATATTATGTTTGCAAAAATGTGGATGTGCATAACTACGTGGATAATAATTTAATAAAAATTACATAACATGCTGAATTTGAGTTTAAAAATTATGACAATGATACTAAAAGCTAAGAAATAATTTATGCATTTCCTTTAATTATAAATGCGACACGTTAGTATGTACTCAATGTAAGAATAATATTTTAAAATATTGATAATTAAAATTAAATAATTTAGATATAATAACAGCCTAAAAGTGATATCGGGAGGTCAAAATTGGGTGTCAACAGAGTCGCCACCTAATTTTCAAGAAAAAATAGGAAACCTATTTATTTATTAACAAGTACTCCCTCCGTTTAAAAAGAAATGACTTACTTTCCTTTTTAGTTCGTTTAAAAAAGAATGACCCCTTTCATTTTTTGGCAATACTTTAATTTAAACTTTCCAAATGGCATGTTTATGACCACAAGATTAAAGGACATTTTGATACATTTGACACTACTTTAATTTAAGGCTACAAGATTCAAAAATTTTCTTTATTTTCTTAAACTTTGTGCCAAATCAAAGTAGGTAATTCTTTTCGAAACGGAGGGAGTATGACGAAACCAATTTAGATTCTAGGTAATGATTCAAATTATTGCTAAAGAAAGGGTTTAGACACCCTTCAGAATCTATAAATATTGTTCCCGGCCAGACTTAAGTTTATTATTAAAAGAAAAAAGAAAAAAGAAAAAAATCAATGCATGCAAATATCAATAAAATATATATTAAAATAATATAACGCGTATGCTATCGTAAAATATATATATAGGCAAAATATATTAATATGTACGTATAAAATGTAAATAAAATGTTTGTGACAAATAAATAATTATCAAAGTAAATTGAAAATATTTGTGTGCTTATATGTATAAAAATATACAATTTTTTAAAAGGTGGACTCAAATTAGATTTTAAATATGACATACGAAGTGGTTGCTGATTTATTAGGCGTCCTAACTCGTGTTGCCAAGATACGAATCATAAAACTTTTACGTTATTAAAATTTCATCATTGCCCAAATTTATTTATTTTATTACGTATTTATATATATAATATACGTGTTTTTAATTGTATAAGCCTCAAAAATTGATGAAAAATTTCTTCATTGGCCACAAAGGGAGATAACAAATGACTCAAAAATAAACCTAACACTGTTTATTTATATTAGTCCACAAAGGGATATAACAAATGACCATCCTAAAGAGTGTAATTTGCAAACAGTATCACACGTAATTAAAGAGTGTACATTGTTGTAAAACAGTATCTTGCCTCATTAATCATGTTGTAAATTTTCATAACTAGATTTGGTGAAGTTGCTTATTTAATAATCTTTATTTAAACATAACTAAGAATCAAATAATTAATTAAACCAGAAGAACAAATACCCTATATGCAATCCACCAACAAATTAAATTTGTTTGCAATACCTTATTTAGCCCTATCTTCGTAATTGTCCACACAAATTAATACAGTACTAAAATTTTGGTTGCTTAATTAGTTATTCCCATTTAAACATTAACTAAGAGACAAAACGAAACCACAAGAATTAATACCCAATATGTAATGCAACTTCAAATACCTTATTTTAGCCTTATCATGTATACTAAAAAATAAATTCTAAAATGTTGGTTGCTTAATTGATATTCAATCATATCAATACCGTTCAATCTTAAATAGAAATATTATAATGTTTTCATAAAATTAAATAAAATAGGGTGTAAAACAGAAAATTAATTCTATTTTGGAGGGTGTAAATTAGATTTTGAGGAAATGTAGGGTGTAATAAAGAGGACACATGTGTCGTTTTCAAGTAATTAAAAGGGTCATTTTCGACAAGTTGATAAAAATAAGTATTAATCATGTGCAGTGGATACAGTACATTAGTAATTGTCACTCACACATGAATGCAATTTGATCTTTCTATGGGAAAAAGTGAGGATTTACATGTGATGCTTCTTTTTAAGCATTTATTTTGGTACACAAATATTATGTTTTCTCTATTTATTTTTATTTATTTATATTTGAAAACATGATATTTTTACTAAAGCATCCTTCGTTATTATAAGTCGTTTCATATCACTAACTATTAGGTGAATTGAAATTAAAGAGAGTTATTGGATATACTAAAACTTCTGTTATGCGCGAAATTGAATGAAAAAATCAATAAGAATTTAATATACGCAATCTTGTTATGCATGACTGTAAAAAACTGTTCTCACAACTTGAATCGATGACTTAATAATATGGTAAAAGTGATTTTCTTACTATAGCAAAAAATAAAGGTGGATAGAGGTAGTACTATATTCGTTTGTCTCAAATTATCTATCATTATTACTAAAATTAGTTATTGTTTCAAGAAAATACCAAATATGTTAGGATATAAATAAAGGTTAAATTTTGAAAATATTTTTTCCAATTAATATTTTTTTAGAGTCGTGTAAAAAAATGCACGATATTTTATTGACTTTTGCAGAACGCACAATATTATAAAATTACAATTCTATCGGTTAATCAGCATTCCTTCCAATAAAACATTTATAAAATTTTAATATTTTCACAAACATATTTATCGTATAATTTTATTTTTTTAAAAGAAGAAGTGATGGGCTATATAATATTTACAGCCTTTAGAAACATTCTAAACTGTAAAAATAACAACTATATTTTATAGAATTATGAAATATATCAAAATCTACCTTAGAAACCTATACAAGTAGATATTTCAATATTTTAAAAGATTCTTAAAAAGATAAGTCAATTTCTTTAACTTTCTAATATTCGAAATTTAGTAATCCAACCAATATACATTCCTTCAAGCAAGTCTTATTTCACGAAAAATACCTATCAACAACAATTTTCTCAATGTTAGTGTTCAAATTGGAAACTTTTAGTTAATGATGAAAAAATATTATCGAACCCACCATATATTTACCGGTGATATTCCAAACCAAATAAATATTTATATATGTAGACAGATATTGAGGTAGTGGTAAGATTCACGTATACTTCAGACGTTATTTGTGATAGAGTCATGTTTTTCTTCTTTCTGTTGATAGTGTGCAGACAGGTTTATTTTAGTCTAATGTCCTTTTTTTTATTGTTAACGACAATAGGTAATGGTTTATGGAAATCAAGGTTATGGTTATGGTGGATATGGTGGAGGTGATAGTGCTTTTGGAAATCCAGTTGGTGGAGGTGGTGCATCGAGAGATATGCAATCAGGTGGTGGGGGTTACATGGGCAGTGGCTATGGCGATGCTAGTGGAAATTCATAAGGTTTGGGTAATTATGGTGCTCAGCAAAATGGACCTCATGGTGGCCAAGTTGGATATGGTGGCGGCTATGGTGGTGCTCCAAGTCGGCACGCTCAACAATACTGATCACAGTGCTTGATTTCATCTGAGAACTTACCTACTGCTGGAGGGGAACTTCACTTTCGCGCTGCTGGTTTCATTCCACATACAGTTTACTCTTGCAAGCATTACGCGCTCAATGGGATTGGTTGGATTGCTTGAATTTTAGTTTTTTGCAGTTCTTATTCTAGTTTACTATAAGTAATGTCAGTAGTATTGCCTATTTCGTAATATTTTCTGTTTAACTATCGTTTTAATTTGGCTTGCGTATGGTTATTTTTACTAGCTATCTAATGCATCTTCTCTGGTAGCCTGTTATGTCAAAGCTTATGTGAGTTAGCTTTTGAATGTGTTGTTCGGTTTTGAATATAATTCTGTAACTCGTTTGTGCCTTCCCAAGAAGGATACTCTATGCTAGTTTCTCCTCACTATAAAAAAATAAATTCTTTTGGTTTCCCATTTGACTTGAGTTGGACAAAGAAGTTTTCGTGATGCTTCTTATTGGTAGTGCAGTTGTAGCCGATATGGGTAGCAATAGTAGTAGTGGTAGTTAAGTTTTGTGAATGACATAATCATTTTCCTCTGTATTTGACCTTGTGTTGCACAGGAGGAGATGCTCGAGTACTAACGTCTGATGACATCCCACTTTGTCAAATCCGACCTTGGTGCTGGGGATTGTGTTCAGTGCGCACAAGTACTTACCGTGGAATTTGGCTCATGGTGCATTTCCTGAAACTGGCCATAGTGAAGCGGGGTGAAGACTAACAACAGTCATCGTATGGTATGTGTTTCCAACAGCTGGTGTTTAGTTGTACTAGTGATTTTGTATATGGAAAGGTAGACTAGAATATGGCCATGTTTTTGAGGTACTTGGCAATTTAACTCGAAAACATGTTCTTTAGTTTTTGGCGGTTTTCGCTTATAAAAGGATGCTTTTCTGGAGTTGGATTACAGAATAACATGGTTTAGGCTACCTCATTAGTTTAGAATGATTAAGCTTTATTTTTCTTGTTTACACCAATTTAACAGTAGAATAGCTTAGAACTTACTTACTGTCTTTCGTCTAATTAGGATTTGTCTGTGCACTGACTGTGATAGTTGCGCTTATTGATTTTCTACTTTTTTCTGGGGTGTCTCTAACTCCTGTTGTCCCTTTGAGTAGGGTGTTTTTACTTAGACTTGACAAAAGATTCACGTTTCGCCTGGCTTTCATTAACAATGCTGAAACATTTTTGGGTTCTTTTACTTTGATGTATTTTCTTTAGTCTCAAGTAGTGAATGACATTTCACTGGATTTTCCAAGTAAAAGACTATGCTTAGTGAAGTTCTACCGCGTTTCGCCAACCAAGGATATCATATAGCTAAGGCACAGACACTTTGAGTTGCTGATTCTATAATTGTTAAACTGCAGAATCATTGTTTCTATTGGGAATGCATGACTCTTGTCATTTCATTGTTTCTATGTTTGGATAACTAAGGAAAGTAAGTGAATACTGTTGTGAACCAAGCTAACTCTATTGGGCCAATTAATATGTTGGAGAGGGGGTTCAAAATTTGAAGAAAAACTTGTCGAAAGGAGCTCAACATCTATTATATATACATATAATATGATTTTAGTAATGTATAAATAGTATAATTTTCCGCCGAAGGGGGTTCGGTGAACGGTTCTTTTGCAATTCCTTATCTAGATTATTTGATTTTGAGCTGGAGGTTTGTCGAAAACAACATTTGTATCTCACATTTGAGGTAGTGGTATGGACTGCTTACACTTACCCTCCCAAGACCCCACTTGGTGGGAATATACGGTGAACCCCCATCCATTACACATGCTGGCTCCGCCCCCGAGTAGAGAGGTGATTGTTGTATAGAGATGGCAACCAAAGGTGGAGATGTGAACATTCAGCGCGATTTTGGGTTGTCGATGGGGCAGTTTTTGTTTGGGAACTAAGGTAGGGAAGAAAGTGAAGAGTTAGAAGCTTGGAGTCACTCAATGATAAAATAATACTAATAGATTAACATATTACAAAATGATAAAAATTAAACTAAATTGATTTCATAATTTCTCATTTTTTTCAATTAATAATATA
Organism: Capsicum baccatum var. pendulum; assembly: GCA_030864225.1. Lineage (NCBI taxonomy): Eukaryota > Viridiplantae > Streptophyta > Magnoliopsida > Solanales > Solanaceae > Capsicum > Capsicum baccatum. The sequence goes on along the minus strand of CM061561.1, from coordinate 273,649,238 downwards.
GGATTTTTATTCATATACCCAACATTTGTATTTCATAATTTTTTTAGTTACATTGTACAAAACATTGCATATCATAGAAGTACAATATTTAGTTATTAATATACATTCCCAGTTAAATAGAACATGTATAAATCATGAGTTAATTTGTACTAATATTTTATACGTTGTAGAAATTAAATAACCAAACAACTGCACATAATTATAACCAACAACCAAACAACCCTTGCTTGTTTTTACTAGTATTACTTTCCATATTTCTTATTCATTTAAATTTACTCCTCACTTATGGAAAATCTATTTGATTAACTTCTAAAATTAAATTATATTAGATCTATTTAAGTGACATATAAATTGAAACTAAAGAAATAAAGTAATATGTATTGAAACTTCAATGATTTCAACATCAAATTTGTAAGCTTATATTTACAATATTTTTTTTAATTGTTTTTTTAAGAAAAGGGATTATGATCTTTTTGTCTGTTTGGGCTAGTCCCTAGTGGGTATTGGACATATTAGGGTGTACCATTCTAATTGAGTAGTACTGCACGGAATTGACGTGTGGAGACCAACAATTACACCCTTTCACTTAACCAAATTATTTTCCTTTAAAATTTTTATTTTGATAGTGTGATATAATATGTAGTTTTAAAAAAAATAGTTATCATAAATCTAGTAATAGAAGACTATCTAGCTTGGTTCGTCTATTAACTTGGCCTTTGAAGAACAAGGTTTGGCATGCTTCGACTTATCTTTATTATCCGCTAAATTCATCCCTTTCTCTGATATTTCTTAAAGTAGATGGATAGAGTAAGTCGATCAGTAAAAAAAAATTACAAGTGCTCCTGAAATGATTGATAGAAAATAAGACAACTATTCCATGCATTTTTCTTATATACTTTAAATTTAATACAACGTCGAACCCAGTGAATCAAAACAACAACAACCAAAAAAATAGGTAGTATATTGTAATTTTGGGATTGTAATTGGGGTCGAAGCTCCAAATATGTTGTTTGGGTGGTCAGGTCAAGCTTCATCCACACAAGACCACGTAATCTTTGATGCTCTGCGTCCAATTTTGCAATTTTCTTCACTCCCTCCAGGTCGTCATATGTTTGGGTGGTCAGGTCAAGCTTCATCTGGGCCAAGGCTGTAGGCCCAAGCAATTTCTTCCACACAAGACCACTTAATCTTTGAAGCTCTGCATCCAATTTTGCAATTTTCTTCACTCCCTCCAATTGTTGCTTGTTTGCAACTTCTGCAGATCGTACGCTCATATTTTTCTTCAACATCTCAATTTCTGCTTCAGCTTGGGCTTTTTCTTCACTGAGTTGTATCACAATGCTAGAACACTCCTGCAAAGACCTTGAGGGACTTACCTGCAAGCAGTAGTAAAATAGAAATAGAAAGAAAGTAAAACACAGCAAAATATGCAAGATGTTTTCCATAACTTTTTGTATTGAAAGTAACTAATGCTTTGTTTAAGGGAGTAGTAGTGGTAATTGTAAAACTTAAGAAGAACTTGTGAACATAAGAGCTTGAAGAATTGTTTATATAGGCTGTGTATTGTAAAACTAAACCAACATAAAAATGGTAAAAAAATATCTCAGTAGAGAATTTCTCTTACTGAATCAATCATATACCAATTAAAATAGAAAGTCAATATTTGTAAAAGTCATTCACAATATTTTTTTCCTTAGGCCAAATCCAATAAATAAAAAATATCAAGAGTGTCATGATTAAAAACTAGATTCCCATAATACTGAAAGTTACCTTATATATAGGTGAGTGTCATGTTGTCGCATATTCCATAGAAGGAAGGTAAATTAATAGTAACATGTTAGCATCAGTCACTAACCAATTAAGAGATCGATAATCAATTAGGGTCAATTAGGGATGAGAAAATTTGTTCAATTTTCATAAATAAATTATGAGCAATTAATTTTGTAAAATAATCCCTAATTATTTTTATACCTAATTCAAATCATCAATTGAACAAAAATCAGTCCACGATGTAATTCAAGAAACGTTATACACAAAAACAGATGTTATTTACCAAAATCTTATTCCAATAATCACAAGATCAATCCAACCATAAAAATATAATACGCAGTCAAATAGCCGAGAAATTTGTCAACTAATTCAAAGAAGATGGATAATTTTAAAATTCGGAATTAGCAAACTATGACAAAATTGATCATTTTAAAAATTTAGATTTTTCACATCTAGTAGTCTTAAAACATAAGCACACAAAATGGCAAAGAATCGGATGAAATAAATCATTCATGCATTGTTAATTCAGATTTCGAAATCTGTTAAAGAAGGGGAAAAGAGACTAAAAGTAAACACAAACATTTAAATATTTAGGCAAACTTGTGGATGGGTTTTTCATCTCTTTTTTAACAAATGGATCAACGGCACGGAGAAGGTTGGTGGCGGGTGGATGACGGAGATAACCTGGGGCGGTGAAGGTTGGTTCACGGAGGAGGTTAGAGAGCAAAGGGGTCTGGTGGCAATGTTGGAGCGGCGTTGGCATGCTGGTTCATCGCCGAAAAGGGCAAAATGGAGGGAAAGATGGTGATGGAGGCTGAGGGACTGGCGGCGCGGCGCTGGCAGCGGCGAGGACGAACGGCAGGAGGCAGTGGTAGATCTGGTATCGCCGGAGTAGGCGTTGGCGGGGCAGCACTGGCAGCGGCGAGGACAAACGAAAGGAGGCAGTGGTAGATCTGGTATTGCCGGAGTAGGCGTTGGCGGCGCATATAGAGCGCGGTGGGAAAGCTATTGGAGAATGGGGTCTCGGTGGTGCTACTCCGCCGATCAGCGGTGGCAGCCATGGGAAAAAGAGGTTAGATAGAGCGAGAAGGAGAGAGGTTAGATAGAGAGAGAAGAGCGGCTGTTATTTGGTTTTGGAATTAGGATTAGGTTTTTGGATTAAAAAGGAAAGAAAGGTGTATCAGATCTCAGGCGTTGGATCCGTTTAGGATCAACGACTGAGATCTAAAAATTGAAAATTTGGAATTGAGTTTCAAAAATGGCTAGAATTCTAAGAAATTGGACAAAATTAAGTTAAAAGGTGAATAAATTTAGGCAAAATGAATTAAATTAGGCTGTTATTTAAATTAAAATAGCGATAATAGTATATAATAATAATAATTAAATAATACATAACAATATTAAATAATAAAAAATAAATAATAATACTAATTAAATAATAAATAATAATAATTAATGATAAATAATTTAATAAAATAAATAATGCTAAATAATGGAAAACTAGATATTGTGTTTGCAAAAAAGTGGATGTGCATAACTACGTGGAAAATAATTTAATAAATATTAATAAAAATTACATAAAATGCTGAATTTGAGTTTAAAAATTATGACAAAGATACTAAAAGATAAGAAATAATTTATGCATTTCCTTCAATTATAAATGCGACACGTTAGTATGTACTCAATGTAAGAATAATATTTAAAAATATCGATAATTAATTAAATAATTTTGATATAATAACAGCCTAAAAGTGATATCGGGAGGTCAAAATTGGGTGTCAACAGAGTCGCCACCTAATTTTCAAGAAAAAATAGGAAACCTAATTATTTATTAACAAGTACTCCCTCCGTTTAAAAAAAGAAATGACTTACTTTCCTTTTTAGTTCGTTTAAAAAAGAATGACCCCTTTCATTTTTTTGCAATACTTTAATTTAAACTTTCCAAATGGCATATTTATGACCACAAGATTAAAGGGCATTTTGATATATTTGACACTACTTTAATTTAAGGCTACAAGATTCAAAAATTTTCTTTATTTTCTTTAATTTTGTGCCAAATCAAAGTAGGTAATTCTTTTCGAAACGGAGGGAGTATGACGAAACCAATTTAGATTCTAGGTAAGGATTCAAATTATTACGAAGGGAAGGGGTTAGACACCCTTCAGAATCTACAAATATAGTTCCCGGCCAGACTTAAGTTTATTATAAAAAGAAAAAAGAAAAAAGAAAAAAAATCAATGCATGCAAATATAAAGATAAAATATATATTAAAATAATATAACGCGTATGCTATCATAAAATATATATATATATAAGCAAAATATATAAATATGTACGTAAAGACAAAATTGAATAAAGAAAAATTGTTTTAAGAAAAAAAATCTACATAATATCCATTAATGTAAAAAAAGTGAATTATTTGATTAAGTATTTAAATCAATTTTAATATAACTAGTAATGACCTAAATTTGCCTAAAATGTGATGAGAATCGCGTGAAAAATAAAAAATATCAGAAAAATTATATTAAAGAAAAATAAATCTATGCAATATCTTTCAATGTATAAGTATGAATTAATTGAGTAAGTATCCAAATTAATTTAATTTTTTAATATAAATATTAACGACCTATATTTGCAATGCCCCAAAAATAAATTTTACACTATAATTTATATTTTGTACAAGTGTAAAAATATAAAAAATGCAAACACAAAATTTAAACTCTACGTTAAATGTCACTCCCGTCAAGTATTCCCAACCTGGATAAACACTTGTAAATAAAAATGTTTGTAACAAATAAATAATTATCAAAATAAATTGAAAATATTTGTGTGCTTATATGTATAAAAATATATAACTTTTTAAAAGGTGGGCTCAGATTAGATTTTAAATACGACATACGAAGTGGTTGCTGATTTATTTGTCTTTCTAACTCGTTTTGCCAAGATACGAATCATAAAACTTTTACGTTATAAAAATTTCATCATTACCCAAATTTATTTATTTTATTACGTATTTATATATATAATATACGTCTTTTTATTTGTATAGGTTTCAAAAATTGATGAAAAATTTCTTCATTGGCCACAAAGGGAGATAACAAATGACTCAAAAATAACCCTAACACTATCTATTTATATTAGTCCACAAAGGGAGATAACAAATGACCATCCTAAAGAGTGTAATTTGCAAATAGTATCACGCGTAATCTACACTTCCACTTTGTTGTAAAACGGTATCTTGCCTCATTAATCATGTTGTAAATTTTCATAACTAGATTTGGTGAAGTTTCTTATTTAATAATCATCATTTAAACATAACTAAGAATTAAATAATTAATTAAACCAGAAGAACTAATACCCTATATGCAATGCACCAACAAATTAAATTTGTTTGCAATACCTTATTTAGCCCTATCTTCGTAATTGTCAACACAAATTAATACAGTACTAAAATTTTGGTTGCTTAATTAGTTATTCCCATTTAAACATTAACTAAGAGACAAAACTAAACCACAAGAATTAATACCCAATATGTAATGCTCCAACAAATACCTTATTTTAGCCTTATCATGTATGCTAAAAAATAAATTCTAAAATGTTGGTTACTTAATTGATATTCAATCATATCAATACCGTTCGATCTTAAATAGAAATATTATAATGTTTTCATAAAATTAAATAAAAAAGGGTGTAAAACAGAAAATTAATTCTATTTTGGGGGGTGTAAATTAGATTTTGAGGAAATGTTGGGTGTAATAAAGAGGACACATGTGTCATTTTCAAGTAATTAAAAGGGTCATTTTCGACAAGTTGATAAAAATAATTATTAAATATGTGCAATGGATACAGTACACTAGTAATTGTCACTCACACATGAATGCAATTTGATCCTTCTATGGGAAAAAGTGAGGATTTACATGTGGTGCTTCTTTTTAAGCATTTATTTTGGTCCACAAATATTATGTTTTCTCCGTTTATTTTTATTTATTTATATTTGAAAACTTGATATTTTTACTAGAGCATCCTTCATTATTATAAGTCGTTTCATCTCACTAACTATTAGGTGAATTGAAAATAAAAGAGAGTTATTGGGTATACTAAAACTTCTGTTATGTGCAAAATTGCAAGAAAAAATCAATAAGAATTTAGTGTACGCAATCTTGTTATGCATGTCTGTAAAAAACCGTTCTCACAACTTGAATCGATGACTTAATAATATGGTAAAAGTGATTTTTTTTACTATAGTAAAAAATAAAGGTGGATAGAGGTAGTACTATATTCGTTTGTCTCAAATTATCTATCATTATTACTAAAAATAGTTATTGTTTCAAGAAAATACCAAATATTTTAGGATATAAATAAAGGTCAAATTTTGAAAATATTTTTTCCAGTTAATATTTTTTTAGAGTCGTGTAAAAAAAATGCACGATATTTTATTGACTTTTGCAGAACGCACAATATTATAAAATTACAATTCTATCGGTTAATCAACATTCCTTCCAATAAAACATTTGTAAAATTTTAATATTTTCACAAACACATTTATCGTATAATTTTATTTTTTTAAAGGAAGAAGTGATGGGCTATGTAATATTTACAGCCTTTAGAAACATTCTAAACTGTAAAAATAACAACTATATTTTGTAGAATTATGAAATATATCAAAATCTACCTTAGAAACCTATACAAGTAGATATTTCAATATTTTAAAAGATTCTTAAAAAGATAAGTCAATTTCCTTAACTTTCTAATATTCGAAATTTAGTAATCCAACCAATATACATTCCTTCAAACAAGTCTTATTTCATGAAAAATACCTATCAACAACAATTTTCTCAATGTCAGTGTTCAAATTTGAAACTTTTAGTTAATGATGAAAAAATATTATCGAACCCACCACATATTTACCGGTGATATTCCAAACCAAATAGACATTTGTATATGTAGACAAATATTGAGGTAGTGGTAAGATTCACTTATACTTCAGACCTTATTTGTGAATTTTACTGTTATGTTGTTGTATTCTTGTGAATAATTCTCTTTGGCATGACACATAGGTACAGAGTCCTATTCTGCCAAAGATCCATTAAATTATGTTTACAAATATGACCATTTTATTCACTTGTTCTTATTTTTTCTTTTGGGTTCATTCTATTCATTTGTATAGTGTTAATAATTTATCTGACTTTTACATTTATTCATTCCTTTTCACACACAAAAAACGATTACCTCATGACGCTCCCCTCTATCATTCTTTTTCTTACTTTAACCTTCTATTTACTGTGTATTTACCCACTAGGTACAATGATTCACCTTTTATAGTAACATTTTCAACACTAAAATAATTTCAAAAAAGAAATAGAATAGTGAAGAGCTTTAGGTAAATCTGACGTTTAAAATAAGAAAGAAAAGTGAAGAGCTTTAATTTAAAAGACAGAATTTAAGTTTACATGTACGAAAGCTTGATGTGATGTAATCCAAAGAATAAATTCACGTTGAGTAGTCTAGACCTAAAACGGATGATATACAAGGGCGGAGCTATGTGGACTTCAGATCCAAACACCTTTCATCGAAAAATTATATTGTATATATGTATGACTTTTTTTTCTATGTGTATATATATTAATTTGACCTCCCTGACACAAGCAAAAAACTTGATTCAGTGGCAAAGGGGGTGCAAAATTTCACGCAAAGGGCCTGCCGGTCTTGGGTTTGAGACCCATTCATGATAGGTTTTTAATTTATCTTTTTTGCTTTCTGTTTTTGACCCCCCTTAATAAAAATCCTGCCTCAGCCACTGACTATGTGTTATCATGAACTTGAATCTTGAGCGTTAGTTGGCACGATGTCATATATAAAATGATATATTTGAGTTTTTGCAATTGGAAATAAAACTGTGTTGGATGCATCGCTCCTAAAATAGGTCATTCAGTATGTGAATTTTGATTTAGTCGTACCTCAATATAAATACCAAACACAAAATACACACACAAAAAAAGAGACTCCAGTAGAGCAAAACAAGTCACATATTTTAGCATATGATTACAAAATATATATGTTCAACCTTCATGTTTATACTACAGTAGAGCAAAACAAGTCATATATTTTAGTATATAATTACAAAATATACATGTTCAACCTTCATGTTTATACTCCAGTAGAGCAAAACAAGTCACATAGTTTAGCATATGATTACAAATTATACATGTTCAACCTTCATATTTATACTCCAGTGGAGCAAAATAAGTAACCTATTTTAGCATATGATTACAAAATATACATGTTCAACCTTCTTGTTAATACTCCAGTGGAGCAAAACAAGTCACATATTTTAGCATATGATTACAAAATATACATGTTCAACCTTCATGCTCATACTCCAATAGAGCAAAACAAGTCATATATTTTAGCATATGATTACAAAATATGTATGTTCAACCTTCATGTTTATACTCCAGTAGAGCAAAACAAGTCATATATTTTTGTATATGATTACAAGTCATATATCTTTACATATGATTACAAAATATACATGTTCAACCTTCACGTTTATACTCCAGTAGAGCAAAACAAGTCACATATTTTAACATATGATTACAAAATATACATGTTGAACCTTCATGTTTATACTCTAGTAGAGCAAAACAAGTGATATATTTTAGCATATGATCCCAAAATATACATGTTCAACCTTCATGTTTATACTCCAATGGAGCAAAACAAGTCATATATTTTAGCATATGCTTACAAAATATATATGTTCAGCCTTTACGTTTATACTCCAGTAGAGCAAAACAAGTCACATATTTTTGCATATGATTACAAAATATACATGTTCAACCTTCATTGTTTATACTCCAGTAGAGAAAAACAAGTCACATATTTGAGCATAAGACCGTGTGTTCACAAGCGTATACAAACAACTATTTCACCTAAGGATCATCTTGTTCTCACTAACCCTCTTTGCCATGTGACTTTTGAGTTAACGGGAGATTATTTTCCAACGATGAAAATGGTTCATAAATAGGTTGTTTGGTTCCGTTCACCGAATGCAAGCAAGCTAGGTAACCATGCATCTGGTTGTTGAAGTTGAATAATGGTAGCATACTACTCACTGGTGTGATGGACTCCTCTTCTTTTGACACTAGCGCGCCAGATATGTCCTATTTATTTTGGTATAAGAAATCTGGATTAGGAAGCCGTTCCTCATACATGTAAGATGATATCGAAAAACTGTGATCACGAATGCGTAAAGACAGACATTTTGAAGCTACTTAAATATCGGAGAATTGTTATCACATGGACATGTAAACACAGACATTCTAAAGCTACTTAAGTATAAAACATCCTACTTAAGTATAAACACACAAACATTTTGAAGCTACTTAAGTATAAACACAAACATTTCAAAGCTACTTAAGTATAAAATATCCTACTTGAAAGCGTAAACGCGGACATGTAGATGATATCGGAGAATTGTTATCATATGGATATGTAAACAGAGACATTTTGAAGATACTTAAGTATAAACACATTACACAGACATGTAGATGATATCAGAGAATTGTTATCATGAATATGTAAACATGCAGACATTTTGAAGCTACTAGAGTATAAAACACAGACATGCAGATGATATCAAAGAATTGTCATCATAAATATAACATAGACATTTTGAAGCTATTTAAGTATAAACAGAGACATATAGATGATATAGGAGAATTGTCATCATAGATGATATCGAAGAACTATTATCATGAATGATATCGAAGAACTGTCATCATGAATATGTAAACACAGACATTTTGAAGCTTCTCAAGTATAAAATATCCTACTTACTACGAAATTGAGTTCTTGATTGTCAGCGCCAAGATATATCTCGATTAGCTTGTGTAAATCAGCTAATGTTGAACCTTTAACAACCTTCAGTGTAGTGATAATAATCCCTGGATTTTCCTTTGATAAATCTACCCATTTCACGTACATGTCCAGATCAACGCCTATGCTTTCAAATGTAAGGTTGAAGTTCTCCTTTAAATCGTTAAATTTCTCGCTAGAGAGATTATGTAATTTTCTTATAGGTGAATCCTCTCCGATTTCTTTAACTGGAGGTGATTTTGATTCAGTTGTTATACACTGCTGAGAGAGTTCTCTAGAATTTCCACAAAGTTTGAATATATTTTGAATTAGTTCTTTTCTTGAAGGGATAATATCACTAGAAAGATTATCGGAACGATCTTCTACTATAGTTGCATGCAATAAATCGTGATGGATCATGGCGGAATGTATTGTCTTTTGCTCAATAACCTCTTTTTGCACCTCCTCGACAGGGGGGTTCTCTTTATCCCCTTCACTATCGTTACCTTCTTCTTCCTCCTCGAACACGGTGCTCAAGAACGATTTGTTGGTGAAATATTGCAAAAAATCGATAGAAGAATCTTCAAATTCTCTTGTATCGCTTATGCTAGGATAGCCTAAAAACGCCTGAACTGTGTTACTTTCTGCTTTATCTACGGACGCATCCGGCTTTCCATAGTTCATATCAATAGATCTATCCAAATCCATAGATTTCACCATTCCTGCATCTTCAGAGTAAATCTCCAGTAGCCTTTTCCCAAAGTTGTTCTCCTCCATTTCTGTTGATCTATTGACAACCCTTGAACGCCAAAGCTCGGCCTCGATCTCCTCCGAGCGCCTTTTAAGCATTTCAAACACTTGTTGCTGCTAGAAGATTCTATCTTCCATTTTCGTCATTTCCATCTCTACGAATTCATTTGCCATTTTCTGACACCGATGTATCTTCTTTTCAAATTCATGTTTCAACATCTGAGTTCGCTCGTTTACTTTAACAATGACATCCTCCTCCGTTGTGTCCACTACTCCTTGTACTGCTAATTCAAGTTTAGACCTTAACGTAACAATTTCTTCTTCTTTCTTCATAAGCTTTCTCGGTAGGCACTATAAGTCTTATCCCGATGAACGGGATAGCCTAACATGTAAGTATCCAAGTAGCAATCTTAAACAATGTTCAAGATTATAGCAATTCTGCAAATAGTATATCAATGCTATTAAAACCAAATCCAATTCGAAAACAAGTCAAGATTATCCTAACGTATACGTTCACTCACATGATTTTGCATCAATAATCCAAACACATGAACATCACCAATAATCTTTCAAGATGTAGCAATTCATGATAAACATAGCAACGTAGTACTTATGAGAAATAGATTAAGAATAAGAGAGTACTTACTTGCTTGAAGCTTTTTGGAGATGGTTTTGTGATTTGGAAGAGCAAGAAAAAATTTTGAGATGATTTGGAGAGGAAATGCGGTGCCTTTAGGTCAATTTTTAGTGTGGTTATGTTTCAAGACTAAGTCCCCTTTATATAGGAAGAGAATGGGTCAGGTTATGACCCATTTACAATCGGTTTTGGAGACAAAAATGCGACATATGCGCTGCATAGTGATCGGCATATCAATGACATATGCGGCGCATTGTCTATAGCATAATGGGACATATGCGGCGCATAGTCTATGGCATTTGTAGACATATGCGCCGCATAGTCTATGGCATATGAGATACTGAGACCAAATGCCATAGCATAGGCGGCGCATAGTCAAAAGCATACCTAGGAATAGGCGCCGCATAGTGTATAGCACACTAGATTCCGAGACCTTAGGCTATAGGATAGGTTGTGCATCGTTCGTGGCCTAGTTTTACCAAGGCCTAGCCTTTCTCGATGCCTATTTTGGCATGAGAAATGCTCAATCCATAGCCTTATGAATCACCATTCCTAACTTACCAACTTTACCATACAATGCGTCCAAATCGTCAATTGAAATCAATATCCTAGTTGAATACTTCTTGCACCTATTTTTGCTCAAAACCAAACGAAAACGATTAGTATGATGGGTTGCCTCCCACCAAGAGCCTTAGTTTTGGTCGTGGTACGACTCTTATTTTTGGATTTTTCATAAAACAAAACAAGTACTAGAATGAAAGGAAAAACGATAAACTGATAAAACGATAAAACGATAAAACAATGGGTTGCCTCCCATCTAGCGCCTTATTTATTGTCGTGGCTCGACGTAGTTATCTCGAGTACTCAGACTTCGTCGAGGTAAATGGTGGATCGTTTTCTAAAAGGATTTAGAAGACAATGAGGCTTACCTGTGGGCATACAATCTTTTTCAAGATGGCTCCTACGTTTCTCCGGAGAGTCACCAATTATGTCATCAATAGTCCAACCCATAGCTCTCTTGTATTTCCTCAGAGCAGAGATGAGAGCTTCTACGTGCTGTTCACTTAAATCATCTGCTTTCTCCGGAAGTATATTTATACTTTCCAAGAACACATACCTTAGATAATCGGGGAGCTCTTGCGATTCTAGCATTGGTGGCTCGTCAATGTGAGTCTTCGCTGTTGGTTGATTCTTGAGATCACAATCCGGTTTCTTAGGAGTATAAGACTCTATTTCTGTTAGATCACCCATAAGTTCTTCATAATCTTCATTACCCTCATGCTCAACGATCAGTGGCGCAGCAAACAATGGCTCAACAATAGGTTGTTTCTCTATAGATAATTCTTTCGTATCCTCATGATGAACATCAGCTAAAGATAACTCATTCATATTGCTGGGCTGCTTCATTGTTTTGCATATATCAAACCGTACCACTTCGTCAACCACTTGCTTGCCTTTTGCTGCAGTTTCCAGCACCTTACCACTTCTGGTAGTGATGGCCATGCATGACCCATCATTCTTTGGGTTTGCACAGTATCGCTTGGTAAGGTGCCAGCCTTTCTTTGATTGAATGCTGCTGAAAGTTGGCTCAATTGCTGCTCTATTTGCCTGATAGAAGTGGAATGAGAATCAACTAGTTGCTTCATGGAGGATAAATCATCAATCACCTCCTTAACTCCTGTGCTCATCGCTTCCACTCCTTTCAATAACTTAGCCATCATGTCTTCCATACTCCCAGAATTAGATGTGGTGGTATCACGTCTACCAGGGGGAACGTACAAACCACTCTTTTTATTATTTTTCTTCCCACTACCTTGGCCTTTGCTTCCAGATTTATCATAATAGTTCCGACCTTGGTTTCCTTGGGTATTCCCTCGGAAACCCCCCTGATTGTTCAAGTAGTTGGCCTCCTCTGCAGAATCAGATTCGTCTCTTCCTTTTAGCGCTACAGCTTTCACTTTTTCGATCTTCCTTGATAATAAGTGCTTTGTCAAAAGATCCAATTGTGTTTTTATGTGCGCCATGTCTTGCTCACGTTATTCTTTTCTTCTTTGTTGGTCTGCAGTCATGCCAATAGATAAAGTGGGGCTTGCTACCTCAGAATCCCTGGTATGCCAAGCTCTACTTTGTTTCGTCATACGATCTAGCATATTACTTGCTTGCACAAAGGTAAGGTCCATAAATGATCCACCTACTGCATTATCAACCACTGGCTTAGTCACCGAATTCAACGCTCTGTATAATATCTCCATCAAGTGGACATTGGTCATATGATGGTTTGGGCATCGCATTAGCTTCGTCTTGAACCTCTCCCATGTTTTGTGGAGAGCTTCAGAGGGAAGCTGACGAAAGTTGCTGATTTCATCTCTCAATTGTGCTTTTTTGGATGGCGGAAAGAATCTTTCTAGGAAAGCGTCTTTCAATTGCCTCCAATGAGTAATAGAATCAGGAGTCAGCCCATTCAACCACATAGTTGCCTCCCCAGACAGAGACAATGGAAATAGACGTAATCGAATTGCATTCTGTCCAAATCCAGGATTGTCGAATGACTTGCATGTAGAAATAAAGTTGATCAGACGCATATTCGGATCATCGCCTGCTAGTCCACCAAATACTCCCTTGAGTTGCAAAAGCTGAATCATGGTGCTAGTGATATTGAACTTTGCTCCAGGTGCTAAGGGAGGAAGAATAATAGCTCCTGTGGAACCAGCTTCGTCAAGATCATCTTCATCATCATCGAACAGCATTGGTACAGTTCGACGTTCAGGCCTAAACCTAGCTTGACGATCTCTTCTCTGCATGGGTGCCGCCATCTCAGCGGTACGCCGTGGGTTTAGTAGCTCCTCATCGCCCAGGTCCTCATCATTAGGATTTGTTGCCCGGCCTGGATTATCAATATTCTGTTGATGCACTTGAGCAGCCATCCTTTCAATTTCACGTTGTGCCTCCATTGATGCACTAAATAAACCTAAAAAAAACAAAAACAACAACTAAAAGTAAAAGTACGAGAATCTTTGACCAAAGGGTCTAGTAATTATCACGAACTTGATTGACACTCGTATTCCCCGGCAACGGCGCCAATTTTTGATAACGCTCAATCTACAGCTCTCGTAGGAGTGTAAAGCGGTCGTTAGCAAATATAGAACCCAACCAGGGTTGGTTGTCGATCCCACAGGGAATAGCTTGGTCAACAAGTAAGCAAAATTACTAAACTTTTGGTGCAAGTCTCGTAAGAAGGGGGGATTGTAATATGTAACCAAAACAGTAAAGTAAAAGCTGAAAATAGCAAAGAAGATTGTCACGTTGGTTGTAGATAATGAGAATTGAGGCATTGGGGTTATGTCCACCTTCTGAGGTATACGTCTCTATTGGCTATGAGTGTGTAGAGTCTTGTCATACAATTGCTTATAGAGAATTGGAGTCGATGGTAAATCCAAGCGTCTCTCAACCTGAACAAGGACTATTTCACTTTAACTCTCTCAAGCTTAAAGCGTGTCTAACGGTACGAATTCTCCAAGAGGTTAGTCCAGTTACGGCACTAGCTTTTTAATAGGAAAGGGTGTCCTACTACCTTGACATTATCTCTTTTCCAGACAAATAACCTTTCTCTCGAACAAGTTAAATGTTAGACTGGCGTTATTCTATGCGTCTGCAGCCACAAGAATTTGCATTAAGATGAAGAGAATAATGATATAAGCAATATACGTGTCTCGAACTCACAAACTCAAAGCAATAGATAGTATCTCATTCGGCTTCCATAACCCCAACAGAGAAGTTTAGTTACCCATGAATGCGAAGGAGATCACGATTTGCATTGTTATTGTTGAGTAATGGAGTGTGGATTAGGTGATAGGCGTGTGGCGTGATTCCTTGGCTCGGTAACTATTCTCTTGTTGTGGAATTTAAGAATAGAAGAAGAATAGAACTAATGGAAAGATTAGAAGAGTTGTAATTGAGAAGTAGAATGTGTCTCTCCGCTAAGGGAGGAGTTGCCTCTCCACTAAGGGAGGACTTCCCTTTCCACTAAGGGAGGACTTGCCTCTCCACTAAGGGAGGAATTCATTAAAATCTCTAGCATGATAGGGTATTTATAATACTCCTATCCTACTCCTACTATGCTAATGAAATAAATAACCAAATCCTACTAAACTAAGGAAATACTTAACCCATTTGTACTAGGTTAATGTAACATTCTCCTAATCCAAATAAACTAATGAAATACATAACCCAATTGTACTAGGTTAATGTATCATTGTCAAAATCCAGCTTTGTGTCTGTAAGTCCCCAAAGTCTTCAGAAATTTTGTTTTAGCCCGGGACAGATTTTCCATGCAGCAGTTTTAGTCCAGGTCCCCAAAGTCTTCGGAAATGCTGTTTTAGCCCGGGACAGATTTTCCATGCAGCAGTTTTGGTCCTTAGGCGTGTAAACTCCCTTTCCTTCCTTCGTGAGCTTTCTTTTGCGTCAAGTAAGCCATAAAATGCTGTATTTTGCATCATTTATACCTGAAACTTTACTAATCATGTTTGTTAGCTCATTTGTAGGAAAAAGGACTAAAAGTGTATGAAATATATAATTTGTTCTCAAATCTAGGCTAAAATATGGGCAAAATATATTGATATAGGAGTGTAAATCCGCCTATCATCAGTTGTGCCGACCGGTGTCCTTGTGTCTGCTCCATCGTGCCATAGATCTTGTTTCGCATAATGTGTGTCTAATTTGCCTATACGGAGGTCTGTTATACAGTTCTTTGAGTGGTGATGGATCAACAGATGGCAAACCCAGAAAGGAGTTGAAGAACTCCGCATTTAGTTGCAGAACTTGGCCCCGAATCTTTACTTCACTCCCTGTAGTTTTTGGTGACCAGTTGGCATAGAATTCTCATGTTAAATCTAGATTGCACTCTCCCATATCTCGAAAGATGAAATCAAGATATAATGGCATTATCTTGGCCAACATACGGGGTTGTTTCTTTGCTAGGCTCTCCTTGTGTATCAACTCCACATGAACATATTGTTTCTCTTTATTGTTCCTATGCCACTCCTTGCCTTCCTCCTCTAGGACCCATTTAATTCCAAACATGCGGCGAGGTATTTGCAGCGAGAAGGATTCTCCTTGCTCTTTTCGTCCCCTTTTTTGGCCTTTTTGTAAAGTGGTTGCTTTTTCTTTCCCTTGTCTTGCTTTTGGTGCCATTGTACCTGAGATTAAAATAATAGTTATGTTAGATTCCTCTCGATGGATACAATCAATAAACAAGCAGTAGTGGCACCACCTGACACTTAGTTTGTTTGTACGAACTAGTGAAGTGAACGATGTCGATTACTTAGATTTCATCGATATACGTTTAGGTGTTATGTTCCAACAATATAATCAGTGCAGTCATACTTTTCGTATCATCTTAACTATCCTTTCTTAATTCTAGATCATTTAATCTTGGTAATGCTTTCATGTTTTGGACTTTGATCATGTTTTTACTTTGAATAAAACTACTACATAGATATTGTATCAATTTATGGCTTGGAAAAATAACAACATCTTATGTTTGTAGTTAACCATGATTTTCATCGCAATAAACAAGTTATTCAAGCAAGCTTTCAAGTTACAAGGTTATGCAATGTTCTAGAACATGTCAATTCTGCAAAAGTATGACAGTGTATCAAAATCAAATACAAGTTGGAAATAAGTCAAGAGCATCCTTACGTATTATTTCACTCACTTAGTTTCACCATAACAAATCAACCATATTCAAATCATCAATACTACTTCAAGATTAAAAAATTCATCATAGACGAAGTAGTGTAGTACTTACGGAACATAAAAGAAGAACAAAGAAGTATTTACTTGGTTGATGGCCTAGGAAGATGTTCTTGCAAAGTAAAAGAGCAAAAGGAAACTTTTGGGAGAATTTGGAGAGGTAGGCGACGCTTTAGGGTGGAATTGCAATGTGCTTTTGCTTTAAGACTAAGGTTCTATTTATAGGACAAGCTTGGGTCGGGTTTTGACCCATTTGGAATCGGATTTGGAGACCAAAAGTGACCATAGGCGGTGCCTAATGCTTTTCCTATACTTAGCATAGACGACGCCTTTTGCAAAGCATTGTTGAGCATAGGCGGCGCCTATGCTATTGCATTGTTAGGCAGAGGCGGCGCCTATGCCATGGCATATGAGATTCAGAGACAAAAGGCTTTTGCATAGGCGGCGCCTATGCTATGGCATTGTTGAGCATAGGCGGCGCCAATGCTATGGCACTATAGAATCCGAGAGCTTAAGCCATAGCATAGGCCTTTCCTTGTTCGTGGCCTAGATTTACATAGGCCTTGCCTTGTTCTTTGCCTATATTTTCATAGGCAATGCCTAACCCATAGCTTTTTGCTTCTTCATTCCTAACTTACCACCTTCGACATGCAATACTTCCAAATCAAAATTTGAAACCAATCTCCTCCTTTACACCTCTTGCACCTACATTTACTCAAATACAACAAAAACAATTAGAACGATGGGTTACCTCCCATCTAGCGCCTTAGTTTTGGTCGTGGCTCGACTCTTCTTTTTGGATTTTTACTTAGTAAAAACAAATGCAAAAGAAACGATAAAAAAAATCACGATGGGTTGCCTCCCATCTAGCGCTTGATTTATTGTCGCGGCACGACATAGGTACCTTGAGTACTTAGACTTTGTCGAGATAGATAGTGGCCATATAGTTCATCGAGTCAAGGGGGCCGATGTATGGTTTTACTCGTTGGCCATTCACCTTAAAGACAACACTATTATTGTCTTCTAGCTCAACTACTCCCGACGAGTAGACTTGGCTAATCTTGTACAGACCAGACCATTTGGACCTTAACTTACCTGGGAATAGCTTTAGTCTGGAATTGAAAAGAAGTACCATATCACCCTTTTGAAAGTTTCGTTGAACAATCTGCTGATCATGATACTTTTTCATCCGCTCTTTGTAGAGGTCTGATCTTTCATATGCATGTAGACGGAATTCATCCATCTCATTCAGCTGTTCCACCCTCAAGTTCATAGCATCATCCCAATTCAAATTCAGTTGCTTCAACGCCCACAATGCTTTGTGCTCGAGCTCAATGGGTAAATGACAAGCTTTCCCATAAACTAGTTGGTACGGGGACATGCCAATTGGCATTTTAAATGCAGTCCTATATGCCCATTGTGCATCGTCCAGCTTCCGAGACCAATCTTTCCTATTAGCATTTATAGTCTTAGCAAGGATTTGCTTGATCTCTCGATTGGAAACCTCGACCTGTCCACTAGTTTGTGGGTGATAAGGCCTGGCTACCTTATGTTGCTTGACACCATACTTTTCCAACACGGATTTGAACAGTTTGTTGCAAAAGTGAGATCCTCCATCGCTTATGATAGTACGTGGTACCCTAAAATAAGAGAAGATGTTTTTCCTCAAGCATGCAACAACACGTTTTACTTCATTATCAGCCAATGCTACTCTTTCGACCCTTTTTGAAACATAATCTACAGCAACTAGGATATATTTCATTCCAAACGAATTCACGAATATACCCATAAAATCGATACCCCATACATTAAAGAGCTCTACTTCAAGGATTTTCGACATGGGCATCTCATGGTGTTTCGAAATCGCACCTTGTCTCTGACATTGGTCGCATCTTCTCACAAAGTCGTAGGCATCTTTAAATATCGAAGGCCAATAATAGCCACTTTGTAATACCTTCCTTGCTGTCCGATTACCTGCGTGATGTCCCCCAACTTGGGAAGTATGACTCGCTTCCAATATACTTGGCACCTCCACATGAGATATGCATCGTCTGATCATACCATCCGCACATCGTCTAAACAAATATGGCTCATCCCAATAGTAGTGTCTCACATCATGCATGAACTTCCTCTTTTGATGAAATGATAGATTCGCAGGCATCACATTACTTACCACAAAGTTTGCAAAGTCTGCATACCATGGTAACTCTTCTATCATTGTGGCTAAAATCTCTTCATCAGGGAAGGTGTCTTCAATCTCAAGATCTTGCTATTCTATATGCTCATTCTCGAGTCTAGATAGATGATCAGCCACTTGGTTTTCACAACCTCTTCTATCTGTTACCTCGAACTCAAATTCTTGCAGCAACAATATCCATCGAATTAGCCTTGGTTTTGCATCATTCTTTGTCATCAGATATCTAAGGGCTGCATGGTCTGTATGAACTATCACTTTGGTTCCCAACAAATAAGCAAGGAACTTTTCGAAGGCATACACAACTGCTAGAAGCTCTTGTTCTATAACAGTATAGTTTTTCTGGGCTTTGTTCAAGACCTTACTCACATAGTAGATTGGATGGAATAACTTTTCTCTTCTCTGGCCAAGTACAACACCCAAATCTACCTCTCTAGCATCACACATGACTTCAAACGGTAAAGAACAATCTGGTGCTACCATGATATGAGCTTCAATTAGCTTCTCTTTGAGGCATTCAAATGCCTTCACACAATCTTCATTGAAGTCAAACTTTGCATCTTTCTCCAAAAGTTTGCATAATGGACTAGCAATTTTGGAGAAGTCTTTGATAAACCTTCAATAGAAACCTGCATGACCAAGGAAACTACGAACTCCTTTGACTGAAATTGGGGGTGGTAGTTTCTCGATAACTTCGATTTTAGCTCGATCCACCTTAATTCCTCTTTTGGAGATTTTATGCCCAAGAACAATACCTTCTTTCACCATAAAGTGGCACTTCTCCCAATTCAGCACTAGGTTGAATTCAACACAACTCTGCAACGCCATACTTAGATTTGTCAAGCACGATTCAAACGACTCACCCACAACTAAAAAATCGTCCATGAATACCTCCAGTGTGTCTTCCACCATATCAGAAAAATAGACATCATACAACGCTGAAAAGTGAAGGGTGCGTTACATAGCCCAAATGGCATACGTTTGAAGGTAAACGTACCATAGGGGCATGTAAACATTGTCTTCTTTTGATCTTCGTGGGCGATACATATCTGATTATAGCCGTAATAACCGTCTAAGAAACAAAACCATCCTTTCCATGCTAATCGATCAACCATTTGGTCAATAAAGGGCATTGGAAAATGATCTTTAAGGGTCCACGAATTCAGCTTACGGTAGTCCATGCATACTCTCCACCCTGTGATAGGTCTGAGTGGAATTAACTCATTTTTTTCATTCGCAACTATCGTCATGCCACCTTTCTTTGGTACACATTGTACCGGGCTTACCCATTTACTGTCGGATAGTGGATACACAACCCCTGCATCTAACCATTTAATAATTTCTTTCTTCACCACCTCTTGCATAGGTGGATTCAGACGCCTTTGATGCTCAATAGTGGGTAAGCAATTTTCTTCAAGCTGAATTTTGTGTGTACAAATCCCAGGCAAAATACCAATGATATCAGTGATGGTCCAACCGATGGCTCTCATGTACTTTCGTAGAACCGTGATGAGAGCTGCAACTTGCTGCTCACCCAAATCTGCCACTACAATAACCGGGAGTGTGTTACCGCTTCCCAAGAATGCATACTTTAAATGGTTAGGCAGCACCTTTAATTCTAACGTGGGTGGCTCCTTAATAGATGGTTTAGCAGGTGGTGTAGGTCGGTTTTTGAGATCAAGGTCCAGCTTCTTGGGAGCATGAGGATATGACCCTAATCCTTTTAGAGCACAAATAGTTTCTTCATAATTTTCAGCATCCTTATGCTCAACATTCATAAGCACAACCGCCAATGGGTCATCAACAAGCTGCTCCTCTACGGGTAATTCTTTCTCATCATCAGTATAAACATCAGCTACCGAGAACACGTTCAGATCTTTGGGTTGCTTCATTGATTTACATACATCAAAGCGGACTACTTCGTTATTCATCCAGAATAGAAGCTCATTATCTCTTAAATGAATAAGCACACTTCCTGTTGCAAGGAAAGGGCACCCCAAGATTATGGGAACTTCAGAGTCTACCTCACAATCCAAAATAACGAAGTCTGCCGGAAAGATGAATAAAGAAACCTTCACCAATACATCACATAAAATACCAACAAGTCGTTTTACCGACCTATCAGCCATCACAAGCCTCATATTGGTTGGAGTAGGATCACCCAACCCCAATTTTTTGTAAATGGATAATGGCATCAAGTTGATGCTGGCTCCTAAATAGCATAACGCCTTGGAGAAATTCAAAGATCAGACAGTGCAAGGAATAGTGAAGGCTCCTGGGTCAGCCTTCTTCTGAACTAGTGATCTGGTAGCAATTGCACTACAATGATGAACAGCATCTGTCAACTCACCACTTGCTTCTCGCTTCTTTGTTAACAGATCCTTCATAAATTTTGCGTAGCCTGGCATTTGTTCTAGTGCCTCAACCAAGGGAACATTAATGGTCAGTTGTTTTAACATTGACATGATTTTATTGAACTTAGTATCATCAGCTCTCTTCTTTAATCTTTGCGGAAAAGGAGGTGGTGGAAGGGGAATTGTTTTCTCCACGACTTTCTTTTCATCATTATTAGGTTCGGAGATCTTTTCAGGCTGTGGACATCGAGGAATGACGTCATGAACGTCTTCATCAATTTTAACGGCATCATCTTCTTCGGTATTACCTACGATATCTTCGGCCACTTGCTTGCTTTGGGATGAATTTTCCAGCACCTTACCACTTCTGGTAGTAACAGCCATGCATGTTCCATCGTTTCTTGGGTTTTGCACTATGTCACTCGGTAGGGTGCCAGCTTTTCTTTGATTTAATGTGGCTGAAATTTGACTCAATTGTTGTTCCAGCGGTCTTATTGAAGTGGAATGTGAGTCAACCAATTGCTTCATTGAGTCCAAGTCATTTATTACCTCAGTTACTCCCATGTTGGTTGCTTCCACTCCATTCAACAGCTTAGCCATCATATCTTCCATTGACATATTTCCCGAACCAGATGTAGTGGCCTCTCGTTGTCCAGGAGGAATATACACGCCACTCCTGTCAGTCTTGTTCTTCCAACTACCTTGATCCCGGTCCTTTTCTGTTTGGGCTAGTGCCTAGTGGGTATTGGATATATTAGGGTGCACCATTCTCATTGAGTAGTACTGCACGGAATTGATGTGTGGAGACCACCAATTACACCCTTTCACTTAACCAAATTATTTTCCTTTTAAATTTTTATTTTGATAGTGTGGTATAATATGTAGTTTTAAAAAAATTGTTATCATAAATCTAGTGATAGAAGACTATCTAGCTTGGTTCGTCTATTAACTTGGCCTTTGAAGAAGAAGGTTCGGCATGCTTCGACTTATCTTTATTATCCGCTAAATTCATTCCTTTCTCTTATATTTCATAAAGTAGATGGATAGAGTAAGTCGATCAGTTAAAAAAATAACAAGTGCTCCTGAAATGATTGATAGAAAATAAGACAACTATTCCATGCATTTATCTTATATACTTTAAATTTAATACAACATCAAACCCAGTGAATGAAAACAACAAAAAACAAAAAAACATAGGTAGTATATTGTAACTTTGGGATTGTAATTGGGGTCGAAGCTCCACATATGTTGTTTGGGTGGTCTGGTCAAGCTTCATCCACACAAGACCACGTAATCTCTTATGCTCTGCGTCCAATTTTGCAATTTTCTTCACTCCCTCCAGGTCGTCATATGTTTGGGTGGTCAGGTCAAGCTTCATCTGGGCCAAGGATGTAGGCCCTAGCAACTTCTTCCACACAAGACCACTTAATCTCCGACGCTCTGCGTCTAATTTTGCAATTTTCTTCACTCCCTCCAGGTGTTGCTTGTTTGCAACTTCTGCAGACCGTACGCTCATATTTTTCTTCAACATCTCAATTTTTGTTTCAGGTTGGGCTTTTTCTTCACTGAGTTGTATCACCATGCTAGAACACTCCTGTAAAGACCTTGAGGGACTTACCTGTAAGCAGTAGTAAAATAGAAATCGAAAGAAAGAAAAACACAGCAAAATATGCAAGATGTTTTCCATAACTTTTTGTATTGAAAGTAACTAATGCTTTGTTTAAGAGAGTAGTAGTGGTAATTGTAAAACTTAAGAAGAACTTGTGAACTTAAGAGCTTGAAGAATTGTTTATATAGGTTGAGTATTGTAAAACTAAACCAACATAAAAATGGTAAAAAATATCTCAGTAGAGAATTTCTCTTAATGAATCAATCATATACCAATTAAAAAGGAAAGTCAATATTTGTAAAAGTCATTCACAATATTTTTTTCCTTAGGCCAAATCCAATAAATAAAAAATATCAAGACTGTCATGATTAAAAATTAGGTTCCCATAATACTGAAAGTTACCTTATATATAGGTGAGTGCCATGTTGTCGCATATTCCATAGAAGGAAGGAAAATTAATAGTAACATGTTTGCATCAATCACTAATCAATTAAGAGATCGATAATCAATTAGGGTCAATTAGGGATGAGAAAATTTGTTCAGTTTACCATAAATAAATTATGAGCAATTAATTTTGTAAAATAATCCCTAATTATTTTTGTACCTAATTCAAATCATCAATTGTACAAAAATCAGTCCACGGTGTAATTCAAGAAACGTGATACACAATCAGATGGTCTTTACCAAAATCTTATTCAAATTATCACAAGATCAATCCAACCATAAAAATATAATGCGCAGTCTAATAGCCGAGAAATTTGCCAACTAATTCAAAGAAGATGGATAATTTCAAAATTCGGAATTATCAAACTATGACAAAATTGATCATTATTAAAATTTAGAATTTTCACATCTGGTAGTCTTAAAACATAAGCACACAAAATGGCAAAAAATTGGATGAGATAAATCATTCATGCATTGTTAATTCAGAGTTCGAAATCTGTTAAAGAAGGGGAAAAGAGATTAAAATTAAACACAACCATTTAAATATTTAGGCAAACCTGTGGATGGGTTTTTCATCTCTTTTTTGACAAACGGATCAATGGTATGGACAAGGTTGGTGGCGGGTGGACGACGGAGATGACCTGGAGCGGCGACGGTTGGTTCACAGAGGAGGTTGGAGAGGATTTTGCCATAGGTATCCCTTTGTCAACTAACTCTCTCACTTTATTTCCAAATAGTCAAAACTCAAATTCAACCACCAACTGGCCTCTAGCTGAATCGAAGAAGGTTGATGCATGCAGACTTGAACCATAACACAATGATACTATCTCGATACCCATACAAATAAAAAAAGGCCCATCTTCACCAAAACCAACCTTAGACATATGTTATACCACCGAATCCAAATACAAATGTAGCCTTTCTTACAATTATACACTTGCCATTTACCCCAAACCAGAAGAAAAATCTCATGAGTTCTGTCTATGTAATCTCATCACAGAAAAATCAAAGAACTGAAGTTGATCCACTAAAAGTCTATAAGAAAATATGAGAATAAGCTCATATGGCACTATCTTGTAATACATTTAGAGATAATTAAGGAATTCCATCTATACCAATGCTATACCTAATTCGGATAGAAACCAAGATAGAAAAGTGGAATGTCTAGAGTGGCGTTGGTGTGCTGGTTCATCGCCGGAAAGGGGAAAATAGAGGGAGAGATGGTGATGGAGGCTGAGGGGCTGGTGGCGCAGCGCTGGCAGCGGCAAGGACGAACAGGAGGAGGCAGTGGTAGATATGGTATCGCCGGAGTAGGCGTTGGCGGCGCGGCGAGGACGAACGGCAGGAGGCAGTGGTAGATCTGGTATCTCTGGAGTAGGCGTTGGCGGCGCATATAGAGGGTGGTGGGAAAGCTATTGGAGAAGGGGGTCTTGGTGGCGCTGCTTCTCCGATCAGCGGCGGCAGCCATGGGAAACAGAAGTTAGATAGAGAGAGATGGAGAGAGGTTAGATAGAGAGAGAAGAGCGGCTGTTGTTTGGTTTTTGAATTAGGGTTAGGTTTTTGGATTAAAAAGGAAAGAAAGGTGTATCAGATCTCAGTCGTTGGATCCGTTTAGGATCAACGACTTAGATCTAAAAATTGAAAATTTGGAATTGAGTTTCAAAAATGGCTAGAATTGTAAGAAATTGGACAAAATTAAGATAAAAGGTGAATATATTTAGGCAAAATGAATTAAATTAGGGTGTTATTTAAATTAAAATAGGGATAATAGTATATAATAATAATAATTAAATAATACATAACAATATTAAATAATAAGTAATAAATAATAATAATAATTAAATAATAAATAATAATAATTAATAATAAATAATTTAATAAAATAAATAATGCTTAATAATGGAAAACTAGATATTGTGTTTGCAAAAATGTGGATGTGCATAACTACGTGGAAAATAATTTAATAAATATTAATAAAAATTACATAATATGCTAAATTTGAGTTTAAAAATTATGACAATGATACTAAAAGCTAAGAAATAATTTATGCATTTCCTTTAATTATAAATGCAACACGTCAGTATGTACTCAATGTAAGAATAATATTTAAAAATATTGATAGTTAAAATTAAATAATTTTGATATAATAACAGCCTAAAAGTGATATCGGGAGGTCAAAATTGGGTGTCAACAGAGTCGCCACCTAATTTTCAAGAAAAAATAGGAAACCTATTTATTTATTAACAAGTACTCCCTCCGTTTAAAAAGAAATGACTTACTTTCCTTTTTAGTTCGTTTAAAAAAGAATGACCCCGTTCATTTTTTGGCAATACTTTAATTTAAACTTTCCAAATGACATGTTTATGACCACAAGATTAAAGGACATTTTGATACATTTGACACTACTTTAGTTTAAGGCTACAAGATTCAAAAATTTTCTTTATTTTCTTAAACTTTGTGCCAAATCAAAGTAGGTAATTCATTTCGAAATAGAGGGAGTATGACGAAACCAATATAGATTCTAGGTAAGGATTCAAATTATTGCGAATGGAAGGGGTTAGACACCCTTCAGAATCTACAAATATAGTTCTCGGCCAGACTTAAGTTTATTATAAAAAGAAAAAAAGAAAAAAGAAAAAAATCAATGCATGCAAATATAAATATAAAATATATATTAAAACAATATAATGCGTATGCTATCGTAAAATATATATATATTTAAGCAAAATATATAAATATGTACGTAAAGACAAAATTGAATAAAGAAAAATTATTTTAAGAAAAAAATCTACATAATATCCATTAATGTAAAAAAGTTAATTATTTGATTAAGTATCTAAATCAATTTTAATATAACTAGTAATGACCTAAATTTGCCTAAAGTGTGATGAGAATCGAGTGAAAAATAAAATATATCAGAAAAATTATATTAAAGAAAAATCTATGCAATATCTTTCAATGTATAAGTATGAATTAATTAATTAAGTATCTAAATTAATTTAATTTTTTAATATAAATATTAACGACCTATATTTACCTAAACACGTGATGAACATTTGTAAAAAGCATTTCCGTCCAATTCCCCAAAAATAAATTTTACACTATAATTTATATTTTGTACAAGTGTAAAAATATAAAAAACGCAAACACAAAATTTAAACACTTCGTTAAATGTCACTCCCGTCAAGTATTCCCAACCTGGATAAACACTTGTAAATAAAAATGTTTGTAACAAATAAATAATTATCAAAATAAATTGAAAATATTTGTGTGCTTATATGTATAAAAATATATAATTTTTTAAAAGGTGGGCTCAGATTAGATTTTAAATACGACATACGAAGTGTTTGTTGATTTATTAGTCATCCTAACTCGTGTTGCCAAGATACGAATCATAAAACTTTTACGTTATAAAAATTTCGTCATTGCCCAAATTTATTTATTTTATTACGTATTTATATATATAATATACGTCTTTTTATTTGTATAGGCCTCAAAAATTGATGAAAAATTTCTTCATTGGCCACAAAGGGAGATAACAAATGACTCAAAAATAACCCTAACACTGTCTATTTATATTAGTCCACAAAGGGAGATAACAAATGACCATCCTAAAGAGTGTAATTTTCAAATAGTATCACACATAATTAAAGAGTGTAATCAAATAATATTTTTATGAAGCAATCTAACTAAACATGATTTGACAATCCCCATTATTTAATTAATCTACACTTCCACTTTGTTGTAAAACAGTATCTTGCCTCATTAATCATGTTGTAAATTTTCATAACTAGATTTGGTGAAGTTGTTTATTTAATAATCTTCATTTAAACATAACTAAGAATCAAATAATTAATTAAACCAGAAGAACTAATACCCTATATGCAATGCACCAACAAATTAAATTTGTTTGCAATACCTTATTTAGTCCTATCTTCGTAATTGTCAACACAAATTAATACAGTACTAAAGTTTTGGTTGCTTAATTAGTTATTCCCATTTAAACATTAACTAAGAGACAAAACTAAACCACAAGAATTAATACCCAATATGTAATGCACCAACAAATACCTTATTTTAGCCTTATCATGTATACTAAAAAAATAAATTCTAAAATGTTGGTTGCTTAATTGATATTCAATCATATCAATACCGTTCAGTCTTAAATAGAAATATTATAATGTTTTCATAAAATTAAATAAAAAAGGGTGTAAAACAGAAAATTGATTCTATTTTGGGGGATGTAAATTAGATTTTGAGGAAATATGGGTGTAATAAAGAGGACACATGTGTCGTTTTCAAGTAATTAAAAGGGTCATTTTTGACAAGTTGATAAAAATAAGTATTAAACATGTGCAATGGATATAGTACACTAGTAATTGTCAGTCACACATGAATGCAATTTGATCCTTCTATGGGAAAAAAGTGAGGATTTACATGTGGTGCTTCCTTTTAAGCATTTATTTTGGTCCACAAATATTATGTTTTCTCCATTTATTTTTATTTATTTATATTTAAAAACTTGATATTTTTACTAGAGCATCCTTCGTTATTATAAGTCGTTTCATCTCACTAACTATTAGGTGAATTGAAAATAAAAGAGAGTTATTGGGTATACTAAAACTTCTGTTATGTGCAAAATTGAAAGAAAAATACAATAAGAATTTAGTGTATGCAATCTTGTTATGCATGTCTGTAACTTGAATCGATGACTTAATAATATGGTAAAAGTGATTTTTTTTACTATAGTAAAAAATAAAGGTGGATAGAGGTAGTACTATATTCGTTTGTCTCAAATTATCTATCATTATTACTAAAAATAGTTATTGTTTCAAGAAAATACCGAATATGTTAGGATATAAATAAAGGTTAAATTTTGAAAATATTTTTTCCAGTTAATATTTTTTTAGAGTCGTGTAAAAAAATGCACGATATTTTATTGACTTTTGCAGAACGCACAATATTATAAAATTACAATTCTATTGGTTAATCAGCATTCCTTCCAATAAAACATTTATAAAATTTTAATATTTTCACAAACACATTTATCGTATAATTTTATTTTTTTAAAGGAAGAACTGATGGGCTATGTAATATTTACAGCCTTTAGAAACATTCTAAACTGTAAAAATAACAACTATATTTTGTAGAATTTTGAAGTATATCAAAATCTACCTTAGAAACCTATACAAGTAGATATTTTAATATTTTAAAAGATTCTTAAAAAGAAAAGTCAATTTCTTTAACTTTCTAATATTCGAAATTTAGTAATCCAACCAATATACATTCCTTCAAACAAGTCTTATTTCACGAAAAATACCTATCAACAACAATTTTCTCAATATTAGTGTTCAAATTTGAAACTTTTAGTTAATGATGAAAAAATATTATCGAACCCACCACATATTTACCGGTGATATTCCAAACCAAATAAACATTTATATATGTAGACAGATATTGAGGTAGTGGTAAGATTCACGTATACTTCAGGCCTTATTTGTGAAATTTTACTGTTATGTTGTTGTATTCTTATGAATAATTCTCTTTGGCATGACACATAGGTACAGAGTCCTATTCTGCCAAAGATCCATTAAA
The DNA here is from genome assembly GCA_030864225.1 of Capsicum baccatum var. pendulum. Taxonomy (NCBI): domain Eukaryota; kingdom Viridiplantae; phylum Streptophyta; class Magnoliopsida; order Solanales; family Solanaceae; genus Capsicum; species Capsicum baccatum. The sequence continues at coordinate 273,620,277 of CM061561.1, read as the reverse complement.
TTCTGTTTACAAATATGACCATTCTATTCACTTGTACTTATTTTTTCTTTTGGGTCTATTCTATTCATTTGTACAGTGTTAATAATTGATCTTACTTTTACCTTCATTCATTCCTTTTCACACACAAAAAAAGATTACCTTATGCCGCTCCCCTCTATCATTCTTTTTCTTACTTTAACCTTCTATTTACTGTGTATTTCCCCACTAGGTACATTGATTCACCTTTTATAGTAACATTTTCAACACAAAAATCATTTTAAAAAAGAAATAGAATAGTGAAGAGCTTTAATTTAAAAGACAGAATTTAAGTTTACATGTACGAAAGCTTGATGTGATGTAATCCAAAGAATAAATTCACGCTGAGTAGTCTAGACCTAAAACGGACCATATGCAGGGGCGGAGCTACGTGAACTTCAGATCCAAACCCCTTTCATCAAAAAATTATATTGTATATACGTATGATTTTTTTTCTATGTGTATATATATTAATTTGACCTCCCAGACGCAATCAAAAAACTTGATTCAGTGGCAAAGGGGGTGCAAAATTTCACGCAAAGGGCCTGTCGGTCTTTGGTTTGAGACCCATTCACGATAGGTTTTTAATTTATTTTTTTTGCTTTCTATTTTTGAACCCCCTTAATAAAAATCGTGCCTCATCCACTGACTATGTGTTATCATGAACTTGAATCTTGAGAGTTAGTTGTCACGAAGTCATATATAAAATGATATATTTGAGTTTTTGCAATTGGAAATAAAACTGTGTTGGATGCATCACTCCTAAAATAGGTCATTCAGTATGAGAATTTTGATTTAGTCGTACCTCAATATAAATACCAGACACAAAATACACACAAAAAAGGAAGATACTCCAGTAGAGCAAAACAAGTCACATATTTTAGCATATGATTACAAAATATACATGTTCAACCTTCATGTTTATACTCCAGTAGATCAAAACAAGTCACATATTTTAGTATATAATTACAAAATATACATGTTCAACCTTCATGTTTATACTCCAGTAGAGCAAAACAAGTCACATATTTTAGCATATGATTACAAATTATACATGTTCAACCTTCATATTTATACTCCAGTGGAGCAAAACAAGTCACATATTTTAGCATATGATTACAAAATATACATATTCAACCTTCTTGTTTATACTCTAGTGGAGAAAAACAAGTCACATATTTTAGCATATGATTACAAAATATACATGTTCAACCTTCATGCTCATACTCCAATAAAGCAAAACAAGTCATATATTTTAGCATATGATTACAAAATATATATGTTCAACCTTCATGTTTATACTCTAGTAGAGCAAAACAAGTCATATATTTTTGCATATGATTACAAGTCATATATCTTTACATATGATTACAAAATATACATGTTCAACCTTCACGTTTATACTCCAGTAGAGCAAAACAAGTCACATATTTTAACATATGATTACAAAATATACATGTTGAACCTTCATGTTTATACTCCAGTAGAGCAAAACAAGTAACATATTTTAGCATATGATCCCAAAATATACATGTTCAACCTTCATGTTTATACTCCAGTGAAGCAAAACAAGTCATATATTTTAGCATATGATTACAAAATATATATGTTCAGCCATTACGTTTATACTACAGTAAAGCAAAACAAGTCACATATTTTAGCATATGATTACAAAATATACATGTTCAACCTTCATTTATTTTACTCCAGTAGAGAAAAACAAGTCACGTATTCGAGCATAAGACCGTGTGTTCACAAGCGTATACAAACAACCATTTCACCTAAGGATCATCTTGTTCTCAGTGCCCCTCTATGCCATGTGACTTTAGAGTTAACGGGATCTTATTTTACAACGATGAAAAGGGTTCATAAATAGGATGTTTGGTTCCCTTCACCGGACACAAGCAAGCTAGGTAGCCATGCATCTGGTTGTTGAAGTTGAACAATGGCAGCTTACTATTCACTGGTGTGATGGACTCCTCTTCTTTAGACACTGGCGCGCTAAATATGTCCTATTAATTTCGGTAGAAGAAATCTGGATGAGGAAGCTGTTCCTCATACATGTAAGATGATATCGAAGAACTGTGATCGCGAATGTGTAAAGACAGACATTTTGAAGCTACTTAAGTATAAACACAGACATGTAGATGATATCGGAGAATTGTTATCACATGGACATGTCAAAATAGACATTCTGAAGCTACTTAAGTATAAAACATCCTACTTAAGTATAAACACGCATACATTTTGCAGCTACTTAAGTATAAACACAGACATTTCGAAGCTACTTAAGTATAAAATATCCTACTTAAAAGCGTAAACGCGGACATGTAGATGATATCGAAGAATTGTTATCATATGGATATGTAAACAGAGACATTTTAATGCTACTTAAGTATAAACACATTACACAGACATGCAGATGATATAAGAGAATTGTTACCATGAATATGTAAACATGCAGACATTTTGAAGCTACTAGAGTATAAAACACAGACATGTAGATGATATCGAAGAATTGTCATCATAAATATAATAGAGACATTTTGAAGCTATTTAAGTATAAACAGAGACATGTAGATGATATAGGAGAATTATCATCATGGATGATATCGAAAAACGATTATCATGAATGATATCGAAGAACTGTTATCATGAATATGTAAACACAAGACATTTTGAAGCTTCTCAAGTATAAAATATCCTACTTACCAAGAAATTGAGTTCTTGATTGTCAGCGCCAAGATATATCTCGATCAGCTTGTGTAAATCAGCTAACGTTGAACCTTTAACAACCTTTAGTGTAGTGATAATAATCCCTGGATTTTCCTTTGATAAATCTACCCATTTCACGTGCACGTCCAGATCAATGCCTATGATTTCAAATGTAGGGTTGAAGTTCTCCTTTGAATCGTTAACTTTCTCGCTAGAGAGATTATGTAATTTTCTTGTAGGTGAATCCTCTCTGATTTCTTTAACTGGAGGTGATTTCGATTCAGTTGTTATACACTGCTGAGAGAGTTCTCTAGGATTTCCACAAAGTTTGAATATATTTTGAATTAGTTCTTTTCTTGAAGGGATAATATCACTAGAAAGATCATTGGAACGATCTTCTACTAGAGTTGCATGCAATAAATTGTGATGGAGCATGGTGGAATGTATTGTCTTTTCATCAATAACCTCTTTTTGCACCTCCTCGACAGGGGGGTTCTCTTTATCCCCTTCACGGTCGTTACCTTCTTCTTTCTCCTCAAATACGGTGCTCAAGAACGATTTGTTGGTGAAATGTTGCAACAAATCGATAAAAGGATCTTTAACTTCCCTTGTATCGCTTATGCTAGGATAGCCCAAAAATGCCTGAACTGTGTTAGTTTCTGCTTTATCGATGGCCGCATCCTGCCTTCCACAGTTCATATCAATAGATCTATCCAAATCCATAGATTTCACCATTCTTGCATCTTCAGAGTAAATCTCCAGTAGCCTTTTCCCAAAGTTGTTCCCCTCTATTTCTGTTGATATATTGACAACCCTTGAATGCCAAAGCTAGGCCTCGATCTCCTCCGAGCACCTTTTAAGTATTTCAAACTCTTGTTGCTACTGGAAGATTCTATCTTCCATCTTCCTCCTTTCCATCTCTAGGAATTCATTTGCCATTTTCTGACACTGCTGTATCTTCTTTTCAAATTCATGTTTCAACATCTGAGTTCGCTCGTTTACTTTAACAATGAAATCCTCCTCCATTGTCTCCACTCCTCCTTGTAATGCTAATTCAAGTTTAGACCTTAACGTAACAATTTCTTCTTCTTTATTCATAAGCTTTCTCTTAGCTTCGTTACACTCTTTCTCTTTGAGCTTATTCTTCATCTGAAGCTTGTGGATAAACTGATCCATTGCCGCAATCCTTGACCCCAAAATAACCGCTGAGGAAGAATCTTCTGCACCTTTCTCCTTCAATGGCGTATGAGGGCCACGGACAATGCATTTTTCTTTTCCACCGTACTCTAGAGTAGAGATGGTTTTGTGGAGATCTTTAGGATCTGGACTGGCACACAGTATCATGAGAATTTTGGACTTGTCATCCATAATAGAATCCTACATGAAATAGTTGAATCAACTTCTTACAACGACTAGTACAACTCCCAAATTGTTTGTGGCTATGTCGCTTGGTTCCTTACAAAATGATGCTGGTGCGCGTAAGATCCTCCAAAAATTACTGATTTTTAGACGATTCAATACGGAGATAGCAACATTTTTGGAGGATCCAAGCAACATAGATATGTTATATACACAAGATGTAGTACCTGTAAGAGCGTAGTTAACTTGCTGTCTCGGAATGGCACGTGGGAATCACCGTTAGCAATGGACTCAACCACCCTTTTAAGTGCACTGTTTCCCTAATTGATCTTTCCAGTCTGCGTAATTTGATTGTCGGATTAGTATCAAATGCATCAAGAGCTAAAATCATACATTTCAAATTACTGTTCATAGGAAATTTGGAAAAAACTTTAAAGAAGCGAGGAAAGTAAAAAACGTGGAACTTTACCTGTATTTTTTCTTCCATGCCAGTTTGACTAGCTTGTTCTTTATTCTCGGAACCAGCTATATCGACAAGAATTAGTCGCCCTCCTACTGTTGGAACATCAATAATCATCTGCAACAACATTTAGCTTCCTTCGTAAAAGATGAAGACATATCCTTACTGGAAACAGAAAACAAATGAAACTCTTTCCATTTAGACATCGTTAAACATATATTCAGGATTGATACCATGTAGTGGCTCCGAGAGCTCCTCTCATTGCACAAAGTAATTTTCACTATTCTTCTCTTCTCCACTTTCTGAATCTTCTTTGATATCTTTGTAGCCTCAGTACAAGAAATAAAAGTTGCATTCTTTGCCTTTTTACCGATAACTTCAAGTCTCACCTGCAAAAGTAAAAACACAGGGCAAGCATTATACAAAGAAATACTAAGTAGTACAAGTCATACTAGCTTTCGTCTGTCTAACTTTAGCATATCCTTATATTCTGGCTTGTGTAGCTATGTTAGGCATACAGATCAATAATGGAAAGATCAATGGCACTATGGCGAAAATATGTACCAAGGAATTAGGCAAAGTACTATAAATCATAGGTAGTTCAATTATTAAGTAAAGTACTATAAATCATTAGAATTCAGTACTTAATGATAACACCGTCGATTGAAAGTCGAGTATAGAAATGTAAGGTCAAAATGCAAAAGTCAATTTATCTTAGGAGATATATAAGATAACACTGACCACGTTTCCCTGTTTAAGCTTAGGTCATGTCTAAACATGCACAACATGGATAAATTACCAAGTAGTCCTCATCAATTGAGAGAAACTAGAGCATTTTCTTAAATGCGTTCAATACAATAAGAACAATATCAGTGCCTCGATCCAAACAAGTTGGGTTTGAGCCAAATGAATCCTGACTAACCATGTTTCCCCGTTTAAGCTCAACTAATGTCTAAACCTGCTCAATTTTGGATAAATATAATGTGAGAAAATGGGAAATTTATAGATAATTTTGTGTGATTAAACTAGAGAATTTTCTTAAACGTGCTCAATATTACTACTACAACTACAACACCTAAATCCCAAACAAGTTGAATGTGATATAGTCGCAGACCAGGTTTGCGCATTTAAGCTCAACTAATGTCTAAACGTGCTAATTTTGGATAACCATAATTTGATAAAACAGGCAATACTTCTCTCTTTTTCTTCCATAGATAATTTAATGTGTTTTATAGAGAAACTAGAGAATTTTCTTAAACGTGCTCAATACTACAACCATAAAACCTCAATCGCAAACAAGTGAAGTGTGCCATATGAATCATCACTGACCATTTTTCTCTGTTTAGGTTCAACTCATGTCTAAAGTGCTCAGTACAACCACAACAACACCTCAATCCCAATCAAGTGCTTGTGAGTAAACACCAGATGGATCTGACAAATCTTGTTTAGCACAACCTTTGTACACTAACTTAGTGTAATCTGAATCAGATTTAGCTAGTGGGGTTAGCTTAAGAATGGTAAATGTAACCAAAAAAGTGAGAAGATGCAAAATGGCTTTGTGGGCAAGTCCATTTTTTTTTGGATTCTTGATTGATTATTCCATTGTTGTTTGGGTCTTTTTTGAAGTTTTTTTTGGTTACTTTTTTGGAAAGTGAAATCAAGAAAATATTGAAGGAAAGTGTAAATACAACTCTCTTTTATTGTGCAAGATAGTGGTTATCTTTACTACTAATAGTACACTGTAGACAAAAAGAGAAAATTCAGTCCGGGCTATCGAAAAAGAGCTCATTATAAAGGTGTATTGTACGCTGCCTTAACTTGCATTCAGTAATTTTACTAGTTACTCCAAGGCTCCCCTTCGTACGCTGTAAACAAGAGATGAAAAAATATGATTTCTTGGTAAAGAGTCTCTCTACTTCAACTTGATTCGGCAATATAAATTGTGTACACTTTATCTCCTGAAATTCCACTTTATGAGATTACACTGAATATGTTATTGTTGTTGTTATTATTTTTCGATCTAAAAATATGAAGTTTGATACTAAAATATGTTGGTTTTTTCCGAAAATGTGTCAGAGTCTATTAAAACCAGTCTCTCTGCTTCATTCCGAGCTAGGAACATAGATTGTGTATATTTTATTACTCCAAATCCCACTTTATGTGAATACAGTAGGTACGTTATTGTTGTTTGGTATGAAAATGTCCTAAGTCGGGTCTATCAGAAACAGTCTTTCTACTTCAGCTTGAGTCGCTAATATAAATTGTGTACACTTTACCTCTCAAAATTTCACTTTATGAGAATACACTAAATACGTTGTTGTTGTTGTTATTTTTTGATCTGAAAATATGACGTTTGATATTAGTACTATTTTCTCTTTCTCATTTTACGCGTCACGCTTTTCAATTTTAGATTATCCCTAGGAAAAACTAAATTGTTTTAGAATACAAGTTTAAAAATTCCTTCTTTTTCGTCAAATTTCGAGTCGAGTCAAATTAACCACATAAAATGAAAGGAAGGAAATAGAATATTTCAAAAAATAGTCCCTTTTTTTTTAAAAAAATAATAAATATAATTTTTAAAAATGAGAATATGTAAAATGGCTTTGTGGGCAAATTCAATTTCAAAAATAGTATATCTTTAAAAAATATAATATAAGTGTAATAATATTTTTAAAATGTCTAAAAAAATTAACTATAACAAAAAAATATATAATATTTTTAAAAAGTTCAAACAACTTAGTTACTAAGAATATTAACATTTGATGAAAAAATATTATTATTTGAGAATGAGAACAAAATATTGTACTATAATAAAAACAAAAAAAACAACTCATAGGGTGATGTAAATATTCCCTAGGTAAGAGAGAGGTGGAAAATTAACTATATAAGTTTGACCAAAGTACATTTATTGTGACAACCTTATTAAATTCCAATATTTGAAATTTGAATATTTTGGGGGGTATATTTGCCTCTTATGTTCAAAATATAATAATATTTTCCTCTCATGTATATTAAATAATGAAGTTTAACTAATATTATGTGAAGTATAATAGATTCTTGTGATTTATGTGAGTAATGTAAGAATTAATATTTAATGTTGTTTTAATTGAATTAATTATCTGATATTTGTTGTTGATGAGAGGTATAATATTATCCATTGAATTTAGTTGCGATACGTGAAAATTAATTCAGATACCACAGTTATATAAAAGAGACTTCAATGCGAAGACTCTGGCTCGAGTACTTATCCCTCTGCGTCAATCACGTATAACATTCCAAATCTAATCACCACCACTGATCTCATTAAATCATAACCGTTCATTTCCTGTCCCAATAGAGAAAATCAATGGTCTCAAGTTCGGGCACCGAATATGGAGAAAATTTCATTGAAAGCATCATCCTCAGAATGGACCTTGTAGTGTGCGATCCAGATTAGTTGACAATACGTGATCCAAATGAGAAAGAGCTCCATAAAAGATATCGAACATTAGGTGGGAAACTGAAAAAAAATAATCTCATCACCACCACTAATCACATCAAATCATAATTGTTCATTCCTTGTCTCAATGGACAAAATCACTAGTCTCAAGTTTTGACACTGAATATAGAGAAAATCCCCTGAAGAATGTCATCCCGAAAATGAGCCTTATAGTGTGTGATCCAGATTAATCAGCAATGAGTGATCCAAAATTAGACATAGCTCCATAACAGATATCAGACATTCGATGGAAAACTAAAAAACAAAATAAAAAGCCTCATCACCACCGTTGATCTAATCAAATCACAACTTGTAGTGTGCAATACAAATTGGTCGATAATACGCTATTCGAATTAGACAGAGCTACACGACAGATACCAAACACTAGGTGGGAAACTACAAAACAAAACAAAAATTTCATCACCATCACTGATCTAATCAAATCACAACTTGTATTGTGCGATCCAGATTAGTCAATAATGCACGATCCAAATTAGAGAGAGCTACAGGACAGATACCATACACTAAGTGGGAAACTAAAAACCACCCCCACCATTGATCTAATCAAATCACAACCGCCAGTGTGCGATCCAGATTAATCAAAAATGCGCAATCTGAATTGGACAGAGCTTCACGACAGATACCAGACACTAAGTGGTAAACTGAAAAACAAAACAAAAATTCTCACCAGCACCATTGATCCAATCAAATCACAACTCGTAGTGTGCGATTCAAACTAGTCGATAATACGGGATCCAAATTAGACAGAGCTTCACGATAGATACCAGACACTAAGTGGGAAACTGCAAACAAAACAAAAAATCTCATCACCTCCATGGATCTAATCAAATCACAACTTGTAGCGTGCGATTCAAATTAGTCGATAATATGAGATTGGAACTAAAAAGTGCTTCACGACAGATACCATACACTAGGTGGAAAACTACAAAACAAAAAATATCATCACCATCACTGATTTAATCAAATCACAACTTGTAGTTTGCGATCCAGATTAGTCGATAATGCGAGATCCGAATTAGATAGAGCTTTATGACAGATATCAGATACTAGGTGAGAAACTACAAAACAAAACAAAAAATCTCATCACCACCATTGATCTAATCAAATAACAATCCGTAGTGTGTGATCTAGATTAGTGGATAATGCATAATTCGAATTAGATAGAGCTTCACAACAGATACTAGACACTAAGTGGGAAACTGAAAAACAAAACAAAAAATCTCATCTCCACTATTGATCTAATCAAATAACAATCCATAGTGTGCGATCCACATTAGTCGATAATGCGCGATCTGAATTAGACAGGGCTTCACTATAGATACTAGACACTAGGTGCGAAACTACAAAACAAAACAAAACAAAAAGTCTCATCTCCACCATTGATCTAATCAAATCACAACTCGTAGCGTGCAATCCAAATTAATTGATAATGTACGATTCGAATTAAATGCGTGATCCGAATTAGATAGAACTTCACGACAGATACCAGACACTAGGTGGAAAACTACAAAACAAAATAAAAAATCTCATCACAGCCATTGATCTAATCAAATAACAATCCGTAGTGTGCGATCCACATTAGTCGATAATGCGCAATCCGAATTAGACAGAGCTTCACAATAAATATCATACACTGGATGAGAAACTAATAAAACAAAACAAAAAATCTCATCACCACTATTAATCTAATCAAATCACAACTCGTAGTGTGTGATCCAGATTAGTTGATAATCCGCTATTCAAAATAAATGCGTGATTCGAATTAGATAGAACTTCATGATAGATACCAGACACTAGGTGAGAAACTACAAAACAAAATAAAAAATCTCATCACCACCATTGATCTAATCAAATAACAATCCGTAGTGTGCGATCTACATTAGTCTATAATGCACGATCCGAATTAGACAGAGATTCACAACAGATATCAGACACTGGATGAGAAATAGAAAAAACAAAACAAAAAATCTCATCAACACCATTGATTTAATCAAATCCCAATCTGTAGTGTGCAATCCAGATTAATCGACAATATGTGATCCGAATTAGCCAGAGCTCCATAACAAATACCAGGCATTAGATGGGAAACTGAAAAACAAAATAAAAATATCATCATCATTACTGATCTAATCAAATCACAACTCGAAGTGTGCGATCTAGACTAGTCGATAATGTGTTATCCAAACTAGACAGAGCGTCACAACAGATACTAGACACTAGGTGAGAAACTACAAAACAAAACAAAAATCTCATTAATCAAATTATAACTCGTAGTGTGCGACCTAGATTAGTCAATAATGTGAGATTCAAATTAGAGACAAAGCTTCAGGAAAAATATCAGACACCAGGTGAAAACTACAAAACAAAACAAAAAACTCATCACAACCATTGATCTAATCAAATCACAACCGTCCATTCCTTGTCCCAAATTCATCTTCATTCACCTCACTTTCCCACTTTTCTCCTTCATAAACCCTCACTTTCTCTTTGTCTTCACCCAAAGAGAGATATACACACTCAAAATTTACACTTTCTTTTTTTTGGTATACATAATATACACACACTATATACAAACAGAGTGGGGGAAAATACATAGGGATTCAGATCAAGAAAAGCTATTTATTGGTGGAATATCATGGGAAACAACAGAAGAGAAGATGAAGGAGTATTTTCAAGTGTATGTGATGTTTTACAAATTGTTGTAATGATAGATAAGATTATTGAAAAGCCTAGAGGATTTGGTTTTGTTGTATTTGCAGATCCTAGTGTTCTTGATAGAGTTTTTCAAGATACTCATGTAATTGATGGCCGCATGGTGAGTTTTTTTTTAAAACTATTTTAGCTTCTAGTGTTTCATTATTTTTTATTAGTTCTATATTTGTGCTTGTTGGGTTGTTAGTTTTTGCTGATTCTTGGATTTTGGGATTTTGGGGTTTTTGGTTTTTGCTGATTCTTTGATTTTGAGCTTGTGGGGCTATTAGTTTTTGCTGATTCTTGGATTTTGGGATTTTGGGGCTATTGGTTTTTGCTGATTCTTTAATTTTGAGCTTGTGGGGTAGTTAGTTATTGCTGATTCTTTGATTTTGAGCTTGTGGGGTTGTTAGTTTTTGCTGATTCTTTGATTTTGGGACTGTGGGGTTGTTAATTTTTGCTAATTCTTTGATTTTGAGCTTGTGGTGTTGTTAGTTTTTACTGATTCTTGGATTTTGGGCTTATGGGGTTCTTAGTTTTTGCTGATTCTTGAATTTTGGGATTTGTATTTGTGGAGTTTTGGTTAAATGAGCTGACTTGTGATTGTTTTTGGGTGTTTCATGTGTTTTTGCCTAATATTATCATGACGTGACTTTTGGATATTGTTATACATATATACACCTTATATATGGAGAAAATTTGGAAAGGAAGAGAGGGAAAAAAGCATGGATTTAGATAAGGGAAATATTTTTATTGGTGGGATATCATGGGAAAAACCAGAAAGAAGATGAAAGAGTATTTTCAAGTGTATGGTGATGTTTTACAGACTATATTAATGATAGACAAGATTACTGGAAAGCCTAGAGGATTTGGTGGTGTTGTATTTGCAGATCCTAGTGTTCTTGATAGAGTTCTTCAAGATACTCATGTAATTGATGGTCGCACGGTGAGTTTTTTTTACTCTATTTTAGCTTCTGGTGTTTTATTATTTTTGATTAGTTCTGTATTTGTGGTTGTTGGGTTGTTAGTGTTTGCTGATTCTTGGATTTTGGGATTGTGGGTTTGTTAGTTTTTGCTGATTCATGGATTTTGAGCTTGTGGGGTTGTTAGTTTTTGTTGATTCTTGGATTTTGGGATTGTGGGGTTGTTAGTTTTTGCTGATTCTTGGATTTTGGGATTGTGAGCTTGTTAGTTTTTGATGATTCTTGGATTTTGAGCTTGTAGGGTTGTTAGTTTTTGCTAATTCTTGGATTTTGGGACTATAGGGTTGTTAATTTTTGCTGATTCTTTGATTTTGAGCTTGTGGTGTTGTTAGTTTTTACTGATTCTTGGATTTTGGGCTTATAGGGTTCTTAGTTTTTGCCGATTCTTGAATTTTGGGATTTGTATTTGTGGAGTTTTGGTTAAATGAGCTGACTTGTTATTGTTTTCTGGTTGTTTCATGTGTTTTTGCCTAATATTATCATGACGTGACTTTTGGATATTGTTATACATATATACACCTTATATATAGAGAAAAGTGGAGAGAAAAAGAGGGAAAAAAGCATGGATTCAGATAAAGAAAAGCTTTTTATTGGTGGGATATCATGGGAAAAAATAGAAAGAAGATAAAGGAGTATTTTCAAGTGTATGGTGATGTTTTACAGACTGTATTAATGAGAGATTAGATTATTGGAAAGCCTAGAGGATTTGGTTTTGTTGTATTTGCAGATCCTAATGTTCTTGATAGAGTTCTTAAGGACACTCATGTAATTGATAACCGTACGGTGAGTTTTTTGGCTGTATGTTCATGCTTTATTTGTGTTTTTTCTATTATTTTGGATTGTGAGATTGTTTGTTTTTGCTGATTCTTGGATCTTGAGCTTGTGGTGTTGTTAGTTTTTGCTGATTCTTGGATTTTGGGATTTTGGCGCTGTTGGTTTTTGCCGATTCTTTGATTTTGAGCTTGTGGGGTTGTTAGTTTTTGTTGATTCTTAGATTTTGGGATTTTGGGGCTGTTGGTTTTTGCTGATTCTTTGATTTTGAGCTTATGGGGTTGTTAGTTTTTGCTGATTCTTGGATTTTGGGATTTTGGGGCTGTTGGTTTTTGCTGATTCTTTTATTTTGAGCTTTTGGGGTAGTTAGTTATTGCTGATTCTTTGATTTTGAGCTTGTGGGGTTGTTAGTTTTTGCTAGTTCTTTAATTTTGGGATTGTGGAGTTGTTAGTTTTAGCTGATTCTTGGATTTTGGGATTATGTGCTTGTGGAGTTATTGGTTAAATGAGCTTGACTTTGGTGATTGTTTTCTCTGTGTTTACTAATGTGGCATTTCTATTTTAGGATGTGTTTTTGCTTCTATTGTGATGAGAAGATGTTTCTCTTTTCTTTGTGGCTTTTGGGTGTTGTTTATATTTCTGATTTTTGTTTTTTTTAGATTTTATGCTTGTGGATCTTTGGTTAAATGAGCTGACTTTTTTATTGTTTTCTGGTTGTGTCCTGATGTGTCAGTTCCAATTTAGGATGTGTTTTTGTGACTGTTATCTTGACATTTGTGCTATTTTCTTGCTGTTTTTCCTTGTTGAGTTCTGATTCAGATATTTCTTAGTTTGAATATGTTCTCTAGGTACTAAAGTTTAAATCTTTTTTTGGCCTAAGGTCTTCATTTCTTTAGCTGATTTATGCTTATGAATTTTTTTGTTCTAGTATCTTCTTCTGGTTGAGCTTATGTAATCAAGCTCTCCTGATATTTAAAGTAAAATCTGCATTTTTATATTGCTGTTTCTAATAAGAAATAGTTTCTCTTGAGTCAATTTTGTGGTTAGACAGATTCTCCTTATATTTAACATAAAGTCAACATCTTTTATATTGAGGACTTTTGTAAATAATGGTTTATTGACTCAATTTTGTGAGTAGACAATGCGTTGCATATGTTCTTTTGATGTGAAAATGGTGGATGAGGTTGCATAATTTGTTGCAGTAGTTCTGTCATGCGTTTGAATGCCATATGTGCTGAATGATTCCCAACCTCATAATGTGTTGTGTATTCTTCTTTCGCATATGTGTGGTGATTTTTGCTATAATGTCTGTCACTTTTATTCTCGAATCAAATTACTTTTTATACAATGGGTGGCCTTGCTTGGGATTGATTTATAGTAGTAGTAGTTCTTGTTGTAGTACAACTTCTTCCTTCTGCTGCATAGTGGTCAGTTTTGTATAAGCACTAATTTTGCTAGGTGGAGTGTCTCTGTTGTGCGTTCCAAAGATGGAATTGTGCAGCAAAATATGTTTCATTATCAAGCCATGTGTTTGATGCAATAGATGGAAAATGGGATGATTATTTCCTCCTCTTTGATGTTTTTGACACTTCTTGGTGTGATAGTGATGAAATGATATCTGATTTGTTGAAAAGAACATCCTAAAATGTGGAACGTAGTATTATTGTTATGCAGTGTGTGGGCTCATTGATAGAGTCATGTTTTTCTTCTTTCTGTTGATAGTGTCCAGACAGGTTTATTTTAGTCTAATGTCCTCTTTTGAATTGTTAACGACAATAGATAATGGTTTATTCACAATGAGTTCTGCAGTGGTGAAGGTAAGTAGGTAACTGATTAAAGCACTATGATGGTGGTTTATTTTAGTTTAATGGTGCGCCTTCTTCTAATTTAGAGCATTGTTTGCCCTACACATTTTAATGACTTAATAGAGTATTTAAAACATGAATCATCCCTTCGTTGCTAGTTGCACACCAAATGGAAACTTCCTGTGGTGATTTCTTAAATAAACGTATCTTTTAAGTTCAGTGTTCTTGTGTAATAGTGACATCGCTTGGGTAAAGGTGCTTCTGTTTAAGAATTTTAAATCATTTGTACATCTGTTGGGTTTTCCAGACCTGTTGTTCCATATATACTTTCAGGATGTCGTAAGCAAGACGCTTGCAGGTTCAACAGAAGTTTAGTACATTTCAGATGATAATTTGATGTCTTTTAGTAGAGCTTTCCCCCAAAGTAATAGTCTAGTTGATGGAAACTTCCGCTAAGATTTTGGGCATCTTATAATAAAATCTGTCCTTTTGAGTCTTTATCTTGCTTGCTTCTTAATTTGTTCTTTTGTTACTTAGCTCAATGGTATTTTTTCTTTATAGGTTGAGGCTAAGAGGGCCTTGTCCAGAGAGGTGCAGGGTCCAAAATCTGGAAATATAGGTAGTGCTAGAAGTTTTGGAGGTGGTGGAAATAACAGGACCAAGAAAATATTTGTTGGTGGATTGCCTCCCACGCTGACTGAGGATGGTAATGTCACTGATGTAGCAGTTATGTTTGATCAGCAGACCAACAGACCTCGTGGGTTTGGATTCATTTCATTTGATTCTGAAGATGCAGTAGATAGGGTTTTACACAAGACATTTCATGATCTCAGTGGGAAACAAGTGGAAGTAAAGTGTGCTCTTCCAAGAGATGGTAGTTCTGGTGGTTTTGGTGGTCGCTCCACGGGCAACGGTGGTAGAGTTATGGGTGGTGGAAGTTACCAGGGGTATGGTGCATCTGGTGACTATCCCAGTTCTTATGACAGAATGGATACCAACAGATACATGCAGTCACAAAACACTGTAGGTGGCTATCCACCTTATGGTTCCTCCGAATATGGTACACCGGGTTATGGTTATAGATCGTCCAACAATGGCATAGGTTATGGTGCTTATGGAAGTTATGGTGGAGCCAATCCTGGCTATGGGGCTGTCAATCCTGGATATGGTGGTCCAGCAGTTACTGCAGCCTTCGGGAATTCAAATGTGCCTGGTGATAGTTATGGTAGCGGTCAAGCTGGTGGATCAAGAAGCTCGTGGGGTTGTCATGGTCCTTCTGGATATGGGAACATGGGCTATGGTAATGCATCATGGGGTGCTTCAAGTGCTAGTGGTGGAGGTGGACCAACTAATGGAGGATCTGCTATTGGTCAGTCTCGAGCTGGAGCCACATGTTATAGAAATCATGGTTATGGCTATGGTGGATATGGTGGAGGTGATGGTGCTTATGGAAATTCAGTTGGTGGAAGTGGTGCATCGGGAGACATACAATCAGGTGGCGGGGGTTACATGGGCAGTGACTATGGCGATGCTAGTGGAAATTCACAAGGTTCGGGTAATTATGGTGGTCAGCAAAATGGACCTCATGGTGGCCAAGTTGGATATGGTGGTGGCTATGGTGGTGCTCCAAGTCGGCAGGCTCAACAACACTGATCACAGTGCTTGATTTCATCTGAGAACTTACCTATTGCTGGAGCGGAACTTCACTTTCACGCTACTAGTTTCGTTCCACATATAGTTTACTCTTGCAAGCATTACGCGCTCAATGGGATTGGTTGGATTGCTTGAATTTTAGTCTTTTGCAGTTCTTATTCTAGTTTACAATAAGTAATTGTCTGTAGTATTTCCTATTTCGTAATATTTTCTGTTTAATTGTAGTTTTAATTTGGCTTGCATATGGTTATTTTTACTAGCTATCTAATGCATCTCCTCTCGTAGCCTGTTATGTCAAAGCTTATGTGAGTTAGCTTTTAATTGTGTTGTTCGGTTTTGAATATAGTTCCGTAACCCGTTTGTGCCTTCCCAAGCAGGATACTTGATGTTAGTTTCTCCTCACTATAAAAAAATGAATTCTTTTGGTTTCCCATTTGACTTGCGTTGGACAAAGAAATTTTCGTGATGCTTCTTGTTGGTAGTACAGCTGTAGCCGATATGGGTAGCAATAGCAGTAGTGGTAGTTAAGTTTTGAGAATGACATAATCATTTTCCTCTGTATTTGACCTTGTGTTGCACAGGAGGAGATTTCCGAGTACTAACGTCTGATGACATCCCACTCTGTCAAATCCGACCTTGGTGCTGGGGATTGTGTTCAGTGCACACAAGTACTTACCGTGGAATTTGGCTCATGGTGCATTTCCTGAAACTGGTCATGGTGAAGCGGGATGAAGACTATCAGCAGTCATCGTATGGTATGTGTTGCTAACAGCTGGTGTTTAGTTGTACTAGTGATTTTGTATATGGAAAGGTAGACTAGAATATGGCCATGTTTTCGAGGTACTTGGCAATTTAACTCGCAAACAAGTTCTTTAGTTTTTGGCGGTTTTCGCTTATAAAAGGATGCTTTTCTGGAGATGGATTACAGAATAACATGGTTTAGGCTACCTCACTAGTTTAGAATGATTAAACTTTATTTTTCTTGTTTACACCAATTTAACAGTAGAATAGCTTAGAACTTACTTACTGTCTTTCGTCTAATTAGGATTTGTCTGTGCACTGACTGTAGTAGTTGAGCTTATTTCTTTTCTACTTTTTTCTTGGGTGTCTCTAAATCCTGTTGTCCCTTTGATTAGGGTGTTTTTCCTTAGACTTGACGAAAGATGCACGTTTCGCCTGGCTTTCATTAACAATGCTGAAACATTTTTGGGATAGTGGTATGGACTGCTTACACTTACCCTCCCAAGACCCCACTTGGTGGGAATATACGGTGAACCTCCATCCATTACACATGCTGGCTCCGCCCCCGAGTAGAGAGGTGATTGTTGTATAGAGATGGCAACCAAAGGTGGAGATGTGAACGTTCAGTGCGATTTTGGGTTGTCGATGGGGCAGTTTTTGTTTGGAACCTAAGGTAGGGAAGAAAGTGAAGAGTTAGAATCTTGGAGTCACTCAATGATAAAATAATACTAATAGATTAACATATTACAAAATGATAAAAATTAAACTAAATTGATTTCATAATTTCTCATTTTTTTTCAATTAATAATATAGGATTTTTATTCATATACCCAACATTTGTATTTCATAATTTTTTTAGTTACATTATACAAAACTTGCTTATCATATAAGTAAAATATTTAGTTATTAATATACATTCCCAGTTAAATAGAACATGTATAAATCATGAGTTAATTTGTACTAATATTTTATATGTTGTAGAAAATGAAATAACCAAACAACTGCACATAATTATAACCAACAACCAAACAACCCTTGCTTGTTTTTACTAGTACTACTTGCCATATTTCTTATTCATTTAAATTTACTCCTCCTCACTTATGGAAAATCAATTTGATTAACTTATAAAATTAAATTATATTAGATCTATTTAAGTGACACATAAATTGAAACTAAAGAAAGAAAGTAATTTGTATTGAAACTTCAATGATTTCAACATCAAATTTGTAAGCTTATATTTACAATTTTTTTTTTATTGTTTTTTTAAGAAAAGGGATTATGATCTTTTTGTCTGTTTGGGCTAGTGCCTAGTGGGTAGTGGATATATTAGGGTGCACCATTCTCATTGAGTAGTACTGCACGAAATTGACGTGTGGAGACCACCAATTACACCCTTTCACTTAACCAAATTATTTTACTTTTAAATTTTTATTTTGATAGTCTGATATAATATGTTGTTTAAAAAAAATTGTTATCATAAATCTAGTGATAGAAGACTATCTAGCTTGGTTCGTCTATTAACTTGGCCTTTGAAGAAGAAGGTTCGGCATGCTTCGACTTATCTTTATTATCCGCTAAATTCATTCCTTTCTCTGATATTTCATAAAGTAGATGGATAGAGTCAGTCGATTAGTAAAAAAAAAATAACAAGTGCTCCTGAAATGATTGATAGAAAATAAGACAACTATTCCATGAATTTATCTTATATACTTTAAATTTAATACAACATCGAACCCAGTGAATGAAAACAACAACAAACAAAAAAAATAGGTAGTATATTGTAACTTTGGGATTTTTATTGGGGTCGAAGCTCCACATATGTTGTTTGGGTGGTCAGGTCAAGCTTCATCCACACAAAACCACGTAATCTCTGACGCTCTGCGTCAAATTTTGCAATTTTCTTCACTCCGTCCAGGTCGTCATATGTTTGGGTGGTCAGGTCAAGCTTTATCTGGGACAAGGCTGTAGGCCCAAGCAACTTCTTCCACACAAGACCACTTAATCTCCGACGCTCTGCGTCCAATTTTGTAATTTTCTTCACTCCCTCCAGGTGTTGCTTGTTTGCAACTTCTGTAGACCGTACGCTCATATTTTTCTTCAACATCTCAATTTCTTCTTCATCTTGGGCTTTTTCTTCACTGAGTTGTATCACCATGCTAGAACACTCCTGCAAAGGCCTTGAGGGACTTACCTACAAGCAGTAGTAAAATAGAAATAGAAAGAAAGCAAAACACAGCAAAATATACAAGATGTTTTCCATAACTTTTTGTATTGAAAGTAACTAATGCTTTGTTTAAGAGAGTAGTAGTGGTAATTGTAAAACTTAAGAAGAACTTGTGAACTTAAGAGCTTGAAGAATTGTTTATATAGGCCGAGTATTGTAAAACTAAACTAACATAAAAATGGTAAAAAAATATCTCAGTAGAGAATTTCTCTTACTGAATCAATCATATACCAATTAAAAAGGAAAGTCAATATTTGTAAAAGTCATTCACAATATTTTTTTCCTTAGGCCAAATCCAATAAATAAAAAATATCAAGACTGTCATGATTAAAAACTAGGTTCCCATAATACTGAAAGTTACCTTATATATAGGTGAGTGTCATGTTGTCGCATATTCCATAGAAGGAAGGTAAATTAATAGTAACATGTCAGCATCAATCACTAATCAATTAAGAGATCGATAATCAATTAGAGTCAATTAGGGATGAGAAAATTTGTTCAATTTACCATAAATATATTATGAGCAATTAATTTTGTAAAATAATCCCTAATTATTTTTGTACCTAATTCAAATCATCAATTGTACAAAAATCAGTCCACGATGTAATTCAAGAAACGTGATACACAATCAGATGTTCTTTACCAAAATCTTATTCAAATTATCACAAGATCAATCCAACCATTAAAATATAATACGCAGTCAAAAAGACGAGAAGTTTGTCAACTAATTCAAAGAAGATGGATAATTTCAAAATTCGGAATTAGCAAACTATGACAAAATTGATCATTATTAAAATTTAGATTTTTCACATCTGGTAGTCTTAAAACATAAGCACACAAAATGGTAAAGAGTCGGATGAAATAAATCATTCATGCATTGTTAATTCAGAGTCCGAAATCTGTTAAAGAAGGGGAAAAAAGATTAAAATTAAACAAAAACATTTAAATGTTTAGGCAAGCCTGTGGATGGGTTTTTCATCTCTTTTTTGACAAACGGATCAACAGCACAAGAAGGTTGGTGGCGGGTGGACGACGGAGATGACCTGGGGCAGCGACAGTTGGTTCACGGAAGAGGGTGGAGAGCAGGGGGTCTCGTGGCAATATTGGAGCAGTGTTGGCGTGCTGGTTCATCGCCGAAAAGGGGAAAATGGAGGGAGAGATGGTGATGGAGGCTGAGGGGCTGGCGGTGCGGCACTGGCAGCGGCGAGGACAAACGGCAGGAGGCAGTGGTAGATCTGGTATCGTCAGAGTAGGCATTGGCGGCGCGGCGCTGACAGCAGCGAGGACGAATGGCAGAAGGTAGTGGTAGATCTGGTATCGCCAAAGTAGGCGTTGGTGGCGAATATAGAGGGTGGTGGGAAAGCTAGTGGAGAAGGGGGTCTCGGTGCCATTGCTTCGCCGATCAGTGGCGGCAGCCATGGGAAAGAGAGGTTAGATAGAGAGAGACGAAGAGAGGTTAGATAGGGAGAGAAGGAGCGGCTGTTGTTTGATTTTGGAATTAGGGTTAGATTTTTGGATTAAGAAGGAAAGAAAGGTGTATCAGATCTCAGTCGTTGGATCTGTTCAGGATCAACAACTGAGATCTAAAAATTGAAAATTTGGAATTGAGTTTCAAAAATGGCTAGAATTGTAAGAAATTGGACAAAATTAAGTTAAAAGGTGAATAAATTTAGGTAAAATGGATTAAATTAGGCTGTTATTTAAATTAAAATAGGGATAATAGTATATAATAATAATAATTAAATAATACATAACAATATTAAATAATAAATAAGAATAATAATTTAATAATAAATCAGAATAATTAATAATGAATAATTTAATAAAATAAAT
This sequence comes from Capsicum baccatum var. pendulum, assembly GCA_030864225.1. Taxonomy (NCBI): domain Eukaryota; kingdom Viridiplantae; phylum Streptophyta; class Magnoliopsida; order Solanales; family Solanaceae; genus Capsicum; species Capsicum baccatum. Next base: position 273,599,528 of record CM061561.1, on the reverse strand, counting down.
AATGCTAAATAATGGAAAACTAGATATTCTGTTTGCAAAAATGTGGATGTGCATAACTACGTGGAAAATAATTTAATAAAAATTACATAAAATGCTGAATTTTCCTTTTATTTCATCAAATATATTACTGTCAAATATTTTTTTTTTATCAAGAGTATTTATTTCTGTGTTGGTCAACGGAACAAAAAAAAATATTTGACAGTAATATATTTGACGAAATAAAAGGAAAAGAGTTAGATTTAAGTGTTGAAAAAATATCTAAAATACCTAACCTAAACAAGCTATTTGACAAACCATATACACCAAATACATCAAAAGACCCCATGTTTATACCCCCACTAGTTACTACATACCGAGAAAGTCTAAACCAAGACAAAAAGACATACAACTACACAGCCCGTACATACATAGAAAATATCTACAATGTACAAACCTTTTTAAATAAAAACCCCAAAGCTACAAATATCCAAGAACCAGATACAAACTATATAACCCAGAGATTGACCGGATATAATAAGATAATTGCTTTACCTAAAACCAAACCAAGCTTAGTTAAAACTTACTAAGAATATGGACTACTTAGTACTGTATATACCACGGATGGAACTGAGATATCCACTATACCAAAGATATATGAAGCATTTATCACTTTTAAAAGAATAACCAAAGGTACCTTATTTTTTTTAAAAATTTACACGGCACTAGCAGAGATATTATTTGATGAAGTTAAAAAACCCATACAAGTTGTAAAGATAGGAATGACATGAGATATGATTATACCAAAAGATATAAGTTCACAGCCAAAGATACCCAGAATCGAGATACCAAAATTTTATATGAACAAAAGAATTATCAGACTATCTACAATTTTACAAGAGCTAGCAAATACATATTGCAACCAAAATCCTATATAGATATACTATTCAAGAAATCATGTATTAATATATTCAAATTCATGTTTTAATTATTGTGCTCTGATACCATTTGTAGGGGGTGCGAATACTAGGCTAATAAATAGATTTATAATAAATAGATTTATATCTAATGAATCTATTCTTTTTGGTGCGTGGATATTTTTTAGATTTTGTTTCAGTACATTATTCTTTTTGTAAGATGGATTCATTAATTTATTTGGTTTATTATTTTATCCGGTAGTAACTGCAGAGTTACAAATTTCTGTGTAATAATTTATTCTATCTGTACTGTAGTATATATCTAATTCTAGATTTTCTATGTCATTTGTTATCTTGTGTTGTTCTTCTCGTAGTGAGTTTTCTATAGTATATAAACTATCACATGTGTTTTTTTCTAAATTTTCTAAGGTTTTTTCTATCCATATTAACTTTTCTTTTAGATCTTCCATTATTTTTCTAATTCGGTTTCTATAATTAATTTCGTTATTTAGATTATCTTGGTTTTCTCTAGTTTTTCTAATATGTTCTATCATCCACAGTCTTGATCTGAATAATATCCTTCTGGGTAAATGTCTTCGTATATCTGTTCTAATGCATTTATTGTTTCAATTTCGTAGTTTATTACTTCTTCTAATATTATTTTCTTAATATCTATAATTTCTATATCTTTAAGTATATATAAGATTAAAACTTTAAGGTAGTCTAAATGAGCTATTTTCTAAAATTGATATTTTATAGTTATTTGTTTTATTCTTAGTAGTTCTTGCATATTTATATTAAGAGATTTTATATATTTTTTATTTTCCATGTATTTGTCTATATTTATTTTTATCTATTTTTCTAGTAACTGTATATTTCGTATATCTTTAAGATTTCTACGTGATCTTAACATAATAAATATTTATAAGAGTAGTTAGGTATGTGTGGTATATAATTTATTCTATCCATATAATATTCTCCAAATGTTTTTTCTAATATAATTTTTCTTATATCTGCAACATTTATATCTCTAAGTGCATACAAAATAAGTATCTTAAATTTATCTACCATGACATCAGATAAATTGTCATTCATTACCATAAAATTGTTTTTTTTCAAAATATTCCCTTCAACCATGTACATAATAAAATATAGTCATCTCAGATTACTATATACTAGATTATTCTTAAATAACATGTTCTTCGGTCACTATTAGCATGGTAATTCAGATACTTTTTCCCTTAAACAGCGCCTCGACTTTGGTTACTCCCCGCCATGGCTTCTTGCCTCATTGTTTTCACCTTTAGGATGGCATAGTTCTTTGGGATTTTTCTCCATTTCCACTTTGCTAATAAACTTCTTAACATATTATTCTTCGAATAATTCTACTATAAAGTAACTAATATGAATTTATTTTATCATATCATGATTGTTGGGAATTATGAATTTAGTTATTCATAATTATAAATAGATATACCTGTTCCGGTAGCTTTGATATTTCTGAGGTTTGTTGCTCCATAGCTTTTTCCATTGCAGTGTATATATTTAATTAACTGGGCTAAATATTTTTGAACGGAATGGAGAGAGTTTTTTGGCTAATGTGAGAAGGCTTGCCCTCTGTAATGCCTTCTAAGCTTTTATTTATAGAAAGAATACCTCGTTACATTGTTTTACATCTGTCCGCTAAAAAACAAATAAAACTATTAAAGAAAGACTTAAAAGTCTTCCCTTTTACCTACCCTAAGCCTATAAGACTAAGAATTCAAATTTTATATTAAATGATGCTACCAACTATTAACTTTACGTAAACAAATTTACAATAAGTCTTCCATCTATTTTGTCATATCTGTTGTATCTCCATTATTGCTTTGGTCTTATATTTCCAGTTGGCGTTCTTATCTTCTTTTATTCTAGCTGAACTGCTGGGACGTCATTATCTCCTCCATTACATTTTGAACATTTGTGGTCTGGATATTTGTGTTCAATAGTCTTGCAATATCTGGTCAATAATTCCTCTGAAATAAATGTTTCTCTGATAGCTCTGGCGATGGGTTCTGTTTCTGGTTTAAGCAACGTGATAATCCATTGCCTAATAGTTTCCATATCTGTTTCTCGTAACTCTTTTGAATTTGAATATATTAATACATGATTTCTTGAATAGTAGCTCCATATAGGATTTTGGTTGCAATATGTATTTGCTAGCTCTTGTAAAATTGTAGATAGTCCGATAATTCTTTTGTTCGCATAAAATTTTGGTATCTTGATTCTGGGTATCTCTCGCTGTGAACTTATATCTTGTGGTATAATCATATCCCGTGTCATTCTTATCTTTACAACTTGTATGGGTTTTTTAACATCATCAAATAATATCTCTGCTGGTGCCGTGTAAATTTTTTTTAAAAATAAGGTACCTTTGGTTATTCTTTTAAAAGTGATAAATGCTTCATATATCTCTGGTATAGTGGATATCTCAGTTCCATCCGTGGTATATACAGTACTAAGTAGTCCATACTCGTAGCAAGTTTTAACTAAGCTTGGTTTGGTTTTAGGTAAAGCAATTAGCTTATTATATCTGGTCAATCTCTGGGTTATATAGTTTGTATCTGGTTCTTGGATATTTGTAGCTTTGGGGTTGCTATTTAAAAAGGTTTGTACATTGTAGATATTTTCTATGTATGTACGGGCTGTGTAGTTGTAAGTCTTTTTGTCTTGGTTTAGACTTTCTCGGTATGTAGTAACTTGTGGGGGTATAAACATGGGGTATTTTGATGTATTTGGTGTATATGTTTTGTCAAATAGCTTGTTTAGGTTCATATTTTTTCTAACTCCTTTGCTTGTACCTGCAGAAGTAGATTGATAAATGTTATGGGTTTTATAGAGTATCCCAACATCTCCTTCTAGCTCTGGAATTTTACTGTCTTCCGATCGACATAGCTCTGCGCATTGCTGGGTTAGCTGATTCATAGCTATAGACTTCAGTTTATCTTCACTAGTCTTTAGCTTTAGCTTTTTTATCTCAGTACCCATCTTTTCTATCTCAGTACCCATACTGTCCACTTTCAATGAAAGCGTAGTTAGGGCGTTGACTATTTTTTCATGTATATTTTCTTCAATCATTTCAGTCTGTGTAGCTTTGTCTTGATATGTAATCTGCAATAACATTCTTGTTAGTACCGATCACTTCTATTATAAATGTGAAATTTAATATGTTGAAAACTAGTCTCCGAATTTCTTTTGTTGTAACTGAATTTTGTATTTTCTTTGTTAGCCACCAGCGTACTTGTGTATTATCTGTTCGCACAATAAATTTGTTATATACAATATATGGCTCAAATGCTAACAAACATATATATAATGAACATAATTCTTTTCTAATTATTTTCCATTTTATTTCTGTCTCGTTGAACGTACCTGAGTAGTATCTACAATGGTGTTCTATTTTTCTGCTTCATATTTATATTTAAGTACTCCTCCGTAACTATATTTACTGGCATTTGCTTCTATTATATATGTAAATTTTCTATTTTCATCTGGAAATTGTAATTTTTGTAATTCCTTGCAAAGTAATTTTATTTTTTGAACTTGTTTTTTATCTTCTTCATTATAATTATATTCTATATCCTTTTTTAATTTTTTCTGTAGTGGTTTTAAGTTTTCTGCTAATTTTGGAATATATTCTCTTACTTGGTTTACTAATCCTAAAAATGATTGTAATTTCTTTTTTGTATCTAATTCTTCTTTTGAATTTATTATTTTTTGTACTATATGTTGTTGCATTTTTACTCCACTTTTATCTATTTATATTCCTAAAAATTCTATTTGATTTTTCATAATTTCAGCTTTGTTTTCGCTTAGACTTATTCCTGATTTTTCTATTATATCTATAAATTGTTCCAATAATTTTATATGTTCTTCTTTAGTTTTTGTATATAATAATATATCATCTATATATACTATGCAATTAGGTAATTGTTTAAAATAATTGTCCATAAAATGTTGATATCTACCTGGTACATTTTTATATCCAAATGGTAATACATTCCACTCATAAAATCCTTGTGGTACCGTAAACGCGGTTAATTCTTTAGATTCTTCTGGTAGCTTTAGATGGTAAACTCCTGATTTACAATCGAATTTTCTAAAATAATTATATCCTTGTATCTGTCTTATTTTTAATATCTTATTTGGTATCGGATAATTATATGTTATAGTTTTTGCATTTAAATTTCTATAATCAATAACCATTCTACTTTTTCCTCTTTTTTGTTCACTATTTTTATTTACTATAAATGCTGGACTATTATGTTTGCTATTATTTTTTTGTATATATTGTTTTTCTAATAATTCATCTATATACATTTTAAATTCTTTTAAATCATCAAGATTATATGTTAATGGTTTTTGGGTTATAATACTATTTTTGTCTATTAATTCAATTTTTATGGTAGTTTTGTGTTTTTTCCATCCTTTTAATGGATCTTCACTATATAATTGTTCTAATTTTTTCTTAACTATTTCTATTTTATTTATTGAAAATATAGTTATTTCCGTTTTATTTATCGAAAATACTACTAATTCTATTGTATCTTCAGTGTTTTTTATATTTTCTAACTTTTGTGTAATTTTTTCACTTCCTTTTATCGAATCAGTTTTCTTTCTTATTTTATTGTTAGCTCTTTTTGCTTTTACTTTTTGTTTACATGGTGTTGTAAACCACCAGTCATTTCTAGTTATTATATGTGGGTATAGTTTATCTAAAAATGGCATTCCTAAAAGTATATCTTTTGATGTTAGTTCATAATTATAAATTTCTTCTATTGTCAATATCTTATCCCATATTTGTGCTTTTACATTCCTAGCTTTATAAGTAATTAAGCTTCCTTCATTATTAAATCCTTTAACTACTATTGGTATTTTTAATTTATCCCATTTACTTTCCGGTAAGCAATTATATCTACATAAATTAGCTTCTGCTCCTGTATCTATCATAGGCGTATAATATCTACTGTAATATCCTTCCACTACTATCTTCATTAATACATATATTTTCATTTTATGTTAAGGCTCTTTTCAAGAATAATTTCTCTCTATTATATGTTATAGTTAATTGTGTATGTTCTATATTATATGGTTTTACTTGTTCTAACCATTTTATTCCTAATATTATATCTGCTTTTTGCATTTCTTCCTTTACTTCAAATTCTATTTTTATTTTTCTAACTCCGATTATTATTTATTTTTCTGCTATATTTTTACTATTTATCAAACTTCTTGGTAGGTCTGGGCATATATCATTATCAATTTTTATTTCTTCATCCTTTACTAGATATTTTGCTATATAATTTTCTTCTTGTCCTGTATTTAAAAGTATTAAATATTCTTTTTCATTTATTTTTCCTGTTATGTAATATTGATTTAGATTACTTATTGAATTTGTTTCATAACTTGTTCGTTTTTATGAGCTTGATGATTCTGGTTTTTCATTAGCCATTCTTTTTGTTGTACTTATTCTATCATTTACTATTTCTAAATTTTCTTCTATATCTATGTCTCTATAGCTATAATCATTATAATCTATTGTTTTTACAATTTGATCAAATGGGCTATCTATTTGTATCTTGTTAATCTTATTTTTCCCTGTTATTTTATGTTTTGTTGTTAATACATATAAATTTTTACATCTTGTTGTAAATATTTTACTTCCTGGGGTTAATTTTATACCTGATATCTTCCAATATAATACTAGTGATTTATCTATATTTCTATCTGTTACCGCTACTGAATAATTTGCACTTATTATAAATTTAAATTTTTGGTATATTAAATTTTCTTTTACGACAGTTATTATGCTTTTTTCTATAGGTTTTATAATTCTATTATCTGCTAAATATAATTCTATTGGTGTATCCATTCCTTCTCTAAAACATGCTTTTATTAATATTTTTGTACCTCCAAGGTGTACATATTTTATTAGATCTCCTTTACTTTTTATATCATTTATTTCTTTATTAATTATTCTTTTTGTTACTAGTGGTATACTAGCTTTACCTTTTGCATATCTGCAGTCTATTACATGTTCTTTTTCGCATACTACATAATATTCATCTTTTTTCCTAGTAAAAAGATTCTTTATTGTTGGTATTTTAAATATTTTTTCTACACTTAAATCTAACTCTTTTCCTTTTATTTCATCAAATATATTACTGTCAAATATTATTTTTTATTTCGTTCCTTCATCATTTAAATATTCTTCCTTTGTTATTATTTTTATATCTTTTTCAGTCATTTGATTCATCTATTTCACTATCTATTTCAGTATCTGTTTCGTTTTCTGAAATTTCATATATACTATCTTCATTTTCTAATTCATAATCTATATAATCTATTTGCATATATTCTGTATTTTCTATTTTTATTTCTGATATTTGTTTATTTTTTGGATTTTTAGGTAATTTACAATCTCTAGCTAAATGTCCTAACTTTCCACATTTATAACATGTACATTCTTTTATAGATTTTTTCTTTCTATATGGTCTTTTATTTTTGTAATTTTTTACATAATATCTTTTTCTTGGTTTTTTGTATTTATATTTTGATTTTTTATATTTCTTATGTCTTTTTCTTTTCTTATAATATCTTTCTTCGCATCCAAATTGGGGTGCTATTTTCTTTTTGCAACATGCTAAATTTCTTATTAATGTTTTTTCCATTTTTAATTTTTCTCTATATTTTTCACATAAATTTCTATACCATTGTTGTAAGAATTTTATTCTAGCTCCTAACTTATCTACTATTTTTGCTTCTTCCCAGCTTTTTATTATTTTTGAACTAAATGGTTTGGGTAATTTATTAAAATATAATTTTCTTATTTCTTTACTTTCTTCTATACTATATGCTCCTTTATAATAATATTCTTTAAATGCGCAAGTATATTCATCTATATAACACATATTACATATTGTTAATTTTAACATTAAATTCCTATTTGTATCTTTTTCTTCATCTTGTTCTTCTTCTAATGTTGTCATACTACCAAATTCATCAAGTACTGGTGGTGGAGGTGGACCCGCTAATGGAGGATCTGCTATTGGTCAGTCTCCAGCTGGAGCCACGGGTTATGGAAATCAAGGTTATGGCTATGATGGATATGGTGGAGGTGATGGTGCTTATGGAAATCCAGTTGGTGGAGGTGGTGCATCGGGAGACATGCAATCAGGTGGTGGGGGTTACATGGGCAGTGGCTATGGCGATGCTTATGGAAATTCACAAGGTTCGGGTAGTTATGGTGCTCATCAAAATGGACCTCATGGTGGCCAAGTTGGATATGGTGGTGTCTATGGTGGTGCTCAAAGTCGGCAGGCTCAACAACACTAATCACAGTGCTTGATTTCATCTGAGAACTTACGTATTGTAGGAGGGGAACTTCACTTTCACGCTTCTGGTTTCGTTCCACATACAGTTTACTCTTGTAAGCATTACGCGCTCAATGGGATTGGTTGGATTGCTTGAATTTTAGTTTTTTGCAGTTCTTATTCTAGTTTAGTATAAGTAATGTCAATAGTATTGCCTATTTCACAATATTTTCTGTTTAACTGTCGTTTTAATTTGGCTTGTGTATGGTTATTTTTACTAGCTATCTAATGCATCTCCTCTCGTAGCCTGTTATGTCAAAGCTTATGTGAGTTAGCTTTTGATTATGTTGTTCGGTTTTGGATATAGTTCCGTAACCCGTTTGTGCCTTCCCAAGCAGGATACTTGATGCTAGTTTCTCCTCACTATAAAAAAATGAATTCTTTTGGTTTCCTATTTGACTTGCGTTGGACAAAGAAGTTTTCGTGATGCTTCTTATTGGTAGTGTTGCTGTAGCCGATATGGGTAGCAATAATAGTAGTGGTAGTTAAGTTTGAGAATGACATAATCATTTTCCTCTGTATTTGACCTTGTGTTGCACAGGCGGAGATGCCCGAGTACTAACGTCTGATGACATCCCACTCTGTCAAATCTGCCCTTGGTGCTGGGGATTATGTTCAGTGCGCACAAGTACTTACCGTGGAATTTGGCTTATGGTGCATTTCCTGAAACTGGTCATGGTGAAGCGAGGTGAAGACTAACAACAGTCATCGTATGGTATGTGTTTCCAACAGCTGGTGTTTAGTTGTAATAGTGATTTTGTATATGGAAAGGTAGACTAGAATATGGCCATGTTTTCGAGGTACTTGACAATTTAACTCGCAAACAAGTTCTTTAGTTTTTGGCGGTTTTCTCTTATAAAAGGATGCTTTTCTGGAGATGGATTACAGAATAACATGGTTTAGGCTACCTCACTAGTTTAGAATGATTAAAATTTATTTTTCTTGTTTACACCAATTTAACAGTAGAATAGCTTAGAACGTACTTACTGTCTTTCATCTAATTAGGATTTGTCTGTGCACTGACTGTGGTAGTTGAGCTTATTGCTTTTCTACTTTTTTCTAGGGTGTCTCTAACTCCTGTTGTCCATTTGAGTAGGGTGTTTTTCCTTAGACTTGACGAAAGATTCACGTTTCGCCTGGCTTTCATTAACAATGCTGAAACATTTTTGGGTTCTTTTACTTTGATGTATGCTCTTTAGTCTCAAGTAGTGAATGACCTTTCACTGGATTTTCCAAGTAAAAGACTATGTTTAGTGAAGTTCTACCGTGATAACGCCCAAACTACAGCTCTCGTAAGAGTGTAAGCGATCGTTGTCAAATATAGAACCCAACTGGGTTGGGTGTCGAATCCCACAGGGAATACTTGGTCACTATGTAAGCAACGATTAGTAGACTGTTGATCGAAAATTCTACGTAAAGGGGGGATTTAATTTTAGCGTGAATTAAAAGTATCAAAGTAACAAAGAAAATCAGAATGTTTAGTATGTTTTAATCAATGAGAATTTTAAGTTAGGGTTATGTCCACCTTATGAGTTCTACGTATCTATTGGCTATGAGTTATGCGGAATTCAGACATGCATGCGCTTATAGAGATTCGTATTCTATGGTAAATCCTAGCGTCTTTCGACCATCACAAATTATCTCACTTTAACTCTTTCGAGCTTAAAGCGTATCTAATGGTACGAATTCTCTAAGAGGTTAATCCAGTTACGGTACTAACTTTTAAACAGGGGCTGGTAGCCCTATTTCCTTGTCATTCTCTCTTTTCCATACATGTAACTTTTCTTTCAAACAAGTTAGTGCTATATTGGCATATTCTATATGTTTACAACCACAAGAATTCAATTAAGATGAAGAGAGTAATGATATAAGCAGCATACGTATCAAGAATTCACAAACTCATAGCAATAGATAGTATCTCATAAGGCTTCCATAACCCTAACAGAGAAGTTTAGCTACTCATGAGTGCAACGGAGATCACAATAAGCATCATCATCATAGCAAAACTAGAATGATCTCACGTTGGAGAGGAGTGTGGCGTCACAACAAGGTTGACATTTTTTTCTCTTGGTGTTTCCCACGAGTTAGCGTATTTCTCTGTTAAAAATTGTAACGTGAATTTAGGAGCAGAAGTTGAATGAAAAAGACTTGAATTAATGAATGAGTGAATTGAATTGAATGCTGAAATATTCAGCAAATAAGGGTTTTTATAACACCCTTGTCCTAGTCCTACTGAAATAGGGTTTTTATCCTTGTCCTACTGAAATAGGGTTTTTATCCTTGTCCTAATCCTACTAAGTTACTGCTGATCCCCAAGTCTATAGAAATACTGTGTTATCCCGGGACAAGTTCTCCATGCATCACTTTCGGTCCACAAGCTTCCAGAAGCTGTCTTCCTTCTTACGTGAAGTTTCCTTTGGCGTTCAAAAGTCCACAAAATGCTGAAATCTTCATCATTTATACCTGAAAACTTGCTAATCACGTTGGTTAGCTCACTTATAGGAAAAAAGGACTAAAAGTGTAGGAATTATAAATTTTGTCCTCAAAACTTAGCTAAAATATGGGTAAATTAAGGTTCTTTAGGCGTGTAAATAAGCCTACCATCATACCGCGTTTCGCCAACCAAGGATATCATATAGCTAAGGCACAGACACTTTGAGTTGCTGATTCTATAATTGTTAAACTGCAGAATCTTTGTTTCTATTGGGAATGCATGACTCTTGTCATTTCATTGTTTCTATGTTTGGATAACTAAGGAAAGTAAGTGAATACTTTTATGAACCAAGCTAACTCTATTGGGCCAATTAATATGTTGGAGAGGGGGTTCAAAATTTAAAGAAAAACTTATCGAAAGGAGCTCGACATCTATTATATATACATATAATATGATTTTAGTAATGTATTAATAGTATAATTTTTCGCCGAAGGGGGTTCGGTGAACGGTTCTTTTGCAATTCCTTATCTAGATTGTTTGATTTTGAGCCGGGGGTTTGTCGGAAACGACGTCTCTATCTCACATTTGATGTAGTGGTATGTACTGCTTACACTTACCCTCCCAAGACCCCACTTGGTGGGAATATACTTGGTGGGAATATACTGGGTATGTTGTTGTTGTTGGGGTTCGGTGATTGTTGTATAGAGATGGCAACCAAAGGTGGAGATTTGAACATTCAGAGCGATTTTGGGTTGTCGATGGGGCAGTTTTTGTTTGGGAACTAAGGTAGGGAAGAAAGTGAAGAGTTAGAAGCTTGGAGTCACTCAATGATAAAATAATAGTAATAGATTAACATATTACAAAATGATAAAAATTAAACTAAATTAATTTCATAATTTCTCATTTTTTACAATTAATAATATAGGATTTTTATTCATATACTGATTTTGGGCGTATTTACATTCCTAAACATCATAATTTGCCCAGATTTTAGGCTAAGTTTTGAGGATAAAATATATAATTCTTGAACTTTTAGTCCTTTTTCCTGTAAGTGAGCTAACCAACGTGATTAGCAAGTTTTCAGGTATAAATCATGAAGATTTCAGCATTTTGTGGACTGATGGACGCCAAAGGAAACCGCAACATAAAAAGGACGGTAGCTTCTGGAAACTGGTGGACTGAAAGTGATGCATGGAGAACTTGTCCCAGGCAAAAACAGTATTTCTAAAGACTTGGGGATCAACAGTAACTTAGTAGGATTAGGACAAGGATAAAAACACTATTTCAGTAGGACAAGGATAAAAACCTTATTTAAGTAGGACTAGGACAAGGGTGTTATAAAAACCCTTATTTGCTGAATTTTTCAGCATCCATCCATCCATTGAATTTCCGCCACCCTCATCCTTATTCCTCCCTATTCGATCCTTTCCCCTTTTCTTCACAAATTAGTTGTTGACATTATTTTTCATCTATTCAACTTTTAATTTTTACGACAATAGAAACGTTATTTGCAAGGAATTCACGCCACTAGTGCTACCAAAACATCCTTCACGTGAGATCCTTATTTTGTTATGATGATAATGTCTATTGTGTTTTCCGTTGCACTCATGAGTAGCTAAACTTCTCTGTTAGGGTTATGGAAGCCTTATGAGATACTATCTATTGCTATGAGTTTGTGAATTCTTGACACGCATGCTGCTTATATCATTACTCTCTTCATCTTAATTTAAATTCTTGTGGTTGCAAACATATAGAATACACCAATATAGCATTAACTTGTTCGAAATAAAAGTTATATGTGTGGAAAAGAGGGTTTGACAAGGAAATAGGGCTATTAACCCCTATTTAAAAGTTAGTGCCGTAACTGGATTAACCTCTTGGAGAATTCGTACCTTTAGATACAATTTAAGCTCGAAAGAGTTAAAGTGAGATAATCTGTGATGGTCGAAAGACGCTAGGATTTACCATAAAATACGAATCTCTATAAGCACATGCAGGTCTAAATTCCGCATAACTCATAGTTAATAGATACGTAAAACTCATAAGGTGGACATAGCCCTAACTTACAATTCTCATTGATTAAAACCTACTAAACAAAGCATTCCATTTTTACTTTGCTATTTTGATACTTTTAATTCACGCCTAAACCATCCCCCCTTTCCATAGAATTTTCGACCAAAAGTCTAATAATAGTTGCAACACTTAGTGACCGAGTATTCCTTATGGGATTAGACACCCAAACCAGTTAGGTTCTATATTTGATAGCGACCGGTTACACTTTTACGAGAGCTGTAGTTTGGGCATTATTAAATTTTGGCGCCGTTGCTGGGGAATACGGTTGTATAGTAAGTTTGTGATAGTTACTAGACCCTTTGGTCAAATATTCTTGTACTTTACTTTTAGTTGTTGTTATTGTTTCCTGCAGGTTTTTGTTCAGTGCATGCCAAATACTCAAAGTTTGGGACAACCATTATTACCCATAAATCCTAAACCGCAACTTATTGGAAGGATGGATGCACAACGTGACATTGAGAGAAGGGCTGCTCAACAGGAGAAGGCTAGACTATTTGCGTTGGCCGCTACCCAAGTACATCAACAGAATATTGATAACCCTGGGCAGGCAACAAATTCTGACGATGAGGACCTAGGTGATAACGAGCTACTAAACCCTACGCGTGATGCTGAGGTGGTGAAACCTGTAAACAAAAGAGATCATCAAGCTAGATTGAGGCCTGAACGCCGAGCGGTGCAGTTTCCTTTTGATGATGATGACGACGATTTGGATGGAGCTGGTGCGACAGGAGCTATTATTCCTCTGCCCTTGGCACCTGGAGCCAAGTTCAATATCACTAGCACCAGGATTTAATTATTGCAGCTCAAGGGACTATTTGGTGGACTTGCAGGCGATGATCCGAATATGCATCTGATCAACTTTATTTCTACATGCAAGTCATTCGACAATCCAGGTGTTGGACAGAATGCAATTCGGCTGCGCTTATTTCCATTGTATCTATCTGGAGAGGCAACTCTATGGTTGAATAGGCTAACTCCTGATTCGATTACTAATTGGAGGCAATTGAAGGACGCTTTCCTAGAAAGATTCTTTCCGCCATCCAAAAGAGAACAATTAAGAGATGAAATCAGTAACTTTCATCAGCTTCCAAATGAAGCCCTCCACAAAACATGGGAGAGATTCAAGAAAAATCTTATGAGGTGCCCAAACCATCACATGACCAATGTCCACTTGATGGAGATACTATACAGATCCTTGAATTAAGTAACTAAACTAGTGGTGGATAATGCGGCTGGAGGATCATTTATGGACCTCACCTTTGTTCAGGCAAGCGATATGCTAGACCGGATGACAAAGAAAAGTAGAGCTTGGCATACCAGGGATTCTGAGGTAACAAGCCCCACTATATTTATTGGCATGACTGCAGAACAAAGGCGAAAAGAGGAGGAACGTAACCAAGATATGGCGCACATGAAAGCACAGATGGATCTTCTTACAAAGCATCTATTATCAGGGAAGACTAAAAAAGTCAAAGCGGTTGCATCAAAAGGAAGAGAGGAATCCAATTCTGAAGAAGAAGCCAACTACTTAAACAATCAGGGGGGTTTCCGAGGCAATGCCCAAGGAAAACAAGGTCTGAACTATTACGATAAAGCTGGAAACAAGGACCAAGGTAGTTGGAAGAACAAGACTGACAGGAGTGGTTTGTATATTCCTCCTGGAAATCGAGAGGCCGCGGCATCTGGTTCGGGAAAGATGAGAATGGAAGATATGATGGCAAAGCTATTGAAAGGAGTAGAGGCAACCAATATGGGAGTGAATGAGGTGAAGAACGACTTGTCTTCAATAAATCAATTGGTTGACTCATATTGTACTGCGATAAAACAGCTAGAGCAGCAATTAAGTCAACTTTTAGCAGCATTAAATCAAAGAAAAACTGGCACCCTACCTAGGACACAGTGCAAAATCCAAGGAACGACGGATCATGCATGGCTATTACTACCAGGAGTGGTAAGGTGCTGAAAAGTTTATCCCAAAGAAAGAAAGTGACCGATGATATTGTAGATAATGCAGAACCAGAAGACGCCAAAGAAGCTGATGAAGTCATTCGTGACGTCACCCCTCGACATCCACATACTGAAAAGATCGCCGAACTAAAGAAAGATGAAAAGAAAGCGGTGGAGAAAACGATTCCTCTTCCACCAACACCTTTTCCTCAGAGACTAAAGAAGAAGGCTGATGACACTCCTGAAAAGGTTGATAATCGGAAGCAAGATAAAGAGAAAGTGGTGGAGAAAAAGATTCCCCTTCCACCACCACCTTTTACGCAGAGATTGAAGAAGAAGGTTGATGATACCAGGTTCAGTAAATTCATGACCATGTTGAAGCAGCTGACCATTAATGTTCCTTTGGTGGAGGCGCTGGAATAGATGCCTGGGTACGCGAAATTTATGAAGGATCTTTTAAAAAAGAAGAGGGCAGTAAGCTATGAGCCGGCAGATAATATTCATCATTGCAGTACAATTGCCATGAGGTCCTTAGTACAGCAGAAGGCAGACCCTTGTGCTTTCACTATTCCTCGCACGATTGGATCTATGAATTTTGCTAAAGCATTGTGCGATTTGGGAGCTAGCATCAATTTAATGCCACTATCCGTCTACACAAAGTTGGGGTTGGGCGACCCTACACCAACCAATATACGACTCATGATGGCAGATAGGTCGGTAAAATGACCTGTGGGTATCTTGAATGATGTGTTGGTGAAGGTATCTACCTTCATTTTTCCTGCAGACTTTGTGATTTTAGATTGCGAGGTGGATTCTGAAGTTCCCATAATCTTGGGATGTCCATTCCTTGAAACAGGAAGTGTGCTTATTGACATGAGAGCTAATGAGCTTTTATTTTGGTTGAATGATGAAGTGGTCCATTTTGATGTATGCAAAGCAATGAAGCAGCCCAACGATATGAATGTGTTCTCTGTAGATGATGCATATTATGAGGATGAGAAAGAATTATCTGTAGAGAAGCAGCTGACTGTTGAGCCATTGTCTGCTGTGCTTTTGAATTTTAAGAGTGAAAATATTGAGGATCATGAAGAAACTATTTGTGCTCTAACAAGAATAGGGTCCTATTCTCATGCTCCTAAGAAGCTGGACCTTGATCTTAAGCATCAATCTTCACCTACAGCGAAAACTTCCATTGAAGAGCCACCAGTGCTAGAATCGAAAAAGCTTCCCAGTCACCTAAGGTATGAGTTCTTGGGAAGTGGAAATACACATCCGATGAGTATTGTGGCTGATTTAGGTGAACAGCACGTAGAGGCTCTCATCTCTGCTCTGAAGAGGTACAAGAGAGCTATGGGTTGGAAAATTGATGATATAATTGGTATCCCTCCTGGGATATGGATGCATAAACGTTATATCGAAGAAGATTGCATACCTACAAGTAAGCATCAGCGTCGTCTGAATCCATTCAGAAAACGATGCACCATCTATCTCGATGAAGTCTAAGTAATCGAGATAGCCATGTCGTGCCGCAACAATAAATCAAGCGCTTGGTGGGAGGCAACCCATTGTTTTTAATTGTTTTGTTTTGATAGGAGTTTGTTTTTGTAGTCGAGCCACGACCAAAACTAAGGCGCTTGATGGGAGGCAACCCATCGTTCTAATCATTTTTGTTGTTTTTGAGTAAGTGTAGGTGCGAGATGTATAAAGGAGGAGATTGGTCTTAATTTTGATTTGGAAGTGGTGCATGTTGAACGTGGTAAGTTAGGAATGAAGAAGCAAAGGCTATCGGTTAGGCATTGCCTATGCAAATCTAGGCAATGAACAAGGCAAGGCCTATGTAAATCTAGGCAACGAACAAGGCAAGGCCGATGCTATGGCCTAAGCTCTCGGATTCTACAATTCCATAGCATAGGCGCCGCCTATGCCCAACAATGCCATAGCATAGGCGCCGCCTATGCCAAAGCCTTTTGTCTCTGAATCTAGAATGCCATAGCATAGGCACCGCCTATGCCATAGCCTATGTCCAACTAGGCTTTGCAAAAGGTTCCGCCTATGCCAAGAATAGGCAAAGCATTAGGCGCCACCTATGCTCACTTTTTGGTCTCCTAATTCGATTTTTAATGGGTCAAACCCAACCCAAGCATTGGGCTATAAATAGAACTTCATCCTTAAGACACAATCATATTGTTTACTCAATCTAAGCGCCGCCTACCCTTCCAAAATCTCTCAATTTTTTCTTCTTACTCATCTAACCTTGCAAGACCATCTTCCAAGTCCATCACCAAGTAAGTTCTTCTTTTATATTTCGTAAGTGTTACAATACTATGCTTATAATGATTTGTAAATTGGTGTTGGTGATTTGAATGTGCTTGGTTTGTTATGATACATCTAATTGAGTGAAAGAATACATATGGGTGTTCTTGACTTAGTTCCAACTTGTATTTGATTATGATACACTGTCATACTTTTGCTGAGTCGACATGGTGAAGTTAATTGAATAATCTTCAAAATTAAATGCTTGAATGTTTGAATGACTCGTTCATTGAGATAATGATCATGATTGAATACAAGCATGAGATGTTGTGATTACTTCTATGCAATAACTTGATACAATCTCTATATATTAGTCTTGTTCAAAAGGGGCATTAATCCAAACATGAAAGTATTGTCAAGATTACATGAAATAGAGTTGGAAAGGATAGTTAAGATGACATGAAAGTATGACTGTGCTGAACATATTGTTGGAACATATCGCCTATATGTATGTCGATGAATTCTGAGTAATCGACATCACTCACTTAATTAGTTTGTACCAACAAACTAAGTGTGGGGTGGTGCCATTACTGTTTGTTTTCCGATTACAGTGAATCTTCTGAGATGAAGCTAACATGACTCTATTAATATCTCAGGTAGAATGGCACAAAAAGGACAAGGAAAAGAAAAAGTGTCCACCTCGCAGAAAGGTCAGAAAAGGGAAAGAAAAGAGCAAGCTGAATCCTCCTCGCTGCAAATACCTCGACGCACTCTTGGAATCAGGTTTTTCTTATTTATTTTCCACTGAGGGAAGTGTGTCCCGTCTAAGTGTGGTGTGCTGGTATTTGTACGCTGTATTTCTTTGCCTGCATTTATTTATGTTATTTTGTTTTAATTAGTCGTAGATTTTTTTAGATTTGCATAGAATTGTTCTGATAGGTGGCATGGTATTATGACAAGAGTTTGTGCTAAAATCACTACTATTGAGACATTTAGGCTCTAAGTGTGACTCACTGTGTGATATTTGTGTGGTTTAATTCCTTTATCTGTTGGGTCAAGAGTCTATACTACTCCCAATAAAGTCGACCATGTGCCTTGTGTGTGTGAGGTGATAGTATATTTTGTGTTTGTGGCTGCTGCTAGAACTTGCCTGTTGTGTGTGTGAAGAGAAATAAAGAGTGTGAGTTTAGGAGATGATTTAGGCATTTATTTGGCAACCTATGATTGTTTACCTTCGTTTTTCCTACCCATGGACATTATCCTAGGCAACCCCTTTTGAGCCTGTAAGCCATTTTTCTTTGACAGCCTCATATGTAGCCTAATCCAATTTTTTCAATACCATAATTTGATCCAAATTCCTAAGTTCTTTAAATTATAAAGTCACGTGACCAAATAAGAGGAAATTGGGTGAGAGTGATGCCTTAAAGTGAATTGGTACTTGAATTCATTATGAAAAAAGAATGGCTATTATAGAGGTGTGTTATAAAAAAAATAAAAAATTAAAAGATAATTCTGTTCAAAATTGAATAACAAAAGAGGTTAGAAGGGGTGGTAGATTAAAATAAAGTAGAAAGATTGTTTGAAAGAAAGTGTTAATAGCTTAATGTGATGTATTAAAGCGCTTAGAGAACTTAATCACTATTTCTGGCCAAAATAGTCCTACCCGTCCCTTAGCCTACATTACAACCTGTAAAGACCTATTTGATCCTAATCTTAACATTCTGATATTAGTAGAGCATTACACTAAGGGCAAGCCTATGGTCATCAGTTGCAACATATGAATTCTTTGTGAGAGTGAGAGCAAGGAAAATCTTATACCCATGTTTTGAAAAATGAAATACTTGTGAGTAATTATGGGTGATATATTGTGAGACACACATGGTTGATGAGTTTTGGGTAGTCTTGTATGATTCTTTGTGCCTTAAATTTTGAATTAAAATTAACCATCATCACGAGTCTAGGTTGGAGGTTGAATTGTTTCTAGTAGTGATCAGAAAACTACTCTTTGTTAATAATTGTCGTGCCTGTCTTGATGAATATTTTGTGTTGTTACTGTGAAACCCTAAGTACATGTTTACATGGACATGATATTTTGTTCGAGGACGAACAAAGCTTTAAGTGTGGGGTATTGATGTTGGGCGTATTTACAAGCCTAAACATCATAATTTGCCCAGATTTTAGGCTAAGTTTTGAGGATAAAATATATAATTCCTGCACTTTTAGTCCTTTTTCCTGTAAGTGAGCTAACCAACGTGATTAGCAAGTTTTCAGGTATAAATGATGAAGATTTCAGCATTTTGTGGACTGTTGGACGCCAAAGGAAACCGCAACGTAAGAAGGACAACAGCTTCTGGAAACTACTGGACTAAAAGTGATGCATGGAGAACTTGTCCCGGGCAAAAACAGTATTTCTACAGACTTGGGGATCAGCAGTAACTTAGTAGGATTAGGACAATGATAAAAACCCTATTTCACTAGGACAAGGATAAAAACCGTATTTCAGTAGGACTAGGACAAGGGTGTTATAAAAACCCTTATTTGCTGAATTTTCAGCATCCATCCATCCATTGAATTTCCGCCACCCTCATCCTTATTCCTCCCTATTCGATCCTTTCCCCTTTTCTTCACAAATTCGTTGTTGACATTATTTTTCATCTATTCGACTTTTAATTTTTACGACAATAGAAATGCTATTTGCAAGGAATTTATGCCACTAGTGCTACCAAAACATCCTTTACGTGAGATCCTTATTTTGGTATGATGATAATGTCTATTGTGTTTTCCGTTGCACTCATGGGTAGCTAAACTTCTCTGTTAGGGTTATGGAAGCCTTATGAGATACTATCTATTGCTATGAGTTTGTGAATTCTTGACACGTATGTTGCTTATATCATTACTCTCTTCATCTTAATTTAAATTCTTGTGGTTGCAAACATATAGAATACGCCACTATAGCATTAACTTGTTCGAAAAAAAAGTTATATGTGTGGAAAAGAGGGTGTGACAAGTAAATAGGGCTATTAACCCCTGTTTAAAAGTTAGTGCCATAACTGGATTAACCTCTTGGAGAATTCGTACCATTAGATACACTTTAAGCTCAAAAGAGTTAAAGTGAGATAATCTGTGATGGTCGAAAGACGCTAGGATTTACCATAGAATACGAATCTCATTAAGCACATGCAGGTCTAAATTCTGCATAACTCATAGTTAATAGATACGTAAAACTCAGAAGGTGGACATAACCCTAACTTACAATTCTCATTGATTAAAACCTACTAAACAAAGCATTCCGTTTTTACTTTGCTATTTTTATACTTTTAATTCACGCCTAAACCATCCTCCCTTTCCATAGAATTTTTGACCAAAAGTCTAATAATAGTTGCAACACTTAGTGACCGAGTATTCCCTATGGGATTCGACACACAACCCAGTTGGGTTCTATATTTGACAGCGACCACTTACACTCTTACAAGAGCTATAGTTTGGGCGTTATCATATACCCAACATTTGTATTTCATAATTTTTTTTAGTTACATTGTACAAAACATTGCATATCATATAAGTACAATATTTAGTTATTAATATACATTCCCAGTTAAATAGAACATGTATAAATCATGAGTTAATTTGTACTAATATTTTATACGTTGTAGAAAATGAATTAACCAAACAACTGCACATAATTATAACCAACAACCAAACAACCCTTGCTTGTTTTTACTAGTATTACTTACCATATTTCTTATTCATTTAAATTTACTCCTCCTCACTTATGGAAAATCAATTTGATTAACTTATAAAATTAAATTATATTAGATCTATTTAAGTGACACATAAATTGAAACTAAAGAAAGAAAGTAATCTGTATTGAAACTTCAATGATTTCAACATCAAATTTATAAGCTTATATTTACAATATTTTTTTTTATTGTTTTTTAAGAAAAGGGATTATGATCTTTTTGTCTGTTTGGGCTAGTGCCTAGTGGGTATTGGATATATTAGGGTGCACCATTCTCATTGAGTAGTACTGCACAGAATTGACGTGTGGAGAACACCAATTACACCCTTTCACTTAACCAAATTATTTTCCTTTTAAATTTTTATTTTGATAGTGTGATATAATATATAGTTTTAAAAAAATTGTTATCATAAATCTAGTGATAGAAGACTATCTAGATTGTTTCGTCTATTAACTTGACCTTTGAAGAAGAAGGTTCAGCATGCTTCAACTTATCTTTATTATCCGCTAAATTCATTCTTTTCTTTGATATTTCATAAAGTAGATGGATAGAGTCAGTCGATCAGTAATAAAAAAATAACAAGTGCTCCTAAAATGATTGATAGAAAATAAGACAACTATTCCATGCATTTATCTTATATACTTTAAATTTAATACAACATCGAACCCAGTGAATGAAAACAACAACAAACAAAAAAAATAGGTAGTATATTGTAACTTTGGGACTGTAATTGGGGTCGAAGCTCCACATATGTTGTTTGGGTGGTTAGGTCAATCTTTATCCACACAAGACCACGTAATCTCTGACGCTCTGCGTACAATTTTTCAATTTTCTTCACTCCCTCCAGGTCGTCATATGTTCGGGTGGTCAGGTCAAGCTTCATTTGGGCCAAGGCTGTAGGACCAAGCAACTTCTTCCACACAAGACCACTCAATCTCCAACGTTCTGCGTCCAATTTTGCAATTTTCTTCACTCCCTCCAGGTGTTGCTTGTTTTCAACTTCTGCAGACCGTACGCTCATTTTTTTTCTTCAATATCTCAATTTCTGCTTCAGGTTAGGCTTTTTCTTCACTGAGTTGTATCACCATGCTAGAACACTCCTACAAAGACCTTGAGGGACTTACCTACAAGCAGTAGTAAAATAGAAATAGAAAGAAAGAAAAACACAGCAAAATATGCAAGATGTTTTCCATAACTTTTTGAATTAAAAGTAACTAATGCTTTGTTTAAGAGAGTAGCAGTGGTAATTGTAAAACTTAAGAAGAACTTGTGAACATAAGAGCTTGCAGAATTATTTATATAGGCTGAGTATTGTAAAACTAAACCAACATAAAATGGTAAAAAAATATCTCTGTAGAGAATTTCTCTTACTGAATCAATCATATACCAATTAAAAAGAAAAGTCAATATTTGTAAAAGTCATTCACAATATTTTTTTTCCTTAGGCCAAATCCAATAAATAAAAAATATCAAGACTGTCATGATTAAAAACTAGATTCCCATAATACTGAAAGTTACCTTATATATAGGTGAGTGCCATGTTGTCGCATATTCCATAGAAGGAAGGTAAATTAATAGTAACATGTTAGCATCAATCACTAATCAATTAAGAGATCGATAATCAATTAGGGTCAATTAGGGATGAGATAATTTGTCCAATTTACCATAAATAAATTATGAGCAATTAATTTTGTAATATAATCCCTAATTATTTTTGTACCTAATTCAAATCATCAATTGTACAAAAATCAGTCCACGATGTAATTCAAGAAACGTGATACACAATCAGATGTTCTTTACCAAAATCTTATTCAAATTATCACAATATCAATCCAACCATAAAAATATAATACACAGTCAAATAGCCGAGAAATTTGTCAACTAATTAAAAGAAGATGGATAATTTCAAAATTCAGAATTAGCAAACTATGACAAAATTGATCATTATTAAAATTTAGATTTTTCACATCTGGTAGTCTTAAAACATAAGCACACAAAATGGCAAAGAGTCGGATGAAATAAATCATTCATGCATTGTTAATTCAGAGTCCGAAATCTATTAAAGAAGGGGAAAAGAGATTAAAATTAAACACAAACATTTAAATATTTAGGCAAACCTGTGGATGGGTTTTTCATCTCTTTTTTGACAAATGGATCAACGGCATGGAGAAGGTTGGTGGCGGGTGGACGACGGAGATGACCTGGGGCAGCGACGGTTGGTTCACGGGGGAGGTTCGAGAGTAGGGGGGTCTCATGGCAATGTTGGAGCGGCGTTGGTGTGATGGTTCATTGCCGGAAAGGGGAAAATAGAGGAAGAAATGGTGATGGAGGCTGAGGGGCTGGCGGCACGGTGCTGGCAGCGTCGACGATGAACGGCAGGAGGCAGTGGTAGATCTGGTATCGCCGAAGTCGGCGTTGGCGGCGCGACGCTGGCAGCGGCGAGGATGAACGGCATGAGGCAGTGGTAGATCTGGTATTGCTAGAGTAGGCGTTGGCGGTGCATAGTGAGGGTGGTGGGAAAGCTATTGGAGAAGGGGGTCTCGGTGGCGCTGCTCCGCCGATCAGCGGCGGCAGCCATGGGAAAGAAAGGTTAGATAGAGAGAGAAGGAGAGAGGTTAGATAGAGAGAGAATGAGCGGCTGTTGTTTGATTTGGGAATTAGGGTTAGATTTTTGGACTAAAAAGGAAATAAAGGTGTATCAGATCTTAGTCGTTGGATTCGTTCAGGATAAACAGCTGAGATCTAAAAATTTAAAATCAGGAATTGAGTTTAAAAAATGGCTAGAATTGTAAGAAATTGGACAAAATTAAGTTAAAAGGTGAATAACTTTAGGTAAAATGAATTAAATTAGGTTGTTATTTAAATTAAAATAGTGATAATAGTATATAATAATAATAATTAAATAATACATAAAAATATTAAATAATAAATAATAATAATAATTAACTAATAAAAATAATAATTAATAATAAATAATTTAATAAAATAAATAATGCTAAATAATGGAAAACTAGATATTGTGTTTGCAAAAATGTGGATGTGCATAACTACGTGGAAAATAATTTAATAAAAATTACATAAAATGCTGAATTTGAGTTTAAAAATTATGACAATGATACTAAAAGCTAAGAAATAATTTATGCATTTCCTTTAATTATAAATGCGACACGTTAGTATGTACTCAATGTAAGAATAATATTTAAAAATATTGATAATTAAAATTAAATAATTTTGATATAATAACAACCTAAAAGTGATATCGGGAGGTCAAAATTGGGTGTCAATAGAGTCGCCACCTAATTTTCAAGAAAAAATAGGAAACCTATTTATTTATTAACAAGTACTCCCTCCGTTTAAAAAGAAATGACTTACTTTCCTTTTTAGTTCGTTTAAAAAAGAATGACCCCTTTAACTTTTTGGCAATACTTTAATTTAAACTTTCCAAATGACATGTTTATGTCCACATGATTAAAGGGAATTTTGATACATTTGACACTACTTTAATTTAAGGCTACAAGATTCAAAATTTTTCTTTATTTTCTTAAACTTTATGCCAAATCAAAGTAGTTAATTCTTTTCGAAACGGAGGGAGTATGACGAAACCAATTTAGATTCTAGGTAATGATTCAAATTATTACAAAGGGAAGGGGTTAGACACCCTTCAGAATCTACAAATATGGTTCCCGGCCAGACTTATGTTTATTAAAAAAAGAAAAAAGAAAAAATAAAAAAAATCAATGCATGCAAATACAAATATAAAATGTATATTAAAATTATATAATGCGTATGCTATAGTAAAATATATATATAAGAAAAATATATAAATATGTACGTAAAGACAAAATTGAATAAAGAAAAATTATTTTAATAATAAATTCTACATAATATCCATTAATGTAAAAAAGTGAATTATTTGATTAAGTATCTAAATCAATTTTAATATAACTAGTAATGACCTAAATTTGCCTAAAGTGTGATGAGAATCGCGTGAAAAATAAAAAATATCAGAAAAATTATATTAAAGAAAAAACTATGCAATATCTTTCAATGTATAAGTATGAATTAATTGAGTAAGAATCTATATGCAATGCACCAACAAATTAAATTTGTTTGCAATACCTTATTTAGCCCTATCTTCGTAATTGTCAACACAAATTAATACAGTACTAAAATTTTGGTTGTTTAATTAGTTATTCCCCTTTAAACATTAACTAAGAGACAAAACTAAACCACAAGAATTAATACCCAATATATAATGCACCAAAAAATACCTTATTTTAGCCTTATCATGTATACTAAAAAATAAATTATAAAATGTTGGTTGCTTAATTGATATTCAATCATATCAATACCGTTTAATCTTAAATAGAAATATTATAATGTTTTCATAAATTTAAATGAAAAAGGGTGTAAAACAGAAAATTAATTCTATTTTGAGGGGTGTAAATTAGATTTTGAGGAAATATAGGGTGTAATAAAGAGGACACATGTGTCGTTTTCAAGTAATTAAAAGGGTCATTTTCGACAAGTTGATAAAAATAAGTATTAAACATGTGCAATGGATACAGTACACTAGTAATTGTCACTCACACATGAATGCAATTTGATCCTTCTATGAGAAAAAGTGAAGATTTATATATGGTGCTTCTTTTTAAGCGTTTATTTTGGTCCACAAATATTATGTTTTCTCCATTTATTTTTATTTATTTATATTTGAAAACTTGATATTTTTACTAGAGCATCCTTCGTTATTATAAGTCGTTTCATCTCACTAACTATTAGGTGAATTGAAAATAAAAGAGAGTTATTGGGTATACTAAAAAATCTGTTATGTGCAAAATTGAAAGAAAAAATCAATAAGAATTTAGTGTACGCAATCTTGTTATGCATGTCTGTAAAAAACTGTTCTCACAACTTGAATCGATGACTTAATAATATGGTAAAAGTGATTTTTTTTACTATAGTAAAAAATAAAGGTGGATAGAGGTAGTACTATATTCGTTTGTCTCAAATTATATATCATTATTACTAAAAATAGTTATTGTTTCAAGAAAATACCAAATATGTTAGGATATAAATAAAGGTTAAATTTTGAAAATATTTTTTTCCAGTTAATATTTTTTTAGAGTCGTGTAAAAAATGGACGATATTTTATTGACTTTTGCAGAACGCACAATATTATAAAATTACAATTCTATCGGTTAATCAGCATTCCTTCCAATAAAACATTTATAAAATTTTAATATTTTCACAAACACATTTATCGTATAATTTTACTTTTTTAAAGGAAGAAGTGATGGGCTATGTAATATTTACAGCTTTTAGAAACATTCTAAACTGTAAAAATAACAACTATATTTTGTAGAATTATGAAATATATTAAAATCTACCTTAGAAACCTATACAAGTAGATATTTCAATATTTTAAAAGATTCTTAAAAAGATAAGTCAATTTCTTTAATTTTCTAATATTCAAAATTTAGTAATCCAACCAATATACATTCCTTCAAACAAGTCATATTTCACGAAAAATACCTATTAACAACAATTTTCTCAATGTTAGTGTTCAAATTTGAAACTTTTAGTTAATGATGAAAAAATATTATCTAACCCACCACATATTTACCGGTGATATTCCCAACCAAATATACATTTATATATGTAGATAGATATTGAGGTAGTGGTAAGATTCATGTATACTTCAGACCTTATTTGTGATAGAGTCATGCTTTTCTTCTTTTTGTTGATAGTGTGCAGACAGGTTTATTTTAGTCTAATGTCCTCTTTTGTATTGTTAACGACAATAGGTAATGGTTTATTCACAATGAGTTCTGCAGTGGTGAAGGTAAGTAGGTAACTGATTAAAGCACTATGATGGTGGTTTATTTTAGTTTAATGGTGCGCCTTCTTCTAATTTAGAGTATTGTTTGCCCTAAACATTTTAATGACTTAATAGAGTATTTGAAACTTGAATCATCCCTCCGTTGCTAGTTGCACACCAAATGGAAACTTCCTATGGTGATGTCTTAAATAAACATATCTTTTAAGTTCAGTGTTCTTGTGTAATAGTGCCATCGCTTGGGTAAAGGTTCTTCTGTTTAAGAATTTTAAATCATTTGTACATCTGTTGGGTTTTCCAGACCTGTTGTTCCATATATACTTTCAGGATGTCGTAAGTAAGATGCTTGCAGGTTCAACAGAAGTTTAGTACACAAGACATTTCATGATCTCAGTAGGAAACAAGTGGAAGTAAAGCGTGCTCTTCCAAGAGATGGTAGTTCTGGTGGTTTTGGTAGTCGTTCCATGGGCAACGGTGGTAGTGGTATGGGTGGTGGAAGTTACTAGGGGTATGGTGCATCTGGTGACTATACCAGTTCTTATGACAGAATGGATACCAACATATATATGCAGTCACAAAACACTGTAGGTGTCTATCCACCTTATGGTTCCTCCGGATATGGTACACCGGGTTATGGTTATGGATCGTCCAACAATGGCATGGCTTATGGTGCTTATGGAAGTTACGGTGGAGCTAATCCTGGCTATGGGGCTGTCAATCCTGGATATGGTGGTCCAGCAGTTGCTGCAGCCTTCAGAAATCCAAATGTGCCTAGTGCTAGTTATGGTAGCGGTCAAGCTGGTGGATCGAGAAACTCGTGGGGTTCTCAGGGTACTTTTGGATATGGGAACATTGTTATGGTAATGCATCACGGGGTGCTTCAAGTGCTGGTGGTAAAGGTGGACCCGCTAATGGAGGATCTACTATTGGTCAGTCTTCAGCTGGAGCCACGAGTTATGGAAATCAGGTTATGGCTATGGTGGATATGGTGGAGGTGATGGTGATTATATAAATCCAGTAGGTGGAGGTGGTGCATCGAGAGACATGCAATCAGGTGGTGGGGGTTACATGGGCAGTGGCTATGGCGATGCTAGAGGAAATTCACAAGGTTCAGGTAATTATGGTGCTCAGCAAAATGGAGCTCATGGTGGCCAAGTTGGATATGGTGGTGGCAATGGTGGTGCTCCAAGTCGGCAGGCTCAACAACACTGATCACAGTGCTTGATTTCATCTGAGAACTTACCTATTGCTGCAGGGGAACTTCAATTTCACGCTGTTGGTTTTGTTCCACATACAGTTTACTCTTGCAAGCATTACGCACTCAATGTGATTGGTTGGATTGCTTGAATTTTAGTTTTTTGCAGTACTTATTCTAGTTTACTATAAGTAATGTCAGTAGTATTGCCTATTTCGTAATATTTTCTGTTTAACTGTCGTTTTAATTTGGCTTGCGTATGGTTATTTTTACTAGCTATCAAATGTATCTCCTCTCGTAGCCTGTTATGTCAAAGCTTATGTGAGTTAGCTTTTGATTGTGTTGTTCGATTTTGAATATAGTTCCGTAACCCGTTTGTGCTTTCCCAAGATGGATACTTGATGCTAGTTTCTCCTCACTATAAAAAAATGAATTCTTCTGGTTTTCCATTTGACTTGCGTTGGACAAAGAAGTTTTCGTGATGCTTCTTGTTGGTAGTGCAGCTGTAGCCGATATGGGTAGTAATAGAAGTAGTGGTAGTTATGTTTTGAGAATGACATAATCATTTTCCTCTGTATTTGACCTTGTGTGGCACAGGAGGAGATGCCCGAGTACTAACGTCTGAAGACATCCCACTCTGTCAAATCCGACCTTGGTGCTGGGGATTGTGTTTAGTGCGCACAAGCACTTACCGTGGAATTTGGCTCATGGTGCATTTCCTGAAACTGGTCATAGTGAAGCGGGGTGAAGACTAACAGCCGTCATCGTATGGTATGTGTTGCCAACAGCTGGTGTTTAGTTGTACTAGTGATTTTGTATATGGAAAGGTAGACTAGAATATGGCCATGTTTTCGAGGTACTTGGCAATTTAACTCGCAAACAAGTTCTTTAGTTTTTGGCAGTTTTCGCTTATAAAAGGATGCTTTTCTGGAGATGGATTACAGAATAACATGGTTTAGGCTACCTCACTAGTTTAGAATGATTAAACTTTATTTTTCTTGTTTACACCAATTTAACAGTAGAATAGCTTAGAACTTACTTATTGTGTTTTGTCTAATTAGAATTTGTCTGTGCACTGACTGTGATAGTTGAGCTTATTGCTTTTCTACTTTTTTCTGGGGTGTCTCTAACTCCTGTTGTCCCTTTGAGTAGGGTGTTTTTCCTTAGACTTGACGAAAGATTCATGTTTCGCCTGGCTTTCATTAACAATGCTGAAACATTTTTGGGTTCTTTTGCTTTGATGTATGTTCTTTAGTCTCAAGTAGTGAATGACCTTTCACTGGATTTTCCAAGTAAAAGACTATGCTTAGAGAAGTTCTACCGAATTTCGCCAACCAAGGATATCATATAGCTAAGGCACAGACACTTTGAGTTGCTGATTGTATAATTGTTAAACTGCAGAATCTTTGTTTCTATTGGGAATGCATGACTCTTGTCATTTCATTGTTTCTATGTTTGGATAACTAAGGAAAGTAAGTGAATACTGTTGTGAACCAAGCTAACTCTATTGGGCCAATTAATATGTTGGAGAGGGGGTTCAAAATTTAAAGAAAAACTTATCGAAAGGAGCTCGACATCTATTATATATACATATAATATGATTTTAGTAATGTATAAATAGTATAATTTTCCGCCGAAGGGGGTTCGGTGAACGGTTCTTTTGCAATTCCTTATCTAGATTGTTTGATTTTGAGCCGGGGGTTTGTCGAAAACGACGTCTCTATCTCACATTTGAGGTAGTGGTATGGACTGCTTACACTTACCCTCCCAAGACCCCACTTGGTGGGAATATACTGGGTATGTTGTTGTTGTTGGGGTTTGGTGATTGTTGTATAGAGATGGCAACCAAAGGTGGAGATGTGAACATTCAGCGCGATTTTGGGTTGTCGATGGGGCAGTTTTTGTTTGGGAACTAAGGTAGGGAAGAAAGTGAAGAGTTAGAAGCTTGGAGTCACTCAATGATAAAATAATACTAATAGATTAACATATTACAAAATGATAAAAATTAAACTAAATTGATTTTCAAAAGGTCACCATTACAAATGAGGCATAGATCATTGTGCAAGACACGGATTGTTCACTTGAATGAATTGTACAATTGAAAAATTGTTCACTAGAAGGGGGTTTATGGTATGCTAGGATGGCGTAAACCGTCTGAATAATGGAGACTATCATTCCGACTTGGTGGGAATATACTGGGTAGAGAAACATACATGTTTTAGCATGTTTTAGAATTTGATTACTAAATATAAATGTTCAACCTTCATGTTTGTACTCTGATGGAGCAAAACAAGTCATATATTTTAGCATATGATTACAAAATATACATGTTCAACCTTCATGTTTATACTTTAGTGGAGCAAAACAAGTCACATATTTTAGCATATGATCGCAAAATATACATGTTCAACCTTCATGTTTATATACTCCGGTAGAGCAAAACAAGTCACATATTTTAGCATATGATTACAAAATATATACATATTAAACCTTCATTGTTTATACTCCAGTAGAGCAAAACAAGTCACATATTCGAGCATAAGACCGTGTGTTCACAAGTGTATACAAACAACCATTTCACCTAACGATCATCTTGTTCTCAGTGACCCTCTATGCCATGTGACTTTAGAGTTAACGGGAGATTATTTTCCAAGGATGAAAATGGTTCATAAATAGTGTGATATATTATGTAGTGTGATATAATATGTAGTTTTGATAGTGTGATATAATATGTAGTTTTAAAAAAAATTGTTATCATAAATCTAGTGATAGAAGACTATCTAGCTTGGTTCGTCTATTAACTTGGCCTTTGAAGAAGAAGGTTTGGCATGCTTCGACTTATCTTTATTATCCGCTAAATTCATTCCTTTCTCTGATATTTCATAAAGTAGATGGATAGAGTCAGTCGATCAGTAAAAAAAATAACAAGTGCTCTTGAAATGATTGATAGAAAATAAGACAACTATTCCATGCATTTATCTTATATACTTTAAATTTAATACAACATGGAACACAGTGAATGAAAACAACAACAAACAAAAAAAATAGGTAGTATATTGTAACTTTGGGATTGTAATTGGGGTCGAAGCTCCACATGTGTTGTTTGGGTGGTCAGGTCAAGATTCATCTGGGCCAAGGCTGTAGGCCCAAGCAACTTCTTCCACACAAGACCACGTAATCTCTGACGCTCAGCGTCCAATTTTGCAATCTCCAGGTCATATGTTTGGGTGGTCAGGTCAAGCTTCATTTGGGCCAAGGCTGTAGGCCCAAGCAACTTCTTCCACACAAGACGACGTAATCTCCGACGCTCTGCTTCCAATTTTGCAATTTTCTTCACTCCCTCCAGGTGTTGCTTGTTTGCAACTTCTGTAGTCCGTACGCTCATATTTTTCTACAACATATTAATTTTTTCTTCACTGAGTTGTATCACCATGCTAGAACGCTCCTGCAAAGACCTTGAGAGTGCATAATTTTCCGCTGCAGACCTAAGTAACTGTTGGTCCAGGTTTGCTAATTTTGCTTCAAACTCATGCTTCATTTTGTCAAACTGTTTGGCATCCTTCTCCCAACCTGTACAGAGAGATGTGAATAAAGGAATTCAGTACCAAGTTCCAAAACACTTGTTGCAAGAAAAACACAAGTCAATAAGGAACATCACATGAGACAGCTTCTTCAGCAATTTTAGCATATTCTTTTCCCATGTTTTCCTTATTAGTCATTTCTGACTGTGCAGCAGCCAGATTTTCATTCAAATCCTTGACTTCATTCTCTAAGCCACTCACTTGTTCCTCAAGAGACTTAACTTGATCTATCTGCCGTATGCACTCCTTCAGTGCACCATCCAGATATGATGCCCTGTCTTCAGCAATAAGCTTCAAAATAGTAATGGATTCTAGGTGATTTTTCAGTGTCGCGGTTCTGACTCAGCCTTCTCCCAACCTGTATAGAGAGATGTGAATAAAAAAATTCAGTACCAAGTTGCAAAACACAAGTTGCAAGAAAAACACAAGTCAATAAGGAACATCACCTGAGACAGCTTCTTCAGCAAATTTAGCATATTGTTTTCCCAGGTTTTCCTTATTAGTCATTTCTGACCGTGCAGCAGCCAACTTAAGAGACTTAACTTGATCCTCCAGTCCAGTCAAATGTGAATAAGGTTCAATGGAAATTTGCACATATTTAGGTTTGTTGATTTCCTGTTTACCCTGAAATATATCAGCCGCATGCACTTCTTCAGTGCAGTAGTAAAATATAAATAGAAAGAAAGCCCAACACAGCAAAATATGAAACATGTTTTCCATAACTTTTTGTATTGAAAGTAACTAATGCTTTGTTTAAGAGAGTAGTAATGGTAATTGTAAAACTTAAGAACTTGTGAACTTAAGAGCTTGTGAACTATTGTTTATATAGGCCGAGTATTGTAAAACTAAACCAACATAAAAATGGTAAAAAATATTTCAGTAAGAGAATTTCTCTTACTGAATCAATCATATACCAATTAAAAAGGAAAGTCAATATTTGTAAAAGTCATTCACAATATTGTTTTCCTTAGGCCAAATCCAATAAATAAAAAATATCAAGACTGTTATGATTTAAAACTAGATTCCCATAATACTGAAAGTTACCTTATATATAGGTGAGTGCCATGTTGTCTTATATTTCGTAGAAGGAAGGTAAATTAATAGTAACATGTTAGCATCAATCACTAATCAATTAAGAGATCGATAATCAATTAGGGTCAATTAGGGATGCGAAAATTTGTTCAATTTACCATAAGTAAATTATGAGCAAATAATTTTGTAAAATAATCCCTAATTATTTTTGTACCTAATTCAAATCATCAATTATACAAAAATCAGTCCACGATGTAATTCAAGAAACGTGATACAGAATCAGATGTTCTTTACCAAAATCTTATTCAAATTATCACAAGATCAATCCAACCATAAAAATATAATACGCAGACAAATGTTCTCCGTTATAATCACGAGCCGAGAAATTTGTCAACTAATTAAAAGAAGATGGATAATTTCAAAATTCGGAATTAGCAAACTATGACAAAATTGATCATTATTAACATTTAGATTTTTCACATCTGGTAGTCTTAAAACATAAGCACACAAAATGGCAAAGAATCAGATGAAATAAATCATTCATGCATTGTTAATTCAGAGTCCGAAATCTGTTAAAGAAGGGGAAAAGAGATTAAAATTAAACACAAATATTTAAATATTTAGGCAAACCTGTGGATGGGTTTTTCATCTCTTTTTTGATAAACGGATCAATGGCACGGAGAAGGTTGGTGGCGGGTGGATGATAACGCTCAATCTACAGCTCTCGTAGGAGTGTAAAGTAGTCGTTGTCAAATATATAACCCAACTGGGTTGGGTATCGATCCCACAGGGAATAGCTTGGTCAACAAGTAAGCAAAGATTACTAGACTTTTAGTGCAAGTCTCGTAAAAAGGGGGATTGTAACATACAATTGATGTGAACAAAATAATAAAGTAAAATAGAAAATAGGAAAGTAAAAAGAAAGAATATTTGGTAAGATGTAAAACAATGAGAATTTAGAAGTTGGGGTTATGTCCACCTTATGAGTTTTACGTCTCTATTGGCTATGAGTTATGCGGAATTCAGACATGTATGTGCTTATAGAAAATTGTATTCGATGGTAAATCCAAGCGTCTTTCGACCTCACACAAGGACTATTTCACTTTAACTCTTTCGAGCTTAAAGCGTATCTAACGGTACAAATTTTCCAAGAGGTTAATCCAGTTAAGACACTAACGTTTTAATAGGGGATGGGACCCTATTACCTTGACATTATCTCTTTTCCAGACATATAACTTTTCTTTCGAACAAGTTAATGCTATACTGGCATTATTCTATGCGTCTGCAGCCACAAGAATTTGCATTAAGATGAAGAGAATAATGATATAAGCAGCATACGTGTCACAAATTCACAGACTCATCGCAATAGATAGTATCTCATAAGGCTTCCATAACCCCAACAAAGAAGTTTAGCTATTCATGAGTGCGATGGAAATCACAATAGACATTATTATTATACCACAATAAAAGATCTCCCGTGTAGTATGGTGTGGTATGGCGTTAGGCGTGAATTCCTTGCAAAATAGCGATTCTCTTGTTGTGAAATTAAAAGTCGAATAGATGAAAAATAATGTCAATAATGAATTAATACAGAAAAAGGGAAATAGTCGAATAGGGATGAGGGTGGGGTAGAATTGTTTTGATGGATGGATGGATGGTGGATGGATGAATGGGGATTGTGAGGAATGAATCAAAATCTATAGCAAAATAGGGTATTTATAATACCCATATCCTATTCCTACTAAGCTAATGCATTACTTAACCCAATCCTACTGGGTTACTGCATCATTATCCTAATCCTAATAATTTACTGCATTATTATCCTACTCCTTATAGGTTACTGCTGAACCCCAAAGTCTTGGAAAATGCTGTTTTTGCCCGGGACAGATTTTCCATGCATCACTTTTAGTCCTTGGCATCCAAGATCTCCTTTCCTTCTTTCGTGAAGCTTCCTTTGGAGTCAAGTTATCCATAAAATGCTGAAATCTGCATCATTTATACCTGAAATCTTACTAATCACGTTTGTTAGCTCACTTACAGGAAAAAAGACTAAAAGTGCTTGAGTTATATATTTTGTCCTTAAAACATAGCTAAAATATGGGTAAAATATAGCACTTTAGGTGTGCAAATTCTCCTATCATCAATACCCCACACTTAAAGCTTTGTTCGTCCTCGAACAAAATATCATGTCCATCTAAGCATCTACTTAGGGTTTCACAGTAACAATACAAAATATTCATCAAGACAGGAACGACAATTATCAACAAAGAGTAGTTTTCTGATCTCTTCTAGAAACAATTCAACCTCTAATATAGACTTGTGATGATGGTCAATTCGTATTCAAAAAGTCAAGGCACAGAGAATCATACACAACTACCCAAAAC
Organism: Capsicum baccatum var. pendulum; assembly: GCA_030864225.1. Lineage (NCBI taxonomy): Eukaryota > Viridiplantae > Streptophyta > Magnoliopsida > Solanales > Solanaceae > Capsicum > Capsicum baccatum. The sequence continues at coordinate 273,564,745 of CM061561.1, read as the reverse complement.
TCATCAACCATGTGTGTGTCACATAAGATTTTACCCATTATCACTCACAAGTATAGTATATTTATCGAAACATGGGTATAGGATTATCCTTGCTCTCTCTCTCTCACACAAAGAATTCATATGTTGCAACTGATGACCATAGGCTTGTCCTTAGTGTAATGCTCCACTAAATATCATAATGCTAAGCTTAGGATCAAATAGGTCTTTACAGGTTGTAATGTAGGCTAAGGGACGGGTAGGACTATTTTGGCCAAAAATAGTGACTATGTTCCTAAGCGCTTTAATACATCACATTATGTCATTTATGCTTTCTTTCAAACAACCTTTCTTCTTTCTTTTAATCTACCACCCTTTTTCACCTCTTTTGTTTTTCAATTTTTGGACAGAATTAACTTGTTATTTTTCTTTTTCTTCTTCTTTTCATAATACACCTCTTATGATCACAATTATTTTGCATAACAAATTCAAGCACCAATACACTTTAGGGCACTACTCTCACCCAATTTCTTCTTATTTTGTCACATGACTTTATAATTTTAAAGCACTTAGGAATTTGGATCAAATTATGGTCTTGAAAAAAATGGATTAGGCTTACATATGAGCCTGTCAAAGAAAATAGGCTAAAGGCTCAAAAGGGGTTACCCAGGATAATGTCCATGGGTTGGTAAAAAGAAGGTAGACAATTATAGGCTGCTAAAGAAATACCAAAATCATCTCCTAGACTCGCACTCTTTATTTCGTTTTACATACATACCTGGCAAGTTCTAGCATCAGCCACAAACATAGAATATACTATATCCTCACACACACAAGGCATATGGTCGACTTTATCAGGAGCAGTATAGACTCTTGACCCAACACATGAAGGAATTGAACCACACAATATCACATAGTGAGTTGCAATTAGAGCTTAAATGTTTCAGTAGTAATGATTTTATCACAGACTCTTGTCATAATACCATGCTGCCTATCAGAACAATTTTATGCAAAGATTTTTTTAAAAAAAACAATTATCTAAAAAAAATAGAAATTTAACTACTAAAAAAAATGCAAATGTAGATAAAGAAGGATAGCATGCAAATACCAGCACCCCACACTTAGACGGGACACACTGCCTTCAGTGGAAAATAAATAAGAAGAACCTAGTTAGTCGGACTCCTCCTCTATGTCTGGGGTCATACCCCTTTTGTCAAAATCATCGTTAGAGTCATCGTCATCAGAATTCTACTCCGCGTCAGAGTCTGGCATTCTGCGATCATCATCGGTTGGCACATCATCATCAAGAGGTTCCTCAAAGTACACTCCTACTCCACACATTTGCCTTGTATGCTCATTCATTGGGTAGTCATAATCAAACTATTGGAGCTCTGCAGCAGTTGGAACACGACCTCCGCTCATCATGGTAAACCGAGTCATGCCATAAAGATGGCGAAAGAAACTCTCATCCCGAGTATCCCTTTCTGTAGTAGTAGGGTTGACGCCATGCATGGTTTCAACATCTTTAACCTTTGTGAGGTCAACCCTCTTTGGGTTGTGTGGAAGTTTATGATCAGTCGGTTCCTCTTCGATGTCCTCCTTCCTCAATATTCCAGTCAATAGGTTGCCAAAACTGAAGTGGGACCTCTTGTGTAGCCTAGCTTTACGCATTGTAGATCGAATAATTGCCCCAATGTTGATAGGGACATTCGTCATCAATGCGTATACCAGGTACACTCTATCTCATGTTATCTTGGTGTAATGGGTCCCTGGAATTAGGCAAGAGTTGACTATGCGCAACCATTTCCTTGCTTCCCTATTCAAAGGAGCATATGGGAAGGTGTTGTGCCGACCGGTGTCCTTGTGTCTACTCCATCGTGCCATAGATCTTGTTCCATAAAGTGTGTGTCGAATAGCTCTATATGGAGGTCTATATTACATCTCCTTGAGTGGTGATGGATCAACTGATGGCAAGCCTAGAAAGGAGTTGAAGAAATCCACATTTAGTTGCAGAACTTGGCCCCGAATCTTGACTTCACTTCCTATAGTTTTCGGTGACCAGTTGGCATAGAATTCTCGTGTTAAATCAAGATTACACTCCCCCATATCTCGGAATATAAAATCAAGATGAAACGCCATTATCTTGGCCAACATGCGCGGTTCTTTCTTTGCTAGGCTTTCCTTGTGTATCAGCTCAACATGAACATATTTCTTCTCATTATTGTTCCTATACCACTCCTTTGCTTCATCCTCTAGGACCCATTTAATTCTGAACATGTGGCATGGTACTTGCATCGAGGATGATTCTCCTTGCTCTTTTCGTCCTGTTTTGTTGCCTTTTTGTGAAGTGGTTGCTTTATCTTTGCCTTGTCTTGCTTTGGGTGCCATTGTACCTGTGACTAAAACAATAGTCATGTTAGCATCATCTCGGTGGATACAATCAATAAACAAGCAGTAGTGGCACCACCCCACACTTATTTCGTTGGCACAACTAGTGAAGTGAAAATTGTCGATTACTCAGACTTCATCGATATATGTTTTAGGCGTTATATTCCAACAATATAATCAGTGCAGTCATACTTCTTGAAATATTAGCAATACTTTCATGTTTGATATATCAAGACTTACTACACAGTGATTGAATCAAGGTATAGCATCTAGAAATAATCACAACCTCATATGTTGGTAGTCAACCATAATTCTTATCTCGATGAACAAGTCATTCCAACATATAAGATATCTATTGACAATATTATGCAAGTGTCTTGACCATGTTAATTCCGCAAAAGTATGACAGTGCCTCAAAATCAAATTCAAGTTGGAAACATGTTAAGATCATTCTTACGTATTCTTTCACACACTTAGTTGTATCACAACACATCAACCACATTCAAATCACCAATACTACTTCAAGATTTAACAATTCATTATAGACGTAGTAGTGTAGTACTTACGGAATATAAAAGAAGAACAAAGAAGTACTTACTTGGTTGATGACCTTGGATGATGTTCTTGTAAAGTAAAAGAGCAAAAGGAAAATTTTTGAGAGGATTTGGAGAGGTAGGCGGCGCTTATGCTAGGTTTGCAATATGTTTTTGGTCTAAGACTAAGTCTCTTATTTATAGGACAAGCTTGGGTCGGGTTTTGACCGATTTAAAATCGGATTTGGAGACCAAAAGTGACCATAGACGGTGCCTTTTGCTTAGCCTATGCTTGGTATAGGAGGCACCTTTTGCAAAGCATTGTTGAGCATAGGCGTCATGGCATTCTTGGGCATAGGCGGCGCCTATGCCATCGCATATGAGATTCAGAGACAAAAGGCATTGGCATAGGTGGCGCCTATGCTATGACATACTTGGACATAGGCGGCACCTATGCTATGGCACTCTAGAATCCGAGAACTTAGGCCATAGCATAGGACTTGCCTTGTTCGTGGCCTAGTTTTACATAGGCCTAGCCTTGTCCGTTCCCTATATTTTCATTAGCAATGCCTAATCCATAGCATTTTGCTTTTTCATTCCTAACTTACCACCTTCAACATGCAATACTTCCAACTCAAAATTGGTAACCAATCTCCTTGTTTACACCTCTTGCACCTACATTTACTCAAAAAGAACAAAAACGATTAGAACGATGGGTTGCCTCCCATCAAGTGCCTTAGTTTTGGTCGTGGCACGACTCTCCTTTTTGGATTTTTATTTTTCAAAAGCAAACACTTAATAGAATGAAAGAAAGAAGAAAAAAAATGAAAAATGATGGGTTGCCTCCCATCTAGCGCTTGATTTATTGTCGCGGCATGACATAGCTATCTCGATTACTTAGACTTCATCGAGATAGATGGGGCATCATTTTCTGAATGGATTCAGATGACGCTGATGCTTACTTGTGGGCATGCAATCTCCTTCGAGATGAATCTTGTGCGTATATAACTCAAGAAGGATCCGAATGATATCATCAATAGACCAACCCATAGCTCTCTTGTACCTCTTCAGAGCAGAGATGAGAGCCTCTACTTGCTGTTCACTTAAATCATCCGCAATACTCACCGGAAGTGTATTTCCACTTCCCAAGAACACATACCCTAGATAATTGGGGAGCTCTTTTAATTCTAGCACTGGTGGCTCTTCAATGGAAGTCTTCGCTGTTGGTGACGGTTGATTCTTAAGATCAAGGTTCGGCTATTTATGAGTATGAGAATAGGACTCTATTTCTGTTAGAGCACACATAGTTTCTTCATAATCTTCATCATCCTTATGCTCAACATCCAACATCACAGCAGATAATGGCTCAACAGTAAGCTATTTCTCTACAGATAATGCTTTCTTTTCCTCATAATGAACATCAACTACAGAGAACACATTCATATCGCTGGGCTGCTTCATTGATTTGCATATATCAAAGCGGGCCACTTCGTTATTCAATCGAAATAAAAGCTCATTAGCTCTCATGTCAATAAGCACACTTTCTGTTGCAAGGAAAGGACGTCCCAAGATTATGGGAACTTCAGAATCCTCCTCGCAATCCAAAATCACAAAGTCTGCAGGAAAGATAAAGGTAGACACCTTTACCAACACATCATTAAAGATACCCACAGGTCGTTTTACCGACCTGTCTGCCATTACGAGCCGCATATTAGTTGGTGTAGGGTCACCCAACCCCAACTTTCTGTAGACGGATAGTGGCATCAAATTAATGCTGGATCCTAAATTGCATAATGCCTTAGTAAAATTTATAGATCCAACCGTGCAAGGAATAGTGAAAGCACCAGGGTCTGCCTTCTTCTGAACTAGTGATCGGGTCGCAATTGCACTACAATGATGAACAGTATCATTCAACTCATAGCTTGCTGCCCGCTTCTTTGTCAAAAGATCTTTCATAAATTTTGCATACCCAGGCATTTGTTCTAGTGCCTCCACCAACGGAACATTAATGGTCAGTTGTTTTAATATCGTCATGAATTTGCTGAACCTTGTATCATCCTCCTGCTTCTTCAGTATTTGAGGAAAAGGTGGTGGTGGATATGGAATTATTTTCTCCATGGCTTTCTTCTTCTCTGGCTTTCGAATTTTGGTAGTTTCAGGCTGCAACCTACTATGGTTGACGTCATGGACATCTTAGTCAGCTTCTATGGCGTCATCATCTTCCTTATTTTCAGCCACTTGCTTGCTTTGGGATGAATTTTCCAGAACCTTACCACTCCTGGTAGTAATAGCCATGCATGATTCGTCGTTCCTTAGATTTTGCACAGTGCCGCTAGGTAGACTGCCAGCCTTTCTTTGATTGAGTGCTGCTGAAAGTTGGCTCAATTGCTGCTCTATTTAATTTATTGAAGTGGAATGTGAGCCAACCAGTTGCTTCATTGAGGACAAATCATTTATTACCTCCGTTACTCCCGCGCTGGTTGCTTCCACTCCTTTCAATAGTTTAGCCATCATGTCTTCCATACTTTAAGAACCAGATGCAGTGGCGTCACATCTTCCTGGGGGAACATACAATCCACTATTGTCATTCTTGTTCTTCCAACTACCTTGGTCCTTGTTTCTAGATTTATCATAATAGTTCCGACCTTGGTTTCCTTGGGTACTACTTCGGAAACCCCCCTGATTGTTTAAGTAGTTGGCTTCTTCTTCCGAATCAGATTCATCTCTTCCTTTTGACGCAACAGCTTTAACTTTTTTGGTCTTCCCTGATAATAGATGCTTTGTAAGAAGATTCACTTGTGTTTTCATGTGCGCCATATCTTGATAACGTTCTTCTTCTCTTTTCCTTTGGTCTGCAGTCATGCCAATAGATAAAGTGGGGCTTGCTACCTCAGAATTGATGATAGGCGATATTACGCACCTATATCAATATATTTTGCCCATATTTGTGCCATGTTTCGAGAACAAATTATATATTTCATGCACTTTTAGTCATTTTTCCTGTAAGTGAGCTAACGAACATGATTAGCAAAGTTTCAGGTGTAAATGATGCAGAATTCAGAATTTTATGGATTACTTGATGCCAAAGAAAGCTTCATGGAAGGAGAAAAGGAAGCTTGGACACCTAAGGACCAAAAGTGATGCATGGAAAATCTATCCCGGGCTAAAATAGCATTTCTGAAGACTTTGGGGACTTGCAGTAACTTATTTGGATAAGAATAATAATACGTTAACCTAGTACAATTTGGTTAAGTATTTCATTAGTCTATTTGGATTTGGATAATGTTACATTAACCTAGTACAATTGGGTTAAGTATTTCATTAGCTTAGTAGGATTTGGTTAAGTATTTCATTATCTTAGTAGGATTAGGATATGGGTATTATAAATACCCTATCATGCTAGAGATTTTGGAGGAGGGATCCATATACATTCTTCAACCATGAGCTCCTTCGCATTCATGGGTAACTAAACTTCTCTGTTGGGGTTGTAGAAGCCATATGAGCTACTATCTATTGCTATGAGTTTGTGAATTCATGACACGTATGCTGCTTATATCATTATTCTCTTCATCTTAATCTAAATTCTTTGTGGTTGCAAACGCAAGAATACGCCAGTATAACATTTAACTTGTTCGAAAGAAACGTTATCTGTCTGGAAAAGAGATAATGTCAAGGTAGTAGGGTCCCATACCCTATTAAACAGTTAGTGTCGTAACTGGATTAGCCGCTTGGAGAATTCGTACCGTTAGACACGCTTTAAGCTCAAAAGAGTAGGCACATACTTTGAGGAACCTCTAGACGATGATGTGTCGACCGATGATGATCAACGCTTGCCAGATTCCGACGTGGAGGAGAACTCTGATGACGACTCTTATGATGATTCCGACGAAGGGGGTATGACCCCCGACATTGAGGAAGAGTCCGACTGACCAGGTTCTTCGTATTTACTTTCCACTGTGGGCAGTGTCCCATTTAAGTGTGGGGTAGCGGTATTGCATGCTATACTTCTCTACCGCATCTATGTTTGTTCACTTTGTTTACTTTTTCTTTTTTTTTGTGTGTGTGTTTCATTTTTTAGTTTAAGTTAAGTTTTTTTAGTAGTAATTTTTTTTTACTTAGCTTTGCACGAAATTATTCTAATAGGCAGCATGAGATCATAACAAGAGTAGATGCTAAAATCATGACTATTGAGACATTTTGGCTCTAATTGTGACTCATTATGTGATATTGTGTGGTTCAATTCCTTCACCTATTGGGTCGAGAGTCTATACTACTTCCAATAAAGTCGACCATGTGCCTAGTGTGTGTGAGATTAATAGTATATTCTATGTTTGTAGCTGATGCTAGAACTTGCCTGGTATGTATGCAGAGCGAAAATAAGGAGTGTAAGTTTAGGAGATGATTTAGGCAATTTCTTTGTCAACCTATACATGTTTACCTTCATTTTACCTACCCATGGATATTATCCTAGTTAAACCCTTTTGAGCCTTTAGCCTACTTCTTTGACAACCTCATATGTAAGCCTAATCCATTTTTTTCAAGATCGTAATTTGATCCAAATTCCTAAGTGCTTTAACGTATAAAGTCATGTGACGAAATAAGAGGAAATTAGGTGAGTATGATGCTTTAAATTGCAGTGGTGCTTGAATGCATTATGAAAAAGAAAGTGACATCATAAGAGGTATATTATGAAAAGAAAAAGGAAAGGAAAGCTGAAAAGTTGCTTAAAATTGAAAAACAAAAGAGGAGAAAAAGAGTGGTAGAATAAAAGAAAGTAGAAAGGTTGTTTGAAAGAAAAATGTTAATGATACAATGTGATGTATTAAAGTTCTTAGGAACTTAGTCACTATTTCTGGCCAAAATAGTCCTACCCGTCCCTTAGCCTACATTACAACTTGTAAAAGACCTATTTGATCCTAAGCTTAGTATTCTGACATTTAGTGGAGCATTATACTAAGGGCAATCTTATGGTCATCAGTTGCTGCATATGAATTCTTTGTGAGAGCGAGAGCAAGGATATTTTGATACCCATGTTTGAAGAAATATGCTATACATGTGAGTGATTATGGGTAATATATTGTGAGACACACATGGTTGATGAGTTTTGGGTAGTTGTATATGATTCCTTGTGCCTTAACTTTTGAATACGAATTAACTACCATCACGAGTCTATGTTAGAGGTTAAATTGTTTCTACTAATGATCGGAAAACTTCTCTTTGTTAATGAATGTTATGCCTGTCTTGATGAATATTTTGTGTTGTTACTGTGAAACCCTAAGTTGATGTTTTGATGGACATGATAGTTTGTTTGAGGACGAACAAAGCTTGAAGTGTGGGGTGTTGATGATAGGCGATATTACGCGCCTATATCAATATATTTTGCCCATATTTGTGCTATGTTTCGAGAACAAATTATATATTTCATGCACTTTTAGTCCTTTTTCCTGTAAGTGAGCTAACGAACATGATTAGCAAAGTTTCATGTGTAAATGATGCAGAATTCAGCATTTTATGGTTTACTTGACGCCAAAGAAAGCTTCACGGAAGGAGAAAAGGAAGCTTGGACGCCTAAGGACCAAAAGTGATGCATGGAAAATCTGTCCCGGGCTAAAACAACATTTCTGAAGACTTTGGGGACTTGCAGTAACTTTTTTGGATTAGGATAATAATACATTAACCTAGTACAATTTGCTTAAGTATTTCATTAGTCTATTTGGATTTGGATAATGTTACATTAACCTAGTACAATTGGGTTAAGTATTTCATTAGCTTAGTAGGATTTGGTTAAGTATTTCATTAGCTTAGTAGGATTAGGATATGGGTATTATAAATACCCTATCATGCTAGATATTTTGGAGGAGGGATCCATATACATTCTTCAACTGTTAATCTTTTCTACTCTTCCAACAATTCTAATCTTTCCATTAATTCTATCTTTCTTCTTCTATTCATCTATTCTTAATTTCCGTAACTGATGATAGGCGAATTTACACGCCTATATCAATATATTTTGCCCATATTTTAGCCTAGTTTTGAGAACAAATTATATATTTCATGCACTTTTAGTCCTTTTTCCTATAAATGAGCTAATGAACATGATTAGTAAAGTTTCAGGTATAAATGATGCAAAATACAGCATTTTATGGCTTACTTGACGCAAAAGAAAGCTCACAAACGAAGTAGAAACGAGCTGGACGCCTAAAGGACCAAATCTGCTGCATGGAAAATCTGTCCCGGGCTAAAACAGCATTTCTGAAGACTTTGGGGACTTACAGACACAAAGCTGGATTTTGACAATGATACATTAACCTAGTACAATTGGGTTATGTATTTCATTATTTTATTTGGATTATGATAATGTTACCTTAACCTAGTACATTTGGGTCAAGGATTTCATTAGTTTAGTAGGATTTGGTTATTTATTTCATTAGCATAGTAGGAGTAGGATAGGAGTATTATAAATACCCTATCATGCTAGAGATTTTAATCAAGTCCTCCCTTAGTGGAGGCAACTCCTCTCTTAATTCTTCACTTAATTCAACAATTAATTTTCTTCCATCCCTCTCATCTTCCACCACAAACACTTCTAATTTATTCTTCTATTCATAAATTCCACAACAAGAGAATCGTTACTTGCTAGGGAATCACCAAAACCACACGCCTATCACCTACTTCTCATGCCATCAACCATGCAAATCGTGATATCCTTCGCATTCATGGGTAACTAAATCTCTTAGTTGGGGTTATGGAAGCCGAATGAGTTACTATCTAAAGCTATGAGATTGTGAGTTCAAGACACGTATATTGCTTATATCATTATTCTCTTCATCTTAAATCCACATTCTTTGCGGTTCAAACACAAGAACACGCCATTCTAACATCTAACCTGTTCGAGAGAAAGGTTATTTGTCTAGAAAAGAAGACGCATAGACCAACGCCAGTCTAACATTTAACTTGTTCGAGAGAAAAGTTATTTGTCTGGAAAAGAGATAATGTCAAGGTAGTAGGACACCCTTTCCTATTAAAAAGCTAGTGCCGTACCTGGACTAACCTCTTGGAGAATTCGTACCGCTAGACACGCTTTAAGCTCGAGAGAGTTAAAGTGAAATAGTCCTTGTTTAGGTCGAGAGACGCTTGGATTTACCATCGACTACAATTCTCTATAAGCAATTGCATGTCAAGACTCTACACACTCATAGCCAATAGAGACGTATACCTCTGAAGGTGGACATAACCTCAACGCCTCAATTCTCATTGTTTACAACACACGTGACAATCTCTCTTTATTTTGCTATTTTCAGTTCTTACATTCTTGTTTTGGTTACATACTACAATCCCCCCTTTCCTACGAGACTTGCACTAAAAGTCTAGTAATTTCTCTTGCTTGTTGGCCAAGCTATTCCCTGTGGGATCGACACCCAACCCAGGTTGGGTTCTATATTTGCTAACGACCGCTTTACACTCAAACGAGAGCTGTAGATTGAGCGTTATCAAAAATTGGCGCCGTTGCCGGGGAATATGAGTGTCAAACAAGTTCGTGAAAATTACTAGACCCTTTGGTCAAAGATTCTCGTACTTTTACGTTTAGTTTTTGTTTTTGTTTATTGCAGGTTTTTCTTTTAGTGCATGCCCCATACTAGAAGTTCTGGTCAACCGTTATTACCAATCAATCCTGAACCGCAACGAATTAGAAGAATGGAAGCACAAGCTGAAATCGACAGGATGGCTGCTCAACACGAGCAAGCAAGATTAGCTGCTCTTGCCGCTGCTCAAGTCCAACAACAAAACATTGATAATCCTGGACGAGCAACAAATCCTGACGATGAAGATTTAGGAGATGACGAGTTGATCAACCCAAGGCATGGTGCTGAAATGGCAACACCTGCCAACAGAAGAGGTCGACAAGCTCGGTACAGATATGATCGCCAACCTTTGCAACCAGCTTTCGACGATGATGATGATGATCTTGATGGTGCCGGAGCCACTGGAGCTATAATTCCACCACCATTAGCGCCCGGAGCCAAGTTCAACATCACTAGCACCATGATTCAGTTATTGCAACTCAAGGGTTTATTTGGTGGACTAGCAGGCGATGATCCGAATATGCATCTCATCAACTTTATCTCTACATGCAAGTCTTTTGACAATCCTGGTGTTGGTCAGAATGCTATTCAATTACGTCTATTTCCATTGTCTCTGTCTGGGGAGGCAACATTGTGGTTGAATGGGCTGACTCCTGATTCTATTACAAATTGGAGGCAATTGAGAGACGCTTTCCTAGAAAGATTCTTTCCGCCATCCAAGAGGGCTCAGTTAAGAGATGAAATCAGCAACTTTCGTCAGCTTCCCTCTGAAGCTCTTCACGAAACATGGGAGAGGTTCAAGACAAAGCTAGCGAGATGCCCAAACCATCACATGACTAATGTTCACCTCATGGAGATCTTGTATAGAGCCCTGAATTCAGTAACTAAACCAGTGGTGGACAACGCAGCTGGAGGTTCTTTTATGGACCTCACCTTTGGTCAAGCAAGCAACATGCTAGATCGTATGACGAAACAAAGTAGAGCTTGGCATACCAGGGATTCTGAGGTAGCAAGCCCCACTTTATCTATTGGCATGTCTGCAGACCAAAGAAGAAGAGAAGAAGAACGTGATCAAGATATGGCGCACATGAAAACCCAAATGGATCTTCTTACAAAGCATCTATTAGGGAAGACTGAAAAAGTGAAAGCAATTGCGTCAAAAGGAAGAGACGGATCTGATTCGGAAGAGGAGGCCAACTACTTGAACAATCAGGGGGGTTTCCGTGGGAATGCCCAAGGAAACCAAGGTCGGAACTATTATGATAAATCTGAAGGTAAAGACCAAGGTAGTTGGAAGAAAAATAATGAAAATAGTGGTTTGTACGTTCCCCCTGGTAGACTTGATACCACCACATCTAATTCTATGGAAGACATGATGGCGAAGTTATTGAAAGGAGTAGAAGCAACGAGCGCGGGAGTTAAGGAGGTAATCGAAGATTTAGCTTCCATGAAGCAATTAGTTGATTCTCATTCCACTTCTATAAGACAACTAGAGCAGCAATTCAGTCAACTTTCAGCAGCACTCAACCAAAGAAAAGCCGGCACCTTACCTAGCGATACTGTGCAAAACCCAAGGAATGATGGGTCATGCATGGCCATCACTACCAGAAGCGGTAAGGCGCTGGAAACTTCAGCAAAAGGCAAGAAAGTGATTGACGAAGTTGTGGACATAGATGACAACGCAAAAAGGGAAGGTGCCTCAGCTACTACTCCTGACGTTAAAGACGCCACATCCAGCACTGTGCAGCCTGAAAAAGTGGAAAAACGGAAGCACGAGGAGAAGAGAACCGTGGAGAGAACACTTCCATACCCACCACCACCTTTTCCCCAAAGATTGAAGAAGGTGGCGGATGACACAAAATTCAGCAAATTCATGAATATGTTAAAGCAACTCACCATTAATGTTCCATTGGTGGAGGCACTTGAACAAATGCCTGGGTATGCAAAATTTATGAAGGATCTCTTGACAAAGAAGCGGGCAGCAAGTTATGACTTGGCGGATAATGTTCATCATTGTAGTGCAATCGCTACAAGGTCGCTAGTTCAAAAGAAGGCAGATCCTGGAGCTTTCACTATTCCTTGCACAATTGGATCGTTGGATTTTGCTAAGGCATTGTGCGATTTGGGAGCTAGCATCAATTTGATGCCACTATCTATCTACAGAAAGTTGGGGTTGGGAGACCCTACACCAACCAATATGAGGCTCGTGATGGCTGATAGGTCGGTAAAACGACCTGTGGGTATCTTGAATGATGTGTTGGTGAAGGTTTCTTCATTCATATTTCCTGCCGACTTCGTTATTCTGGATTGTAAGGAGGATTCTGAAGTTCCCATCATCTTGGGACGTCCCTTCCTTGCAACTGGAAGTGTGCTTATTGACATGAAAGATAATGAGCTTTTGTTTCGAATTAATGACGAAGTGGTACGGTTTGATATACGCAAAACAATGAAGCAGCCCAGCGATATGAATGAGTCACCCATAGATGATGTTCATTATGAGGATACGAAAGCATTATCTATAGAGAAACAACCTACTGTTGAGCCATTGTCTGCCGCGCCACTGAATGTTGAGCAGGAGGATAATGAAGATTATGAAGAACTTATGGGTGATCTAACAGAAATAGAGTCTTATACTCCCAAGAAAGCGGATTGTGATCTCAAGAATCAACCAACAGCGAAGACTCACTTTGACGAGCCACCAATGCTAGAATCGCAAGAGCTTCCCGATTATCTAAGGTATGTGTTCTTGGAAAGTAGAAATATACTTCCGGAGAGAGCAGATGATTTAAGTGAACAGCACGTAGAAGCTCTCATCTCTGCTCTGAGGAGATACAAGAGAGCTATGGGTTGGACTATTGATGATATAATTGGTGACTCTCCGGAGAAACGTAGGATCCATATCGAAGAAGATTGCATGCCTACAAGTAAGTATCAGCGTCGTCTGAATCCATTCAGAAAACGATGCCCCATCTATCTCGATGAAGTCTAAGTAATCGAGATAGCTATGTCGTGCCGCGACAATAAATCAAGCGCTTGGTGGGAGGCAACCCATCATTTTTCAATGTTTTTAATTGTTTTTGTTTTCGTAGGATTTTGTCGAGCCACGACCAAAACTAAGGCGCTTGGTGGGAGGCAACCCACCGTACTAATCGTTTTCATTGGTTTTGAGCAAAAATAGGTGCAAGAAGTATGCAACGAGGAGATTGATTTCAATTGACGATTTGGTCGCATTGTATGGTAAAGTCGGTAAGTTAGGAATGGTGATGCATAAGGCTATGGATTGAGCCTTTCTCACATCATAATAGGCTTCGAGAAAGGCTAGGCCTTGGTAAAAATAGGCCACGAACGATGCACAACCTATTCTATAGCCTAAGGACTCGGAATCTAGTGTGCAATACACTATGCGGCGCCTATTCCTAGGTGTGCTTTTGACTATGCGCCGCCTATGCTATGGCATTTGAGATACTGAGACCAAATGCCATACCATATGCGCCGCATATGCTTAGATATGCCATACCATATGCGGCGCATATGTCCCATTATGCCATGGACAATGCGCCGCATATATAAGTGATATGCCGAGAGATATGCGCCGCATATGTGGTGATTTTGTCCCCAAATCCGATTGTAAATGGGTCATAACCCGACCCATACTCTTCCTATATAAAGGGGACATAGTTTTACAACACAACCACATTAGAAAACACCCTGAAGGCGCCACATAACCTTCCAAATCTTCTCAAAATTTTCTTCCTTTGTTCTTCCAATCCACAACAACTTCTCCACAATCTTCAAGCAAGTAAGTGCTCTCTTATTCTCCACCTATTTATCGTAAGTACTACGTTGCTATATAAATTGCTAAATCATATAAGATTGTTGGTGATGTTCATGTGTGCGAATTGTTGTTGCATAATCATGTGAGTGAACATATACGTAGGGAATTCTTGACTTATTTCCGACTTGAATTTGGTTTCAATAGCATTGCTATGATATTTGCTGAATTTATATGGCTATGAATATTGCTTAAGAGTGTTGTTTGGATGCTTACATGTTAGACTATCCCGGCCATCGGGATAAGATTATAGTGCCTATCGACTTAGGAGGTTGTGCTTGTTGTAAGAATAACGATTCCATGTGGTAACCCCTATGTCATAGTGTTGCTATATCTACCATAAAAGTAGTCCAATGGCTGCAAATAAGTGATACAATGCTGATTTTCTTGCTGGAATACAAGCCTAAAACGTATGTCGACGAAATCTGAGTAAATCGACTACGTTCACCTCGCTGATTTGTGCAACAAAACTAAGTGTGGGGTGGTACCCCTAGTACTTGCGTATAGATTGTATCAAGTGAGATTGTGCTGCAACTAACACTATTTCTAGTCTCAGGTACAATGGCACCTAAAGCGAGACAAGGCAAGGAGAAGGCTACCACCTCCCAAAAAGGGCAAAAAGAGAAGTTGCAAGGACCAAGGAGAACCCTCCTCGCAGCAAATACCCCGACTCACGCTTGGAATTAAGTGGGATACTTATGAGGAACTTCTAAGGATGACGACTATGACGATGATTCCAATGCAAAGGGGTATAACCCCAGACATAGAGAATAAGTCCGACCAACCAGGTTCTTCGCATTTATTTTCCACTGAGGACAGTGTCCCGACTAAGTGTGGGGTGGTGGTATTGCATGCTATACTTCTCTATTCGCATCTATGTTTGTTTGCTTTTGTTTCATTTTTGTTGCGTTGTGTTTTTTTTAGTAGTAAAATTTGGTGGTATTGCATGCTATACTTCTCTATTCGCATCTATGTTTGTTTGCTTTTGTTTCATTTTTGTTGCGTTGTGTTTTTTTTAGTAGTAAAATTTTTTTTTTCTAGCTACGCATGAAATTATTTTGATAGGCAGCATGAGATTAGAACAAGAGTATGTGCTACAATTGTGACTATTGAGACATTTAGGCTCTAGTTGTGACTCATTATGTGATAGTGTGTGATTCAATTCCTTCACTTGTTGGGTTAAGAGTCTATATTACTACCAATCAAGTCGACCATGTGCCTTGTGTGTGTGAGATTAATAGTATATTCTATGTATGTGGCTGATGCTAGAACTTGCCTGGTATGTATGCAAAGCGAAAATAAGGAATGTAAGTTTAGGATATGATTTAGGCATTTCTTTGACAACCTATATTTGTTTACCATCAGTTTTACCTACCCATGGACATCATCCTAGTTAAACCCTTTTGAGCCTTTAGCCTATTTCTTTGACAACCTTGTATGTAAGCCTAATCCATTTCTTTCAAGACCGTAATTTGAGCCAAATTCCTAAGTGCTTTAAAGTGAAAAAGTCATGTGACAACATAAGAGGAAATTGGGTGAGTATGATGCTTTAAATTGCAATAGGTGCTTGAATGAGTTATGAAAAAGAAAGTGCTATCATAGGAGGTATGTTGTGAAAAGAAAAAGGAAAAGACAGCTGAAAAGTGAGTTGTGCTTTAAAATTGAAAAACAAAAGAGGAGAACAAGGGTGGTAGAACAAAAGAAAGAATAAAGGTTGAAAGAAAAAAGTGTCAATGATACAAAGTGATGTATTAAAGCGCTTAGGAACCTAGTCACTATTCTTGGCCAAAATAGTCCTACCCGTCCCTTAGCCTACATTACAACCATCAAAAGACCTACTTGATCCTAACCTTAACATTCCGACATTTAGCGGAGTACTACATTAAGGGCAAGCCTATGGTCATTAGTTGCTACATATGAATTTTTTGTGAGAGCGAGAGCAAGGACATTTTGATACCCATGTTTGAAAAATATGCTATACTTATAAGTGATTATGGGTACTATATTGTGAGACACACATGGTTGATGAGTTTTGGATAGTTGTATATGATTCTATGTACCTTAACGTTTGCATGCGAGTTGATCACCATCACGAGTCTATGCTTGAGGTTAAATTGTTTCTACTTATAATCGGAAAGCTACTCTTTGTTGATAGTTGTTGTGCTTGTCTTGAAGAATGTTTTGTGTTGTGGCTGTAAAAACCCTAAGTTGATGTTAGAAGGACATGATATTTTGTTCGAGGACGAACAAAGCTGCAAGTGTGGGGTGTTGATGATAGGCGAATTTACACGCCTATATCAATATATTTTGCCCATATTTTAGCCTAGTTTTGAGAACAAATTATATATTTCATGCACTTTTAGTCCTTTTTCCTATAAATGAGCTAATGAACATGATTAGTAAAGTTTCAGGTATAAATGATGCAAAATACAGCATTTTATGGCTTACTTGACGCAAAAGAAAGCTCACAAACGAAGTAGAAACGAGCTGGACGCCTAAAGGACCAAATCTGCTGCATGGAAAATCTGTCCCGGGCTAAAACAGCATTTCTGAAGACTTTGGGGACTTACAGACACAAAGCTGGATTTTGACAATGATACATTAACCTAGTACAATTGGGTTATGTATTTCATTATTTTATTTGGATTATGATAATGTTACCTTAACCTAGTACATTTGGGTCAAGGATTTCATTAGTTTAGTAGGATTTGGTTATTTATTTCATTAGCATAGTAGGAGTAGGATAGGAGTATTATAAATACCCTATCATGCTAGAGATTTTAATCAAGTCCTCCCTTAGTGGAGGCAACTCCTCTCTTAATTCTTCACTTAATTCAACAATTAATTTTCTTCCATCCCTCTCATCTTCCACCACAAACACTTCTAATTTATTCTTCTATTCATAAATTCCACAACAAGAGAATCGTTACTTGCTAGGGAATCACCAAAACCACACGCCTATCACCTACTTCTCATGCCATCAACCATGCAAATCGTGATATCCTTCGCATTCATGGGTAACTAAATCTCTTAGTTGGGGTTATGGAAGCCGAATGAGTTACTATCTAAAGCTATGAGATTGTGAGTTCAAGACACGTATATTGCTTATATCATTATTCTCTTCATCTTAAATCCACATTCTTTGCGGTTCAAACACAAGAACACGCCATTCTAACATCTAACCTGTTCGAGAGAAAGGTTATTTGTCTAGAAAAGAAGACGCATAGACCAACGCCAGTCTAACATTTAACTTGTTCGAGAGAAAAGTTATTTGTCTGGAAAAGAGATAATGTCAAGGTAGTAGGACACCCTTTCCTATTAAAAAGCTAGTGCCGTACCTGGACTAACCTCTTGGAGAATTCGTACCGCTAGACACGCTTTAAGCTCGAGAGAGTTAAAGTGAAATAGTCCTTGTTTAGGTCGAGAGACGCTTGGATTTACCATCGACTACAATTCTCTATAAGCAATTGCATGTCAAGACTCTACACACTCATAGCCAATAGAGACGTATACCTCTGAAGGTGGACATAACCTCAACGCCTCAATTCTCATTGTTTACAACACACGTGACAATCTCTCTTTATTTTGCTATTTTCAGTTCTTACATTCTTGTTTTGGTTACATACTACAATCCCCCCTTTCCTACGAGACTTGCACTAAAAGTCTAGTAATTTCTCTTGCTTGTTGGCCAAGCTATTCCCTGTGGGATCGACACCCAACCCAGGTTGGGTTCTATATTTGCTAACGACCGCTTTACACTCAAACGAGAGCTGTAGATTGAGCGTTATCAGTAACAAGAGAATCGTTACTTTGCCCAGGAATTAACGCCTAAATGTCTACCACCTGTGCTACACAAAATTAATCAGTATTATGGTATAATAACAATGTCAACCGTGAGATCCTTCGCATTCATGGGTAACTAAACTTCTCTGTTGGGGTTATGGAAGCCATATGAGCTACTATCTATTGCTATGAGTTTGTGAATTCGTGACACGTATGCTGCTTATATCATTATTCTCTTCATCTTAATCTAAATTCTTTGTGGTTGCAAACGCAAGAATACGCCAGTATAACATTTAACTTGTTCGAAAGAAAGGTTATCTGTCTGGAAAAGAGATAATGTCAAGGTAGTAGGGTCCCATCCCCTATTAAACAGTTAGTGCCATAACTTGATTAACCTCTTGGAGAATTCATACCGTTAGACACGCTTTAAGCTCGAAAGATTTAAAGTGAAATAATCCTCGAATAGGTTGAAAGACGCCTGGATTTACCATCGAATACAATTCTCTATAAGCACATACATGTCTGAATTCTACACACTCATAGCCAATAGAGACGTATAACTCAGAAGGTGGACATAACCCCAACGCCTCAATTCTCATTGTTTTACAACATACTAAACATTCTTTCTTTTTACGTTGCTATTTTCAGTTTTTACTTTAATATTTTGGTTACACATTACAATCCCCCCTTTTCATGAGACTTGCACTAAAAGTCTCGTAATCGTTGCTTACTTGTTGACCAAGCTATTCCCTGTGGGATCGATACCCAACCCAGTTGGGTTCTATATTTGCTAGCGACCGCTTTACACTCATACGAGAGCTGTAGATTAAGCGTTATCAAGAATCCCTGGTATGCCAAGCTCTACTTTTCTTCGTAATACGATCTAGCATATTGCTTGCTTGACCAAAGGTGAGGTCCATAAAAGATCCTCCAGCCGCATTATCCACCACTGGTTTAGTTATTGAATTCAAGGCTCTATATAGTATCTCCATTAGGTGAACATTAGTCATATGATGGTTCGGGCACCGCATTAGCTTCGTCTTGAACCTCTCCCATGTTTCATGAAGAGCTTTAGTTGGAAACTGACGAAAGTTGCTAATTTCATCTCTCAATTGTGCTCTTTTGGATGGCGGAAAGAATCTTTCTAGGAAAGCGTATCTTAATTGCCTCCAATTTGTAATAGAATCAGGAGTCAGCCCATTTAACCATAGAGTTGCCTCCCCAGACAGAGACAATGGAAATAGACGTAATCGAATTGCATTCTGACCAACACTAGGATTGTCGATCGACTTGCATGTAGAAATTAAGTTGATGAGATGCATATTCGGATCATCGCATGCTAGTCCACCAAATAATCCCTTGAGTTGCAATAACTGAATCATGGTGCTTGTGATGTTGAACTTGGCTCCGGGCGCTAATGGTGGAGGAATTATGGCTCCTGTGGCTCCGGCTCCGTCAAGATCATTATCATCATCGTCGAAAGCTGGTTGCATAGCTCGGCATTCAGGCCTAAACCTAGATTGACCATCTCTTCTATTAGCAGGTGTTGCGATCTCAGCAGCATGCCTAGGGTTTAGTAACTCGTCATCACCTAGGTCCTCGTCGTCTGGATTTGTTGCTCGCCCAGGGTTATCAATATTCTGTTGATACACTTGAGCGGCTGCTAGAGCAGCTAGTCTCGCCTGTTCCTGTTGAGCATCCATCCTTTCAATTTCGTGTAGTGCCTCCATTCTGCCAATACATTGTGGTTCAGGATTTATAGGTTATAACGGTTGACCAGAACTTCGAATATGGGGCATGCACTGAATAAAAACCTGCAGAAAGTAAAAACAAAAACTAAAAGTAAAAGTACGAGAATCTTTGACCAAAGGGTCTAGTAATTATCACAAACTTAGTTGACAACCTCCCCGGCAACGACGCCAATTTTTGATAATGCTCAATCTACAGCTCTCGTAGGAGTGTAAAGTGGTCGTTGTCAAATATATAACCCAACTAGGTTGGGTATCGATCCCACAGGGAATAGCTTGGTCAACAAGTAAGCAAAGATTACTAGACTTTTAGTGCAAGTCTCGTAAAAAAGGTGGATTGTAACGTGCAATTGATGTGAACAAAATAATAAAGTAAAACAGAAAATAGCAAAGTAAAAAGAAAGAATATCTGGTAAGATGTAAAACAATGAGAATTTAGAAGTTGGGGTTATGCCCACCTTATGAGTTTTACGTCTCTATTGGCTATGAGTTATGCGGAATTCAGACATGTATGTGATTATAGAGAATTGTATTCGATGGTAAATCCAAGCGTCTTTCGACCTCAACAAGGACTATTTCACTTTAACTCTTTCGAGCTTAAAGCGTATCTAACGGTACTAATTTTCCAAGAGGTTAATCCAGTTACGGCACTAACTTTTTAATAGGGGATGGGACCCTATTACCTTGACATTATCTCTTTTCCAGACATATAACTTTTCTTTCGAACAAGTTAATGCTATACTGGCGTTATTCTATGCGTCTGCAGCCACAAGAATTTGCATTAAGATGAAGAGAATAATGATATAAGCAGCATACGTGTCACGAATTTACATACTCATAGCAATATATAGTATCTCATAAGGCTTCCATAACCCCAACAGAGAAGTTTAGCTATTCATGAGTGCGATGGAAATCACAATAGACATTATTATTATACAACAATAAAAGATCTCCCGTGTAGTATGGTGTGGTATGGCGTTAGGCATGAATTCCTTGCAAAATAGCGATTCTCTTATTGTGAAATTAAAAGTTGAATAGATGAAAAATAATGTCAACAATGAATTAATAAAGAAGAAGGGAAATAGTCGAATAGGGATGAGGGTGGTGGAGAATTGTTTTGATGGATGGATGGATGGTGGATGGATGAATGGGGATTGTGAGGAATGAATCAAAATCTCTAGAAAAATAGGGTATTTATAATACCCATATCCTATTCCTACTAAGCTAATGCATTACTTAACCCAATCCCACTGGGTTACTGCATCATTATCCTAATCCTAATAATTTACTGCATTATTATCCTACTCCTTATAGGTTACTGCTGATCCCCAAAGTCTTGGAAAATGTTGTTTTTACCTGGGACAGATTTTCCATGCGTCACTTTTAGTCCTTGGCATTCAAGCTCTCCTTTCCTTATTTCGTGAAGCTTCCTTTGGCGTCAAGTTATCCATAAAATGCTGAAATCTGCATCATTTATACCTGAAAACTTGCTAATCACGTTTTTTAGCTCACTTACAGGAAAAAGGACTAAAAGTGCATGAATTATATATTTTGTCCTTAAAACATAGCTAAAATATGGGTAAAATATAGCACTTTAGGCGTGTAAATTCACCTATCATCAACACCCCACACTTAAAGCTTTGTTCATCCTCGAACAAAATATCATGTCCATCTAAGCATCTTCTTAGGGTTTCACAGTAACAACACAAAATATTCATCAACACAGGCACGACAATTATCAACAAAGAGTAGTTTTCTGATCACTTCTAGAAACAATTCAACCTCTAATATAGACTCATGATGATGGTCAATTCGTATTCAAAAATTCAAGGCACAGAGAATCATACACAACTACCCAAAATTCATCAACCATGTGTGTCTCACATAAGATTTTACCCATTATCACTCACAAGTATAGTATATTTATCGAAACATGGGTATAGGATTATCCTTGCTCTCTCTCTCTCACAAAGAATTCATATGTTGCAACTGATGACCATAGGCTTGTCCTTAGTGTAATGCTCCACTAAATATCAGAATGCTAAGCTTAGGATCAAATAGGTCTTTACAAGTTGTAATGTAGGCTAAGGGATGGGTAGGACTATTTTGTCCTGAAATACTGACTATGTTCCTAAGCGCTTTAATACATCACATTATGTCATTTATGCTTTCTTCCAAACAACCTTTCTTCTTTCTTTTAATCTACCACCCTTTCTCACCTCTTTTGTTTTTCAATTTTTGGACAGAATTAACTTGTTATTTTTCTTTTCCTTTTTCTTTTCATAACACACCTCTTATGATCGCAATTATTTTGCATAACAAATTCAAGCACCAATACACTTTAGGGCACTATTCTCACCCAATTTCCTCTTATTTTGTCACTTGACTTTACAATTTTAAAGCACTTAGGAATTTGGATCAAATTATGGTCTTGAAAAAAATGGATTAGGCTTACATATGAGGCTGTCAAAGAAAATAGGCTAAAGGCTCAAAAGGGGTTAACCAGGATAATGTCCATGGGTAGGTAAAAAGAACGTAAACAATTATAGGCTGCTAAAGAAATGACTAAATCATCTCCTAGACTCGCACTCTTTATTTCGTTTTACATACATACCAGACAAGTTCTAGCATCAGCCACAAACATAGAATATACTATATCCTCACACACACAAGGCACATGGACGACTTTATCGGGAGTAGTATAGACTATTTACCCAACAGATGAAGGAATTGAACCACACAATATCACATAGTGAGTCGCAATTAGAGCCTAAATGTCTCAATAGTAATGAGTTTATCACAGACTCTTGTCATAATACCATGCTGCCTATCAGAACAATTTTATGCAAAGTTTTTTTTAAAAAAAATTATCTAAAAAAAATAGAAATTTAACTACTAAAAAAAATGCAAATGCAGATAAAGAAAGATAGCATGTAAATACCAGCACCCCACACTTAGATGGGACACACTGCCCTCAGTGGAAAATAAATAAGACGAACCTGGTTAGTCGGACTCCTCCTCTATGTCTTGGGGTATACCCCCTTCGTTGAAATCATCGTTGGAGTCATCGTCATCAGAATTCTTCTCCGCGTCGGTGTCTGGCATTCTGCGATCATCATCGGTTGGCACATCGTCATCACGAGGTTCCTCAAAGTACACACCTACTCCACACATTTGCCTTGTATGCTCATTCATTGGGTAGTAATAATCCAACTGTTGCAGATCTGCAGCAGTTGGAACACGACCTTCGCTCATCATGGTAAACCGAGTAATGCCATAAAGATGGCAAAAGAAACTCTCATCCCGAGCATCCCTTTCTGTAGTGGTAAGGTTGACGCCATGCATGGTTTCAGCATCTTTAACCTTTGTGAGGTCAACCCTCTTTGGGTTGTGTGGAAGTTTATGATCAGCCGGTTCCTCTTCGATGTCCTCCTTCCTCAATATTGCAGTCAACAGGTTGCCAAAACTGAAGTGGGACCTCTTGTAGATCGAATAATTGCCCCAATGTTGATAGGGACATTCATCATCAATGTGTATACCAGAAAAACTCTATCTCGTGTTATCTTGGTGTACTGGGTCCCTGGAACTAGGCAAGAGTTAACTATGCGCAACCATTTCCTTGCTTCCCTCTTCAAAGGAGCATCTAGGAAGGTGTTGTGCCGACTGGTGTCCTTGTGTCTACTCCATCGTGCCATAGATCTTGTTCCACAAAGTGTGTGTCGAATAGCTCTATATGGAGGTCTATTGTACAGCTCCTTGAGTGGTGATGGATCAACTGATGGCAAGCCTATAAAGGTGTTGAAGAAATCCGCATTTAGTTGCAGAACTTGGCCCCGAATCTTGACTTCGCTTCCTGTAGTTTTCGGTGACCAGTTGGAATAGAATTCTCGTATTAAATCGAGATTACACTCCCCTATATCTCGGAAGATGAAATCAAGATGTAACGCCATTATCTTGGCCAACATGCGCGGTTCTTTCTTTGCTAGGCTTTCCTTGTGTATCAGCTCAACATGAACATATTTCTTCTGCTTATTGTTCCTATAACACTCCTTTGCTTCCTCCTCTAGAACCCATTTAATTCTGAACATGCGGCATGGTACTTGCATCGAGGATGATTCTCCTTGCTCTTTTCGTCCTCTTTTCTTGCCTTTTTGTGAAGTGGTTGCTTTATCTTTGCCTTGTCTTTCTTTGGGTGCCATTGTACCTGAGACTAAAACAATAGTCATGTTAGCATCATCTCGGTGGATACAATCAATAAACAAGCAGTAGTGGCACCACCCCACACTTATTTCGTTGGCACAAACTAGTGAAGTGAAAATTGTCGATTACTCAGACTTCATCGATATACATTTTAGGCGTTATATTCCAACAATATAATTAGTGTAGTGATACTTCTTGAAATCTTAGCAATACTTTCATGTTTGATATATCAAGACTTACTAAGTATTTCGTGGTGAGTCGCAATTAGAGTCTAAATGTCTCAATAGTAATGATTTTATCACAGACTCTTGTCATAATACCATGCTGCCTATCAGAATAATTTTATGCAAAGTTTTTTTTAAAAAAAAGAATTTATCTAAAAAAAATAGAAATTTAACTACTAAAAAAAATGCAAATGCAGATAAAGAAGGATAGCATGCAAATACCAGCACCCCACACTTAGACGGGACACACTGCCCTCAGTGGAAAATAAATAAGAAGAACCTGGTTAGTCGGACTCCTCCTCTATGTCTGGGGTCATACACCCTTCGTCGAAATCATCGTTCGATTCATCGTCATCATAATTTTCCTCCGCATCGGAGTCTGGCATTCTGCGATCATCATCGTTGGCACATCGTCATTAAGAGGTTCCTCAAAGTACACACCTACTCCACACATTTGCCTTGTATGCTCATTCATTGGGTAGTCATAATCCAACTGTTGGAGCTCTGCAGCAATTGGAACATGACCTCCGCTCATCATGGTAAACCGAGTCATGCCATAGAGATGGCGAAAGAAACTCTCATCCCGAGCATCCCTTTCTGCAGTGGTAAGGTTGACGCCATGCATGGTTTCAGCATCTTTAACCTTTGTGAGGTCAACCCTCTTTGGGTTGTGTGGAAGTTTATGATCAGTCAGTTCCTCTTCGATGTCCTCCTTCCTCAATATTGCAGTCAACAGGTTGCCAAAATTGAATTGGGACCTCTTGTGTAGCCTAGCTTTCCGCATTGTAGATCGAATAATTGCCCCAATGTTGATAGGGACATTCGTCATCAATGTGTATACCAGACACACTATATCTCGTGTTATCTTGGTGTACTGGGTCCCTGGAATTAGGCAAGAGTTGACTATGCGCAACCATTTCCTTGCTTCCCTATTCAAAGGAGCATATGGGAAGGTGTTGTGCCGACCGGTGTCCTTGTGTCTACTCCATCGTGCCATAGATCTTGTTCCACAAAGTGTGTGTCGAATAGCTCTATATGGAGGTCTATTGTACAGATCCTTGAGTGGTGATGGATCAACTGATGGCAAGCCTATAAAGGAGTTGAAGAAATCCGCATTTAGTTGCAGAACTTGGCCCCGAATCTTGACTTCGCTTCCTATAGTTTTCGGGGACCATTTGGCATAGAATTCTCGTGTTAAATCGAGATTACACTCCCCTATATCTCGGAAGATAAAATCAAGATGTAACGCCATTATCTTGGCCAACATGCGCGGTTCTTTATTTGCTAGGCTTTCCTTGTGTATCAGCTCAACATGAACATATTTCTTCTCCTTATTGTTCCTATACCACTCCTTTGCTTCCTCCTCTAGGACCCATTTAATTCTGAACATGCGGCGTGGTACTTGCATTGAGGATGATTCTCCTTGCTCTTTTCGTCCTCTTTTCTTGCCTTTTTGTGAAGTGGTTGCTTTATCTTTGCCTTGTCTTGCTTTGGGTGCCATTGTACCTGAGACTAAAACAATAGTCATGTTAGCATCATCTCAGTGGATACAATCAATAAACAAGCAGTAGTGGCACCACCCCACACTTATTTCGTTGGCACAAACTAGTGAAGTGAAAATTGTCGATTATTCAGACTTCATCGATATATGTTTTAGGCGTTATATTCCAACAATATAATCAGTGCAGTCATACTTCTTGAAATCTTAGAAATACTTTCATGTTTGATATATCAAGACTTACTACACAGTGATTGAATCAAGGTATAGCATCTAGAAATAATCACAACCTCATATGTTGGTAGTCAACCATAATTCTTATCTCGATGAACAAGTCATTCCAAAATGTAAGATTTCTATTGACAATATTATGCAAGTTTCTTGACCATGTTAATTCCGCAAAAGTATGATAGTGCCTCAAAATCAAATTCAAGTTGGAAACATGTTAAGATCATTCTTACGTATTCTTTCACACACTTAGTTGTATCACAACACATCAACCACATTAAAATCACTAATACTACTTCAAGATTTAAAAATTCATTATAGACATAGTAGTGTAGTACTTACGGAATATAAAAGAAGAACAAGGAAGTACTTACTTGGTTGATGACCTTGGATGATGTTCTTGCAAAGTAAAAGAGCAAAAGGAAAATTTTTGAGAGGATTTGGAGAGGTAGGCGGCGCTTATGATAGGTTTGCAATATGTTTTTGGAATAAGACTAAGTCTCTTATTTATAGGACAAGCTTGGGTCGGGTTTTGACCCATTTAAAATCGGATTTGGGGACCAAAAGTGACCATAGATGGCGCCTTTTGCTTTGCCTATGCTTGGTATAGGAGGCACCTTTTGCAAAGCATTATTGAGCATAGGCGGTGCCTATGCCATGGCATATGTGATTCAGAGACAAAAGGCATTGGCATAGGCGGTGCCTATGCTCTGGCATACCTGGACATAGGCGGCGCCTATGCTATGGCACTCTAGAATCCGAGAGCTTAGGCCATAGCATAGGCCTTGCCTTGTTCGTGGCCTAGTTTTACATAGGCCTAGCCTTGTCCGTTGCCTATATTTTCATAAGTAATGCCCAATCCATAGCATTTTGCTTTTCTATTCCTAACTTATCACCTTCAACATGCAATACTTCCAACTCAAAATTGGAAACCAATCTCCTCGGTTACACCTCTTGCACCTACATTTACTCAAAAACAACAAAAACGATTAGAACAATGGGTTGCCTCCCATCAAGCGCCTTAGTTTTGGTCGTGGCACGACTTTTCTTTTTGGATTTTTATTTATCAAAAGCAAACAGTTAATAGAACGAAAGAAAGAAGAAAAAAATGAAAAACGATGGGCTGCCTCCCATCTAGCGCTTGATTTATTGTCGCGGCACGACATAGCTATCTCGATTACTTAGACTTCATCGAGATGGATGGGGCATCGTTTTCTGAATGGATTCAGATGACGCTTATACTTACTTGTGGGCATGCAATCTCCTTCGAGATGAATCTTGTGCGTACATAACTCAAGAAGGATCCCAATGATATCATCAATAGACCAACCCATAGCTCTCTTGTACCTCTTCAGAGCAGAGATGAGAGCCTCTACTTGCTGTTCACTTAAATCATCCACAATACTCACCGGAAGTGTATTTCCACTTCCCAAGAATGCATACCCTAGATAATTGGGGAGCTCTTTTAATTCTAGCACTGGTGGCTCTTCAATGGAAGTCTTCGCTGTTGGTGACGGTTGATTCTTAAGATCAAGGTTCGGCTATTTATGAGTATGAGAATAGGACTCTATTTCTGTTAGAGCACACATAGTTTCTTCATAATCTTTATCATCCTTATGCTCAATATCCAACATCACAGCAGATAATGGCTCAACAGTAAGCTGTTTCTCGATAGATAATGCTTTCTTATCCTCATAATGAACATCAGCTACATAGAACACATTCATATCGCTAGGATGCTTCATTGCTTTGCATATATCAAAGTGGACCACTTCGTTATTCAATCGAAATAAAAGCTCATTTGCTCTCATGTCAATAAGCACACTTCCTGTTGTAAGGAAAGGACGTCCCAAGATTATGGGAACTTCAGAATCCTACTCGCAATCCAAAATCACAAAGTTTACATGAAAGATAAAGGTAGACACCTTTACCAATATATCATTCAAGATACCCACAGTTCATTTTACCGACCTGTCTACCATTACGAGCTGCATATTAGTTGGTGTAGGGTCACCCAACCCCAACTTTCTGTAGACGAATAGTGGCATCAAATTAATGCAGGCTCCTAAATCGCATAATGCCTTAGCAAAATTCATAGATCCAAATGTGCAAGGAATAGTGAAAGCACCAGTGTCTGCCTTCTTCTGAACTAGTGATCGGGTCGCAATTACGCTACAATGATGAACAGTATCATTCAACTCATAGCTTGCTGCCCGCTTCTTTGTCAAAAGATCTTTCATAAATTTCGCATACCCAGGCATTTGTTCTAGTGCCTCCACCAACGGAACATTAATGGTCAGTTATTTTAACATCGTCATGAATTTGCTGAACCTTGTATCATCCTACTGCTTCTTCAGTCTTTGAGGAAAAGGTGGTGGTGGATATGGAATTGTTTTCTCCACGGCTTTCTTCTTATCTGGCTTCCGAATTTTGGTAGTTTCATGCTGCAACCTACTATGGTTGACGTCATGGACGTCTTGGTCAGCTTCTATAGCGTCATCATCTTCCTTATTTTCAGCCACTTGCTTGCTTTGGGATGAATTTTCCAGAACCTTACCACTCCTGGTAGTAATAGCCATGCATGATCCGTCGTTCCTTGGATTTTGCACAGTGTCGCTAGGTAGACTGCCAGCCTTTCTTTGATTGAGTGCTGCTGAAAGTTAGCTCAATTGCTGCTCTATTTTCTTTATTAAAGTGGAATGTGAGTCAACCAGTTGCTTCATAGAGGACAAATCATTTATTACCTCCATTACTCCCGCGCTGGTTGCTTCCACTCCTTTCAATAGTTTAGCCATCATGTCTTCCATACTTTAAGAACCAGATGCAGTGGCGTCACGTCTTCCTGGGGGAACATACAATCCAATATTGTCATTCTTGTTCTTCCAACTACCTTGGTCCTTGTTTCTATATTTATCATAATAGTTCCGACCTTGGTTTCCTTGGGTACTACTTCGGAAACCCCCCTGATTGTTTAAGTAGTTTGCTTCTTCTTCCAAATCAGATTCGTCTCTTCCTTTTGACGCAACAGCTTTAACTTTTTCGGACTTCCCTTATAATAGATGCTTTGTAAGAAGATCCACTTGTGTTTTCATGTGCGCCATATCTTGATCAAGTTCTTCTTCTCTTTTCCTTTGGTCTGCAGTCATGCCAATAGATAAAGTGGGGCTTGCTACCTCAGAATTGATGATAGGTGATATTACGTGCCTATATCAATATATTTTGCCCATATTTGTTCCATGTTTCGAGAACAAATTATATATTTCATGCACTTTTAGTCCTTTTTCCTGTAAGTGAGCTAACGAACATGATTAGCAAAGTTTCAGGTGTAAATGATGCAGAATTCAGCATTATATGGATTACTTGACGCCAAAGAAAGCTTCACGGAAGGAGAAAAGGAAGCTTGGACGCCTAAGGACCAAAAGTGATGCATGGAAAATCTATCCCGGGCTAAAAAAGCATTTCTGAAGACTTTGGGGACTTGCAGTAACTTATTTGGATTAGGATAATAATACATTAACCTAGTACAATTTGGTTAAGTATTTCATTAGTCTATTTGGATTTGGATAATGTTACATTAACCTAGTACAATTGGGTTAAGTATTTCATTAGCTTAGTAGGATTTGGTTAAGTATTTCATTATCTTAGTAGGATTAGGATATGCGTATTATAAATACCCTATCATGCTACAGATTTTGGAGGAGGGATCCATATACATTCTTCAACTATTAATCTTTTCTACTCTTCCAACAATTCTAATCTTTCCATTAATTCTATCTTTCTTCTTCTATTCATCTATTCTTAATTTCCGCAACAAGAGAATCGTTACTTTGCCCAGGAATTCACACCTAAACGCCTACCACCTGTGCTACACGAAATTAATCAGTATTGTGGTATAATAACAATGTCAACCGTGAGCTCCTTCGCATTCATGGGTAACTAAACTTCTCTGTTGGGGTTATGGAAGCCATATGAGCTACTATCTATTGCGATGTGTTTGTGAATTCGTGACACGTATGTTGCTTATATCATTACTCTCTTCATCTTAATCTAAATTCTTTGTGGTTGCAAACGCAAGAATACGCCAGTATAACATTTAACTTGTTCGAAAGAAAGGTTATCTGTCTGGAAAAGAGATAATGTCAAGGTAGTAGGGTCCCATCCCCTATTAAATAGTTAGTACCGTAACTGGATTAACCTCTTGGAGAATTTGTACCGTTAGACACGCTTTAAGCTCGAAAGAGTTAAAGTGAAATAATCCTCGAATAGGTCGAAAGATGCCTGGATTTACCATCGAATACAACTCTCTATAAGCACATACATGTCTGAATTCTACACACTCACAGCCAATAGAGACGTATAACTCAGAAGGTGGACATAACCCCAACGCCTCAATTCTCATTGTTTTACAACATACTAAACATTCTTTCTTTTTACGTTGCTATTTTCAGTTTTTACTTTAATATTTTAGTTACACATTACAATCCCCCTTTTTACGAGACTTGCACTAAAAGTCTAGTAATCATTGCTTACTTGTTGACCAAGCTATTCCCTGTGGGATCGATACCCAACCTAGTTGGGTTCTATATTTGCTAGCGACCGCTTTACACTCCTACGAGAGCTGTAGATTGAGCGTTATCAAAAATTGGCGCCGTTGCCGGGGAATACGAATGTCAATTAAGTTTGTGATAATTACTAGACCCTTTGGTCAAAGATTGTCGTACTTTTACTTATAGTTTTTGTTTTTGTTTACTGCAGGTTTTTATTTAGTGCATACCCCATACTCGAAGTTCTGGTCGACCGTTATTACCTATCAATCCTGAACCACAACGTATTGGCAGAATAGAGGCACAAACGGAAATCGAAAGAATGGCTGCTCAACAGGAGCAGACGGGATTAGCTGCTCTTGCCGCCGTCCAAGTACACCAACAAAACATTGATAACCCTGGGCGAGCAACACATCCTGACGATGAGGATTTAGGTGATGACGAGTTACTAAACCCAAGGCATGATGCCGAAATCGCAACACTTGCCAACATAAGAGGTCGTCAAGCTCGATTTAGGTATGATATCCAACCCATGCAACCAGCTTTTGACGACGATGATGATGATCTTGATGGAGCCGGAGCCACTTGAGCCATAATTCCTCCACCATTAGCGCCCGGAGCCAAGTTCAACATCACAAGCACCATGATTCGGTTATTGCAACTCAAGGGATTATTTTGGTGGAATAGCAGGCGATGATCCAAATATACATCTCATCAACTTTATTTCTACATGCAAGTCGTTTGACAATCCTGGTGTTGGTCAGAATGCAATTCGATTACGTCTATTTCCATTGTCTCTGTCTGGGGAGGAAACTCTATGGTTGAATGGGCTGACTCCTGATTCTATTACAAATTAGAGGAAATTGAGAGATGCTTTCCTAGAAAGATTCTTTTCGCCATCCAAAAAAGCACAATTGAGAGATGAAATCAGCAACTTTCGTCAGCTTCCAACTAAAGCTCTTCATGAAACATGGGAGAGGTTCAAGACAAAGCTAGCGAGATGCCCAAACCATCGCATGACTAATGTTCACCTAATGGAGATATTATACAGAGCCTTGAATTCAATAACTAAACCAGTGGTGGATAATGCGGCTGGAGGATCTTTTATGGACCTCACCTTTGATCAAGCAAGCAATATGCTAGATCGTATGACGAAGCAAAGTAGAGCTTAGCATACCAGGGATTCTGAGGTAGCAAGCCCCACTTTATCTATTGGCATGACTGCAGACCAAAAAAGTGAAAGCTATCGCATCAAAAGGAGAAGACGAATCTGATTCGGAAGAAGAGGCCAACTACTTGAACAATCAGGGGGGTTTTCGAGGGAATACCCAAGGAAACCAAGGTCGGAACTATTATGATAAATCTGGAAACAAGGACCAAGTTAGTTGGAGGAACAAGAATGAAAAGAGTGGTATGTACGTTCCCCCGGTAGACGTGACACCACCACATCTAATTCTGGAAGTATGGAAGACATGATGGCTAAATTATTGAAAGGAGTGGAAGCAACCAGCGCGGGAGTAAGGGAGGTAATTAATGATTTGTCTTCCATAAAACAATTAGTTGATTCACATTCCACTTCAATCAAGCAAATAGAGCAGCAATTGAGCCAACTTTCAGCAGCACTCAATCAAAGAAAGGCCAACACTCTACCTAGCGATACTGTGCAAAACCCAAGGAATGATGGGTAATGCATGGCCATCACTACCAGAAGTGGTAAGCTGCTGGAAACTTCAGCAAAAGGCAAGCAAGTGGTTGACAAAGCTGCGGACTTGGTTGATAACGCAATAGGAGAGGAGTCCGCGAAAGAGGTCAAGGACGTCACACCCACCGACGTGCAGCCTAAAAAAGTGGAAAAACGGAAGGAAGAGGAGAAGAAAGCCATGGAAAGAACAATTCCATACCCACCACCACCTTTTCCCCAAATATTGAAGAAGGTGGCGGATGACACGAAGTTCAGCATATTCATGACTATGTTAAAGCAGCTGACCATTAATGTTCCATTGGTGGAGGCACTTGAAAAAATGCCTGGGTATGCGAAATTTATGAAGGATCTTTTGACAAAGAAGCGGGCAGCAAGCTATGAGTTCAAAGAAGATGTGCATCATTATAGTGCAATCGCTACCCGATCAATAGTTCAGAAGAAAGCCGACCCCGGAGCTTTCACTATTCCTTGCACCGTTGGATCTTTGAATTTCGCCAAAGCATTATGTGACTTAGGAGCCAGCATCAATTTGATGCCATTATCAATCTACAAGAAGTTGGGGTTGGGTGATCCTACTTCAACCAATATGAGGCTTGTCATGGCGGATAGGTCGGTAAAACGACCTGTTGGTATTCTATGTGATGTATTGGTAAAGGTTTCTTTATTCATCTTTCCGGCAAACTTCGTTATTTTCGATTGTGAGGTAGACTCAGAAGTTCCCATAATCTTGGGCCGCCCTTTCCTTGCTACAGGAAGTGTGCTCATTGATTTGAGAGCTAATGAGCTTTCATTCCGAATAAATGACGAAGTAGTTCGCTTTGATGTTTGCAAATCAACGAAGCAACCCAAAGAGCTGAATGTATTCTCGGTGTCTGATGTTTACTCTGATGATAAGAAAGAATTACTTGAAGAAGAGCAAATTATTGATGACCCTTTGGCGGTTGTGCTCATGAATGGAGAGAATGAGGATGCTGAAAATTGTGAAGAAGTTATTGGTGTTCTATCAGGATTAGGGACATATTGCTATGCTCCCAAGAAGCTGGACCTTGATCTCAAGAATCGACCCACATCACCAGCTAAGCCATCTATTGAAGAGCCACCCACATTTGAATTAAAGGAGCTGCCAAGACATTTAAAGTACACATTCTTAGGAAGCGGAAACACACTTCTAGTCATTGTAGCAGCAGATTTGGGTGAGCAACAAGTTGCACTACTTACTGCTATTTTACGGAAGTACATTAGAGCCATTGGATGGACCATTGCGGATATTATTGGTATTCCACCTGGGATTTGTACACATAAAATTCAGCTTCAAGAAAATTGCACACCCACCATTGAGCATCAAAGGAGTCTAAACCCACCTATGCAAGAAGTGGTGAAGAAAAAAATTATCAAGTGGTTAGACGCAGGAGTTGTATATCCAATCTCTGATAGTACATGGGTAAGCCCAGTACAATGTGTTCCCAAGAAAGGAGGCATGACAGTGGTTGCGAATGCAAAGAATGAGCTTATTCCACTCAGACCCATCACTGGATGGAGAGTATGCATGGACTACCGAAAGTTAAATTCTTGGACACTCAAAGATCACTTTCCAATGCCATTTATGGACCAAATTCTAGATCGATTAGCGGGGAAAGGATGGTGTTATTTCTTGGACGGTTATTCAGGCTACAATCAGATTTGTATTTCCCCTGAAGACAAAGAGAAGACAATATTTACATGACCATATGGTACGTTTGCCTTCAAACGTATGCCATTCGGGTTATGTAACGCACCAGCCACCTTTCAACGTTGTATGATGTCTATTTTTTCTGATATGGTTGAAGACACTTTGGAGGTATTCATGGATGATTTTTCAGTTGTTGGTGAGTCTTTTGAAGCGTGCTTGGCAAACCTAAGCATGGCATTGCAAAGATATGTAGAATTCAACCTAGTGCTTAATTGGGAGAAGTGCCACTTCATGGTAAAAGAAGGAATCGTTCTTGGGCACAAAATCTCCGAAAGAGGAATTAAGGTTGATCGAGCGAAAATCGAAGTCATTGAGAAGCTACCGCCTCTAATTTCGGGGAAGGGAGTTCGTAGTTTACTCGGCCATGCAGGTTTCTATCGTCGGTTCATCAAAGACTTCTCCAAAATTGCTAGTCCATTGTGATAACTCTTGGAGAAAGATGCGAAGTTTGATATCAATGAAGATTGCTTAAAGATATTTGAATGCCTCAAAGGAAAACTCATTGAAGCCCCTATCATGGTAGCACCAGATTGGTCTCTCCCGTTCGAAGTCATGTGTCATGCTAGTGGTGTAGCCGTTGGAGCTGTGATTTGTCAGAGAAAGGAGAAATTATTTCATCCTATCTACTATGCAAGTAAGGTCCTAAATGAAGCCCAAAGGAACTACACTGTGACAGAACAAGAGCTCCTAGCGGTTATGTATGCGTTTGAGAAGTTTCGTGCCTATCTGTGGGGTACTAAGGTGATCGTTCATACAGACCATGCAGCTCTTAGGTATCTAATGACAAAGAAGGATGCAAAACCAAGATTAATTCGATGGGTATTACTGCTGCAAGAGTTCGATTTCAAGGTCAAAGATAGAAGAGGTTGCGAGAACCAAGTGGCCGATCGCCTATCTAGACTCGAAAATGAGCATGTGACGCAACCTGAAATTCAGATTGATGATGCATTCCCTGACGAGGAGATATTAGAGACAACAGTGGAAAAATTACCATGGTATGCCGACTTTGCAAATTTCGTGGTGAGTAATGTGATACCTGCCAATTTATCTTACCACCAAAGGAGGAAGTTTATGCATGACGTACAACACTACTATTGTTAAGTTTTTTTAGTAGTAATTTTTTTTTACTTAGCTTCGCACGAAATTATTGTAATAGGCAGCATGAGATCATAACAAGAGTAGATGCTAAAATCATGACTATTAAGATGTTTAGGCTCAAATTGTGACTCATTATGTGATATTGTATGGTTCAATTCCTTCACCTGTTGGGTCGAGAGTCTATACTACTTCCAATAAAGTCGACCATGTGCCTTGTGTGTGTGAGATTAATAGTATATTCTATGTTTGTAGCTGATGCTAGAACCTGCATGGTATGTATGCAAAGCGAAAATAAGGAGTGTAAGTTTAGGAGATGATTTAGGCATTTCTTTGGCAACCTATACATGTTTACCTTCATTTTACCTACCCATGGACATCATCCTAGTTAAACCCTTTTGAGCCTTTAGCCTACTTCTTTGACAACCTCATATGTAAGCCTAATCCATTTTTTTCAAGACCGTAATTTGATCCAAATTCCTAAGTGCTTTAACGTATAAAGTCATGTGATGAAATAAGAGGAAATTGGGTGAGTATGATGCTTTAAATTGCAGTGGTGCTTGAATGCGTTATGAAAAAAAGAAAGTGCTATCATAAGAGGTATATTATGAAAAGAAAAAGGAAAGGAAAGCTGAAAAGTTGCTTAAAATTGAAAAACAAAAGAGGAGAAAAAGAGTGGTAGAATAAAAGAAAGTAGAAAGGTTGTTTGAAAGAAAAGTGTTAATGATACAATGTGATGTATTAAAGAGCTTAGGAACTTAGTCACTATTTCTGGCCAAAATAGTCCTACCCGTCCCTTAGCCTACATTACAACCTGTAAAAGACCTATTTGATCCTAAGCTTAGTATTCTGACATTTAGTGGAGCATTACACTAAGGGCAAGCTTATGGTCATCAGTTGCTGCATATAAATTCTTGTGAGTGATTATGGGTAATATATTGTGAGACACACATGGTTGATGAGTTTTGGGTAGTTTTATATGATTCCTTGTGCCTTAACTTTTGAATACGAATTAACTACCATCACGAGTCTATGTTAGAGGTTAAATTGTTTCTACTAATGATCGGAAAAATCTCTTTGTTAATGATTGTTATGCTTGTCTTGATGAATATTTTGTGTTGTTACTGTGAAACCCTAAGTTGATGTTTAGATGGACATGATAGTTTGTTCGAGGACGAACAAAGCTTTAAGTGTGGGGTGTTGATGATAGGCGATATTACGCGCCTATATCAATATATTTTGTCCATATTTGTGCCATGTTTCGAGAACAAATTATATATTTCATGCACTTTTAGTCCTTTTTCCAGTAAGTGAGCTAACAAACATGATTAGCAAAGTTTCAGGTGTAAATGATGCAGAATTCAGCATTTTATGGATTACTTGACGCCAAAGAAAGCCTCACGGAAGGAGAAAAGGAAGCTTGGACGCCTAAGGACCAAAAGTGATGCATGGAAAATCTGTCCCGGGCTAAAACAGCATTTCTGAAGAGTTTAGGGACTTGCAGTAACTTATTTGGATTAGGATAATAATACATTAACCTAGTACAATTTGGTTAAGTATTTCATTAGTCTCTTTGGATTTGGATAATGTCACATTAAACTAGTACAATTGGGTTAAGTATTTCATTAGCTTAGTAGGATTTGGTTAAGTATTTCATTAGCTTAGTAGGATTAGGATATGGGTATTATAAATACCCTATCATGCAAGAGATTTTGGAGGAGGGATCCATATACATTCTTCAACTATTAATCTTTTCTACTCTTCCAACAATTCTAATCTTTCCATTAATTCTATCTTTCTTCTTCTATTCATCTATTCTTAATTTCCGCAACAAGAGAATCGTTACTTTGCCCAGGAATTCATGCCTAAACGCCTACCACCTTTGCTACACGAAATTAATCAGTATTGTGGTATAATAACAATGTCAACCGTGAGCTCCTTCGCATTCATGGGTAACTAAACTTCTCTGTTGGGGTTATGGAAGCCATATGAGCTACTGTCTATTGTTATGAATTTGTGAATTCGTGACACGTATGATGCTTATATCATTATTCTCTTCATCTTAATCTAAATTCTTTGTGGTTGCAATTGCAAGAATACGCCAGTATAACATTTAACTTGTTCGAAAGAAAGATTATCTGTCTGGAAAAGAGATAATGTCAAGGTAGTAAGGTCCCATCCCCTATTAAACATTTAGTGTCGTAACTGGATTAACCTCTTGGAGAATTCGTACCGTTAGACACGCTTTAAGCTTGAAAGAGTTAAAGTGAAATAATCCTCGAATAGGTTGAAAGACGCCTGGATTTACCATCGAATACAATTCTCTATAAGCACATACATGTCTGAATTCTACACACTCATAACCAATAGAGACGTATAACTCAGAAGGTGGACATAACCCCAACGCCTCAATTCTCATTGTTTTACAACATACTAAACATTCTTTCTTTTTACATTGCTATTTTTAGTTTTTTCTTTAATATTTTGGTTACACATTACAATCCCCCTATTTTACGAGACTTGCACTAAAAGTCTAGTAATCGTTGCTTACTTGTTGACCAAGCTATTCCCGGTGGGATCGATACCCAACCCAGTTGGGTTTTATTTGCTAGCGACCGCTTTACACTCCTACGAGAGCTGTAGATTGAGCGTTATCAAGAATCCCTGGTATGCCAAGCTCTACTTTGCTTCGTCATACAATCTAGCATATTGCTTGCTTGACCAAAGGTGAGGTCCATAAAAGATCCTCCAGCCGCATTATCCACCACTGGTTTAGTTATTGAATTCAAGGCTCTATATAGTATCTCCATTAGGTGAACATTAGTCATATGATGGTTCGGGCACCACATTAGCTTCATCTTGAACCTCTCCCATGTTTCATGAAGAGCTTCAGTTGGAAGCTGATGAAAGTTGCTAATTTCATCTCTCAATTGTGCTTTTTTGGATGGCGGAAAGAATCTTTCTAGGAAAGCGTCTCTTCATTGCCTCCAATTTGTAATAGAATCAGGAGTCAGCCCATTTAACCATAGAGTTGCCTCCCCAGACAGAGACAATGGAAATAGACGTAATCGAATTGCATTCTGACCAACACCAGGATTGTCGAACGACTTGCATGTAGAAATAAAGTTGATGAGATGCATATTCAGATCATCGCCTGCTAGTCCACCAAATAATCCCTTGAGTTGCAATAACTGAATCATGGTGCTTGTGATGTTGAACTTGGCTCCGGGCGCTAATGGTGGAGGAATTATGGCTCCTGTGGCTCCGGCTCCATCAAGATCATCATCATCATCGTCGAAAGCTGGTTGCATAGCTCGACGTTCAGGCCTAAACCTAGCTTGATGATCTCTTCTGTTAGCAGGTGTTGCGATCTCAGCAGCATGCCTAGGGTTTAGTAACACATCATCACCTAGGTCCTCGTCGTCAGGATTTATTGCTCGCCTAGGGTTATCAATATTCTGTCGATGTACTTGAGCAACTGCTAGAGCCGCTAGTCTCGCCTATTTCTGTTGAGCATCCATCGTTTCAATTTCGTGTTGTGCCTCCATTCTGCCAATACGTTGTTGTTCAGGATTGATTGGTAATAATGGTTGATCAGAACTTCGAGTATGGGGCATGCACTGAATAAAAACCTGCAGAAAACAAAAACAAAAACTAAAAGTAAAAGTACGAGAATCTTTGACCAAAGGGTCTAGTAATTACCACAAACTTAGTTGACAACCGTATTCCCCGGCAACGGCACCAATTTTTGATAAAGCTCAATCTACAGCTCTCGTAGGAGTGTAAAGCGGTCGTTGTCAAATATATAACCCAACTGGGTTGGGTATCGATCCCACAGGGAATAGCTTGGTCAATAAGTAAGCAAAGATTACTAGACTTTTAGTGCAAGTCTCGTAAAAGGGGGGATTGTAACGTGCAATTGATGTGAACAAAATAATAAAGTAAAACAGAAAATAGCAAAGTAAAAAGAAAGAATATTTGGTAAGATGTAAAACAATGAGAATTTAGAAGTTGGGGTTATGTCCACCTTATAAGTTTTACGTCTCTATTGGCTATGAGTTATGCGGAATTCAGACATGTATGTGCTCATAGAGAATTGTATTCGATGGTAAATCCAAGCGTCTTTCGACCTCAACAAGGACTATTTCACTTTAACTCTTTCGAGCTTAAAGCGTATCTAACGGGACAAATTTTCCAAGAGGTTAATCCAGTTATAGCACTAACTTTTTAATAGGGGATGGGACCCTATTACCTTGACATTATCTCTTTTCCAGACATATAACTTTTCTTTCGAACAAGTTAATGCTATACTGGCGTTATTCTATGCGTCTGCAGCCACAAGAATTTGCATTAAGATGAAGAGAATAATGATATAAGCAGCATACATGTCACGAATTCGCAGACTCATAGCAATAGATAGTATCTCATAAGGCTTCCATAACCCCAACAGAGAAGTTTATCTATTCATGAGTGCGATGGAAATCACAATAGACATTATTATTATACCACAATAAAAGATCTCCCGTGTAGTATGGTGTGGTATGGCGTTAGGCGTGAATTCCTTGCAAAATAGCGATTCTCTTGTTGTGAAATTAAAAGTCGAATAGATGAAAAATAATGTCAACAATGAATTAATAAAGAAAAAGGGAAATAGTCGAATAAGGATGAGGGTGGTGGAGAATTATTTTGATGGATGGATGGATGGTGGATGGATGAATGGGGATTGTGAGGAATGAATCAAAATCTCTAGCAAAATAGGGTATTTATAATACCCATATCCTATTCCTACTAAGCTAATGCATTACTTAACCCAATCCTACTGGGTTACTGCATCATTATCCTAATCCTAATAATTTACTGCAATATTATCCTACTCCTTATAGGTTACTGCTGATCCCCAAAGTCTTGGAAAATGTTGTTTTTGCCCAGGATAGATTTTCCATGCGTCACTTTTAGTCCTTGGCGTCCAAGCTCTCCTTTCCTTCTTTCGTGAAGCTTCCTTTGGCGTCAAGTTATCCATAAAATGCTGAAATCTGCATCATTTATACCTGAAAACTTGCTAATCACGTTTGTTAGCTCACTTACAGGAAAAAGGACTAAATGTGCATGAATTATATATTTTGTCCTTAAAACATAGCTAAAATATGGGTAAAATATAGCACTTTAGGCGTGTAAATTGGCCTATCATCAGTGGACGACAGAGATGACCTGGGGCGGCGACGGTTGGTTCACGGAGGAGTTTGGAGAGAAGGGGGGTCTCGTGGCAATGTTGGAGCGGCATTGGCGTGCTGTTTCATCGCCGGAAAGGGGAAAATGGAGGGAGAGACGGTGATGGAGGCTGAGGGGATGGCGGCGCGGTGAGGACGAATGGCAGGAGGCAGTGGTAGATCTGGTATCACCGAAGTAGGCATTGGCGGCGCAGCGAGGACGAATGGTAGGAGGCAGTGGTAAATCTGGTATCGCCGGAGTAAGAGTTGGCGGCGGGCGCTGGCAGCGGCGAGGACGAACGGCAGGAGGCAGTGGTAGATATGGTATCGCCGGAGTAGGTGTTGGCGGCGCATATAGAGGGAGGTGGGAAAGCTATTCAGAAGGGGGTCTTAGTGGCGCTGCTCCACCGATCAGCGGCGGCAGCCATGGGAAAGAGAGGTTAGATAGAGAGAGAAGGAGAGAAGTTAGATAGAGAGAGAAGGAGCGGCTGTTGTTTGATTTTGGAATTAGGGTTAGATTTTTGGATTAAAAAGGAAAGAAAGGTGTATCAGATCTCAGTCGTTGGATCCGTTCAGGATCAACAACTGAGATCTAAAAATTGAAAATTTGGAATTGAGCTTCAAAAATGCCTAGAATTGTAAGAAATTGGACAAAATTAAGTTAAAAGGTGAACAAATTTAGGTAAAATGAATTAAATTAGGCTGTTATTTAAATTAAAATAAGGATAATAGTATATAATAATAATAATTAAATAATACATAACAATATTAAATAATAAATAATAATAATAATTAAACAATAAATAATAATAATTAATAATAAATAAATTAATATAATAAATAATGGAAAACTAGATATTGAGTTTGCAAAAATGTGGATGTGCATAACTACGTGAAAAATAATTTAATAAAAATTACATAAAATGCTGAATATGAGTTTAAAAATTATGACCGTGATACTAAAAGCTAAGAAATAATTTATGCATTTCCTTTAATTATAAATGCGACACGTTAGTATGTACTCAATGTAAGAATAATATTTAAAAATATTGATAATTAAAATTAAATAATTTTGATATTATAACAGCCTAAAAGTGATATCGGGAGGTAAAAATTGGGTGTCAACAGAGTCGCCACCTAATTTTCAAGAAAAAATAGGAAACCTATTTATTTATTAACAAGTACTCCCTCCGTTTAAAAAGAAATGACTTACTTTCCTTTTTAGTTCGTTTAAAAAAGAATGACCCCTTTAATTTTTTGGCAATACTTTAATTTAAACTTTCCAAATGACATGTTTATGACAACAAGATTAAAGGGCATTTTGATACATTTGACACTAGTTTAATTTAAGGCTATAAGATTCAAAAAATTTCTTTATTTTCTTAAAATTTATGCCAAATCAAAGTAGGTAATTCTTTTCGAAACGGAGGGAGTATGACGAAATCAATTTAGATTCTAGGTAATGATTTAAATTATTGCAAAGGTAAGGGGTTAGACACCCTTCAGAATCTACAAATATGGTTTCCGGCCAGACTTAAGTTTATTAAAAAAACAAAAAAGAAAAAAGAAAAAAATCAATGCATGCAAATACAAATATAAAACATATATTAAAATAATATAATGCGTATGCTATAGTAAAATATATATATATATATAAGCAAAATATATAAATATGTACGTAAAGACAAAATTGAATAAAGAAAAATTATTTTAAGAAAAAATTCTACATAATATCCATTAATGTAAAAAAGTGAATTATTTGATTAAGTATCTAAATCAATTTTAATATAACTAGTAATGACCTAAATTTGCCTAAAGTGTGATGAGAATCGCGTGAAACATAAAAAATATCAGAAAAATTATATTATAGAAAAAACTATGCAATATCTTTTAATGTATAAGTATGAATTAATTGAGTAAGTATCTAAATTAATTTAATTTTTTAATATAAATATTAATGTCCTATATTTTCCTAAACACGTGATGAACATTTGTAAAAAGCAGTTCCGTCCAATGCCCCAAAAATAAATTTTATACTATAATTTATATTTTGTAGAAGTGTAAAAATATAAAAAATGCAAACACAAAATTTAAACTCTTCATTAAATGTCACTCCCGTCAAGTATTCCCAACCTGGATAAACACTTGTAAATAAAAATGTTTGTAACAAATAAATAATTATCAAAATAAATTGAAAATATTTGTGTGCTTATATGTATAAAAATATATAATTTTTTAAAAGGTGGGATCAGATTAGATTTTAAATACGACATACGAAGTGGTTGCTGATTTATTAGTCGTTCTAACTCGTGTTGCCAAGATACAAATCATAAAATTTTTACGTTATAAAAATTTCGTCATTGCCCAAGTTTATTTATTTTATTACGTATTTATATATATAATATACGTCTTTTTATTTGTATAGGCCTCAAAAATTGATGAAAAATTTCTTCATTGGCCATAAAGGGAGATAACAAATGACTCAAAAATAACCCTAACACTGTCTATTTATATTAGTTCACAAAGGGAGATAACAAATGACCATCCTAAAGAGTGTAATTTGCAAACAGTATCACGCGTAATTAAAGAGTGTAATCAAATAATTTTTTTATGAAGCAATCTAACTAAACATGATTTGACAATCCCCATTATTTAATTAATCTACACTTCCACTTTGTTGTAAAACTGTATCTTGCCTCATTAATCATGTTGTAAATTTTCATAACTAGATTTGGTGAAGTTGCTTATTTAATAATCTTCATTTAAACATAACTAAGAATCAAATAATTAATTAAACCAGAAGAACTAATACCCTATATGCAATGCACCAACAAATTAAATTTGTTTGCAATACCTTATTTAGCCCTATCTTCGTAATTGTCAACACAAATTAATACAATACTAAAATTTTGGTTGCTTAATTAGTTATTCCCATTTAAACATTAACTAAGAGACAAAACTAAACCACAAGAATTGATACCCAATATATAATGCACCAACAAATACCTTATTTTAGCCTTATCATGTATAATAAAAAATAAATTCTAAAAGGTTGGTTGCTTAATTGATATTCAATCATATCAATACCGTTCAATCTTAAATAGAAATATTATAATGTTTTCATAAAATTAAATAAAAAAGGGTGTAAAAAAGAAAATTAAATCTATTTTTGGGGGGTGTAAATTAGATTTTGAGGAAATGTAGGGTGTAATAAAGAGGACACATGTGTCGTTTTCAAGTAATTAAAAGGGTCATTTTCGACAAGTTGATAAAAATAAGTATTAAACATGTGCAATGGATACATTACACTAGTAATTGTTACTCACACATAAATGCAATTTGATCCTTCTATGGGAAAAAGTGAAGATTTATATGTGGTGCTTCTTTTTAAGCATTTATTGTGGTCCACAAATATTATGTTTTCCTCGTTTATTTTTATTTATTTATATTTGAAAACTTAATATTTTTACTAGAGCATCCTTCGTTATTATAAGTTGTTTCATCTGACTAACTATTAGGTGAATTGAAAATAAAAGAGAGTTATTGGGTAAACTAAAACTTCTGTTATGTGCAAAATTGCAAGAACAAATCAATAAGAATTTAGTGTACGCAATCTTGTTATGCATGTCTGTAAAAAACTGTTCTCACAACTTGAATCGATGACTTAATAATATGGTAAAAGTGATTTTTTTTTACTATAGTAAAAAATAAAGGTGGATAGAGGTAGTACTATATTCATTTGTCTCAAATTATCTATCATTATTGCTAAAAATAGTTATTGTTTCAAGAAAATACCAAATATGTTAGGATATAAATAAAGGTTAAATTTTGAAAAAAAAAATTCCAGTTAATATTTTTTTAGAGTTGTGTAAAAAAATGCACGATATTTTATTGACTTTTGCAGAACGCACAATATTATAAAATTACACTTCTATCGGTTAATCAGCATTCCTTCCAATAAAACATTTATAAAATTTTA
The DNA here is from genome assembly GCA_030864225.1 of Capsicum baccatum var. pendulum. Classification (NCBI taxonomy): domain Eukaryota; kingdom Viridiplantae; phylum Streptophyta; class Magnoliopsida; order Solanales; family Solanaceae; genus Capsicum; species Capsicum baccatum. Next base: position 273,520,496 of record CM061561.1, on the reverse strand, counting down.
ATATTTTCACAAACACATTTATCGTATAATTTTATTTTTTTAAAGGAAGACGTGATGGGCTATGTAATATTTACAGCCTCTAGAAACATTCTAAACTATAAAAATAACAACTATATTTTGTAGAATTATGAAATATATCAAAATCTACCTTAGAAACCTATACAAGTAGATATTTTAATATTTTAAAAGATTCTTAGAAAGATAAGTCAATTTCTTTAACTTTCTAATATTCAAAATTTAGTAATCCAACCAATATACATTCCTTCAAACAAGTCTTATTTCACGAAAAATACCTATCAACAACAATTTTCTCAATGTTAGTGTTCAAATTTGAAACTTTTAGTTAATGATGAAAAAATATTATCAAACCCACCACATATTTACCAGTGATATTCCAAACCAAATAAATATTTATATATGTAGTCAGATATTGAGGTAGTGGTAAGATTCACGTATACTTCAGACCTTATTTGTGAAATTTTACTGTTATGTTGTTGTATTCTTGTGAATAATTCTCTTTGGCATGACACATAGGTACAGAGTCCTATTCTGCCAAAGATCCATTAAATTCTGTTTACAAATATGACCATTCTAATCACTTGTACTTATTTTTTCTTTTGGGTCCATTCTATTCATTTGTACAGTGTTAATAATTGATCTGACTTTTACCTTTATTCATTCCTTTTCACACACAAAAAAGGATTACCTCATGACGCTCCCCTCTATCATTATTTTTCTTACTTTAACCTTCTATTTACTATGTATTTCCCCACTAGGTACAGTGATTCACGTTTTATAGTAACATTTTCACCACTAAAATAATTTCAAAAAAGAAATAGAATAGTGAAGAGCTTTAGCTAAATCTGATGTTTAAAATAAGAAAGAAAAGTGAAGAGCTTTAATTTAAAAGGCAGAATTTAAGTTTACATTTATGAAAGCTTGATGTGATGTAATCCAAAGAATAAATTCACGCTGAGTAGTCTAGACCTAAAACGAACCATATGCAGGGGCGGAGCCACGTGGACTTCAGATCCAAACCCCTTTCATCGAAAAATTATATTGTATATATGTATGACTTTTTTTTCTATGTGTATATATATTAATTTGACCTCCCAGAAACAAGCAAAAAACTTGATTCAGTGGCAAAGGGGGTGCAAACTTTCACGCAAAGGGCCTGCCGGTCTTGGGTTTGAGACCCATTCAGGATAGGTTTTAAATTTATTTTTTTTGCTTTCTATTTTTGACCCCCCTAAATAAAAATCCTGCCTCATCCACTAACTATGTGTTATCATGAACTTGAATCTTGAGCGTTAGTTGTCACGAAGTCATATATAAAATGATATATTTGAGTTTTTGCAATTGGAAATAAAACTGTGTTGGATGCATCGCTCCTAAAATAGGTTATTCAGTATGTGAATTTTGATTTAGTCGTACCTCAATATAAATACCAAACACAAAATAAATACAAAAAAGGAAGAGACTCCAGTAGAGCAAAACAAGTCACATATTTTAGCATATGATTAAAAAATATACATGTTCAACCTTCATGTTTATACTACAGTAAAGCAAAACAAGTCACATATTTTAGTATATAATTACAAAATATACATGTTCAACCTTCATGTTTATACTCCAGTAGAGCAAAACAAGTCACATATTTTAGCATATGATTACAAATTATACATGTTCAACCTTCATATTTATACTCCAGTGGAGCAAAACAAGTCACCTATTTTAGCATATGATTACAAAATATACATCTTCAGCCTTCTTGTTTATACTCTAGTGGAGCAAAACAAGTCACATATTTTAGCATATGATTACAAAATATACATGTTCAACCTTCATGCTCATACTCCAGTAAAGCAAAACAAGTCATATATTTTAGCATATGATTGCAAAATATGTATGTTCAACCTTCATGTTTATACTCCAGTAGAGCAAAAAAAGTCACATATTTTTGCATATGATTACAAGTCATATATCTTTACATATGATTACAAAATATACATGTTCAACCTTCACGTTTGTACTCCTGGAGAGCAAAACAAGTCACATATTTTAACATATGATTACAAAATATACATGTTGAAACTTCATGTTTATACTCCAGTAGGGCAAAACAAGTGACATATTTTAGCATATGATCCCAAAATATACATTTTCAACCTTCATGTTTATACTCCAGTGGAGCAAAACAAGTCATATATTTTAGCATATGATTACAAAATATATATGTTCAGCCTTTACGTTTATACTCCAGTAGAGAAAAACAAGTCACATATTTTAGCATATGATTACAAAATATACATGTTCAACCTTCATTGTTTATACTCCAGTATAGAAAAACAAGTCACATATTCGAGCATAAGACCGTGTGTTCACAAGCGTATACAAACAACCATTTCACCTAAGGATCATCTTGTTCTCAGTGACCCTCTATGCTATGTGACTTTAGAGTTAACGGGAGCTTATTTTCCAACGATGAAAATGGTTCATAAATAGGTTGTTTGGTTCCCTTCACCGGACGCAAGCAAGCTAGGTAGCCATGCATCTGGTTGTTGAAGTTGAACAATGGCAGCTTACTACTCACTGGTGTAATGGACCCCTCTTCTTTAGACACTGGCGCGCCAGATATGTCCTATTTATTTCGGTAGAAGAAATCTGAATTAGGAAGCTGTTCCTCATACATGTAAGATGATATCGAAGAACTGTGATCGCGAATGTGTAAAGACAAACATTTTGAAGCTACTTAAGTATAAACACAGACATGTAGATGATATCGGAGAATTGTTATCACATGGATATGTAAACGCAGACATTCTGAAGCTACTTAAGTATAAAACATCCTACTTAAGTATAAACACGCAGACATATTGAAGCTACTTATGTATAAACACAGAAATTTCGAAGCTACTTAAGTATAAAATATTCTACTTAAAAGCGTAAATGCGGACATGTAGATGATATCGGAGAATTGTTATCATATGGATATGTAAATAGAGACATTTTGAAGCTACTTAAGTATAAACACATTACACAGACATGTAGATGATATCAAAGAATTGTTATCATGAATATGTAAACATGCAGACATTTTGAAGCTACTAGAGTATAAAACACAGACATGTAGATGATATCGAAGAATTGTCATCATAAATATAACAGAGACATTTTGAAGCTATTTAAGTATAAATAGAGACATATAGATGATATAGGAGAATTGTCAACATGGATGATATCGAAGAACTGTTATCATGAATGATATCAAAGAACTGTTATCATGAATATGTAAATACAGACATTTTGAAGCTTCTCAAGTATTAAATATCCTACTTACCAGGAAATTGAGTTCTTGATTGTCAGCGCCAAGATATATCTCGATCAGCTTGTGTAAATCAGCTAATGTTGAACCTTTAACAACCTTCAGTGTAGTGATAATAATCCTAGGATTTTCCTTTGATAAATATTCCCATTTCACGTGCACGTCCAGATCAATGCCTATGCTTTCAAATTTAGGGTTGAAGTTCTCCTTTGAATCGTTAACTTTCTCGCTAGAGAGATTATGTAATTTTCTTATAGGTGAATCCTCTCTGATTTCTTTAACTGGAGGTGATTTCGATTCAGTTGTTATACACTGCTGAGAGAGTTCTCTAGAATTTCCACAAAGTTTGAATATATTTTGAATTAGTTCTTTTCTTGAAGGGACAATATCACTAGAAAGATCATCGGAACGATCTTCTACTATAGTTGTATGCAATAAATCGGGATAGAGCATGGCGAAATGTATTGTCTTTTCCTCAGTAACCTCTTTTTGCACCTCCTCTACAGGGGGGTTCTCTTTATCCCCTTCACTGTCGTTACCTTCTTCTTTCTCCTTAAACACGGTGCTCAAGAACGATTTATTGGTGAAATATTGCAACAAATCGATAGAAGGATCTTCAACTTCTCTTGTATCGCTTATGCTAGGATAGCCCAAAAACGCCTGAACTGTGTTACTTTCTGCTTTATCGATGGCCGCATCCTGCTTTCCACAGTTCATATCAATAGATCTATCCAAATCCATAAATTTCACCATTTCTGCATCTTCAGAGTGAATCTCCAGTAGCCTTTTCCTAAAGTTGTTCTCCTCCATTTCTGTTGATCTACTGACAACCCTTGAATGCCAAAGCTCGGGCTCGATCTCCTCCGAGTGCCTTTTAATCATTTCAAACTCTTGTTGCTGCTGGAAGATTCTATCTTCCATCTTCCTCCTTTCCATCTCTACGAATTCATTTGCCATTTTCTGACACCGCTGTATCTTCTTTTTAAATTCATGTTTCAACATCTGAGTTCACTCGTTTACTTTAACAATGACATCCTCCTCCGTTGTCTCCACTCCTCCTTGTACTGCTAATTCAAGTTTAGACCTTAACGTAACAATTTCTTCTTCTTTCTTCATAAGCATTCTCTTAGCTTCGTTACACTCTTTCTCTTTGAGCTTATTCTCCATCTGAAGCTTGTGGATAAACTGATCCATTGCCGCAATCCTTAACCCTAAAATAACCGCTAAGGAAGAATCTTCTGCACCTTTCTCCTTTAACGGCGTATGAGGGCCATGGACAATGCATTTTGCTTTTCCACCGTACTCTAGAGTAGAGATGGTTTTGTGGAGCTCTTTAGGATCTGGACTGGCACATAGTATCATGAGAATTTTGGACTTGTCATCCTCAAAATAATCCTACACGAAATAGTTGAATCAACTTCTTACAACGACTAGTACAACTCCCAAACTGTTTGTGGCTATGTCGCTTGGTTCCTTACAAAATGATGCTGGTGCGCGTAAGATCCTCCAAAAATTATTGATTTTTAGATGATTCAATATGGAGGTAGCAACATTTTTGGAGGATCCAAGCAACATAGATATGTTATATACACAAGATGTAGTACCTGTAAGAGCATAGTTAACTTGCTGTCTCGGAATGACACGTGGGAATCACCGTTAGCAATGGACTCAACCACCCTTTTAAGTGCACTGTTTCCTTGATTGATCTTTGCAGTCTGCGTAATTTGATTGTCGGATTAGTATCAAATGCATCAAGAGCTAAAATCATACATTTCAAATTACTGTTCATAGGAAATCTGGAAAAAAAAATTAAAGAAGCGAGGTAAGTAAAAAACGTGGAACTTTACGTGTATTTTTGCTTCCATGCCAGTTTGACCAGCTTGTTCTATATTCTCTGAACCAGCCATATCGACAAGCATTAGTCTCCCTCCTACTGTTGGAACATCAATAATTATGTGCAGCAACATTCAGCTTCCTTCGTAAAAGATGAAGACATATCCTTGCTGGAAACAGAAAACAAATGAAACTCTTTCCATTTAGACATCGTTAAACATATATTCAGGATTGATACCATGCCGTGGCTCCGAGAGCTCCACTCATTGAACAAAGTTCCTTTCACTATTCTTCTCTTCTCCACTTTCTGAATCTCCTTTGATATCTTTGTAGCCTCAGTTCCCGAAATAAAAGTTACATTCTTTGCCTTTTTACTGATAACTTCAAGTCTCACCTACAAAAGTAAAAACACAGGGCAAGCATTATACATAGAAATACAAAGTAGTACAAGTCATACTAGCTTTCGTCTGTCTAACTTTAGCATATCCTTATATTATGGCTTGTGTAGCTATGTTAGGCATACAGATCAATGGCGCTATGGCGAAAATATGTACCAAGGAATTAGGCAAAGTACTATAAATCATTTGCAGTTCAATTATTAAGTGAAGTACTATAAATCATTAGAATTCAGTACTTAATGATCACACCGTCAATTGAAAGTCGAGTATAGAAATGTAAGGTCAAAATGCAAAAGTCAATTTATATAAGGAAATATATAAGATATGCACTGACCACGTTTCCCCGTTTAAGCTCAGGTCATTTCTAAACATGCACAACATGGATAAATTACCAAGTAGTCCTCTTCAATTGAGAGAAACTAGAGCATTTTCTTAAATGCGTTCAATACAATAAGAACAATATCAGTGCCTCGATCCAAACAAGCTGGGTTTCAGCCAAATGAATCCTGACTAACCATGTTTCCCCTTTTAAGCTCAACTAATGTCTAAACCTGCTCAATTTTGGATAAATATAATGTGAGAAAATGGGAAATTTATAGATAATTTTATGTGATTAAACTAGAGAATTTTCTTAAACGTGCTCAATATTACTACTACAACTACAACACCTAAATCCCAAACAAGTTGAATGTGATATAGTCGCAGACCAAGTTTGCGCATTTAAGCTCAACTAATGTCTAAACGTGCTAATTTTGGATAACCATAATTTGATAAAACAGGCAATACTTCTCTCTTTTTCTTCCATAGATAATTAAATGTGTTTTATAGAGAAACTAGAGCATTTTCTTAAACGTGCTCAATACTACAACCTTCAAACCTCAATCGTAAACAAGTGAAGTGTGCCACATGAATCATCACTGACCATTTTTCTCTGTTTAGGTTCAACTCATGTCTAAAGTGCTCAGTACAACCACAACAACACCTCAATCCCAATCAAGTGCTTGTGAGTAAACATCAGATGGATCTGACAAATCTTGTTTAGCACAACCTTTGTACACTAACTTAGTGTAATCTGAATCAGATTTAGCTAGTGGGGTTAGCTTAAGAATGGTAAATGTAACCAAAGAAAGTGAGAATATGCAAAATGGATTTGTGGGCAAGTCCATTTTTTTTTGGATTCTTGATTGATTATTCCATTGTTGTTTGGGTCTTTTGTGAAGTTTTTTTTGGTTACTTTTTTGGAAAGTGAAATCAAGAAAATGTTGAAGGAAAGTGTAAATACAACTCTCTTTTATTATGCAAGATAGTGGTTATCTTTACTACTACTAGTACACTGTAGACAAAAAGAGAAAATTCAGTCCGGGCTATCGAAAAAGAGCTCATTATAAAGGTGTATTGTATGCTGCCTTAACTTGCATTCAGTAATTTTACTAGTTACTCCAAGGCTTCCCTTCGTATGCTGTAGACAAGAGATGAAAAAATATGATTTCTTGGTAAAGAGTCTCTCTACTTCAACTTGATTCGGCAATATAAATTGTGTACACTTTATCTCCTCAAATTCCACTTTATGAGATTACACTGAATATGTTATTGTTGTTGTTATTATTTTTTGATCTAAAAATATGACGTTTGATACAAAAATATGTTGGTTTTGTCCGAAAATGTGTCAGAGTCTATTAAAACCAGTCTCTCTGCTTTATTCCGAGTTAGGAACATAGATTGTGTATATTTTATTACTCCAAATCCCACTTTATGTGAATATAGTAGGTACGTTATTGTTGTTTGGTCTGAAAATGTCCTAAGTCGGGTCTATCAGAAACAGTCTTTCTACTTCAGCTTGAGTCGCTAATATAAATTGTGTACACTTTACCTCTCAAAATTTTACTTTATGAGAATACACCAAATACGTTGTTGTTGTTGTTATTTTTCTATCTGAAAATATGACGTTTGATATTAGTACTATTTTCTCTTTCTCATTTTACGCGTCACGCTTTCAATTTTAGATTATCCAAAGGAAAAACTAAATTGTTTTAAAATACATGTTTAAAAATTCCTTCTTTTTCGTCAAATTTCGAGTCCAGTCAAATTAACCACATAAAATAAAAGGAAGGAAATAGAATATTTCAAAAAATAGTCCCATTTTTTCTTGAAAAAAATAATAAATATAATTTTTAAAAATGAGAATATGTAAAATGGCTTTGTGGGCAAATTCAATTTCAAAAATAGTATATCTTTAAAAAATATAATATAAGTGTAATAATATTTTTAAAAAGTCTAAAAAAATTAAGTATAACAAAAAAATATATAATATTTTTAAAAAGTTCAAACAACTTAGTTACTAAGAATATTAACATTTGATGAAAAAATATTATTATTTGAGAATGAGAACAAAATATTGTACTATAATAAAAACAAAAAAACAACTCATAGGGTGAAGTAAATATTCCCTAGGTAAGAGAGAGGTGGAAAATTAACTATATAAGTTTGACCAAAGTACATTTATTGTAACAACCTTATTAAATTCCAATATTTGAAATTTGAATATTGTGGGGGGTATATTTTCCTCTTATGTTCAAAATATAATAATATTTTCCTCTTATGTATATTAATTAATGAAGTTTAACTAATATTATGTGAAGTATAATAGATTTTTGTGATTTATGTGAGTAATGTAAGAATTAATATTTAATGTTGTTTAAATTGAATCAATTATCTGATATTTGTTGTTGATGAGAGGTATAATATTATCCATAGAATTTAGTTGCGATACGTGAAAATTAAATCAGATACCACAGTTATATAAAAGAGACTTCAATGCGAAGACTCTGGCTCGAGTACTTATGCCTCTGCGTCAATCACGTATAACATTCCAAATCTAATCACTACCACTGATCTCATCAGATCATAACCGTTCATTTCCTGTCCCAATAGAGAAAATCAACGGTCTCAAGTTTGGGCACCGAATATGGAGAAAATTTCATTGAAAACGTCTTCCCGAAAATGAGCCTTATAGTGTGTGATCCAGATTAATCATCAATGAGCGATCCAAATTAGACAGAGCTCCATAACAGATACCAGACATTCGATGGAAAACTAAAAAACAAAATAAAAAGCCTCATCACCACCGTTGATCTAATCAAATCACAACTTGTAGTGTGCGATACAAATTAGTCGATAATGCTCTATTCGAATTAGACAGAGCTACACGACAGATACCAAACACTAGGTGGGAAACTACAAAACAAAACAAAAATTTCATCACCATCACTGATCTAATCAAATCATAACTTGTATTGTGCGATCCAGATTAGTCAATAATCCACAATCCAAATTAGAGAGAGCTACATGACAGATACCATACACTAAGTGGGAAACTAAAAACCACCTCCACCATTGATCTAATTAAATCACAATCGCCAGTGTGCGATCTAGATTAATCAACAATGCGCGATCCGAATTAGACAGAGCTTTACGACAGATACCAGACACTAAGTGGTAAACTAAAAAACAAAACAAAAATTCTCACCACCACCATTGATCGAATCAAATCACAACTCGTAGTGTGTGATCCAAACTAGTCGATAATACGCGATCCGAATTAGACAGAGCTTCATGATTGATACCAGACACTAGGTGGCAAACTGCAAACAAAACAAAAAATCTCATCACCATCATTGATCTAATCAAATCACAACTTGTAGCGTGCGATTCAAATTAGTCGATAATGGGCGATTGGAACTAAGCAGAGCTTCACGTCAGATACCATACACTAGGTGGAAAACTACAAAACAAAAAATCTCATCACCATCACTGATTTAATCAAATCACAACTTATAGTTTGCGATCCAGATTAGTCGATAATGCGCAATCCGAATTAGAAAGAGCTTTATGACAGCTACCAGATACTAGGTGAGAAACTACAAAACAAAACAAAAATCTCATCACCACCATTAATCTAATCAAATAACAATCCATAGTGTGCGATCCAGATTAGTGGATAATGCACAATTCGAATTAGATAGAGCTTCACAACAGATACCAGACACTAAGTGGGAAACTAAAAAACAAAACAAAAAATCTCATCACCACTATTGATCTAATCAAATCACAACTTATAGTTTGTTATTCAAATTAGTCGATAATGCGCGATCTGAATTAGACTGGGCTTCACTATAGATACTAGACACTAGGTACGAAACTACAAAACAAAACAAAACAAAAAGTCTCATCTCCACCATTGATCTAATCAAATCACAACTCATAGTGTGCGATCCAAATTAGTCAAAAATGCGCGATTCGAATTAAACGCGTGATCTGAATTAGATAGAACTTCACGACAGATACCAGACACTAGGTGGAAAACTACAAAACAAAATAAAAAATCTCATCACCACCATTGATCTAATCAAATAACAATCCGTAGTGTGCGATCCACATTACTCGATAATGCACGATCCGAATTAGACAGAGATTCACAACAAATATCAGACACTGGATGAGAAACTGAAAAAACAAAATGAAAAATCTCATCAACACCATTGATTTAATCAAATCACAATCTATAGTGTGCGATCCAGATTAATCAACAATACGCGATCCGAATTAGCCAGAGCTCCATAACAAATACCTGACATTAGATGGGAAACCAAAAACAAAACAAAAATATCATCACCATCACTGATCTAATCAAATCACAACTCGTAGTGTGCGATCTAGACTAGTCGATAATGCGCTATCCAAACTAGACAGAGCGCCACAACAGATACTAGACACTAGGTGAGAAACTACAAAATAAAACAAAAATCTCATTAATCAAATCATAACTCATAGTGTGCGATCTAGATTAGTCAATAATGCGCAATTCAAATTAGAGACAAAGCTTCACGACAGATATCAGACACCAGGTGAAAACTACAAAACAAAACAAAAAACTCATCACAACCATTGATCTAATCAAATCACAACCGTCCATTCCTTGTCCCAAATTCATCTTCATTCACCTCACTTTCCCACGTTTCTCCTTCATAAACCCTCACTTTCTCTTTGTCTTCACCCAAAGAGAGATACATACTCAAAATTTACACTTTCTTTTTTTCTTGGTATACATAATATACACACACCATATACAAAGAGAGTGAGGGAAAATACATATGGATTCAGATCAAGGAAAGCTATTTATTGGTGGAATATCATGGGAAACAACAGAAGAGAAGATAAAGGAGTATTTTCAAGTGTATGTGATGTTTTACAAACTGTTGTAATCATAGATAAGATTACTGGAAAGCCTAGAGGATTTGGTTTTGTTGTATTTGCAGATCCTAGTGTTCTTGATAGAGTTCTTCAAGATACTCATGTAATTGATGGCCGCACGATGAGTTTTTTTTTTACTCTATTTTAGCTTCTGGTGTTTCATTATTTTTGATTAGTTCTGTATTTGTGCTTGTTGGGTTATTAGTTTTTGCTGATTCTTGGATTTTGGGATTGTGGGTTTTTTAGTTTTTGCTGATTCATGGATTTTGAGCTTGTGGGGTTGTTAGTTTTTGCTGATTCTTGGATTTTGGGATTGTGGGGTTGTTAGTTTTTGCTGATTCTTGGATTTTGGGATTGTGAGCTTGTTAGTTTTTGATGATTCTTGGATTTTGAGCTTGTGGGGTTGTTAGTTTTTGCTGATTCTTGGATTTTAGGAATGTGGGGTTGTTAATTTTTGCTGATTCTTTGATTTTGAGCTTGTGGTGTTGTTAGTTTTTACTGATTCTTGGATTTTGGGCTTATGGGGTCCTTAGTTTTTGCTGATTCTTGAATTTTGGGATTTGTATTTGTGGAGTTTTGGTTAAATGAGCTGACTTGTGATTGTTTTCTGGGTGCTTCATGTTTTTTTGCCTAATATTATCATGACGTGATTTTTGGATATTGTTATACATATATACACCTTATATCATGGATTCAGATAAAGGAAAGCTTTTTTTGGTGGGATATCATTGGAAAAAACAGAAAGAAGATGAAGGAGTATTTTCAAGTGTATGGTGATGTTTTACAGACTGTATTAATGAGAGATAAGATTACTGGAAAGCGTAGAGGATTTGGTTTTATTGTATTTGCAGATCCTAATGTTCTTGATAGAGTTCTTAAGGACACTCATGTAATTGATGGCTGTACGGTGAGTTTTTTGGCTGTATGTTCATGCTTTATTTGTGTTTTTCTATTATTTTGGATTGTGAGGTTGTTTGTTTTTGCTGATTCTTGGTTCTTGAGCTTGTGGTGTTGTTAGTTTTTGCTGATTCTTGGATTTTGGGATTTTGGGGCTGTTGGTTTTTGCCGATTCTTTGATTTTGAGCTTGTGCGTTTGTTAGTTTTTGCTGATTCTTGGATTTTGGGATTTTGGGGCTATTGGTTTTTGCTGATTCTTTGATTTTGAGCTTGTGGGGTTGTTAGTTTTTGCTGATTTTTGAATTGTAGGATTTTGGGGCTGTTGGTTTTTGCTGATTCTTTGATTTTGAGCTTTTGGGGTTGTTAGTTTTTGCTGATTCTTGGATTTTGAGCTTGTTGGGTAGTTAGTTATTGTTGATTCTTTGATTTTGAGCTTGTGGGGTTGTTAGTTTTTGCTAGTTCTTTAATTTTGGGATTGTGGAATTGTTAGTTTTAGCTGATTCTTGGATTTTGGGATTATGTGCTTGTGGAGTTATTGGCTAAATGAGCTTGACTTTGGTGATTGTTTTCTGGGTGTTTACTAATGTGGCATTTCTATTTTAGGATGTGTTTTTGCTTCTATTGTGATGAGATGATGTTTCTCTTTTCTTTGTGGCTTTTGGGTGTTGTTTATATTTCTGATTTTTGTTTTTTTTTATATTTTATGCTTGTGGATCTTTGGTTAAATGAGCGGACTTTTTTATTGTTTTCTGGTTGTGTCCTGATGTGTCAGTTCCAATTTAGGATGTGTTTTTGTGACTGTTATCTTGACATTTGTGCTATTTTCTTGCTATTTTTCCTTGTTGAGTTATGATTCAGATATTTCTTAGTTTGAATATGTTCTCTGGGTACTAAAGTTTAAATCTTTTTTTTGGCCTAAGTTCTTCATTTCTTGAGCTGATTTATGCTTATGAATTTTTTTGTTTTGGTATCTTCTTCTGGCTGAGCTTATGTGATCAAGATCTCCAGATATTTAAAGTAAAATCTGCATTTTTATATTGCGGTTTCTAATAAGAAATAGTTTCTCTTGAGTCAATTTTGTGGGTAGACAGATTCTCCTTATATTTAACGTAAAGTCAGCATCTTTTATATTGAGGACTTTTGTAAATAATGGTTTCTTGAGTCAGTTTTATGAGTAGACAATGCGTTGCATATGTTCTTTTGATGTGAAAATGGTGGATGAGGTTTCATAATTCGTTACAGTAGTTCTATCATGCGTTTGAATGCCATATGTGCGAATGATTCCCAACCTCATAATGTGTTGTGTATTGATCTTTCGCATATGTGTGGTGATTTTTGATATAATGTGTGTCACTTTTATTTTCAAATCAAATTACTTGTTATACAATGGGTGGCCTTGCTTGGGATCGATTTGTTGTAGTAGTAGTTCTTATTGTAGTACAACTTCTTCATTCTGCTGCATAGTGGTCAGTTTTGCATAAGCACTAATTTTGCTAGGTGGAGTGTCTCTGTTGTGCCTTCCAAAGCTAGAATTGTGCAGCAAAATGTGTTTCATTATCAAGCCATGTGTTTGATGCAATGGATGGAAAATGGGATGATTATTTCCTCCTCTTTGATGTTTTTGACACCTCTTGGTATGATAGTGATGAAATGATATCTGACTTGTTGAAAAGAACATCCTAAAATGTGGAACGTAGTGTTATTGTTATGCAGTGTGTGGGCTCGTTGATAGAGTCATGTTTTTCTTCTTTCTGTTGATAGTGTGCAGATAGGTTTATTTTAGTCTAATGTCCTCTTTTGTATTGTTAACGACAATAGGTAATGGTTTATTCACAATGAGTTCTGCAGTGGTGAAGGTAAGTAGGTAACTGATTAAAGCACTATGATGGTGGTTTATTTTAGTTTAATGGTGCGGCTTCTTCTAATTTAGAGCATTGTTTTCCCTACACATTTTAATGACTTAATAGAGTATTTGAAACTTGAATCATCCCTTCGTTTCTAGTTGCACACCAAATGGAAACTTCCTGTGGTGATGTCTTAAATGAACGTGTCTTTTAAGTTCAGTGTTCTTGTGTAATAGTGCCATCGCTTGGGTAAAGGTGCTTCTGTTTAAGAATTTTAAATCATTTGTACATCTGTTGGGTTTTCCAGACCTGTTGTTCCATATATACTTTCAGGATGTCGTAAGTAAGACGCTTTCAGGTTCAATAGAAAAATATTTGTGTGCTTATAGGTGTGAAAAATTTCTTCATTGGCCACAAAGGGAGATAACAAATGACTCAAAAATAACCCTAACACTGTCTATTTATATTAGTCCACAAAGGGAGATAACAAATGACCATCCTAAAGAGTGTAATTTGCAAATAGTATCACGCGTAATTAAAGAGTGTAATCAAATAATTTTTTTATGAAGCAATCTAACTAAACATGATTTGACAATCCCCATCATTTAATTAATCTACACTTCCACTTTGTTGTAAAACAATATCTTGCCTCATTAATCGTGTTGTAAATTTTCATAACTAGATTTGGTGAAGTTGCTTATTTAATAATCTTCATTTAAACATAACTAAGAATCAAATAATTAATTAAACCAGAAGAACTAATACCCTATATGCAATGCACCAACAAATTAAATTTGTTTGCAATACCTTATTTAGCCCTATCTTCGTAATTGTCAATACAAATTAATACAGTACTAAAATTTTTGTTGCTTAATTAGTTATTCCCATTTAAATATTAACTAAGAGACAAAACTAAACCACAAGAATTAATACCCAATATGTAATGCACCAACAAATACCTTATTTTAGCCTTATCACGTATACTAAAAAATAAATTCTAAAATGTTGGTTGCTTAATTGATATTCAATCATATCAATACCGTTCAATCTTAAATAGAAATTTTATAATGTTTTCATAAAATTAAATAAAAAAGGGTGTAAAACAGAAAATTAATTCTATTTTGGGGGGTGTAAATTAGATTTTGAGGAAATGTAGGGTGTAATAAAGAGGACACATGTGTCATTTTCAAGTAATTAAAAGGGTCATTTTCGACAAGTTGATAAAAATAAGTATTAAACATATGCAATGAATACAGTACACTAGTAATTGTCACTCACACATGAATGCAATTTGATCCTTCTATGGGAAAAAGTGAGGATTTACATGTGGTGCTTCTTTTTAAGCATTTATTTTGGTCCACAAATATTATTTTTTCTCCATTTATTTTTATTTGTTTATATTTGACTTGACATGTTCTGAAAACTTGATATTTTTACTAGAGCATCCTTCGTTATTATAAGTCATTTAATCTCACTAACTATTAGGTGAATTAAAAATAAAAGAGAGTTATTGGGTATACGAAAACTTCTGTTATGTGCAAAATTGAAAGAGAAAATCAATAAGAATTTAGTGTACGCAATCTTGTTATGCATGTCTGTAAAAAACTGTTCTCACAACTTGAATCGATGACTTAATAATATGGTAAAAGTGATTTTTTTTACTATAGTAAAAAATAAAGGTGGATAGAGTTAGTACTATGTTCGTTTGTCTCAAATTATCTATCATTATTACTAAAAATAGTTATTGTTTCAAGAAAATACCAAATATGTTAGGATATAAATAAAGGTTAAATTTTGAAAATATTTTTCCTGTTAATATTTTTTTAGAGTCGTGTAAAAAAATGCACGATATTTTATTGACTTTTGCAGAACGCACAATATTATAAAATTACAATTCTATCGGTTAATCAACATTCCTTCCAATAAAACATTTATAAAATTTTAATATTTTCACAAACACATTTATCGTATAATTTTAATTTTTTAAAGGAAGAAGTGATGGGCTATGTAATATTTACAGCCTTTAGAAACATTCTAAACTGTAAAAATAACAACTATAATCTGTAGAATTATGAAATATATCAAAATCTACCTTAGAAACCTATACAAGTAGATATTACAATATTTTAAAAGATTCTTAAAAAGATAAGTCAATTTCTTTAACTTTCTAATATTCAAAATTTAGTAATCCAACCAATATACATTCCTTCAAACAAGTCTTATTTCACGAAAAATACCTATCAACAACAATTTTCTCAATGTTAGTGTTCAAATTGGAAACTTTTAGTTAATGATGAAAAAATATTATCGAACCCACCACATATTTACCGGGGATATTCTAAACCAAATAAACATTTATATATGTAGATAGATATTGAGGTAGTGGTAAGATTCACGTATACTTCAGACCTTATTTGTGAAATTTTCCTGTTATGTTGTTGTATTCTTGTGAATAATTCTCTTTGGCATGACACATAGGTACAGAGTTCTATTCTGCCAAAGATCCATTAAATTCTGTTTACAAATATGACCATTCTATTCACTTGTACTTATTTTTTCTTTTGGGTCCATTCTATTCATTTGTACAGTGTTAATAATTGGTCTGACTTTTACCTTCATTCATTCCTTTTCACACACAAAAAAGATTACCTCATGACGCTCCCCTCTATCATTCTTTTTCGTACTTTAACCTTCTATTTACTGTGTATTTCTCCACTAGGTACAGTGATTCACCTTTTATGGTAACATTTTCAACACTAAAATAATTTCAAAAAAGAAATAGAATAGTGAGGAGCTTTAGGTAAATCTGACGTTTAAAATAAGAAAGAAAAGTGAAGAGCGTTAATTTAAAAGACAGAATTTAAGTTTACATGTACGAAAGCTTGATGTTATGTAATCCAAAGAATAAATTCACGTTGAGTAGTCTAGACCTAAAACGGACTATATAAAGAGGCGGAGCTACGTGGACTTCAGATCCAAACCCCTTTCATTGAAAAATTATATTGTATATATGTATGACTTTTTTTTCTAAGTGTATATATTAATTTGACCTCCCTGACACAAGAAAAAAACTTGATTCAGTGGCAAAGGGGGTGCAAACTTTCACGCAAAGGGCCTGCCGGTCTTGGGTTTGAGACCCATTCACGATAGGTTTTTAATTTATTTTTTTTGTTTCTGTTTTTGACCCCCCTTAATAAAAATCCTTCCTCAGCCACTAACTATGTGTTATCATGAACTTGAATCTTGAGTGTTAGTTGTCACGAAGTCATATATAAAATGATATATTTGACTTTTTGCAATTGGAAAAAAAACTTTGTTTGATGCATTGCTCCTAAAATAGGTCATTCAGTAAGTGAATTTTGATTTAGTCCTATCTCAATATAAATACCAAACACAAAATACACACACAAAAAAGGAAGAGACTCCAGTAGAGCAAAACAAGTCACATATTTTAGCATATGATTACAAAATATACATGTTCAACCTTCATGTTTATACTACAGTGGAGCAAAACAAGTCACATATTTTAGTATATAATTACAAAATATACATGTTCAACCTTCATGTTTATACTCCAGTAGAGCAAAACAAGTCACATATTTTAGCATATGATTACAAATTATACATGTTCAACCTTCATATTTATACTCCAGTGGAGCAAAACAAGTCACATATTTTAGCATATAATTACAAAATATACATGTTCAACCTTCTTGTTTATACTCTAGTGGAGCAAAACAAGTCACATATTTTAGCATATGATTACAAAATATACATGTTCAACCTTCATGCTCATACATTAATAGACCAAAACAAGTCATATATTTTAGCATATGATTACAAAATATGTATGTTCAACCTTCATGTTTATACTCCAGTAGAGCAAAACAAGTCATATATTTTTGCATATGATTACAAGTCATATATCCTTACATATGATTACAAAATATACATGTTCAACCTTCACGTTTATACTCTAGTAGAGCAAAACAAGTCATATATTTTAACATATGATTACAAAATATACATGTTGAACCCTCATGTTTATACTCTAGTAGAGCAAAACAAGTGACATATTTTAGCATATGATCCTAAAATATACATGTTCAACCTTCATGTTTATACTCCAGTGGAGCAAAACAAGTCCTATATTTTAGCATATGATTACAAAATATATATGTTCAGCCTTTACGTTTATACTCCAGTAGAGCAAAACAAGTCACATATTTTAGCATATGATTACAAAATATACATGTTCAACCTTCATTGTTTATACTCCAGTAGAGCAAAACAAGTCACATATTCGAGCATAAGACCATGTGTTCACAAGCGTATACAAACAACTATTTCACCTAAGGATCATCTCGTTCTCAGTGACCCTCTATGCCATGTGACTTTAGAGTTAAGGGGAGCTTATTTTCCAACGATGAAAATGGTTCATAAATAGGTTGTTTGGTTCCCTTCACCGGACGCAAGCAAGCTAGGTAGCCATGCATCTGGTTGTTGAAGTTGAACAATGGCAGCTTACTACTCACTGTTGTGATGGACTCCTCTTCTTTAGACACTGGCGCACCAGATATGTCCTATTTATTTCGGTAGAAGAAATCTAGATTAGGAAACCGTTCCTCATACTTTTAAGATGATATCGAAGAACTGTGATCACGAATGTGTAAAGACAGACATTTTGAAGCTACTTAAGTATAAACACAGACATGTAGATGATATCGGAGAATTGTTATCACATGGACATGTAAACACAGACATTCTGAAGCTACTTAAGTATAAAACATCCTACTTAAGTATAAACACGCAGACATTTTAAAGCTACTTAAGTATAAACACAGACATTTCAAAGCTACTTAAGTATAAAATATCCTACTTAAAAGCATAAACGCGGACATGTAGATGATATCGGAGAATTGTTATCATATGGATATGTAAACAGAGACATTTTGAAGCTACTTATGTATAAACACATTACACAAACATGTAGATGATATCAGAGAATTGTTATCATGAATATGTAAATATGCAGACATTTTGAAGCTACTAGAGTATAAAACACAGACATGTAGATGATATCGAAGAACTGTCATCATAAATATAACAGAGACATTTTGAAGCTATTTAAGTATAAACAGAGATATGTAGATGATATAGGAGAATTGTCATCATGGATGATATCGAAGAATTGTTATCATGAATGATATCGAAGAAATGTTATCATGAATATGTAAATATAGACATTTTGAAGCTTCTCAGGTATAAAATATCCTACTTACCAGGAAATTGAGTTCTTGATTGTCAGCGCCAAGATATATCTCGATCAACTTGTGTAAATCAACTAACGTTGAACCTTTAACAACCTTCAGTGTAGTGATAATAATCCTAGGATTTTCCTTTGATAAATCTTCCCATTTCACGTGCACGTCCAGATCAACGCCTATGCTTTCAAATGTAGGGTTGAAGTTCTCCTTTGAATTGTTAACTTTCTCGCTAGAGAGATTATGTAATTTTCTTATTGGTGAATCCTCTCCGATTTCTTTAACTGGAGGTGATTTTGATTCAGTTGTTATACACTGCTGAGAGAGTTCTCTAGAATTTCCACAAAGTTTGAATATATTTTGAATTAGTTCTTTTCTTGAAGGGACAATATCGCTAGAAAGATCATCGGAACGATCTTCTACTATAGTTGCATGCAATAAATTGTGATAGAGCATGGCGGAATGTATTGTCTTTTCCTCAATAACCTCTTTTTACACCTCCTCGACAGGGGGGTTCTCTTTATCCCCTTCACTGTCGTTACCTTCTTCTTCCTCCTCAAACACAGTGCTCAAGAACGATTTGTTAGTAAAATATTGCAACAAATTGATAGAAGGATCTTCAACTTCTCTAGTATCACTTATGCTAGGATAGCCCAAAAACGCCTGAACTCTGTTACTTTCTTCTTTATCGACGACCGCATCCTGCTTTCCATAGTTCATATCAATAGATCTATCCAAATCCATAGATTTCACCATTCCTGCATCTTCAGAGTAAATCTCCAGTAGCCTTTTCCCAAAGCTGTTCTCCTCCATTTCGGTTGATCTATTGATAACCCTTGAACGCCAAAGCTCGGCCTCGATCTCCTCCAAGCGCCTTTTAAGCATTTCAAACTCTTGTTGCTGCTAGAAGATTCTATCTTCCATCTTTCTCATTTCCATCTCTACGAATTCATTTTCTATTTTCTGACACTGCTGTATATTCTTTTCAAATTCATGTTTCAACATCTGAGTTCGCTCGTTTACTTTAACAATGACATCCTCATCCATTGTATCCACTCCTCCTTGTACTGCTAATTCAAGTTTAGACCTTAACGTAACAATATCTTCTTCTTTCTTCATAAGCTTTCTCTTAGCTTAGTTACACTCTTTCTCTTTGAGCTTATTCTCCATCTGAAGCTTGTGGATAAGCTGATCCATTGCCGCAATCCTTGACCCCAAAGTAACCGCTAAGGAAGAATCTTCTACACCTTTCTCCTTCAACGGCGTATGAGGGCCACTGACAATACATTTTGCTTTTCCACTATACTCTAGAGTAGAGATGGTTTTGTGGAGCTCTTTAGGATCTGGACTGGCACACAGTATCATGAGAATTTAGGACTTGTCATCCTCAAAAGAGAATCAACTTCTTACAACGACTAGTACAACTCCCAAACTGTTTGTGGCTATGTCGCTTGGTTCCTTAGAAAATGATGCTAGTGCCCATAAGATCCTCAAAAAATTACTGATTTTTGGACGATTCAATACGGAGGTAGCAACATTTTTGGAGGATCCAAGCAACATAGATATGTTATATACACAAGATGTAGTACCTGTAAGAGGATAGTTAACTTGCTATCTCGGAATGGCATGTGGGAATCACCGTTAGCAATGGACTCAACCACCCTTTTAAGTGCACTGTTTCCCTGATTGATCTTTGCAGTCTGCGTAATTTGATTGTCGGATTAGTATCAAATGCATCAAGATCTAAAATCATACATTTCAAATTACTGTTCATAGGAAATCTGGAAAAAAACTTTAAGGAAGCGAGGTAAGTAAAAAACGTGGAACTTTGCCTGCATTTTTGTTTCCATGCCAGTTTGACCAGCTTGTTCTATATTCTCGGAACCAGCCATATCGACAAGCATTAGTCGCCCTCCTACTGTTAGAACATCAATAATCATCTGCAACAACATTTAGCTTCCTTCATAAAAGATGAAGACATATCCTTGCTGGAAACAGAAAACAAATGAAACTCTTTCCATTTAGACATCGTTAAACATATATTCAAGATTGATACCATGCAGTGGCTCCGAGAGCTCCGCTCATTGCACAAAGTGCTTTTCACTACTCTTCTCTTCTCCACTTTCTGAATCTCCTTTGATATCTTTGTAGCCTCAGTACCAAAAATAAAAGTTGCATTCTTTGCCTTTTTACCGATAACTTCAAGTCTCACCTACAAAAGTAAAAACACAGGGCAAGCATTATACAGAGAAATACAAAGTAATACAAGTCATACTAGCTTTCGTCTGTCTAACTTAAGCATATCCTTATATTCTGGCTTGTGTAGCTATGTTAGGCATACAGATCAATAATGGCAAGATCAATGGCGCTATGGTGAAAATATGTAACAAGGAATTAGGCGAAGTACTATAAATCATTGGCAGTTCAATTATTAAGTGAAGTACTATAAATCATTAGAATTCAGTACTTAATGATAACACCGTCGATTGAAAGTCGGGTATAGAAATGTAAGGTCAAAATGCAAAAGTCAATTTATCTGAGGAGATATATAAGATATACACTCACCACGTTTCCCCGTTTAAGCTCAGGTCATGTCTAAACATGCACAACATGGATAAATTACCAAGTAGTCCTCATCAATTGAGAGAAACTAGAGCATTTTCTTAAATGCGTTCAATACAATAAGAATAATATCTGTGCCTCGATCCAAACAAGTTGGGTTTAAGCCAAATGAATCCTAACTAACCATGTTTCCCCATTTAAGCTCAACTAATGTCTAAACCTGCTCAATTTTGGATAAATATAATGTGAGAAAATGGGAAATGTATAGATAATTTTGTGTGATTAAACTAGAGAATTTTCTTAAACGTGCTCAATATTACTACTACAACTACAACACATAAATCCTAAACAAGTTGAATGTGATATAGTCGCAGACCAGGTTTGGGCATTTAAGCTCAACTAATGTCTAAATGTGCTAATTTTGGATAACTATAATTTGATAAAACAGGCAATACTTCTCTCTTTTTCTAGATAATTTAATGTGTTTTATAGAGAAACAAGAGCATTTTCTTAAACGTGCTCAATACTAGAACCATAAAACCTCAATTGCAAACAAGTGAAGTGTGCCATATGAATCATCACAGACCATTTTTCTATGTTTAGGTTCAAATCATGTCTAAAGTGCTCAGTACAGCCACAACAACACCTCAATCCCAATCAAATGCTTGTGAGTAAACACCAGATGGATCTGACAAATCTTGTTTAGCACAACCTTTGTACGCTAACTTAGTGTAATCTGAATCAGATTTAGCTAGTGGGGTTAGCTTAAGAATGGTAAATTTAACCAAAAAAAGTGAGAATATGAAAAATGGCTTTGTGGGCAAGTCCATTTTTTTTTTGGATTCTTGATTGATTATTCCATTGTTGTTTGGGTCTTATTTGAAGTTTTTTTTGGTTACTTTTTTGGAAAGTGAAATCAAGAAAATGTTGAAGGAAAGTGTAAATACAACTCTCTTTTATTGTGCAAGATAGTGGTTATCTTTACTACTACTAGTACACTGTAGACAAAAAGAGAAAATTCAGTCCGGGCTATCGAAAAATAGGTCATTATAAAGATGTATTGTACGCTGCCTTAACTTGCATTCAGTAATTTTACTAGTTACTCCAAGGCTCCCCTTCGTACACTGTAGACAAGAGATGAAAAAATATGATTTCTTGGTAAAGAGTCTCCCTACTTTAACTTGATTTGGCAATATAAATTGTGTACACTTTATCTCCTCAAATTCCACTTTTTGAGATTACACTGAATATGTTATTGTTGTTGTTATTATTTTTCGATCTAAAAATATGATGTTTGATACTAAAATATGTTGGTTTTGTCTGAAAATGTGTCAGAGTCTATTAAAACCAGTCTCTCTGCTTCATTCCGAGTTAGGAACATAGATTGTGTATATTTTATTACTCCAAATCCCACTTTATGTGAATATAGTAGGTACGTTATTGTTGTTTGGTCTGAAAATGTCCTAAGTTGGGTCTATCAGAAACAGTCTTTCTACTTCAGCTTGAGTTGCTAATATAAATTGTGTACACTTTACCTCTCAAAATTTCACTTTATGAGAATACACCAAATACGTTGTTGTTGTTGTTATTTTTCGATCTAAAAATATGACGTTTGATTTTAGTACTATTTTCTCTTTCTCATTTTACGCGTCACACTTTCAATTAGATTATCCCAAGGAAAAACTAAATTGTTTTAGAATACAAGTTTAAAAATTCCTTCTTTTTCGTCAAATTTCGAGCCGAGTCAAATTAACCACATAAAATAAAAGGAAGGAAATAGAATATTTCAAAAGAGAGTCCCTTTTTTTTTGAAAAAAATAATAAATATAATTTTTAAAAATGAGAATATGTAAAATGGCTTTGTGGGCAAATTCAATTTCAAAAATAGTATATCTTTAAAAAATATAATATAAGTGTAATAATATTTTTAAAAAGTCTAAAAAAAGTTTAAAAAGTCAATGCGAAGACTCTGGCTCGAGTACTTATCCCTCTGCGTCAATCACGTATAACATTCCAAATCTAATAACCACCACTGATCTCATCAAATCATAACCGTTCATTTCCTGTCCCAATAGAGAAAATCAACGGTCTCAAGTTCGAGCACCAAATATGGAGAAAATTTCATTGAAAAAGTCATCCTCAGAATGGACCTTGTAGTGCACGATCTAGATTAGTCGACAGTACGTGATCCAAATGAGAAAGAGCTCCATAACAAATATCGAACATTAGGTGGGAAACTGAAAAAAAAATCTCATCAAATCATAACTGTTCATTCCTTGTCTCAATGGACAAAATCCCTAGTCTCAAGTTTTCACACTTAATATGGAGAAAATCCCGTGAAGAATGTCATCCCGAAAATGAGCCTTATAGTGTGTGATCCAGATTAATTAGCAATGAGCGATCAAAATTAGACAGAGATCCATAACAGATACCAAACATTCGATGGAAAACTAAAAAACAAAATAAAAAGCCTCATCACCACCGTTGATCTAATCAAATCAAAACTTGTAGTGTGCAATAAAAATTAGTCGATAATGCGCTATTCAAATTAGACAGAGCTACACGACAGATACCAAACACTAGGTGGGAAACTACAAAACAAAACAAAAATTTCATCACCATCACTGATCTAATCAAATCACAACTTGTATTGTGCGATCCAGATTAGTCAATAATGCACGATCCAAATTAGAGAGAGCTACACGATAGATACCATACACTAAGTGGGAATCTAAAAACCACCCCTACCATTGATCTAATCAAATCACAATTGCCAGTGTGCGATCTAGATTAATCAACAATGCGCGATCCGAATTAGACAGAGCTTCACGACACATACAAGACACTAAGTGGTAAACTGAAAAACAAATCAAAAATTCTCACCACCACCATTGATTGAATCAAATCACAACTCGTAGTGTGCGATCCAAACTAGTTGATAATACGCGGTTCGAATTAGACAAAGTTTCATGATAGATACCAGACACTAGGTGGGAAACTGCAAACAAAACAAAAAATCTCATCACCATCATTAATCTAATCAAATCACAACTTGTAGCGTACGATTCAAATAAGTCTATAATGGGCGATTGGAAGTAAACAGAGCTTTACGACAGAAAACATACACTAGGTGGAAAACTAAAAAACAAAAAATCTCATCACCATCACTGATTTAATCAAATCACAACTTGTAGTTTGCGATCCAGATTATTCGATAATGCGCGATCCAAATTAGACAGAGCTTTATGACAGATACCAAATACTAGGTGCGAAACTACAAAACAAAACAAAAAATCTCATCACCACCATTGATCTAATCAAATAACAATCCGTAGTGTGCGATCCAAATTAGTGGATAATGCACAATTCGAATTAGATAGAGCTTCACAACATATACCAGACACTAAGTGGAAAACTAAAAAACAAAACAAAAAATCTCATCACCACTATTGATCTAATCAAATCACAACTTATAGTTTGCGATCCAGATTAGTCGATAATGCGCGATCTGAATTAGACAGGGCTTCACTATAGATACTAGACACTAGGCGCGAAACTACAAAACAAAACAAAACAAAAAGTCTCATCTCTACCATTGATCTAATCAAATCACAACTTGTAGCGTGCTATCCAAATTAGTCAATAATGCGCGATTCAAATTAAATGCGTGATCCGAATTAGATAGAACTTCACGACAGATACCAGACACTAGGTGGAAAACTACAAAACAAAATAAAAAATATCATCACCACCATTGATCTAATCAAATAACAATCCGTAGTGTGCGATCCACATTAGTCGATAATGCGCAATCCGAGTTAGACAGAGCTTCACAATAAATATATGACACTGGATGAGAAACTGAAAAAACAAAACAAAAAATCTCATCACCACTATTGATCTAATCAAATCACAACTCGTAGTGTGCGATCCAGATTAGTCGATAATGTGCTATTCAAAATAAATGCGTGATCCGAATTAGATAGAACTTCACGACAGATACCAGACACTAGGTGAGAAACTATAAAACAAAATAAAAAATCTCAGCACCACCATTGATCTAATCAAATAACAATCCGTAGTGTGAGATCCACATTAGTCGATAATGCACGATCTGAATTAGACAGAGATTCATAATAGATATCAGACAATGGATGAGAAATTGAAAAAACAAAACAAAAAATCTCATCAACACAATTGATTTAATCAAATCACAATCTGTAGTGTGCGATCCAGATTAATCGACATACGCGATCCGAATTAGCCAGAGCTCCATAATAAATACTGGACATTAGATGGGAAATCGAAAAACAAAATAAAAATATCATAACCATCACTGATCTAATCAAATCACAACTCGTAGTGTGCGATCTAGACTAGTCGATAATGCACTATCCAAACTAGACAGAGCATCACAACAGATACTAGACACTAGGTGAGAAACTACAAAACAAAACAAAAATCTCATTAATCAAATCATAACTCGTAGTGTGCGATCTAGATTAGTCAATAATGTGCGATTCAAATTAGAGTCAAAGCTTCATGACAGATATCAAACACCAGGTGAAAACTACAAAACAAAACAAAAAACTCATCACAACCATTGATCTAATCAAATCACAACCGTCAATTCCTTGTCCCAAATTCATCTTCATTCACCTCACTTTCCCACTTTTCTCCTTCATAAACCCTCACTTTCTCTTTATCTTCACCCAAAGAGAGATATACACACTCAAAATTTACACTTTCTTTTTTTCTTGGTATACATAATATACACACACAATATACAAAGAGAGTGAGGGAAAATACATATGGATTCAAATCAAGGAAAGCTATTTATTGGTGGAATATCATGGGAAAGAACAGAAGAGAAGATGAAGGAGTATTTTCAAGTGTATGTGATGTTTCACAAACTGTTGTAATGATAAATAAGATTACTGGAAAGACTAGAGGATTTGGTTTTATTGTATTTGCAGATCCTAGTGTTCTTGATAGAGTTCTTCAAGATACTCATGTAATTGATGGCCGCACGGTGAGTTTTTTTTACTCTATTTTAGCTTCTGGTGTTTCAGTATTTTTGATTAGTTCTGTATTTGTGCTTGTTGGGTTGTTAGTTTTTGCTGATTCTTGGATTTTGGGATTGTGGGTTTGTTAGTTTTTGCTGATTCTTGGATTTTGGGATTGTAGAGTTGTCAGTTTTTGCTGATTCTTGGATTTTGGGATTGTGAGCTTGTTAGTTTTTGATGATTCTTGGATTTTGAGCTTCTGGGGTTGTTAGTTTTTGCTAATTCTTGGATTTTAGGACTATGGGGTTGTTAATTTTTGCTGATTCTTTGATTTTGAGCTTGTGGTGTTGTTAGTTTTTACTGATTCTTGGATTTTGGGCTTATGGGGTTCTTAGTTTTTGCTGTTTCTTGAATTTTGGGATTTGTATTTCTAGAGTTTTGGTTAAATGAGCTGACTTGTGATTGTTTTTAGGGTGTTTCATGTGTTTTTGCCTAATATTATCATGACGTGACTTTTGGATATTGTTATACATATATACACCTTATATATAGAGAAAACGTGGAGAGGAAGAGAGGGAAAAAAGCATGGATTCAGATAAAGGAAAGCTTTTTATTGGTGGGATATCATGGGAAAAACAGAAAGAAGATGAAGGAGTACTTTCAAGTGTATGGTGATGTTTTACAGACTGTATTAATGAGAGATAAGATTACTGGAAAGCCTAGAGGGTTTGGTTTTGTTGTATTTGCAGATCCTAATGTTCTTGATAGAGTTCTTAAGGACACTCATGTAATTGATGGCCGTACGGTGAGTTTTTTGATTGTACGTTCATGCTTTATTTGTGTTTTTCTATTATTTTGGATTGTGAGGTTGTTTGTTTTTGTAGATTCGTTGATTTTGAGCTTATGGGGTTGTTAGTTTTTGCTGATTCTTGGATTTTGGGATGTTGGGGTTGTTGGTTTTTGTTGATTCTTTGATTTTGAGCTTGTGGGGTTGTTAGTTTTTGCTGATTCTTGGATTTTGGGATTTTGGGGCTGTTAGTTTTTGCTGATTCTTTGATTTTGAGCTTGTGGGGTTGTTAGTTTTTGCTGATTCTTGGATTTTAAGCTTGTGGGGTAGTTAGTTATTGATGATTCTTTGATTTTGAGCTTGTGGGGTTGTTAGTTTCTGCTAGTTCTTTAATTTTGGGATTGTAGAGTTGTTAGTTTTAGCTGATTCTTGGATTTTGGGATTATGTGCTTGTGGAATTTTTTTGTTCTGGTATCTTCTTCTGGTTGAGCTTATGTAATCAAGCTCTCCTGATATTTAAAGTAAAATCTGCATTTTTATATTGCGGTTTCTTATAAGAAATAGTTTCTCTTGAGTCAATTTCATGGGTAGACAGATTCTCCTTATATTTAACTTAAAGTCAGCATCTTTTATATTGAGGACTTTTGTAAATAATGGTTTCTTGAGTCAGTTTTATGAGTAGACAATGCGTTGCATATGTTCTTTTGATGTGAAAATGGTGGATGAGGTTTCATAATTCGTTACAGTAGTTCTATCATGCGTTTGAATGCCATATGTGCGAATGATTCCCAACCTCATAATGTGTTGTGCATTGATCTTTCGCATATGTGTGGTGATTTTTTCTATAATGTGTGTCGCTTCTATTCTCAAATCAAATTACTTGTTATAAAATGGGTGGCCTTGCTTGGAATCGATTTGTAGTAGTAGTAGTTCTTGTTGTAGTACAACTTCTTCCTTCTACTGCATAGTGGTCAGTTTTGTATAAGCACTAATTTTGCTAGGTGGAGTGTCTCTGTTGTGCCTTCCAAAGCTGGAATTGTGCAGCAAAATATGTTTCATTATCAAGCCATGTGTTTGATGCAATGGATGGAAAATGGGATGATTATTTCCTCCTCTTTGATGTTTTTGAAACTTCTTTGTGTGATAGTGATGAAATGATATCTGACTTGTTGAAAAGAACATCCTAAAATGTGGAACGTGGTATTATAGTTATGCAGTGTGTGGGCTCGTTGATAGAGTCTGGTTTTTCTTCTTTTTGTTGATAGTGTGCAGACAGGTTTATTTTAGTCTAATGTCCTCTTTTGTATTGTTAACGACAATAGGTATTTGTTTATTCACAATGAGTTCTGCAGTGGTGGAGGTAAGTAGGTAACTGATTAAAGCATTATGATGGTGGTTTATTTTAGTTTAATGGTGCGCCTTCTTCTAATTTAGAGCATTGTTTGCCCTAAACATTTTATTGACTTAATAGAGTATTTGAAACTTGAATCATCCCTTCGTTGCTAGTTGCACACCAAATGGAAACTTCCTATGGTGATGTCTTAAATAAACGTGTCTTTTAAGTTCAGTGTTCTTGTGTAATAGTTCCATCGCTTGGGTAAAGGTGCTTCTGTTTAAGAATTTTAAATCATTTGTACATCTGTTGGGTTTTCCAGACCTGGTTTTCCATATATACTTTCAGGATGTCGTAAGTAAGACGCTTGCAGGTTCAACAGAAGTTTAGTACATTTCAGATGATAATCTGATTTCTTTTAGTAGAGCTTTCCCCCAAAGTAATTACCTAGTTGATGGAATCTTTCGCTAAGATTTTGGGCATCTTATAATAAAATTTGTCCTTTTGAGTCTTTATCTTGCTTGCTTCTGAATTTGTTCTTCTTTTACTTAGCTCAATGGTATTTTTTCTTTATAGGTTAAGGCTAAGAGGGCCTTGTCCAGAGAGGAGTAGGGTCCAAAATCTGGAAATGTAGGTAGTGCTAGAAGTTTTAGAGGCGGTGGAAATAACAGGACCAAGAAAATATTTGTTGGTGGATTGCCTCCCACGCTGACTGAGGATGGCTTCAGAACTTACTTTGAAACTTATGGTAATGTCACTGATGTAGAAATTATGTTTGATCAACAGACTAGCCGACCTTGTGGGTTTGGCTTCATTTCATTTGATTCTGAAGATGCAGTAGATAGGGTTTTCCATAAAACATTTCATGATCTCTGTGGGAAACAAGTGGAAGTAAAGCGTGCTCTTCCAAGAGATGGTAGTTCTGGTGGTTTTGGTGGTCGCTCCACGGGCAACGATGGTAGTGGTATGGGTGGTGGAAGTTACCAAGGGTATGGTGCATCTGGTGACAATCCCAGTTCTTATGAAGAATGGATACCAAAAGATACATGCCATCACAAAACACTGTAGGTGGCCATCCACCTTATGGTTTCTCCAGATATGGTACACCGGGTTATGGTTATGGATCGTCCAACAATAGCATGGGTTATGCTGCTTATGGAAGTTACGGTGGAGCCAATCAAGGCTATGGGGCTGTCAATCCTGGATATGGTGGTCCAGCAGTTGATGCAGCCTTCGGGAATCCAAATGTGCCTGGTGCTGGTTATGGTAGCGGTCAAGCTGGTGGATCGAGAAGCTCGTGAGGTTCTCAGGGTCCTTCTGGCTATGGGAACATTGGCTATGGTAATGCATCATGGGGTGCTTCAAGTGCTGGTGGTGGAGGTGGACCCGCTAATGGAGGATCTGCTGTTGGTCAGTCTCCAGCTGGAGCCACGGGTTATAGAAATCAAGGTTATGGCTATGGTGGATATGATGGAGGTGATGGTGCTTATGGAAATCCAGTTGGTGGAAGTGGTGCATCGGGAGACATGCAATCAGGTGGTGGGAGTTACATAGGAAGTGGCTATGGTGATGCTAGTGGAAATTCATAAGGTTCGGGTAATTATGGTGCTCAGCAAAATGGACCTCATGGTGGCCAAGTTGGATATGGTGGTGGCTATGGTGGTGCTCCAAGTCGGCAGGCTCAACAAAATTGATCACAGTGTTTGATTTCATCTGAGAACTTACCTATTGCTGGAGCGGAAATTCACTTTCACGCTGCTGGTTTCGTTCCACATACAGTTCACTCTTGCAAGCATTACGCGCTCAATGGGATTGGTTGGATTGCTTGAACTTTAGTTTTTTGCAGTTCTTATTCTAGTTTACTATAAGTAATGTCAGTAGTATTGCCTATTTCGTAATATTTTCTGTTTAACTGTCGTTTTAATTTGGTTTGCGTATGGTTATTTTTACTAGCTACCTAATGCATCTCCTCTCGTAGCCTGTTATGTCAAAGCTCATGTGAGTTAGATTTTGATTGTGTTTTTCAGTTTTGAATATAGTTCGGTAACCCGTTTGTGCCTTCCCAAGCAGGATACTTGATGCTAGTTTCTCCTCACTATAAAAAAATGAATTCTTTTGGTTTCCCATTTGACTTGCGTTGGACAAAGAAGTTTTCGTGATGCTTCTTATTGGTAGTGCAATTGTAGCCGATATGGGTAGCAATAGCAGTAGTGGTAGTTAAGTTTTGAGAATGACATAATCATTTTCCTCTGTATTTGACCTTGTGTTGCACAGGAAGAGAAGCCCGAGTACTAACGTCTGATGACATCTGACTCTGTCAAATCCGACCTTGGTGCTGAGGATTGTGTTCAGTGCGCACAAGTACTTACCGTGGAATTTGGCTCATGGTTCATTTCCTGAAACTGGTCATGGTGAATGATGATAGGCGAATTTACACGCCTAAAGTGCTATTTTTTACCCATATTTTAGCTATGTTTTGAGGACAAATTATATAATTCATGCACTTTTAGTCCTTTTTCCTGTAAGTGAGCTAACGAACATGATTAGTAAGTTTTCAGGCATAAATGATGCAGAATTCAGCATTTTATGGATAACTTGACGCCAAAGAAAGATTCACGAAAGAAGGAAGGGAAAGCTTGGACGCCAAGGAACAAAAGTGGCGCATGGAAAATCTATCCCGGGCAAAAACCGCAATTCTGAAGACTTTGGGGTCTAGCAGTAACTTATTAGGATTAGGATAATGATACATTAACCAAGTAGGATTGGGTTAAGTAATTCATTAGCTTAGTAGGAATAGGATAGGGGTGTTATAAATACCCTATCTTGCTAGAGATTTTTATCATTCATCTTACCTTTCAATTAATTCCTCAATCATTCACTACTTCTTCTAATCCTTCCATTAATTCTACTTTTTATTCTTCTTCTATTCATCTATTCAATTCTTATTTTCCACAACAAGAGAAACATTACTTTGCCAAGAAGTCACGCCTAACGCCTACCACACCTTACTACACGAGATCTTTATTGTGGAATAATAACAAATGTCGATTGTGATTTCCTTAGCACTCATGGGTAACTAAACTCCTCTGTTGGGGTTATGGAAGACTTTTGAGATACTATCTAAGGCTATGATTTTGTGAATTCGTGACACGTGTGTTGCTTATATCATTATTCTCTTCATCTTAATGCAAATTCTTGTGGCTGCAGACGCATAGAATAACGCCAGTATAGCATTAACTTGTTCGAAAGGAAAGTTATATGTCTGGAAAAGAGATAATGTCAAGGTAATAGGGTCCCATCCCCTATTAAGAAATTAGTGCCGTAACTGGATTAACCTCTTGGAGAATTTGTACCATTAGATACGCTTAAAGCTCGAAAGAGTTAAAGTGAAATAGTCCTTGTTGAGGTCGAAAGACGCTTGGATTTACCATTGAATACAATTCTCTATAAGCACATACATGTCTGAATTCCGCATAACTCATAGCCAATAGAGACGTAAAACTCATAAGGTGGACATAACCCCAACTTCTAAATTCTCATTGTTTTACATCTTACCAAATATTCTTTCTTTTTACTCTTTATTTTCTATTTTTACTTCATTACTTTCTTTACATTACTTGCACGACAAAACTCTCCCCTTTTTACGAGACTTGCACTAAAAATCTAGTAATCTTTGCTTACTTGTTGACCAAGCTATTCCCTGTGGGATCGATACCCAACCCAGTTGGGTTATATATTTGGCAACGACCGCTTTACACTCCTACTAGATCTGTAGATTGAGCGTTATTAAAAATTGGCGCCGTTGCCGGGGAATACGAGTGTCAACTAAGTTTGTGATAATTACTAGACCCTTTGGTCAACGATTCTCGTACTTTTACTTTTAGTTTTTGTTATTTGCAAGTTTTTATTTAGTGCATGCCCCATACTCGAAGTTCTGGTCAACCGTTATTACCTATAAATCCTGAACCACAACGTATTGGCAGAATGGAGGCACAACACGAAATCGAAAGAATGGCTGCTCAACAGGAACAGACGAGATTAGCTTCTCTTGCCGCCGCTCAAGTGCATCAACAAAATATTGACAACCCTAGGCGAGAAACGAACCCTGACGATGAGGACCTAGGTAATGACGAGTTTCTAAACCCTAGGCATGCTACTGAAATCGCAACACCTGCCAACAGAAGAGATCGTCAAGATAGGTTTAGGCCTGAACGCCGATCTATGCAACCAGCTTTCGACGATGATGATGATGATCTTGACGGAGCCGGAGCCACAGGAGCCATTATTCCCCCACCATTAGCGCCCGGAGCCAAGTTCAACATCACAAGAACCTTGATTCATTTATTGGAACTCAAGGGATTATTTGGTGGACTAGCAGGTGATGATACGAATATGCATCTCATCAACTTTATTTCTACATGCAAGTCGTTTGACAATCCTGGTGTTGGTCAGAATGCAATTCAATTACGTCTATTTCCATTGTATCTGTCTGAGGAGGCAACTTTATGGTTGAATGGGCTGACTCCTGATTCCATTACAAATTGGAGGCAATTGAGAGACGCTTTCCTAGAAATATTCTTTCCGCCATCCAAAAGAGCACAGTTGAGAGATGAAATCAGCAACTTTCGGCAGCTTCCAACTGAAGCCCTTCATTAAACATGGGAAAGGTTCAAGACGAAGCTAATGAGGTGCCGAAACCATTACATGACTAATGTTCACCTAATGGAGATACTATACAAAACCTTGAATTCAATAACTAAACCAGTGGTAGATAATGTGGATGGAGAATCATTTATGGACCTCACCTTTGGTCAGGCAAGCAATATGCTATATCGGATGATGAAGCAAAGTAGAGCTTGGAATACCAGGGATTCTGAGGTAGCAAGCCCCACTTTATCTATTGTCATGACTGCAGACCAAAGGAGAAGAGAAGGAGAACGTGATCAAGATATGGCGCACATGAAAACACAAGTGGATCTTCTTACAAAGCATCTATTATCAGGGAAGACCGAAAAAGTCAAAGCTATTGCGTCAAAAGGAAGAGACAAATTTGATTCGGAAGAAGAAGCCAACTACTTAAACAATCAGGGGGGTTTCCGAGGTAATATCCCAGGAAACCAAGGTCGGAACTATTATGATAAATCTGGAAAAAAGGACCAAGGTAGTTGGAAGAACAAGAATGAAAAGAGTGGTTTGTACGTTTCCCCAGGAAGATGTGACACCACCACATCTGGTTCTGAAAATATGGAAGATATGATGGCTAAACTGTTGAAAGGAGTAGAGGAAAGCAGCGCAGGAGTAACGAAGGTAGTACATGATTTGTCCTCAATGAAGCAATTGGTTGACTCACATTCCACTTCAATCAAGAAAATAGAGCAGCAATTGAGCCAACTTTCAGCAGTACTCAATCAAAGAAAGGTTGGCACCTTACCTAGCGACACTATGCAAAATCCAAGGAATGACGGATCATGCATGGCTATTACTACCCGAAGTGGTAAGGTGCTGGAAACTTCATCCAAAGGCAAGAAAGTGGTTGACGAGGCAGCAGACATCGATGAAAAGGCAAAAGGTGAAGCTGCCGTAGACACCACCCATGACGTCAATGACGTCACATCGAGTATGTTGCAGCCTGAAAAGGCTGAAAAACGGAAGCAAGAGGAGAAGAAAGCCGTGGAGAAAACAATTCCTTATCCACCACCACCTTTTTCTCAAAGATTGAAGAAGATTGCGGATGATACAAAGTTCAGCAAATTCATGAATATGTTAAAGCAGCTGACCATTAATGTTCCGTTGGTAGAGGCACTAGAACAAATGCCTGGGTATGCGAAATTTATAAAGGATGTTTTGACAAAGAAGCAAGCAGCAAGCTATGAGTTGAGGATATTGTTCATCACTGCAGTGCAATTGCTACCCGATCACTAGTTCAAAAGAAGACTGACCCCGGTGCTTTCACTATTCCTTGCACGATTGGATCTATGAATTATGCTAAGGCATTGTGCGATCTGGGTGCTAGCATCAATTTGATTCCACTATCCATCTACAAGAAGTTGGGGTTAGGCAATCCAACACCAACCAATATGAGGCTCGTGATGGCTGATAGGTCGGTAAAACGACCTGTGGATATCTTGAATGATGTGTTGGTGAAGGTTTCTTCATTCATATTTCCTGTAGACTTCGTTATTCTGGATTGTGAGGTGGATTCTGAAGTTCCCATAATCTTGGGATGTCCTTTCCTTGCAACAGGAAGTGTGCTTATTGACATGAGAGCTAATGAGCTTTTATTTTGGTTGAATGACGAAGTGGTCCGCTTTGATATATGCAAAGCAATGAAGCAGCCCAGCGATATGAATGTGTTCTCTGTAGCTGATGTTCATTATAAGGATAAGAAATCATTATCTGTAGCAAAACAGCTTACTGTTGAGCCATTGTCTGCTGCGCTACTGAATATTGAGCATAAGGATGATGAAGATTATAAAGAAACTACATGTGCTCTACCAGAAATAGGGTCCTATACTCCTAAACAGCCAGACCTTGATCTTAAGAATCAACCGTCACCAACAGCGAAGACTTCCATTGAAGAGCCACCAATGCTAGAATCGAAAGAGCTCTCCGATTATTTAAGGTATGCGTTCTTGGTAAGTGGAAATATACTTCCGGTAAGTATGGAGGATGATTTAAGTTAACAACACGTAGAGGCTCTTATCTCTGCTCTAAAGAGATACAAGAGAGCCATGGGTTGGACTATTGATGATATAATTGGTATCCCTCCCAGGATAGGCATGCACAAGGGTCATCTCGAAGAAGATTGCATGCCTACAAGTAATCCTCATTGTCGTCTAAATCCATTCAGAAAATGATCCACCATCTATCTCGATGAAGTCTAAGTAATCGAGATAGCTATGTCGTGTCGCGACAATAAATCAAGCGCTTGGTGGGAGGCAACCCATAATTTTTTATTTTTGTCTTTCTTCCGTTCTATTATGTGTTTGCTTTTGATAAATAAAAATCCAAAAAGAAGAGTCGTGCCACGACCAAAACTAAGGAGCTTGATGGGAGGCAACCCATCGTTTTAATCGTCTTTGTTGTTTTTGAGTAAATGTAGGTGCAAGAGGTATAAAACGAGGAGCTCGGTTTCAAATTTTGATTTGGAAGTATTGCATGTTAAAGGTGGTAAGTTAGGAATGAAGAAGCAAAAGGATATGGATTGGGCATTGCTTATGAAAATATAGGCAACGAACAAGGTTAGGCCTATGTAAAACTAGGACACGAACAAGGCAAGGCCTATACTATGGCCTAAGGTCTCAGAATCTAGTGTGCCATAGCATAGGCGCCGCCCATGGCCAAGTATGCCATAGCATAGGCGCCGCCTAAGCCAATGCCTTTTGTCTCTGAATCTCAAATGCTATGCAAAAGGCATCGCCTATGCCTAACAATGCCATGGCATAGGCGCAACCTATGCTCAACAATGCTTTGCAAAAGGCGCCGCCTATGCCAAGCATAGGCAAAGCAAAAGGCGCCGCCTATGGTCACTTCTTGTCTCCAAATCCGATTTTAAATGGGTCAAAACCCGACCCAAGCTTGTCCTAAAAATAAGAGACTTAGTATTAGACCAAAAACACATTACAAACCTAGCATAAGCGCCGCCTATAGCCTCCAAATCCTCTCCAAAATTTTCCTTTTGCTCTTTTACTTTGCAAGAACATCATCCAAAGGCATCAACCATGTAAGTACTTCTTTGTTCTTCATTTATATTTTGTAAGTACCGCACTACTACACATATTATGAATTGCTAAATCTTGAAGTAGTATTGGTGATTTGAATATGGTTGATGTGTTGTGATACAACAAAGTGAGTGAATGAATACGTAAGGATGATCTTAACGTGTTTCCAACTTGCATTTGATTTTTATACATTGCCATACTTTTGTGGAATTGACCTGGTCACAAAAATTGCATAATCTTGTCAATAGAAAGCATACATGTTGGAATGACTTGTTCATCGAGATGAGAAGTATGATTGACTACCAACATATGAGGTTGTGATTATTTTTAGATACTATACCTTGATTCAATCCCTATGAAGTAGTCTTGATAATATCAACCATGAAAGTATTGCCAAGATTACAAGAAATATGACTGCACTGATTTTATTGTTGGAATAGAGCACCTAAACGTATGTCGATGAAGTCTGAGTAATAGACATCGTTCACTTCACTAGTCTGTACCAACAAACCAAGTGTTGGGTGGTGCCACTTCTGCTTGTTTATAGATTGAATCCCTTGAGATGATGCTAACATGTACATTGTTTTAAGTCTCAGGTACAATGGCACCCAAAGCAATATAAGGCAAAGATAAGGCTACCACTTCACAAAAAAGGCAAGAAAAGAGGCCGAAAAGAGCAAGGAGAATCATCCTCGATGCAATTACCACGCCGCATGTTCGAAATAAAATGGGTTCTTGAGGAGGAAGCAAAGGAATGGTATAGGAACAACAAGGAGAGAAAATATGTTCATGTGGACTTGATAAACAAGGAAAGCCTAGCGAAGAAGGAACCACACATGTTGGCTAAGATCATGGCATTACGTCTTGATTTCATCTTCCGAGACATGGGAGAATGCAATCTCGATATAACAAGAGAATTCTATGCCAACTGGTCGCCGAAAACCACAGGAAGCGAGGTCAAGATTCGGGGCCAAGTTTTACTACTCAATGCGGATTTCTTCAACTCCTTTCTTGGCTTGCCTGCTGGTGATCCATCACCATTCAAAGAGTTGTACAGTAGACCTCTATACAGATCCATTAGACACATACTCTATGGAACAAGATCCATGGCACGGTGGAGTAGACACAAGGACACCGGTCAACACAACACCTTCCCATATGCTCCTTTGAATAGGGAAGCAAGGACATGGTTGCGCATAGTCAACTCTTGCCTCATTCCAGGGACGCAATACACAAAAATAACAAGAGATAGAGTGTGCTTGGTATATGCATTGATTATGAATTTCCCTATCAACATTGGGGCAATCATTCGATCTACAATGCTGAAGGCTAGGCTAGACAAACGGTCCTATTTCAGCTTCGGCAATCTATTGACTGCAATCTTGAGGAAGGAAGACATCGAAGAGGAGACGACTGATCATAAACTCCCACACAACCCGAAGAAGGTTGACCTCACAAAGGTCAAAGATGCTGAATCAACACATGGCGTCAACCTTACTACGGCAGAGAGACATGCTTGGGATGAGAGTTTCTTTTGCCATCTTTATGGCATGACTCGGTTTACAATGATGAGCGGAGGCCGTGTTCGAACTTCTGCAGAGCTCCAACAGCTGGATCATGACTATCCAATGAATGTGTATGCAAGGGAGATGTGTGGCGTAGGTACATATTTTGAGAAACCTCTTGATGACGATGCGCCAACCGATGATGATCGATGAATGCCAGACTCCGACGTGGAGGATAATTTTGATGACGACGACTCCTATGATGATTCCGACGAAAGGGGTATGACCCCCGACATAGAGGAGGAGTCCGACTAACCAGGTTCTTCATATTTATTTTCCACTGAGGGCAGTGTGTCCCGTCTAAGTGTGGGGTGGTGGTATTTGCATGCTATACTCCTTTATCCACATTTGCATTTATGTTTGTTTGCTTAGCCTTGTTTTTTTCCTTCTTTCGTTTTTAGTAGTTAAATTTTTTTTACTTAACTTCGCATGAAATTATTCTAATAGGCAGCATGAGATTATAACAAGAGTTTGTGCTAAAATCATGAATATTGAGACATTTAGGATCTAATTGTGACTCACTATGTGATATTGTGTGGTTTAATTCCTTCATCTATTGGGTCAAGATTCTATACTACTACCAATAAAGTCGACCATGTGCCTTGTGTGTGTGAGGATATAGTATATTCTATGCTTGTGGCTGATGCTAGAACTTGCATGGTATGTATGTAAAGAGAAAATAAAGTGTGCAAGTTTAGGAGATGATTTAGGCATTTCTTTGGCAACCTATGATTGTTTACCTTCTTTTTACCTACCCATGGACAGTATCCTAGTTAACCCCTTTTGAGCCTTTAGCCTATTTTCTTTGACAACCTCATATGTAAGCCTAATCTATTTTTCAAGACCATAAATTGATCCAAATTCCTAAAGTGCTTTAAAGTGTAAAGTCATGTGACAAAATAAGAGGAAATTGGGTGAGTATGATGCTTTAGAATGTAATGGTGCTTGAAATCATTATGAAAAAGAATTGCTATCATAAGAGGTGTGTTATGAAAAGAAAAAGGAAAGGAAAACTGAAAAGTTAGTTATGTTTAAAATTGAAAAACAAAAGAGGAGAAAAGGGGTGGTAGAATAAAAGAAAGTAGAAAGGTTGTTTGAAAGAAAAATGTTAATGTCATAATGTGATGCATTAAAGCGCTTAGGAACATAGTCACTATATCTGGCCAAAATAGTCCTACCCGTCCCTTAGCCTACATTACAACCTGTAGAAGACCTATTTGATCCTAAGCTTAGCATTCTGACATTTAGTGGAGCATTACACTAAGGGCAAGCCTATGGTCATCAGTTGCAGCATATGAATTCTTTGTGAGAGCGAGAGCAAGGATACCCTTCTACTCATGTTTCGACAAATATACTATGCTTGTGAGTGATTATGGGTAATATATTGTGAGACACACATGGTTGATGAGTTTTGGTTAGTTGTGTATGATTCTTTGTACCTTAACTTTTGGATACGAATTAACTACCATCACGAGTCTATGTTAGAGGTTAAATTGTTTCTACTAATGATCGGAAAACTACTCTTTGTTGATAATTGTTATGTTTGTCTTGATGAATATTTTGTGTTGTTACTGTGAAACCCTAAGTTGATGTTTAGATGGACATTATAGTTGCTCGAGTATGAACAAAGCTTTAAGTGTGGGGTGTTGATGATAGGCGAATTTACACGCCTAAAGTGCTATATTTTACCCATATTTTAGCTATGTTTTGAGGACAAATTATATAAATTATGCACTTTTAGTCCTTTTTCCTATAAGTGAGCTGACGAACATGATTAGTAAGTTTTCAGGCATAAATGATGCAGAATTCAGCATTTTATGGATAACTTGACGCCAAAGAAAGCTTCACGAAAGAAGGAAGGGAAAGCTTGGACGCCAAGGAACAAAAGTGGCGCATGGAAAATCTATCCCGGGCAAAAACAGCAATTCTGAAGACTTTGGGGACTAGTAGTAACTTATTAGGATTAGGATAATGATACATTAACCAAGTAGGATTGGGTTAAGTAATTCATTAGCTTAGTAGGAATAGGATAGGGGTGTTATAGATACCCTATTTTGCTAGAGATTTTTATCATTCATCTTACCTTTTAATTAATTCCTCAATCATTCACTACTTCTAATCCTTCCATTAATTCTACTTTTTATTCTTCTTCTATTCATCTATTCAATTCTTATTTTCCACAACAAGAGAAACGTTACTTTGCCAAGAAGTCACGCCTAATGGCTACCACACCTTACTACACGAGATCTTTATTGTGGTATAATAACAAATGTCGATTATGATTTTCTTAGCACTCATGGGTAACTAAACTGCTCTGTTGGGGTTATGGAAGCCTTGTGAGATACTATCTAAGGCTATGAGTTTGTGAATTCGTGACACGTGTGTTGCTTATATCACTATTCTCTTCATCTTAATGCAAATTCTTGTGGCTGCAGACGCATAGAATAACGCCAGTATAGCATTAACTTGTTCGAAAGAAAAGTTATATGTCTGGAAAAGAGATAATGTCAAGGTAATAGGGTCCCATCCCCTATTAAAAAGTTAGTGCCGTAACTGGATTAATCTCTTGGAAAATTTGTACCGTTATATACGCTTTAAGCTCGAAAGAGTTAAAGTGAAATAGTCCTTGTTGAGGTCGAAAGACGCTTGGATTTACCATTGAATACAATTCTCTATAAGCACATACATGTCTGAATTCCGCATAACTCATAGCCAATAGAGACGTAAAACTCATAAGGTGGACATAACCCCAACTTCTAAATTCTCATTGTTTTACATCTTACCAAATATTCTTTCTTTTTACTCTTTATTTTCTATTTTTACTTCATTACTTTGTTTACATTACTTGCACGACAAAACTCCCCCCTTTTTACGAGACTTGTACTAAAAATCTAGTAATCTTTGCTTACTTGTTGACCAAGATATTCCCTGTGGGATCGATACCCAACCCAGTTCAGTTATATATTTGACAACGACCGCTTTACACTCCTACGAGAGCTATAGATTGAGCGTTATCAGTGAAGCGGGATGAAGACTAACAGCAGTCATCATATGGTATGTGTTTTCAACAGCTGGTGTTTAGTTATACTAGTGATTTTGTATATGGAAAGGTAGACTAGAATATGGCCATGTTTTCGAGGTACTTGGCAATTTAACTCGCAAACAAGTTCTTTAGTTTTTGGCAGTTTTCGCTTATAAAAGGATGCTTTTCTGGAGATGGATTACAGAATAACATGGTTTAGGCTAGCTCACTAGTTTAGAATGATTAAACTTTATTTTTCTTGTTTACACCAATTTAACAGTAGAATAGCTTAGAACTTACTTACTGTCTCTCGTCTAATTAGGATTTATCTGTGCACTGACTATGGTAGTTGAGCTTATTGCTTTTCTACTTTTTTCTGGGGTGTCTCTAACTCCTGTTGTCCCTTTGAGTAGGGTGTCTTTCCTTAGACTTGACGAAAGATTCACGTTTCGCCTGGCTTTCATTAACAATGCTGAAACATTTTTGGGTTCTTTTGCTTTGATGTATGTTCTTTAGTCTCAAGTAGTGAATGACCTTTCACTGGATTTTCCAAGTAAAATACTATGCTTAGTGAAGTTCTACCGCGTTTCGCCAAACAAGGATATCATATAGCTAAGGCACAGACACTTTAAGTTACAGATTCTATAATTGTTAAACTGCAGAATCTTTATTTCTATTGGGAATGCATGACTCTTGTCATTTCATTGTTTCTATGTTTGGATAACTAAGGTAAGTAAGTGAATACTGTTGTGAACCAATCTAACTCTATTGGGCCAATTAATATGTTGGAGAGGGTGTTTAAAATTTGAAGAAAAACTTATCGAAAGGAGCTCGACATCTATTATATATACATATAATATGATTTTAGTAATGTATAAATAGTATAATTTTCTGCCGAAGGGGGTTTGGTGAACGGTTCTTTTGCAATTCCTTATCTAGATTGTTTGATTTTGAGTCAGGGGTTTGTCGGAAACAACATCTCTATCTCACATTTGAGGTAGTGGTATGGACTGCTTACACTTACCCTCCCAAGACCCCACTTGGTGGGAATATACAGTGAACCCCCATCCATTACACATGCTGGCTCCGCCCCCGAGTAGAGAGGTGATTGTTGTATAAAGATGGCAACCAAAGGTGGAAATGTGAACATTCAGCGCGATTTTGGGTTGTCAATGGGGCAGTTTTTGTTTGGGAACTAAGGTAGGGAAGAAAGTGAAGAGTTAGAAGCTTGGAGTCACTCAATGATAAAATAATACTAATAGATTAACATATTACAAACTGATAAAAATTAAACTAAATTGATTTTCAAAAGGTCACCATTACAAATGAGGCATAAATCACCAAAAATGTAAAATCTCTATACAATTATTAATTCAAAATATTAAAGAATTGTGCAAGTTACAGATTGTTCACTAGAATGAATTGTACAATTGACAAATTGTTCACTAAAAGGGGGTTTATGGTATGCTAGGATGGCGTAAACCGTCTGAATAATGGAGACTATCATTCCGACTTGGTGGGAATATACTGGGTAGAGAAATATACTTGTTTTAGCATGTTTTAGAATTTGATTACTAAATATACATGTTCAAACTTCATGTTTGTACTCCGATGGAGCAAAACAAGTCTTATGTTTTAACATATGATTACAAAATATACATGTTCAACCTTCATGTTTATACTTTAGTGGAGCAAAACAAGTCACATATTTTAGCATATGATCGCAAAATATACATGTTCAACCTTCATGTTTATACACTCCGGTAGAGCAAAACAATTCACACATTTTAGCCTATGATTACAAAATATATACATGTTCAACCTTCATGGTTTATACTCCAGTAGAGCAAAACAAGTCACATATTTGAGCATAAGACCGTGTGTTCACAAGCGTATACAAACAACCATTTCACCTAAGGATTATCTTGTTCTCAGTGACCCTCTATGCCATGTGAGTTTAGAGTTAACGGGAGCTTATTTTCCAATGATGAAAACGGTTCATAAATAGTGTGATATAATATGTAGTTTTGATAGTGTGATATAATATGTAGTTTTAATGTGGTTCGTCTATTAACTTGGCCTTTGAAGAAGAAGGTTCGGCATGCTTCGACTTATCTTTATTATCCGGTAAATTCATTCCTTTCTCTGATATGTCATAAAGTAAATGAATAGATTCAGTCGATCAGTAAAAAAAATAACAAGTGCTCCTGAAATGACTAATAGAAAATAAGACAACTACTCCCTGCATTTATCTTATATACTTTAAATTTAATACAACGTTGAACACAGTGAATGAAAAGAACAACAAACAAAAAAAATAGGTAGTATATTGTAACTTTGGGATCGTAATTGGGGTCGAAGCTCCACATGTGTTGTTTGGGTGGTCAGGTCAAGCTTCATCTGGGCCAAGGCTGTAGGCCCAAGAAACTTCTTCCACACAATACCACGTAATCTCTGACGCTCTGCATCCAATTTTGCAATCTCCAGGTCATTTGTTTGGGTGGTCAGGTCAAGCTTCATCTAGGACAAGGCTGTAGGCCCAAGAAACTTCTTCCACACAAGACCACGTAATCTCCGACGCTCTGCTTCCAATTTCATTATTTTCTTCACTCCCTCCAGG
The DNA here is from genome assembly GCA_030864225.1 of Capsicum baccatum var. pendulum. NCBI lineage: Eukaryota > Viridiplantae > Streptophyta > Magnoliopsida > Solanales > Solanaceae > Capsicum > Capsicum baccatum. The sequence continues at coordinate 273,477,069 of CM061561.1, read as the reverse complement.
TGTTGCTTGTTTGCAACTTCTGCAGACCGTACGCTCATATTTTTCTTCAACATCTCAATTTCTGCTTCAGCTTGGGCTTTTTCTTCACTGAGCTGTATCATCATCCTAGAATGCTCCTGCAAAGACCTTGATAGTGCAGAATTTTCCACTGCAGACCTAAGTAACTGTTGGTCCAGGTTTTCTAATTTTGCTTCAAACTCATGCTTCATTTTGTCAAACTGTTTGGCAGCCTTCTCCCAACCTGTACAGAGAGATGTGAATAAAAGAATTCAGTACCAAGTTCTAAAACACTTGTTGCAAAAAAAAAACAAGTCAATAAGGAACATCACCTGAGAAAGCTTCTTCAGCAACTTTAGCATATTATTTTCCAAGGTTTTCCTTATTAGTCATTTCTGACTGTGCAGCAGCTAACTTTTCATTCAAATCCTTGACTTCATCCTCTACGCCACTCACTTGTTCCTCAAGAGACTTAACTTGATCTATCTGCCACATGCACTCCTTCAGTGCACCATCCAGATGTGATGCCCAGTCTTCAGCAGTCAGCTTCAAAAGAGTAACGGATTCCAGGTGATTTTTCAGTGTCGCGGCTGCTAACTCAGCCTTCTCCCAACCTGTACAGAGAGATGTGAATAAAATAATTCAGTACCAAGTTGCAAAACACAAGTTGCAAGAAAAACACAAGTCAATAAGGAACATCACCTGAGACAGCTTCTTCAGCAACTTTAGCATATTGTTTTCCCAGGTTTTCCTTATTAGTCATTTATGATTGTGTAGCAGCCAACTTAAGAGACTTAACTTGATCCCCCAGCCCAGTCAAATGTGAATAAGATTCAACGGAAATTTGCACATATTTAGGTTTCTTGATTTCCTGTTTACCCTAAAATATATCTGTCGCATGCACTCCTTCAGTGCAGTAGTAAAATAGAAATAGAAAGAAAGCCCAACACAGCAAAATATGCAACATGTTTTCCATAACTTTTTGTAATAAAAGTAACTAATGCTTTGTTTAGGAGAGTAGTAGTGGTAATTGTAAAACTTAAGAAGAACTTGTGAACTTAAGAGCTTGAAGAATTGTTTATATAGGCTGAGTATTGTAAAACTAAGACAACATAAAAATGGTAAAAAAATATCTCAGTAAGAGAATTTCTCTTACTGAATCAATCATATACCAATTAAAAAGGAAAGTCAATATTTGTAAAAGTCATTCACAATATTGTTTTCCTTAGGCCAAATCCAATAAATAAAAAATATCAAGACTGTCATGATTAAAAACTAGATTCCCATAACACTGAAAGCTACCTTATATATAGGTGAGTGCCATGTTGTCGCATATTCCGTAGAAGGAAGGTAAATTAATAGTAACATGTTAGCATCAATCACTAATCAATTAAGAGATCGATAATCAATTAGGGTCAATTAGGGATGAGAAAATTTATTCAATTTACCATAAATAAATTATGAGCAATTAATTTTGTAAAATAATTCCTAATTATTTTTGTACCTAATTCAAATCATCAATTATACAAAAATCAGTCCACGATGTAATTCAAGAAACGTGATACACAATCAGATGTTCTTTACCAAAATCTTATTCAAATTATCACAAGATCAATCCAACCATAAAAATATAATACGCAGTCAAATGTTCTCCATTATAATCACGAGCCGAGAAATTTATCAACTAATTCAAAGAAGATGGATAATTTCAAAATTTGGAATTAGCAAACTATGACAAAATTGATCATTATTAAAATTTAGATTTTTCACATCTGGTAGTCTTAAAACATAAGCAAACAAAATAGAAAAGAATCGGATGAAATAAATCATTCATGCATTGTTAATTCTGATTCCGAAATCTGTTAAAGAAGGGGAAAAGAGATTAAAAGTAAACACAAACATTTAAATATTTAGGCAAACCTGTGGATGGGTTTTCATCTCTTTTTGGACAAATGGATCATTGGCACGGAGAAGGCTGGTGGCGGGTGGACGACGGAGATGACCTAGGGCGGCAACGGTTGGTTCATGGAGGAGGTTGGAGAGCAGGGGGGTCTCATGGAAATGTTGGAGCGGCGTTGGTGTGCTGGTTCATTGCCGAAAAGAGGAAAATTGAGGGAGAGATAGTGATGGAGGCTGAGGGGCTGGCGGCGCGGCGCAGGCAGCGGCGAGGACGAACGGTAGGAGGAAGTGGCAGATCTGGTATCGCTGGAGTAGGCGTTGGCGGCGCATATAAAGCGCGGTGGGAAAGCTATTGGAGAAGGGGCTGCAGCCATGGGAAAGAGAGGTTAGATAGAGAGAGAAGGAGAGAGGTTAGATAGAGAGAGAAGAGCGGTTGTTGTTTGATTTTGGAATTAGGATTAGGTTTTTGGATTAAAAAGGAAAGAAAGGTGTATCAGATCTCAGTCGTTGGATCCGTTTATGATCAACCACTGAGATCTAAAAATTGAAAATTTGGAATTGAGTTTCAAAAATGGCTAGAATTGTAAGAAATTGGACAAAATTAAGTTAAAAGGTGAATAAATTTTGGCAAAATGAATTAAATTAGGCTGTTATTTAAATTAAAATAGCGATAATAGTATATATTAATAATAATTAAATAATACATAAGTGGTCATGGTGAAGCAGGGGTGAAGACTAACAGCAGTCATCGTATGGTATATGTTTCCAACAGCTGGTGTTTAGTTGTACTAGTGATTTTGTATATGGAAAGGTAGACTAGAATATGGCCATGTTTTCGAGGTACTTGGCAATTTAACTCGCAAACAAGTTCTTTAGTTTTTGGCGGTTTTCGCTTATAAAAGGATGCTTTTCTGGAGATGGATTATAGAATAACATGGTTTAGGCTACCTCACTAGTTTAGAATGGTTAAACTTTATTTTTCTTGTTTACACCAATTTAACAGTAGAATAGCTTAGAACTTACTTACTGTCTTTAGTCTAATTAGGATTTGTTTTTGCACTGACTATGGTAGTTGAGCTTATTGCTTTTCTACTATTTTCTGGGGTGTCTCTAACTCCTGTTGTCCCTTTGAGTAGGGTGTTTTTCCTTAGACTTGACGAAAGATTCACGTTTCGCTTGGCTTTCATTAAGAATGCAGAAACATTTTTGGGCTCTTTTGCTTTGATGTATGTTCTTTAGTCTCAAGTAGTGAATGACCTTTCGCTGGATTTTCCAAGTAAAAGACTATGCTTAGTGAAGTTCTACTGCGTTTCGCCAACCAAGGATATCATATAGCTAAGGCACAGACACTTTGAGATGCTGATTCTATAATTGTTAAACTGCAGAATCTTTGTTTCTATTGGGAATGCATGACTCTTGTCATTTCATTGTTTCTATGTTTGGATAACTAAAGAAAGTAAGTGAATACTGTTGTGAACCAAGCTAACTCTATTGGGCCAATTAATATGTTGGAGAGGGGGTTCAAAATTTGAAGAAAAACTTATTGCAAGGAGTTCGACATCTATTATATATACATATAATATGATTTTAGTAATGTATAAATAGTATAATTTTCCGCCGAAGGGGTTCGGTGAACGGTTCATTTGCAATTCCTTATCTAGATTGTTTGGTTTTGAGCTGGGGGTTTGTCGGAAACGACGTCTCTATCTCACATTTGAGGTAGTGGTATGGACTGCTTACACTTACCCTCCCAAGACCCCACTTGGTGGGAATATACTTGGTGGGAATATATTGGGTATGTTGTTGTTGTTGGGGTTCGGTGATTGTTGTATAGAGATGGCAACCAAAGGTGGAGATGTGAACATTAAGCGCGATTTTGGGTTGTCGATGGGGCAGTTTTTGTTTGGGAACTAAGGTAGGGAAGAAAGTGAAGAGTTAGAAGCTTGGAGTCACTCAATGCTAAAATAATAATAATAGATTAACATATTACAAAATGATAAAAATTAAAATGAATTGATTTTCAAAAGGTCACCATTACAAATGAGGCATAGATCACCGAAAACGTAAAATCTCTATACAATTATTAATTCAAAATATTAATGAATTGTGCAAGTGACAGAATGTTCACTAGAATGAATTGTAAAATTGACAAATTGTTCACTAGAAGGGGGTTTATGGTATGCTAGGATGGCGTAAACCGTCTGAATAATAGAGACTATCATTCCGACTTGGTGGGAATATACTGGGTAGAGAAATATACATGTTTTAGCATGTTTTAGAATTTGATTACTAAATATACATGTTCAACCTTCATGTTTGTACTCCGATGGAGCAAAACAAGTCATATATTTTAGCATATGATTACAAAATATACATTTTCAACCTTTATGTTTATACTTTAGTGGAGCAAAACAAGTCACATATTTTAGCATATGATCGCAAAATATACATGTTCAACCTTCATGTTTATACACTCCGGTAGAGCGAAACAAGTCACATATTTTAGCATATGATTACAAAATATATACATGTTCAACCTTCATTGTTTATACTCCAGTAGAGCAAAACAAGTCACATATTTGAGCATAAGACCGTGTGTTCACAAGCGTAGACAAACAACCATTTCACCTACGGATCATCTTGTTCTCAGTGACCCTCTATGCCATGTGAATTTATAGTTAACGGGAGCTTATTTTCCAACGATGAAAATGGTTCATAAATAGTGTGATATAATATGTAGTTTTGATAGTGTGATATAATATGTAGTTTTAAAAAAAATGATATCATAAATCTAGTGATAGAAGACTATCTAGCTTGGTTCGTCTATTAACTTGGCCTTTGAAGAAGAAAGTTTGGCATGCTTTGACTTATCTTTATTATCCGCTAAATTCATTCCCTTCTCTGATATTTCATAAAGTAGATGGATAGAGTCAGTCGATCAATTAAAAAAATATAACAAGTGCTCCTGAAATGATTGATAGAAAATAAGACAACTATTCCACGCATTTATCTTATATAATTTAAATTTAATACAACATCGAACACAGTGAATGAAAACAACAACAAACAAAAAAAAATAGGTAGTATATTGTAACTTTGGGATTGTAATTGGGGTCGAAGCTCCACATGTGTTGTTTGGGTGGTCAGGTCAAGCTTCATCTGGGACAAGGCTGTAGGCCCAAGCAACTTCTTCCACCCAAGACCACTTAATCTCCGACGCTCTGCGTCCAATTTTGCAATTTTCTTCACTCCCTCCAGGTGTTGCTTGTTTGCAACTTCTGCAGACCGTACGCTCATATTTTTCTTCAACATCTCAATTTCTTCTTCATCTTGGGATTTTTCTTCACTGATTTGTATCACCATGCTAGAACACTCCTGCAAAGACATTGAGGGACTTACCTGCAAGCAGTAGTAAAATAGAAATAGAAAAAAAGCAAAACACAGCAAAATATGCAAGATATTTTCCGTAACTTTTTGTATTGAAAGTAACTAATGCTTTGTTTAAGAGAGGAGTAGTGGTAATTGTAAAACTTAAGAAGAACTTGTGAACTTAAGAGCTTGAAGAATTGTTTATATAGGCTGAGTATTGTAAAACTAAACCAACATAAAAATGGTAAAAAAATATCTCAGTAGAGAATTTCTCTTACTGAATCAATCATATACCAATTAAAAAGGAAAGCCAATAATTGTAAAAGTCATTCACAATATTTTTTTCCTTAGGCCAAATCCAATAAATAAAAAATATCAAGACTGTCATGATTAAAAACTAGATTCCCATAATACTGAAAGTTACCTTATATATTGGTGAGTACCATGTTGTCGCATAATCCATAGAAGGAAGGTAAATTAATAGTAACATGTTAGCATCAATCACTAATCAATTAAGAGATCGATAATCCATTAGGGTCAATTAGGGATGAGAAAATTTGTTCGATTTACCATAAATAAATTATGAGCAATTAATTTTGTAAAATAATACCTAATTATTTTTGTACCTAATTCAAATCATCAATTGTACAAAAATCAGTCCACGATGTAATTCAAGAAACGTGATACACAATCAGATGTTCTTTACCAAAATCTTATTCAAATTATCACAAGATAAATCCAACCATACAAATATAATACGCAGTCAAATAGCCGAGAAATTTGTCAACTAATTCAAAGAAGATGGATAATTTCAAAATTCAGAATTAGTAAACTATGACAAAATTGATCATTATTAAAATTTAGATATTTCACGTCTGGTAGTCTTAAAACATAAGCACACAAAATGGCAAAGAATCGGATAAAATAAATCATTCATGCATTTTCCGAAATCTGTTAAAGAAGGGGAAAAGAGATTAAAAGTAAACAAAAACATTTAAATATTTAGGCAAACCTGTGGATGGGTTTTTTGTCACTTTTTTGACAAACGGATCAACGGCATAGAGAAGGTTGGTCGCGGGTGGACGACGGAGATGACCTGGGGCGGCGAAGGGTGGTTCACGGAGAAGGTTGGAGAGCAGGGGGGTCTCGTGGGAATGTTGGAGCGGCATTGACATGATGGTTCATCATTGGAAAGGGGAAAATAGAGGGAGAGATTGTGATGGAGGCTGAGGGGCTGGCGGCGCGGCGCTGGCAGCGGCGAGGACGAATGGTAGGAGGCAGTGGTAGATCTGGTATCGCCGGAGTAGGCATTGGCGGCGCGGCGCTGGCAGCGGCGAGGACGAACGGCAGGAGGCAGTGGTAGATCTGGTATCGCCGGAGTAGGCGTTGGCGGCGCATATAGAGAGCGGTGGGAAAGCTATTGGAGAAAGGGGTATCGGTGGCGCTGCTCCGCCGGTCAGCGGCGGCAGCCATGGGAAAGAGAGATTAGATAGAGAGAGAAGGAGAGAGGTTAGATAGAGAGTGAAGAGCGGCTGTTGTTTGGTTTTGGAATTAGGGTTAGGTTTTTGGATTAAAAAGGAAGGAAAGGTGTATCAGATCTCAATCGTTGGATCCGTTTAGGATCAACGACTGAGATCTAAAAATTGAAAATTTGGAATTGAGTTTCAAAAATGGCTAGAGTTGTAAGAAATTGAACAAAATTAAGTTAAAAGGTGAATAAATTAAGGCAAAAAAAAATTAAAATAGGTTGTTATTTAAATAAAAATAGGGATAATAGTATATAATAATAATAATTAAATAATACATAACAATATTAAATAATAATAAATAATAATAATTAAATAATACATAATAATAATTAATAATAAATAATTTAATAAAATAAATAATGCTAAATAATGGAAAACTAGATATTGTGTTTGGAAACATGTGGATGTGCATAACTACGTGGAAAATAATTTAATAAATATTAATAAAAATTACATAAAATGCTGAATTTGAGTTTAAAAATTATGACAATTATACTAAAAGCTAAGAAATAATTTATGCAATTCCTTTAATTATAAATGTGACACGTTAGTATGTACGCAATGTAAGAATAATATTTAAAAATATTGATAATTAAAATTAAATAATTTTGATATAATAACAGCCTAAAAGTGATATCGGGAGGTCAAAATTGGGTGTCAACAGAGTCGCCACCTAATTTCAAGAAAAAATAGGAAACCTGTGTATTTATTAACAAGTACTCCCTCTGTTTAAAAAGAAATGACTTACTTTCCTTTTTAGTTCGTTTAAAAAAGAATGACCCCTTTCATTTTTTGGCAATACTTTAATTTAAACTTTCCAAATGGCATGTTTATGACCACAAGATTAAAGGGCATTTTGATACATTTGACACTACTTTAATTTAAGACTACAAGATTCAAAAATTTTCTTTATTTTCTTAAACTTTGTGCCAAATCAAAGTAGGTAAATCTTTTCGAAACGGAGGGAGTATGACGAAACCAATTTAGATTCTAGGTAAGGATTCAAATTATTGCGAAGGGAAGGGGTTAGACACCCTTCAGAATCTACAAATATAGTTCCCGACCAGACTTAAGTTTATTATAAAAAGAAAAAAAAAGAAAAAAAATCAATGCATGCAAATACAAATATAAAATATATATTAAAATAATATAATGCGTCTGCTATCGTAAAGTATATATATAAGCAAAATATATAAATATGTACGTAAAGACAAAATTGAATAAAGAAAAATTATTTTAAGAAAAAAATCTGCATAATATCCATTAATGTAAAAAAGTGAATTATTTGATTAAGTATCTAAATCAATTTTAATATAACTAGTAATGACCTAAATTTGCCTCAAATGTGATGAGAATCGCGTGAAAAATAAAAAATATCAGAAAAATTATATTAAAGAAAAATCTATGCAATATCTTTCAATGTATAAGTATGAATTAATTGAGTAAGTATCTAAATTAATTTAATTTTTTAATATAAATATTAACGACCTATATTTGCCTAATCACATGATGAACATTTGTAAAAAGCATTTCCTTCCAATGCCCCAAAAATAAATTTTACACTATAATTTATATTTCGTACAAGTGTAAAAACATAAAAAATGTAAACACAAAATTTAAACTCTTCGTTAAATGTCACTCCCGTCAAGTATTCCCAACTTGGATAAACACATGTAAATAAAAATGTTTGTAACAAATAAATAATTATCAAAATAAATTGAAAATATTTGTGTGCTTATATGTATAAAAATATATAAATTTTTAAAAGGTGGGCTCAGATTAGATTTTAAATACGACATACAAAGTGGTTGCTGATTTATTAGTCGTCCTAACTCGTGTTGCCAAGATACGAATCATAAAACTTTTACGTTATTAAAATTTCATCATCGCCCAAATTTATTTATTTTATTACGTATTTATATATATAATATACATCTTTTTATTTTTATAGGCCTCAATAATTGATGAAAAATTTCTTCATTGGCCACAAAGGGAGATAACAAATGACTCAAAAATAACTCTAATACTGTCTATTTATATTAGTCCACAAAGGGAGATAACAAATGACCATCCTAAAGAGTGTAATTTGTAAACAGTATCACGCGTAATTAAAGAGTGTAATCAAATAATTTTTTTATGAAGCAATTTAACTAAACATGATTTGACAATCCCCATTATTTAATTAATCTACACTTCCACTTTATTGTAAAACAGTATCTTGCCTCATTAATCATGTTGTAAATTTTCATAACTAGATTTGGTGAAGTTGCTTATTTAATATTCTTCATTTAAACATAACTAAGAATCAAATAATTAATTAAACCAGAAGAACTAATACCCCATATACAATGCACCAACGAATTAAATTTGTTTGCAATACCTTATTTAGCCCTATCTTCGTAATTGTCAACACAAGTTAATACAGTACTAAAATTTTGGTTGCTTAATTAGTTATTCCCAATTAAACATTAACTAAGAGACAAAACTAAACCTCAAGAATTAATACCCAATATGTAATGCACCAACAAATACCTTATTTTAGCCTTATCATGTATACTAAAAAATAAATTCTAAAATGTTGGTTGCTTAATTGATATTCAATCATATCAATACCGTTCAATCTTAAATAGAAATATTACAATGTTTTCATAAAATTAAATTAAAAAAGGGTGTAAAACAGAAAATTAATTCTATTTTGGGGGGTGTAAATTAGATTTTGAGGAAATGTAGGGTGTAATAAAGAGGACACATGTGTCGTTTTCAAGTAATTAAAAGGGTCATTTTCAACAAGTTGATAAAAATAAGTATTAAACATGTGCAGTGGATACAGTACACTAGTAATTGTCGCTCACACATGAATGCAATTTGATCCTTCTATGGGGAAAAGTGAGGATTTACATGTAGTGCTTCTTTTTAAGCATTTATTTTGGTCCACAAATATTTTGTTTTCTCCGATTATTTTTATTTGTTTATATTTGACTTGACATGTTCTAAAAACTTGATAGTTTTTCTAGAGCAGCCTTCGTTATTATAAGTCGTTTCATCTCACTAACTATTAGGTGAATTGAAAATAAAGAGAGTTATTGGGTTTACTAAAACTTCTATTATGTGCAAAATTGAAAGAAAATATCAATAAGAATTTAGTGTATGCAATCTTGTCATGCATGTCTGTAAAACACTGTTCTCACAACTTGAATCGATGGCTTAATAATATGGTAAAAGTGTAAAAATAACAACTATATTTTGTAGAATTATGAAATATATCAAAATCTACCTTAGAAACCTATACAAGTGGATATTTCAATATTTTAAAAGATTCTTAGAAAGATAAGTCAATTTCTTTAACTTTCTAATATTCGAAATTTAGTAATCCAACCAATATACATTCCTTCAAACAAGTCTTATTTCACGAAAAATACCTATCAACAACAATTTTCTCAATGTTAGTGTTCAAATTTGAGACTTTTAGTTAATGATGAAAAAATATTATCGAACCCACCACATATTTACCGATGATATTCCAAACCAAATAAACATTTATATATATAGACAGATATTGGGGTAGTGGTAAGATTCACGTATACTTCTGACCTTATTTGTGAAATTTTACTATTTTGTTGTTGTATTCTTCTAAATAATTCTCTTTGGAATGACACATAGGTACAGAGTCCTATTATGCCAAAGATCCATTAAATTCTGTTTACAAATATGACCATTCTATTCACTTGTACTTATTTTTTCTTTTGGGTCCATTCTATTCATTTGTACAGTGTTAATAATTGATCTGACTTTTACCTTCATTCATTCCTTTTCACACACAAAAAAAGATTACCTCATGACGCTCCCCTCTATCATTCTTTTTCTTACTTTAACCTTTTATTTACTGTGTATTTCCCCACTAGGTACAATGATTCACCTTTTATAGTAACATTTTCAACACTAAAATGATTTCAAAAAAGAAATAGAATAGTGAAGAGCTTTAGGTAAATCTGACGTTTAAAATAAGAAAGAAAAGTGAAGAGCTTTAATTTAAAAGACAGAATTTAAGTTTACATGTACGAAAGCTTGATGTGATGTAATCCAAAGAATAAATTCACGCTGAGTAGTCTAGACCTAAAACGGACTATATGCAGGGGCGGAGCTACGTTGACCTCAGATCCAAACCCCTTTCATCAAAAAATTATATTGTATATATGTATGACTTTTTTCCTATATGTATATATATTAATTTGACCTCCCTGACACAAGCAAAAAACTTGATTCAGTGGCAAAGGGGGTGCAAACTTTCACGCAAAGGGCCTGCCGGTCTTTGGTTTGAGACCCATTCATGATAGGTTTTTAATTTATTTTGTTTGCTTTATGTTTTTGACCCTCCCTAATAAAAATCCTGCCTCAGCCACTGACTATGTGTTATCATGAACTTTAATCTTGAGCGTTAGTTGTCACGAAGTCATATATAAAATGATATATTTAACTTTTTGCAATTGGAAATAAAACTGTGTTGGATGCATCACTCCTAAAATAGGTCATTCAGTATGTGAATTTTGATTTAGTCATACCTCAATATAAATACCAAACACAAAATACACACAAAAAAGGAAGAGACTCCAGTAGAGCAAACCAAGTCACATATTTTAGTATATGAATACAAAATATACATGTTCAACCTTCATGTTTATACTCCAGTAGAGCAAAATAAGTCACATATTTTTGTATATAATTACAAAATATACTTATTCAACCTTCATGTTTATACTCCAGTAGAGAAAAACAAGTCACATATTTTAGCATATGATTACAAATTATACATGTTCAACCTTCATATTTATACTCCAGTGGAGCAAAACAAGTCACCTATTTTAGCATATGATTACAAAATATACATGTTCAACCTTCTTGTTTATACTCTAGTGGAGCAAAACAAGTCACATATTTTAGCATATGATTACAAAATATACATGTTCAACCTTCATGCTCATACTCCAATAGAGAAAAATAAGTCATATATTTTAGCATATGATTACAAAATATGTATGTTCAACCTTCACGTTTATACTCCAGTAGAGCAAAACAAGTCATATATTTTTGCATATGATTACAAGTCATATATCTTTACATATGATTACAAAATATACATGTTCAACCTTCACGTTTATACTCCAGTAGAGCAAAACAAGTCACATATTTTAACATATGATTACAAAATATACATGTTGAAACTTCATGTTTATACTCCAGTAGAGCAAAACAAGTGACATATTTTAGCATATGATCCAAAAATATACATGTTCAACCTTCATGTTTATACTCCAGTAAAGCAAAACAAGTAATATATTTTAGCATATGATTACAAAATATATATGTTCAGCCTTTACATTTATACTCCAGTAGAGCAAAACAAGTCACATATTTTAGCATATGATTACAAAATATACATATTCAACCTTCATTGTTTATACTCCAGTAGAGAAAAACAAGTCACATATTCGAGCATAAGACCGTGTGTTCACAAGCGTATACAAACAACCATTTCACCTAAGGATCATCTTGTTCTCAGTGACCCTCTATGCCATGTGACTTTAGAGTTAACGGGAGCTTATTTTCCAACGATGAAAATGGTTCATAAATAGGTTGTTTGGTTCCCTTCACCGGATGCAAGCAATATAGGAATCCATGCATCTGGTTGTTGAAGTTGAACAATGGCAGCTTACTACTCACTGGTGTGATGGACTCCTCTTCTTTAGACACTGGCGCGCCAGATATGTCCTATTTATTTTGGTAGAAGAAATTTGGATTAGGAAGCCGTTCCTCATACATATAAGATGATATTGAAGAACTGTGATCACGAATGTGTAAAGATAGACATTTTGAAGATACTTAAGTATAAACATAGACATGTAGATGATATCGGAGAATTGTTATCACATGGACATGTAAACTCAGACATTTTGAAGCTACTTAAGTATAAAACATCCTACTTAAGTATAAACACGCAGACATTTTGAAGCTACTTAGGTATAAACACAGACATTTCGAAGCTACTTAAGTATAAAATATCCTACTTAAAAGCGTAAAAGCGGACATGTAGATGATATCGGAGAATTGTTATCATATGGATATGTAAACAGAGTCATTTTGAAGCTACTTAAGTATAAAAACATTACACAGACATGTAGATGATATTAGAGAATTGTTATCATGAATATGTAAATATGCAGACATTTTGAAGCTACTAGAGTATAAAACACAGACATGTAGATGATATCAAAGAATTGTCATCATAAATATAATAGAGACATTTTGAAGCTATTTAAGTATAAACAGAGACATGTAGATGATATAGGAGAATTGTCATCATGGATGATATCAAAGAACTGTTATCATGAATGATATCAAAGAACTGTTATCATGAATATGTAAACACAGACATTTTGAAGCTTCTCACATATAAAATATCCTACTTACGAGGAAATTGAGTTCTTGATTGTCAGCGCAAAAATATATCTCGATCAGCTTGTGTAAATCAGCTAACGTTGAACCTTTAACGACCTTCAGTGTAGTGATAATAATCCCAGGATTTTCCTTTGATAAATATTCCCATTTCACGTGCACGTCCAAATCAACGCCTATGCTTTCAAATGTAGGGTTGAAGTTCTCCTTTGAATCATTAACTTTCTTGCTAGAGAGATTATGTAATTTTCTTATAGGTGAATCCTCTCCGATTTCTTTAACTGGAGGTGATTTCGATTCAGTTGTTATACACTGCTGAGAGAGTTTTCTAGAATTTCCACAAAGTTTGAATATATTTTGAATTATTTCTTTTCTTGAAGGGACAATATCACTAGAAAGATCATCGGAACAATCCTCTACTATAGTTACATGCAATAAATCGTGATGGAGTATGGCGGAATGTATTGTATTTTCCTCAATAGCCTCTTCTTGCATCTCCTCGACAGGGGGTTCTCTTTATCCCCTTCACTGTCGTTACCTTCTTCTTTCTTCTCGAACACGGTGCTCAAGAATGATTTGTTGGTGAAATGTTACAACAAATCGATAGAAGGATCTTTAACTTCTCTTGTATCGCTTTTGCTAGGATAGCCCAAAAACGCCTGAACTGTGTTACTTTCTGCTTTATCGACGGCCGCATCCTGCTTTCCACAGTTCATATCAATAGATCTATCCAAATCAATAGATTTCACCATTCCTGCATCTTCAGAGTAAATCTCCAGTAGCCTTTTCCTAAAGCTGTTCTCCTCCATTTCTGTTGATCTATTGAAAACCCTAGAACGCCAAAGCTCGGCCTCAATCTCCTCCGAGCGCCTTTTAAGAATTTCAAACTCTTGTTGCTGTTGGAAGATTCTATCTTCCATCTTCCTTATTTCCATCTCTACGAATTCATTTGCCATTTTCTTACACCGCTGTATCTTCTTTTTAAATTCATGTTTCAACATCTGAGTTCACTAGTTTACTTTAACAATGACTTCCTCCTCCGTTGTCTCCACTCCTCCTTGTACTGATAATTCAAGTTTAGACCTTAACGTAACAATTTCTTCTTCTTTCTTCATAAGTTTTCTCTTAGCTTTGTTACACTCTTTCTCTTTGAGCTTATTCTCCATCTGAAGCTTGTGGATAAACTGATCCATTGCCGCAATCATTGACCCAAAAGTAACTGCTGAGGAAGAATCTTCTGCACCTTTCTCCTTCAACGGCGTATGAGGGCCACGGACAATGCATTTTGCTTTTCCACCGTACTCTAGAGTAGAGATGGTTTTGTGGAGATCTTTAGGATCTAGACTGGCACACAGTATCATGAGAATTTTGGACTTGTCATCCTCAAAAGAATCCTACATAGAATAGTTGAATCAACTTCTTACAACGACTAGTACAACTCCCAAACTGTTTGTGGCTATGTCGCTTGGTTTCTTACAAAATGATGCTGGTGCGCGTAAGATCTTCCAAAAATTACTGATTTTTGGACGATTCAATACGGAGGCAGCAACATTTTTGGAGGATCCAAGCAACATAGATATTTTATATACACAAGATGTAGTACCTGTAAGAGCATAGTTAACTTGCTGTCTCAGAATGGCACGTGGGAATCACCGTTAGCAATGGACTCAACCACCCTTTTAAGTGCACTGTTTCCCTGATTGATCTTTGCAGTCTGCGTAATTTGATTGTCGAATTAGTATCAAATGCATCAAGAACTAAAATCATACATTTCAAATTACTGTTCATAAGAAATATGGAAAAAAACTTTAAAGAAGCGAGGTAAGTAAAAAACGTGGAATTTTACCTGCATTTTTGCTTTCATGCCAGTTTGACCAGCTTGTTCTATATTCTCGAAACCAGCTATATCGACAAGCATTAGTCGCCCTCCTACTGTTGGAACATCAATAATCATCTGCAACAACATTTAGCTTACTTCGTAAAAGATGAAGACAAATCCTTGCTGGAAACAGAAAACAAATGAAACTCTTTCCATTTAGACATCGTTAAACATATATTCAGTATTGATACCATGTAGTGGCTCCGAGAGCTCCGCTTATTGCACAAAGTGCTTTTCATTATTCTTCTCTTCTCCACTTTCTGAATCTCCTTTGATATCTTTGTAGCCTCAGTACCAGAAATAAAAGTTGCATTCTTTGCCTTTTTACCGATAACTTAAAGTCTCACCTACAAAAGTAAAAACACAGGGCAAACATTATATAGAGAAATACAAAGTGGTAGAATTCATACTAGCTTTCGTCTGTCTAACTTTAGCATATCCTTATATTCTGGCTTGTGTAGCTATGTTAGGCATACAGATCAATAATGGCAAGATCAATGGCGCTATGGCGAAAATATGTACCAAGGAATTAGGCAAAGTACTATAAATCATTGGCAGTTCAATTATTAAGTGAAGTACTATAAATCATTAGAATTCAGTACTTAATGATAACAGCGTCGATTGAAAGTCGAGTATATAAATGTAAGGTCAAAATGCAAAAGTCAATTTATCTGAGGAGATATATAAGATATACACTGACCACGTTTCCCCATTTAAGCTCAGGTCATGTCTAAACATGCACAACATGGATAAATTACCAAGTAGTCCTCATCAATTGAGAGAAACTAGAGCATTTTCTTAAATGCGTTCAATACAATAAGAACAATATCAGTGCCTCAATCCAAACAAGTTGGGTTTCAGCCAAATGAATCCTGACTAACCATGTTTCCCCGTTTAAGCTCAACTAATGTCTAAACCTGCTCAATTTTGGATAAATATAATGTGAGAAAATGGGAAATTTATAGATAATTTTGTGTGATTAAACTAGAGAATTTTCTTAAACGTGCTCAATATTACTACTACAACTACAACACCTAAATCCCAAACAAGTTGAATGTGATATAGTCACGGACCAGGTTTGCGCATTTAAGCTCAACTAATGTCTAAATGTGCTAATTTTGGATAACCATAATTTGATAAAACAGGCAATACTTCTCTCTTTTTCTTCCATATATAATTTAATGTGTTTTATAGAGAAACTAGAGCATTTTCTTAAGCGTGCTCAATACTACAAGTGTGCCATATGAATCATCACTGACCATTTTTCTCTGTTTAGGTTCAACTCATGTCTAAAGTGCTCAGTACAACCACAACAACACCTCAATCCCAATCAAGTGCTTTTGAGTAAACACCAGATGGATCTGACAAATCTTGTTTAGCACAACCTTTGTACACTAACTTAGTGTAATCTGAATCAGATTTAGCTAGTGAGGTTAGCTTAAGAATGGTAAATGTAACCAAAAAAAAGTGAGAATATGCAAAATGGCTTTGGGGGCAAGTCCATTTTTTTTGGATTCTTGATTGATTATTTCATTGTTGTTTGGGTCTTTTTTGAAGTTTTTTTTGGTTACTTTTTTGGAAAGTGAAATCAAGAAAATGTTGAAGGAAAGTGTAAATACAACTCTCTTTTATTGTGCAAGATAGTGGTTATCTTTACTACTACTAGTACACTGTAGACAAAAAAGAGAAAAAATTCAGTGTTGTCCATTAAAACTATCAAAAAAGAACTCATTATAAAGGTGTATTGTACGCTGCCTTAACTTGCATTCAGTAATTTTACTAGTTAATCCAAGGCTCCCCTTCGTACGCTGTAGACAAGAGATGAAAAATATGATTTTTTGGTAAAGAGTCTCTCTACTTCAACTTGATTCGGCAATATAAATTGTGTACACTTTATCTCCTCAAATTCCACTTTATGAGATTACACTGAATATGTTATTGTTGTTGTTATGATTTTTCGATCTAAAAATATGACGTTTGATACTAAAATATGTTGGTTTTGTCCGAAAATGTGTTAGAGTCTATTAAAACCAGTCTCTCTGCTTCATTCCGAGTTAAGAACATAGATTGTGTATATTTTATTACTCCAAATCCAACTTTATGTGAATACAGTAGGTACGTTATTGTAGTTTGGTCTGAAAATGTCCTAAGTCGGGTCTATCAGAAACAGTCTTTCTACTTTAGCTTGAGTCGCTAATATAAATTGTGTACACTTTACCTCTCAAAATTTCACTTTATGAGAATACACCAAATACGTTGTTTTTGTTGTTATTTTTCGATCTGAAAATATGACGTTTGATATTACTAATATTTTTTCATTTTCATTTTACGCGTCACGCTTTCAATTTTAGATTATCCCAAGGAAAAAATAAATTGTTTTAGAATACAAGTTTAAAAATTCCTTCTTTTTCGTCAAATTTCGAGTCGAGTCAAATTAACCACATAAAATGAAAGGAAGGAAATAGAATATTTCAAAAAATAGTCCCTCTTTTTTTAGAAAAAAATAATAAATATAATTTTTAAAAATGAGAATATGTTAAATGGCTTTGTGGGCAAATTCAATTTCAAAAATAGTATATCTTTAAAAAATATAATATAAGTGTAATAATATTTTTAAAAAGTCTAAAAAAATTAACTATAAAAAAAAATATATAATATTTTTAAAAAGTTCAAACAACTTAGTTACTAAGAATATTAACATTTGATGAAAAAATATTATTATTTGAGAATGAGAACAAAATATTGTACTCAAATAAAAACAAAAAAACAACTCATAGGGTGAAGTAAATATTCCCTAGGTAAGAGAGAGGTGGAAAATTAACTATATAAGTATGACCAAAGTACATTTATTGAAACAACCTTATTAAATTCCAATATTTGAAATTTGAATATTTTGGGGGTTATATTTGCCTCTTATGTTCAAAATATAATAATATTTTCCTCTTATGTATATTAATTAATGAAGTTTAACTAATATTATGTGAAGTATAATAGATTCTTGTGATTTATGTGAGTAATGTAAGAATTAATATTTAAAGTTGTTTTAATTGAATTAATTATCTGATATTTGTTGTTGATGAGAGGTATAATATTATCCACTGAATTTAGTTGCGATACGTGAAAATTAATTCAGATACCACAGTTATATAAAAGAGACTTCAATGCGAAGACTCTGGCTCAAGTACTTATCCCTTTGCGTCAATTATGTATAACATTCCAAATCTAATCACCACCACTGATCTCATCAAATCATAACCGTTCATTTCCTGTCCCAAAAGAGAAAATCAACGGTCTCAAGTTCGGGCACCGAATATGGAGAAAATTTCATTGAAAGCGTCATCCTCAGAATGGACCTTGTAGTGTGCGATCCAGCTTAGTCGACAATACGTGATCCAAATGAGAAAGAGCTCCATAACAGATATCGAACATTAGGTGGGAAACTGAAAAAAAAATCTCATCACCACCACTAATATCATCAAATCATAACTGTTCATTCCTTGTCTCAATGGACAAAATCACTAGTCCCAAGTTTTGACACTAAATATGGAGAAAATCCCGTGAAGAATATCATCCCGAAAATGAGCCATATAGTGTGTGATCCATATTAATCAGCAATGAGCGATCCAAATTAGACAGAGCTCCATAACAGATACCAGACATTCGATGGAAAACTAAAAAAAAAGTAAAAAGCCTCATCACCACCGTTGATCTAATCAAATCACAACTTGTAGTGTACGATAAAAATTAGTCGATAATGCGCTATTCGAATTAGACAGAGCTACACGACAGGTACCAAACACTAGGTGCGAAACTACAAAACAAAACAAAAATTTCATCCCCATCACTGATCTAATCAAATCACAACTTGTATTGTGCGATCCAGATTAGTCAATAATGCACGATCCAAATTAGAGAGAGCTACACGACAGATACCATACACTAAGTGGGAAACTAAAAACCACCCCCACCATTTATCTAATCAAATCACAATCGCCAGTGTACGATCCAGATTAATCAACAATGCGTGATCCGAATTAGACAGAGCTTCACGACAGATACTAGACACTAAGTGGTAAACTGAAAAACAAAACAAAAATTCTCACCACTACCATTGATCGAATCAAATCACAACTCGTAGTGTACGATCCAAACTAGTCGATAATACGCGATCTAAATTAGATAGAGCTTCACGATAGATACCAGACACTAGGTGGGAAACTGCAAACAAAACAAAAAATCTCATCACCACCATTGATCTAATCAAATCACAACTTGTAGCATGCGATTGAAATTAGTCGATAATGGGCGATTGGAACTAAAAAGAACTTCACGATAGATACCATACACTAGGTGAAAAACTACAAAACAAAAAATCTCATCACCATCACTGATTTAATCAAATCACAACTTATAGTTTGCGATCCAGATTAGTCGATAATGCACGATCCAAATTTTACAGAGTTTTATGACAGATACTAGATACTAGGTAAGAAACTACAAAACAAAACAAAAAATCTCATCACCACCATTGATCTAATCAAATAATAATTCGTAGTGTGCTATTTAAATTAGAGACAAAGCTTCACGACAGATATCAGACACCGGGTGAAAACTACAAAACAAAACAAAAAGCTCATCACAACCATTGATCTAATCATATCACAACCGTCCATTCCTTGTCCAAAATTCATCTTTATTCACCTTACTTTCCCACTTTTCTCCTTCATAAACCCTCACTTTCTCTTTGTCTTCACCCAAAGAGAGATATACACACTCAAAATTTACACTTTCTTTTTTTGGTATACGTAATATACACACACCATATACAAAGAGAGTGATGGAAAATACATATGGATTCAGATCAAGGAAAGCTATTTTTTGGTGGAATATCATGGGAAAAAACAGAAGAGAAGATGAAAGAGTATTTTCAAGTGTATGTGATGTTTTGCAAACTGTTGTAATGATAGATAAGATTACTGGAAAGCCTAGAGGATTTGGTTTTGTTGTATTTGCAGATCCTAGTGTTCTTGATAGAGTTCTTCAAGATACTCATGTAATTGATGGTCGCACGATGAGTTTTTTTTTACTCTATTTTAGCTTCTGGTGTTTCATTATTTTTGATTAGTACTGTATTTGTACTTGTTGGGTTGTTAGTTTTTGCTGATTCTTGGATTTTGGGATTGTGGGTTTGTTAGTTTTTGCTGATTCATGGATTTTGAGCTTGTGGGGTCATTAGGTTTTGCAGATTCTTGGATTTTGGGATTGTGGGGTTATTAGTTTTTGCTGATTCTTGGATTTTGGGATTGTGAGCTTGTTAGTTTTTGATGATTCTTGGATTTTGAGCTTGTGGGGTTGTTAGTTTTTGCTGATTCTTGGATTTTGGGACTGTGGGGTTGTTAATTTTTGCTGATTCTTTGATTTTGTGCTTGTGCTGTTGTTAGTTTTTATTGATTCTTGGATTTTAGGCTTATGGGGTTCTTAGTTTTTGCTGATTCATGAATTTTGGGATTTGTATTTGTGGAGTTTTGGTTAAATGAGCTAACTTGTGATTGTTTTCTGGGTGTTTCATGTGTTTTTGCCTAATATTATCATAACGTGACTTTTGGATATTGTTATACATATATACACCTTATATATGGAGAAAAAGTGGAGAGGAAAAGGGGAAAAAGTATGGATTCAGATAAAGGAAAGTTTTTTATTGGTGGGATATCATGGGAAAAAATAGAAAGAAGATGATGGAGTATTTTCAAGTGTATGGTGATGTTTTACAGACTATATTAATGAGAGATAAGATTACTGGAAATCCTAGAGGATTTGGTTTTGTTGTATTTGCAGATCCTAATGTTCTTGATAGAGTTCTTAAGGACACTCATGTAATTGATGGCCGTACGTTGAGTTTTTTGGCTGTATGTTCATTGTTTATTTGTGTTTTTCTATTATTTTGGATTGTGAGGTTGTTTGTTTTTGCTGATTCTTGGATCTTGAGCTTGTGGTGTTGTTAGTTTTTGCTAATTCTTGGATTTTGGGATTTTGGGGCTGTTGATTTTTGCTGATTCTTTGATTTTGAACTTGTGGGGGTTTTTAGTTTTTGCTGATTCTTGGATTTTAGGATTTTGGGGCTGTTGATTTTTGCTGATTTTTTGATTTTGAGCTGGTGGGGTTGTTAGTTTTTGTTGATTCTTGGATTTTGGGATTTTGAGGTTGTTGGGTTTTGCCGATTCTTTGATTTTGAGCTTGTGGGGTTATTAGTTTTTGTTGATTCTTGGATTTTGAGCTTGTGGGGTAGTTAGTTATTGCTGATTATTTGATTTTAAGCTTGTGGGGTTGTTAGTTTTTGCTAGTTCTTTAATTTTGGGATTGTGGAGTTGTTAGTTTTAGCTGATTTTTGGATTTTGGGATTATGTGCTTATGGAGTTATTGGTTAAATGAGCTTCACTTTGGTGATAGTTTTATGTGTGTTTACTAATGTGGCATTTCTATTTTAGGATGTGTTTTTGCTTCTATTGTGATGAGATGATGTTTCTCTTTTCTTTGTGGCTTTTGGGTGTTGTTTATATTTATGATTTATGTTTTTTTTTAGATTTTATGCTTGTGGATCTTTGGTTAAATGAGCTGACTTTTTTATTGTTTTCTGGTTGTGTCCTGATGTGTTAGTTCCAATTTTGGATGTGTTTTTGTGACTGTTATCTTGACATTTGTGTTGTTTTCTTGCTATTTTTCCTTGTTGAGTCATGATTCTTATATTTCTTTGTTTGAATATGTTCTCTGTGTACTAAAGTTTAAATCTTTTTTTGGCCTAAGGTCTTCATTTCTTGAGCTGATTTATGCTTATGAATTTTTTTGTTCTGGTATCTTCTTCTAGTTGAGCTTATGTAATCAAGCTATCCTGATATTTAAAGTAAAATCTGCATTTTTATATTGCGGTTTCTAATAAAAAATAGTTTTTCTTGAGTCAATTTTGTGGGTAGACAGATTTTCCTTATATTTAACTTAAAGTCTGCATCTTTTATATTGAGGACTTTTGTAAATTATGGTTTCTCGAGTCAATTTTGTGAGTAGACAATGCGTTGCATATGTTCTTTTGATGTGAAAATGGTGGATGAGGTTGCATAATTCATTGCAGTAGTTCTGTCATGCGTTTTATTACCATATGTGCTGAATGATTCCCAACCTCATAATGTGCTGTGTATTGGTCTTTTGCATATGTGTGGTGATTTTTTCTATAATGTGTGTCGCTTTTATTCTCGAATCAAATTACTTGTTATACAATGGGTGGCCTTGCTTGGGATTGATTTGTAGTAGTAGTAGTTCATGTTGTAGTACAACTTCTTCCTTCTGCTGCATAGTGGTCAGTTTTGTATAAGCACTAATTTTGCTAGGTGGAGTGTCTCTGTTGTGCCTTCCAAAGCTGGAATTGTGCAGCAAAATGTTTTTCATTATCAAGCCATGTGTTTGATGCAATGGATGGAAAATGGGATGATTATTTCCTCCTCTTTGATGTTTTTGACACTTCTTGGTGTGATAGTGATGAAATGATATCTGACTTGTTGAAAAGAACATCCTAAAATGTGGAACGTAGTATTATTGTTATGCAGTGTGTGGGCTCGTTGATAGAGTCATGTTTTTCTTTTTTTTGTTGATAGTGTGAAGACAGGTTTATTTTAGTCTAATGTACTCTTTTGTATTGTTAACGACAATAGGTAATGGTTTATTCACAATGAGTTCTGCAGTGGTGAAGGTAAGTAGGTAACTGATTAAAGAACTATGATGATGGTTTATTTTAGTTTAATGGTGCGCCTTCTTCTAATTTAGAGCATTGTTTTCCCTAAACATTTTAATGACTTAATAGAGTATTTGAAACTTGAATCATCCCTTCGTTGCTAGTTGCACACCAAATGGAAACTTCCTGTGGTGATGTCTTAAATAAACGTGTCTTTTAAGTTCAGTGTTCTTGTGTAATAGTGCCATCGCTTGGGTAAAAGTGCTTCTGTTTAAGAATTTTAAATCATTTGTACATCAGTTGGGTTTTCCAGACCTGTTGTTCCATATATACTTTCAGGATGTCGTAAGTAAGACGCTTGCAGGTTCAACAGAAGTTTAGTACATTTCAGATGATAATTTGATGTCTTTTAGTAGAGCTTTCCCCCAAAGTAATAACCTAGTTGGTGGAAACTTCCGCTAAGATTTTGGGCATCTTATAATAAAATCTGTCCTTTTGAGTCTTTATCTTGCTTGCTTCTGAATTTGTTCTTCTTTTACTTAGCTCAATGGTATTTTTTCTTTATAGGTTGAGGCTAAGAGGTCCTTGTCCAGAGAGGAGCAGGGTCCAAAATCTGGAAATGTAGGTAGTGCTAGAAGTTTTGGAGGCGGTGGAAATAACAGGACCCAAAAAATATTTGTTGGTGGATTACCTCCCACGCTGACTGAGGATAGCTTCAAAACTTACTTTGAAACTTATGGTAATGTCACTGATATAGCAATTATGTTTGATCAACAGACCAGCCGACCTCGTGGGTTTGGCTTCATTTCATTTGATTCTGAAGATGCAGTAGATAGGGTTTTACACAAGACATTTCATGATCTCAGTGGGAAACAAGTGGAAGTAAAGCATGCTCTTCAAAGAGATGGTAGTTTTGGTGGTTTTGGTAGTCTTTCTACGGGCAACGATGGTAGTGGTATGGGTGGTGGAAGTTACTAGGGGTATGGTGCATCTGGTGATAATCCTAGTTCTTATGACAGAATGGATACCAACAGATACATGCAGTCACAAAACATTGTAGGTGGCTATCCACCTTATGGTTCCTCCGGATATGGTACATCGGGTTATGGTTATGGATCGTCCAACAATGGCATGGGTTATGGTGCTTATGGAAGTTACGGTGGAGCCAATCCTGGCTATGGGGCTGTCAATCCTGGATTTGGTGGTTCAGCAATTGCTGCTGCCTTCGGGAATCTAAATGTGCCTGGTGCTGGTTATGGTAGTGGTCAAGCTGGTGGATCGAGAAGCTCGTGGGGTTCTCAGGGTCCTTCTGGATATGGGAACATGGGCTATGGTAATGCATCATGGGGTGCTTCAAGTGCTGGTGGTGCAGGTGGACCCGCTAATGGAGGATCTGCTGTTGGTCAGTCTCCAACTGGAGCCACGGGTTATGGAAATCAAGGTTATGGCAACGGTGGATATGGTGGAGGTGATGATGCTTATGGAAATCCAGTTGGTGAAAGTGGTGCATCGGGAGACATGCAATCAGGTGGTGGGGGTTACATGGGCAGTGGCTATGGCGATGCTAGTGGAAATTCACAAGGTTCGGGTAAGTTCAGTAGTATTGCCTATTTTGTGATATTTTCTGTTTAACTGTTGTTTTAATTTGGCTTAATTATGGTTATTTTTACTAGCTATCTAATGCATCTCCTCTCGTAGCCTGTTATGTCAAAGCTTATGTGAGTTAGCTTTTGATTGTGTTGTTCGGTTTTGAATATAGTTCCGTAACCCGTTTGTGCCTTCCCAAGCAGGATACTTGATGCTAGTTTCTCCTCGCTATAAAAAAATGAATTCTTTTGGTTTCCCATTTGACTTGCATTGGACAAAGAAGTTTTCTTGATGCTTCTTGTTGGTAGTGCAGCTGTAGCCGATATGGGTAGCAATAGCAGCAGTGGTAGTTATGTTTTGAGAATGACATAATGATTTCCCTCTGTATTTGACCTTGTGTTGCACAGGAGGAGATGCGTGAGTACTAACGTCTGATGACATCCCACTCGGTCAAATCTGACCTTAGTGCTGGGGATTGTGTTCAGTGCGCACAAGTACTTACCGTGGAATTTGGCTCATGGTGCATTTCCTGAAACTGGTCATGGTGAAGCGTGGTGAAGACTAACAGCAGTCATCGTATGGTATGTGTTGCCAACAGCTGGTGTTTAGGTGTACTAGTGTTTACACCAATTTAACAGTAGAATTGCTTAGAACTTACTTACTATCTTTCATCTAATTAGGATTTGTCTGTGCACTGACTGTGGTAGTTGAGCTTATTGCTTTTCTACTTTTTTCTGGGGTGTCTCTAACTCCTGTTGTCCCTTTGAGTAGGGTGTTTTTCCTTAGACTTGATGAAAGATTCATGTTTCGCCTGGCTTTCATTAACAATGCTGAAACATTTTTGGGTTCTTTTGCTTTGATGTATGTTCTTTAGTCTCAAGTAGTGAATGACCTTTCACTGTATTTTCCAAGTAAAAGACTATGCTTAGTGAAGTTCTACCACATTTCGCCAACCAAGGATATCATATAGATAAGGCACAGACACTTTGAGTTGCTGATTCTATAATTGTTAAACTGCAGAATCTTTGTTTCTATTGGGAATGCATGACTCTAGTCATTTCATTGTTTCTATGTTTGGATAACTAAGGAAAGTAAGTGAATACTGTTGTGAACCAAGCTAACTCTATTGGGTCAATTAATATGTTGGAGAGGGGGTTCAAAATTTGAAGAAAAACTTATCAAAAGGAGCTCGACATCTATTATATATACATATAATATGATTTTAGTAATGTATAAATAGTATAATTTTCTGCCGAAGGGGGTTCAGTGAACGGTTCTTTTGCAACTCCTTATCTAGATTGTTTTATTTTGAGTCGGAGGTTTGTCGGAAACGACGTCTCTATCTCACATTTGAGGTAGTGGTATGGACTTCTTACACTTACCCTCTCAAGACCCCACTTGGTGGGAATATACTTGGTGGGAATATACTGGGTATGTTGTTGTTGTTGGGGTTCGGTGATTGTTGTATAGAGATGGCAACCAAAGGTGGAGATGTGAACATTCAGCGCTATTTTGGGTTGTCGATGGGGCAGTTTTTGTTTGGGAACTAAGGTAGGGAAGAAAGTGAAGAGTTAGAAGCTTGGAGTCACTCAATGAAAAAATAATACTAATAGATTAACATATTACAAAATGATAAAAATTAAACTAAATTGATTTTCAAAAGGTCACCATTACAAATGAGGCATAGATCACCGAAAACGTAAAATCTCTATACAATTATTAATTCAAAATATTAAAGAATTGTTCAAGTGACTGATTTTTCACTAGAATGAATTGTACAATTGACAAATTGTTCACTAGAAGGGTGTTTATGGTATGCTAGGATGGCGTAAACCGTTTGAATAATAGAGACTATCATTCCGACTTGGTGAAAATATACTGGGTAGAGAAATATATATGTTTTAGCATGTTTTAGAATTTGATTACTAAATATACATGTTTAACCTTCATGTTTGTACTCCGATGGAGAAAAACAAGTCATATATTTTAGCATATGATTACAAAATATACATGGTCAACCTTCATGTTTATACTTTCGTGGAGCAAAACAAGTCACATATTTTAGCATATGATTGCAAAATATACATGTTCAACCTTCATGTTTATACACTCCGGTAGAGCAAAACAAGTCACATATTTTAGCATATGATTACAAAATATATACATGTTCAACCTTCATTGTTTATACTCCAGTAGAGCAAAACAAGTCACATATTCGAGCATAAGACCGTGTGTTCACAAGCGTATACAAACAACCATTTCACCTAAGGATCATCTTGTTCTCAGTGACCCTCTATGCCATGTGAATTTAGAGTTAACGGGAGCTTATTTTCCAACGATGAAAATGGTTCATAAATAGTGTGATATAATATGTTGTGTGATATAATATGTAGTTTTGATAGTGTCATATAATATGTAGTTTTAAAAAAAATTGTTATCATAAATCTAGTGATAGAAGACTATCTAGCTTGGTTCGTCTATTAACTTGGCCTTTGAAGAAGAAGGTTAGGCATGCTTCGACTTATCTTTATTATCCGCTAAATTCATTCCTTTCTCTGATATTTCATAAAGTAGATGGATAGAGTCAGTCAATCAGTAAAAAAAATTAACAAGTGCTCCTAAAATGATTGACAGAAAATAAGACAACTATTCCATGCATTTATCTTATATACTTTAAATTTAATACAACATCAAACACAGTGAATGAAAACAACAACAAACAAAAAAAAAATAGGTAGTATATTGTAACTTTGGGATTGTAATTGGGGTCGAAGCTCCACATGTGTTGTTTGGGTGGTCAGGTCAAGCTTCATCTGGGCCAAGGCTGTAGGCCCAAGCAACTTCTTCCACACAAGGCCACGTAATCTCTGACGCTCTGCATCCAATTTTGCAATCTCAAGGTCATATGTTTGGGTGGTCAGGTCAAGCTTCATCTGGGCCAAGGCTGTAGGCCCAAGCAACTTCTTCCACACAAGACCATGTAATCTCCGACGCTCTGCTTCAAATTTTGTAATTTTCTTCACTCCTCCAGGTGTTGCTTGTTTGCAACTTCTGCAGACCGTACGCTCATATTTTTCTTCAACATCTCAATTTCTGCTTCAGCTTGGGCTTTTTAGTTTGTTTAAAAAAGAATGACCCCTTTCATTTTTTGGCAATACTTTAATTTAAACTTTCCAAATGACATGTTTATAACCACAAGATTAAACGGCATTTTGATACATTTGACACTACTTTAATTTAGGGCTACAAGATTCAAAAAATTTCTTTATTTTCTTAAACTTTGTGCCAAATCAAAGTAGGTAATACTTTTTGAAACGGAGGGAGTATGACGAAACCAATTTAGATTCTAGGTAAGGATTCAAATTATTGCAAAGGGAAGGGGTTAGACACCCTTCAGAATCTACAAATATAGTTTCCGGCCAGACATAAGTTTATTATAAAAAGAAAAAAGAAAAAAGAAAAAAAAATCAATGCATACAAATACAAATATAAAATATATATTAAAATAATATAATGCGTATGCTATCGTAAAATATATATAAGAAAAATATATAAATATCGACGTAAAGACAAAATTGAATAAAGAAAAATTATTTTAAGAAAAAAAATCTACATAATATCCATTAATGTAAAAAAGTGAATTATTTGATTAAGTATCTAAATCAATTTTAATATAACTAGTAATGACCTAAATTTGCCTAAAGTGTGATGAGAATCGCGTGAAAAATAAAAAATATCAGAAAAATTATATTAAAGAAAAATCTATGCAATATCTTTCAATGTATAAGTATGAATTAATTGAGTGAGTATCTAAATTAATTTAATTTTTTAATATAAATATTAACAACCTTTATTTGCCTAAACACGTGATGAACATTTGTAAAAAGCATTTCCTTCCAATGCCCCAAAAGTAAATTTTACAGTATAATTTATATTTTGTACAAGTGTAAAAATATAAAAAATGCAAACACAAAATTTAAACTCTTCGTTAAATGTCACTCCCGTCAAGTATTCCCAACCTGGATAAACACTTGTAAATAAAAATGTTTGTAACAAATAAACAATTATCAAAATAAATTGAAAATATTTGTGTGCTTATATGTATAAAAATATATAATTTTTTAAAAGGTGAGCTCAGATTAGTTTTTAAATACGACATACGAAGTGGTTGCTGATTTATTAGTCTTCCTAACTCGTGTTGCCAAGATACGAATCATAAAACTTTTACGTTATAAAAATTTCGTCATTGCCTAAATTTATTTATTTTATTACGTATTTATATATACAATATATGTCTTTTTATTTGTATAGGCCTCAAAAATTGATGAAAAATTTCTTCATTGGCCACAAAGGGAGATAATAAATGACTCAAAAATAACCCTAACACTGTCTATTTATATTAGTCCACAAAGGGAGATAACAAATGACCATCCTAAAGAGTGTAATTTGCAAATAGTATCACGCGTAATTAAAGAGTGTAATCAAATAATTTTTTTATGAACCAATCTAACTAAACATGATTTGACAATCCCCATTATTTAATTAATCTACACTTCCACTTTGTTGTAAAACAGTATCTTGCCTCATTAATCATGTTGTAAATTTTCATAACTAGATTTGGTGAAGTTTCTTATTTAATAATCTTCATTTAAACATAACTAAGAATCGAATAATTAATTAAACCAGAAGAACTAATACCCTATATGCAATGCACTAACTAATTAAATTTGTTTGCAATACCTTATTTAGCCCTATCTTCGTAATTGTCATCACAAATTAATACAGTACTAAAATTTTGGTTGCTTAATTAGTTATTCCCATTTAAATATTAACTAAGAGACAAAACTAAACCACAAGAATTAATACCCAATATGTAATGCACCAACAAATACCTTATTTTAGCCTTATCATGTATACTAAAAAATAAATTCTAAAATGTTGGTTGCTTAATTGATATTCAATCATATCAATACCGTTCAATCTTAAAGAGAAATATTGTAATGTTTTCATAAAATTAAATAAAAAGGGTGTAAAACAGAAAATTAATTCTATTTTGGGGGGTGTAAAATAGATTTTGACGAAATGTAGGGTGTAATAAAGAGGACACATGTGTCGTTTTCAAGTAATTAAAAGGGTCATTTTCGACAAGTTGATAAAAATAAGTATTAAACATGTGCAATGGATACAGTTTGTCTTGAGCCGGGGGTTTATCGGAAACAACCTTTCTACTTCTTTAGAGGTAGAGGTATAGACTGCGTACATCTTACCCCCCCAGACCCCACTAGGTGGGAATACACTGGGTTTGTTGTTATTGTTGTTGTAATGGATATAGTACACTAGTAATTGTCACTCAAGACATTAATGCAATTTGATCCTTCTATGGGAAAAAGTGAGGATTTACATGTGGTGCTTCTTTTTAAGCATTTATTTTGATCCTCAAATATTATGTTTTCTCCGTTTATTTTTATTTATTTATATTTGAAAACTTGATATTTTTACTAGAGCATCCTTCGTTATTATAAGTCGTTTCATCTCACTAACTATTAGGTGAATTGAAAATAAAAGAGAGTTATTGGGTATACTAAAACTTCTGTTATGTGCAAAATTGAAAGAAAAAATCAATAAGAATTTAGTGTATGCAATCTTGATATGCATATTTGTTAAAAACTGTTCTCACAACTATAATCGATGACTTAATAATATGGTAAAAGTGATTTTTTTTACTATAGTAAAAAATAAAGGTGGATAGAGGTAGTACTTTATTCGTTTATCTCAAATTATCTATGATTATTACTAAAAATAGTTATTGTTTCAAGAAAATACCAAATATGTTAGGATATGAATAAAGGTTAAATTTTGAAAATATTTTTCCCAGTTAATATTTTTTTAGAGTCGTGTAAAAAAATGCACGATATTTTATTAACTTTTGCAGAATGCACAATATTATAAAATTACAATTCTATCGGTTAATCAGCATTCTTTCCAATAAAACATTTATAAAATTTTAATATTTTCACAAACACATTTATCGTATAATTTTATTTTTTTAATGGAAGAAGTGATGGGCTATGTAATATTTACAGCCTTTAGAAAAATTCTAAACTATAAAAATAACAACTATATTTTGTAGAATTATGAAATATATCAAAATCTACCTTAGAAACCTATACAAGTAGATATTTCAATATTTTAACAGATTCTTAAAAAGATAAGTCAATTTCTTTAACTTTCTAATATTTGAAATTTAGTAATCCAGCCAATATACATTTCTTCAAACAAGTCTTATTTCACGAAAAATACCTATCAACAACAATTTTCTCAATGTTAGTGTTCAAATTTGAAACTTTTAGATAATGATGAAAAAATATTATCGAACCCACCACATATTTACCGGTGATATTCCAAACCAAATAAACATTTATATATGTAGACATATATTGAGGTAGTGGTAAGATTCACGTATACTTCAGACCTTATTTGTGAAATTTTATTGTTATGTTGTTGTATTCTTGTGAATAATTCTCTTTGGCATGAAACATAGGTACAGAGTCCTATTCTGCCAAAGATCCATTAAATTCTGTTTACAAATATGACCATTCTATTCACTTGTACTTATTTTTTCTTTTGGGTCCATTCTATTCATTTGTACAGTGTTAATAATTGATCTGACTTTTACCTTCATTCATTCCTTTTCACACACAAAAAAAGATTACCTCATGACGCTCCCCTCTATCATTCTTTTTCTTACTTTAACCTTCTATTTACTGTGTATTTCCCCACTAGGTACAGTGATTCACCTTTTATAGTAACATTTTCAACACTAAAATAATTTCAAAAAGAAATAGAATAGTGAAGAGCTTTAGCTAAATCTGATGTTTAAAATAAGAAAGAAAAGTGAAGAGCTTTAATTTAAAAGACAGAATTTAAGTTTACATGTACGAAAGCTTGATGTGATGTAATCC
The DNA here is from genome assembly GCA_030864225.1 of Capsicum baccatum var. pendulum. Taxonomy (NCBI): domain Eukaryota; kingdom Viridiplantae; phylum Streptophyta; class Magnoliopsida; order Solanales; family Solanaceae; genus Capsicum; species Capsicum baccatum. The sequence goes on along the minus strand of CM061561.1, from coordinate 273,445,677 downwards.
GAAGAATAAATTCACGCTAAGTAGTCTAGACCTAAAACGGACCATATGCAGGGGCGGAGCTACGTGGACTTCAGATCCAAACCCCTTTCATAGAAAAATTATATTGTATATACGTATGATTTTTTTCTATAAGTATATATATATTAATTTGACCTCCCTGACGCAAGCAAAAAACATAAATCAGTGGCAAAGTGGGTGCAAACTTTCACGCAAAGGGCCTGTCGGTCTTGGGTTTGAGACCCATTCACGATAGGTTTTTAATTTATTTATTTTTCTTTCTGTTTTTGACCCCCCTTAATAAAAATCCTGCCTCAGCCACTGACTATGTGTTATCATGAACTTGAATCTTGAGCATTAGTTGTCACGAAGTCATATATAAAATTATATATTTGAGTTTTTGCAATTGGAAATAAAACTGTGTTGGATGCATCGCTCCTAAAATAGGTCATTCAGTATGTGTATTTTGATTTAGTCGTACCTCAATATAAATACCAAATACAAAATACACACAAAAAAGGAAGAGACTCCAGTAGAGCAAAACAAGTCACATATTTTAGCATATGATTACAAAATATACATATTCAACCTTCATGTTTATACTCCAGTAGAGCACAAAAAGTCACATATTTTAGTATATAATTTCAAAATATACATGTTCAACCTTCATGTTTATACTCCAGTAGAGCAAAAAAAGTCACATATTTTAGCATATGATTACAAATTATACATGTTAAAGCTTCATATTTATATTCTAGTGGAGCAAAACAAGTCATATATTTTAGCATATGATTACAAAATATACATGTTCAACCTTCTTGTTTATATTCTCATGGAGCAAAACAAGTCACATATTTTAGTATATAATTACAAAATATACATGTTCAACCTTCATGTTTATACTCCAGTAGAGCAAAAAAAGTCACATATTTTAGTATATAATTACAAAATATACATGTTTAACCTTCATGTTTATACTCCAGTAGAGCAAAAAAAGTCACATATTTTAGCATATGATTACAAATTATACATGTTCAACCTTCATATTTATACTCCAGTGGAGCAAAACAAGTCATATATTTTAGCATATGATTACAAAATATACATGTTCAACCTTCTTGTATATACTCTAATGGAGCAAAACAAGTCACATATTTTAGCATACGATTACAAAATATACATGTTCAACCTTCTTGTATATACTCTAATGGAGCAAAACAAGTCACATATTTTAACATACGATTACAAAATATACATGTTCAACCTTTCTACTCATACTCCAATAAAGCAAAACAAGTCATATATTTTAGCATATGATTACAAAATATACATGTTCAACCTTCTTGTTTATATTCTCATGGAGCAAAACAAGTCACATATTTTAGCATACGATTACAAAATATACATGTTCAACCTTCATGTTTATACTACAGTAGAGCAAAACAAGTCACATATTTTAGTATATAATTACAAAATATACATGTTCAACCTTCATGTTTATACTCCAGTAGAGCAAAAAAAGTCACATATTTTAGTATATAATTACAAAATATACATGTTTAACCTTCATGTTTATACTCCAGTAGAGCAAAAAAAGTCACATATTTTAGCATATGATTACAAATTATACATGTTCAACCTTCATATTTATACTCCAGTGGAGCAAAACAAGTCATATATTTTAGCATATGATTACAAAATATACATGTTCAACCTTCTTGTATATACTCTAATGGAGCAAAACAAGTCACATATTTTAGCATACGATTACAAAATATACATGTTCAACCTTCCTACTCATACTCCAATAAAGCAAAACAAGTCATATATTTTAGCATATGATTAGAAAATATATATGTTCAACCTACATGTTTATACTCTAGTTGAGCAAAACAAGTCATATATTTTTGCATTTGATTACAAGTCATATATCTTTACATATGATTACAAAATATACATGTTCAACCTTCATGTTTATACTCCAGTAGAGCAAAACAAGTCACATATTTTAACATATGATTACAAAATATACATGTTGAACCTTCATGTTTATACTCCAGAAGAGCAAAACAAGTGACATATTTTAGGATATGATCCCAACAACTCATGCTTCATTTTGTCAAACTGTTTGGCAGCCTTCTCCCAACCTGTAGAGAGAGATGTGAATAAAATAATTCAGTACCAAGTAGCAAAACACTTGTTGCAAGAAAAACGCAAGTCAATAAGGAACATCACCTGAGACAGCTTCTTCAACAACTTTAGCATATTGCTTTCCCAGGTTTTCCTTATTAGTCATTTCTGATTGTGCAGCAGCCAATGTTTTATTCAAATCCTGGACTTCATCCTCTAAGCCACTCACTTGTTCCTCAAGAGACTTAACTTGATCTATCTGCCGCATGCACTTCTTCAGTGCACCATCCAGATGTGATGCCCTATCTTCAGCAGTAAGCTTCAAAAGAGTAATGGATTCCAGGTGATTTTTCAGTGTCGCGGCTTCTAACTCAGCCTTCTCCCAACCTATACAGAGAGATGTGCATAAAAGAATTCAGTACCAAATTGCAAAACACAAGTTGCATGAAAAACACAAGCCAATAAAGAACATCACCTGAGACAGCTTCTTCAGAAACTTTAGCATATTATTTTCCCAGGTTTTCCTTATTAGTCATTTCTGACTGTGTAGCAGCCAACTTAAGAGACATAACTTGATCCTCCAGTCCAGTCAAATTTGAATAAGATTCAATGAAAATTGGCACATATTTAGGTTTCTTGATTTCCTGTTTACCCTGAAATATATCTGCCGCATGCACTCCTTCAGTGCAGTAGTAAAATAGAAATAGAAAGAAAGCCCAACACAACAAAATATGCAACATGTTTTCCATAACTTTTTGTATTGAAAGTAACTAATGCTTTGTTTAAGAGAGTAGTATTGGTAATTGTAAAACTTAAGAACTTGTGAACTTAAGAGCTTGTGAACTATTGTTTATATAGGCTGAGTATTGTAAAACTAAACCAACATAAAAATGGTAAAAAAATATCTCAGTAAGAGAATTTCTCTTACTGAATCAATCATATACCAATTAAAAAGGAAAGTCAATATTTGTAAAAGTCATTCACAATATTGTTTTCCTTAGGCCAAATCCAATAAATAAAAAATATCAAGACTGTCATGATTAAAAACTAGATTCCCATAATACTGAAAGTTACCTTATATATAGGTGAGTTCCATGTTGTCGCATATTCCGTAGAAGGAAGGTAAATTAATAGTAACATGTTAGCATCAATCACTAATCAATTATGAGATCGATAATCAATTAGGGTCAATTAGGGATGAGAAAATTTGTTCAATTTACCATAAATAAATTATGAGCAATTAATTTTGTAAAATAATCCCTAATTATTTTTGTACCTAATTCAAATCATCAATTATACAAAAATCAGTCCACGATGTAATTCAAGAAACGTGATACACAATCAGATGTTCTTTACCAAAATCTTATTCAAATTATCACAAGATCAATCCAACCATAAAAATATAATATGCAGTCAAATGTTCTCCGTTATAATCACGAGCCGAGAAATTTGTCAACTAATTCAAAGAATTTGGATAATTTCAAAATTCGGAATTAGCAAACTATGACAAAATTGATCATTATTAAAATTTAGAGTTTTCACATCTGGTAGTCTTAAAACATAAGCACACAAAATGGCAAAGAATCGGATGAAATAAATCATTTATGCATTGTTAATTCAGATTCCGAAATCTATTAAAGAAGGGGAAAAGAGATTAAAAGTAACACAAACATTTAAATATTTAGGCAAACCTGTGGATGGGTTTTTCATCTCTTTTTTGACAAATAGATCAACTTGCACGGAGAAGGTTGGTGGCGGGTGGACAACGGAGATGACCTGGGGCGGCGACGCTTGGTTCACGAAGGAGGTTGGAGAGCAGGGGGTCTCGTGTCAATGTTGGAGCGGCATTGGCGTGCTGGTTCAGCACCGAAAAGAGGAAAATGGAGGGAGAGATGGTGATGGAGGATGAGGGGCTAGCGGCGAGGCGCTGGCAGCGGCGAGGACGAACGACAGGAGGCAGTGGTAGATCTGGTATTGCCGAAGTAGGCGTTGGCGTCACATATAGAGCGCGGTGGGAAAGCTATTGGAGAAGGGGGTCTCGGTGGCGCTGCTCCGCCGATCAACGGCGGCAACCATAGGAAAGAGAGGTTAGATAGAGAGAGAAAGAGGGAGGTTAGATAGAGAGAGAAGAGTGTCTGTTGTTTGATTTTGGAATTAGGATTAGGTTTTTGGATTAAAAAGGAAAGAAAGGTGTATTAGATCTTAGTCGTTGGATCCGTTTAGGATCAACGACTGAGATCTAAAAATTGAAAATTTGGAATTGAGTTTCAAAAATGGCTAGAATTGTAAGAAATTGGACAAAATTAAGTTAAAAGGTGAATAAATTTAGGCAAAATGAATTAAATTAGGCTGTTATTTAAATTAAAATAGGGATAATAGCATATAATAATAATAATTAAATAATACATAACAATATTAAATAATAAGTAATAAATAATAATAATTAAATAATAAATAATAATAATTAATAATAAATAATTTAATAAAATAAATAATGCTAAATAATGGAAAACTAGGTATTGTGTTTGCAAAAATGTGGATGTGCATAACTACGTGGAAAATAATTTAATAAAAATTACATCAAATGCTGAATTTGAGTTTAAAAATTATGACAATGTTACTAAAAGCTAAGAAATAATTTATACATTTCCTTTAATTATAAATGTGACACGTTAGTATGTACTCAATGTAAGAATAATATTTAAAAAAATATTGATAATTAAAATTAAATAATTTTGATATAATAACAGCCTAAAAGTGATATCGGAAGGTCAAAATTCGGTGTCAACAGAGTCGCCACCTAATTTTCAAGAAAAAATAGGAAACCTATTTATTTATTAACAAGTACTCCCTCCGTTTAAAAAGAAATGACTTACTTTCCATTTTAGTTCATTTAAAAAAGAATGACCCCTTTCAAAATAGCAATACTTTAATTTAAACTTTTCAAATGGCTTGTTTATGACCACAAGATTAAAGGGCATTTTGATACATTTGACACTACTTTAATTTAAGGCTACAAGCTTCAAAAATTTTCTTTATTTTCTTAAACTTTGTGCCAAATCAAAGTAGGTAATTCTTTTTGAAACGGAGGGAGTATGACTAAACCAATTTAGATTCTAGGTAAGGATTCAAATTATTGCGATGGGAAGGGGTTAGACACCCTTCAGAATCTACAAATATAGTTCCCGGTCAGACTTAAGTTTATTATAAAAAGAAAAAAGAAACAAGAAAAAAAATCAATGCATGCAAATAAAAATATAAAATATATATTAAAATAATATAACGCCTATGCTATCGTAAAATATATATATAAGCAAAATATATAAATATTTACGTAATGACAAAATTGAATAAAGAAAAAATATTTTAAGAAAAAAAATCTACATAATATCCATTAATGTTAAAAAGTGAATTATTTGATTAAGTATCTAAATCAATTTTAATATAATTAGTAATGACCTAAATTTGCCTAAAGTGTGATGAGAATCGCGTGAAAAATAAAAAATATCAGAAAAATTATATTAAAGAAAAATCTATGCAATATTTTTCAATGTATAAGTATGAATTAATTGAGTAAGTATCTAAATTAATTTAATTTTTTAATATAAATATTAACGACCTATATTTGCCTAAACACGTGATGAACATTTGTAAAAAGCATTTCTGTCCAATGCCCCAAAAATAAATTTTACACTATAATTTATATTTTGTACAAGTGTAAAAATATAAAAAATGCAAACAAAAAATTTAAACTCTTCGTTAAATGTCACTCCCGTCAAGTATTCCCAACCTGGATAAACACTTATAAATAAAAATGTTTGTAACAAATAAATAATTATCAAAATAAATTGAAAATATTTGTGTGCTTATATGTATAAAAATATATAATTTTTTAAAAGGTGGGTTCAGATTAGATTTTAAATACGACATACGAAGTGGTTGCTGATTTATTAGTCGTCCTAACTCGTGTTGCCAAGATACAAATCATAAAACTTTACGTTATAAAAATTTCGTCATTGCCTAAATTTATTTATTTTATTACGTAATTATATATATATATATATATATATATATATATATATATATATATATATATATATATATATATATATATATATATATATATATATATATATATAATATACATCTTTTTATTTGTATAGGCCTCAAAAATTGATGAAAAATTTCTTCATTGGCCACAAAGGGAGATAACAAATGACTCAAAAATAACCCTAACACTGTCTATTTATATTAGTCCACAAAGGGAGATAATAAATGACCATCCTAAAGAGTGTAATTTGCAAATAGTATCACGCGTAATTAAAGAGTGTAATCAAATAATTTTTTTTATGAAGTAATCTAACTAAACATGATTTGACAATCCCCATTATTTAATTAATCTACACTTCCACTTTGTTGTAAAATAGTATCTTGCCTCATTAATCATGTTGTAAATTTTCATAACTAGATTTGGTGAAGTTGCTTATTTAATTATCTTCATTTAAACATAACTAAGAATCAAATAATTAATTAAACCAGAAGAACTAATACCCTATATGCAATGCACCAACAAATTAAATTTGTTTGCAATACCTTATTTAGCCCAATCTTCGTAATTGTCAACACAAATTAATACAGTACTAAAATTTTGGTGGCTTAATTAGTTAATCCCATTTAAACATTAACTAAGAGATAAAACTAAACCACAAGAATTAATACCCAATATGTAATGCACCAACAAATACCTTATTTTAGCCTTATCATGTATACTAAAAAATAAAATCTAAAATGTTGGTTGCTTAATTGATATTCAATCATACTAATACCGCTCAATCTTAAATAGAAATATTATAATGTTTTCATAAAATTAAATAGAAAAGGGTGTAAAACAGAAAATTAATTCTATTTTGGGGGGTGTAAATTATATATCATTATTACTAAAAATAGTTATTGTTTCAAGAAAATACCAAATATAGGATATAAATAAAGGTTAAATTTTGAAAATATTTTTTCCAGTTAATATTTTTTTAGAGTCGTTTAAAAAAATGCACGGTATTTTATTGACTTTTGCAAAACGCACAATATTATAAAATTACAATTCTATCGGTAAATCAGCATTCCTTCCAATAAAACATTTATAAAATTTTAATATTTTCACAAACACATTTATCGTATAATTTTATTTTTTTAAAGGAAGAAGTGATGGGTTATGTAATATTTACAGCCTTTAGAAACATTCTAAACTGTAAAAATAACAACTATATTTTGTAGAATTATGAAATATATCAAAATCTACCTTAGAAACCTATACAAGTAGATATTTCAATATTTTAAAAGATTCTTAAAAAGATAAGTCAATTTCTTTAACTTTCTAATATTCAAAATTTAGTAATCCAACCAATATACATTCCTTCAAACAAGTCTTATTTCACGAAAAATACCTATCAACAACAATTTTCTCAATGTTAGTGTTCAAATTTGAAACTTTTAGTTAATGATGTAAAATTATTATCGAACCCACCACATATTTACCGGTGATATTCTAAACCAAATAAACATTTATATATGTAGATAGATATTGAGGTAGTGGTAAGATTCACGTATACTTTAGACCTTATTTGTGATAGAGTCATGTTTTTCTTCTTTCTGTTCATATTGTGCAGACAGGTTTATTTTAGTCTAATGTCCTCTTTTGTATTATATACGACTATAGGTAATGGTTTATTCACAATGAGTTCTGCAGTGGTGAAGGTAAGTATATAACTGATTAAAGCACTATGATGGTGGTTTATTTTAGTTTAATGGTGCGCCTTCTTCTAATTTAGAGCATTGTTTGCCCTAAACATTTTAATGACTTAATAGAGTATTTGAAACTTGAATCATCCCTTCGTTTCTAGTTGCACACCAAATGGAAACTTCCTGTGGTGATGTCTTAAATAAACGTGTCTTTTAAGTTTAGTGTTCTTGTGTAATAGTGCCATCGCTTGGGTAAAGGTGTTTTTGTTTAAGAATTTTAAATCATTTGTACATCTGTTGGGTTTTCCAGACCTGTTGTTCCATATATACTTTTATGATGTCGTAAGTAAGACGCTTGCAGGTTTAACAGAAGTTTAGTACACAAGATATTTCATGATCTCAGTAGGAAACAAGTGGAAGTAAAGCGTGCTCTTCCAAGAGATGGTAGTTCTGGTGGTTTTGGTGGTCGTTCCACGGGCAACGGTGGTAGTGGTATGGGTGGTGGAAGTTACCAGAGGTATGGTGTATCTGGCGACAATCCCAGTTCTTATGATAGAATGGATACCAACAGATACATGCAGTCACAAAACACTGTGGGTGGCTATCCACCTTATGGTTTCTTCGGATATGGTACACCGAGTTATGGTTATGGATCGTCCAACAATGGCATGGGTTATGGTGCTTATGGAAGTTACGTTGGAGCCAATCCTGGCTATGGGGCTATCAATCCTGGATATGGTGGTCCAGTAGTTGTTGCAGCCTTCGAAAATCCAAATGTGCCTGGTGCTAGTTCTGGTAACGGTCAAGCGGGTGGATTGAGAAGATCGTGGGGTTCTCAGGGTCCTTCTGGATATGGGAACATGGGCTATGGTAATGCATCATGGGGTACTTCTAGTGTTGGTGGTAGAGGTGGACCCGCTAATGGAGGATCTGCTGTTGGTCAGTCTCCAGCTGGAGCCATGGGTTATGGAAATCAAGGTTATGGCTATGGTGGATATGGTGGAGGTGATGGTGCTTATGGAAATCCAGTTGGTTGAGGTGGTGCATCAGGAAACATGCAATCAGGTGGTGGGGGTTACATGGGCAGTGGCTATGGCGATGCTAGTGGAAATTCACAAAGTTCGGGTAACTATGGTGCTTAGCAAAATGGACCTCATGGTGGCCAAGTTGGATATGGTGGTGGCTATGATGGTGCTCCAAGTCGGCAGGCTCAACAACACTGATCACAGTGCTTGATTTTATCGGAGAACTTACCTATTTCTAGGGAAACTTCACTTTCACGCAGCTGGTTTTGTTCCACATACATTTTACTCTTGCAAGCATTACGCGCTCCATGGGATTGGTTAGATTGCTTGAATTTTAGTTTTTTTTCAGTTCTTATTCTAGTTTACTATAAGTAATGTCAGTAGTATTGCCTATTTCATAATATTTTCTATTTAACTATTGTTTTAATTTGGCTTGCGTATGGTTATTTTTACTAGCTATCTAATGCATCTCCTCTCGTAGCCTGTTATGTCAACGCTTATGTGAGTTAGTTTTTGATGTGTTGTTCGGTTTTGAATATAGTTTCGTAACCCGTTTGTGCCTTCCCAAGCAAGATACTTGATGCTAGTTTCTTCTCACTATAAAAAATGAATTCTTTTGGTTTCCCGTTTGACTTGCGTTATACAAAGAAGTTTTCATGATGCTTCTTGTTGGTAGTGCAGCTGTAGCCGATATGGGTAGCAATAGCAGTAATGGTAGTTAAGTTTTGAGAATGACATAATCATTTTCCTCTGTATTTGACCTTGTGTTGCATAGGAGGAGATGCCCGAATACTAACGTCTGATGACATCCCACTCTGTCAAATCCGACCTTGGTGCTGGGGATTGTGTTCACTGCGCACAAGTACTTACCATGGAATTTTGCTCATGGTGCATTTCCTGAAATTAGTCATGCTTTTCTAGAGATAGATTACAGAATAACATGGTTTAGGCTACCTCAATAGTTTAGAATGATTAAACTTTATTTTTCTTGTTTACACCAATTTAACAGTAGAATAGCTTAGAACTTACATACTGTCTTTCGTCTAATTAGGATTTGTCTGTGCACTGATTGTGTTAGTTGAGCTTATTGTTTTTCTACTTTCTTTTTGGGGTGTCTCTAACTCCTGTTGTCCCTTTGAGTAGGGTGTTTTTCCTTAGACTTGACGAAAGATTCACGTTTCGCCTGGCTTTCATTAAGAATGCTGAAACATTTTTGGGTTCTTTTGCTTTGATGTATGTTCTTTAGTCTCAAGTAGTGAATGACCTTACACTGGATTTTCCAAGTAAAAGACTATGCTTAGTGAAGTTCTACCGCATTTCGCCAACCAAGGATATCATATAGCTAAGGCAAAGACACTTTGAGTTGCTAATTCTATAATTGTTAAACTGCAGAATCTTTGTTTCTATTGGGAATGCATGACTCTTGTCATTTCATTGTTTCTATGTTTGTATAACTAAGGAAAGTAAGTGAATACTATTGTGAACCAAGCTAACTCTATTGGGCCAATTAATATGTTGGAGAGGGGGTTCAATATTTGAAGAAAAACTTATCGAAAGGAGCTCGACATCTATTATATATACATATAATATGATTTTAGTAATGTATAAATAGTATAATTTTCCGCCGAAGGGAGTTTGGTGAACGGTTCTTTTGCAATTCCTTATCTAGATTGTTTGATTTTGAGTCGGGGGTTTGTCGGAAACAATGTCTCTATCTCACATTTGAGGTAGTGGTATGGACTACTTACACTTTCCCTCCTAAGACCCCACTTGGTGGTAACATACGGTGAACCCCCATCCATTACACATGCTGGCTCCGCCCCCGAGTAGAGAGGTGATTGTTGTATAGAGATGGCAACCAAAGGTGGAGATATGAACATTCAGTGCGATTTTGGGTTGTCGATGGTGCAGTTTTTGTTTGGGAACTAAGGTAGGGAAGAAAGTGAAGAGTTAGAAGCTTGGAGTCACTCAATGATAAAATAATACTAATAGATTAAATATTACAAAATGATAAAAATTAAACTAAATTGATTTCATAATTTCTCATTTTTTTCAATTAATAATATGGGATTTTTATTCATATACCCAACATTTGTATTTCATAATTTTTTTAGTTACATTGTACAAAACTTTGCATATCATATAAGTACAATATTTAGTTATTAATATACATTCCCAGTTAAATAGAACATGTATAAATCATGAGTTAATTTGTACTAATATTTTATACGTTGTAGAAAATGAAATAACCAAACAACTGCACATAATTATAACCAACAACCAAGCAACCCTTGCTTGTTTTTACTAGTATTACTTACCATATTTCTTATTCATTTAAATTTACTCCTCCTCACTTATGGTAAATCAATTTGATTAACTTATAAAATTAAATTATATTACATCTATTTAAGTGACACATAAATTGAAACTAAAGAAAGAAAGTAATCTGTATTGAAACTTCAATGATTTCAACATCAAATTTGTAAGCTTATATTTACAATATTTTTTTTTAATGTTTTTTTAAGAAAAGGGATTATGATCTTTTTGTCTGTTTGGGCTAGTGCATAGTGGGTATTAGATTTATTAGGGTGCACCATTCTCATTGAGTAGTACTGCACGGAATTGACGTGTGGAGACCACCAATTACACCCTTTCACTTAACCAAATTATTTTCCTTTTAAATTTTTATTTTGATAGTGTGATATAATATGTAGTTTTTAAAAAAATTGTTATCATAAATCTAGTGGTAGAAGACTATCTAGCTTGGTTCGTCTATTAACTTGGCCTTTGAAGAAGAAGGTTCGGCATGCTTCGACTTGTCTTTATTATCCGCTAAATTCATTCCTTTCTCTGATATTTCATAAAGTAGATGGATAGAGTCAGTCGATCAGTAAAAAAAATAACAAGTGCTCCTGAAATGATTGATAGAAAATAAGACAACTATTCCATGCATTTATCTTATATACTTTAAATTTAATACAACATCGAACCCAGTGAATGAAAACAACAACAAACAAAAAAAATAGGTAGTATATTGTAACTTTGGAATTGTAATTGGGGTCGAAGCTCCACATATGTTGTTTGGGTGGTTAGGTCAAGCTTCATCCACAGAAGACCACGTAATCTCTGACGCTCTGTGTACAATTTTGCAATTTTCTTCACTCACTCCAGGTCGTCATATGTTTGGGTGGTCAGGTCAAGCTTCATTTGGGCCAAGTCTGTAGGCCCAAGCAACTTCTTCCACACAAGAACACTTAATCTCCGACGCTCTGCATCCAATTTTGCAATTTTCTTCACTCCCTCCAGGTGTTGCATGTTTGCAACTTCTGCAAACCGTACGCTCATATTTTTCTTCAACATCTCAATTTCTGCTTCAGCTTGGCCTTTTTCTTCACTGAGTTGTATCACCATGCAAGAACACTCCTGCAAAGACCTTGAGGGTCTTACCTGCAAGCAGTAGTAAAATAGAAATAGAAAGAAAGCACAACACAGCAAAATATGAAAGATGTTTTCCATAACTTTTTGTATTGAAAGTAACTAATGCTTTGTTTAAGAGAGTAGTAGTGGTAATCGTAAAACTTAAGAAGAACTTGTGAACTTAATAGCTTGAAGAATTGTTTATATAGGCTGAGTATTGTAAAACTAAACCAACATAAAAATGGTAAAAAAATATCTCAGTAGAGAATTTCTCTTATTGAATCAATCATATACCAATTAAAAAGGAAAGTCAATATTTGTAAAAGTCATTCACAATATTTTTTTCCTTAGGCCAAATCCAATAAATAAAAAATATCAAGACTGTCATGATTAAAAACTAGATTCCCATAATACTGAGAGTTACCTTATATATAGGTGAGTGCCATGTTGTCGCATATTCCATAGAAGGAAGGTAAATTAATAGTAACATGTTAGCATCAATGACTAATCAATTAAGAGATCGATAATCAATTAGGGTCAATTAGGGATGAGAAAATTTGTTCAATTTACCATAACTAAATTATGAGCAATTAATCCCTAATTATTTTTTAACCTAATTCAAATCATCAATTGTACAAAAATCAGTCCACGATGTAATTCAAGAAATGTGATACACAACCAGATGTTCTTTACCAAAATCGTATTCAAGTTATCACAAGATCAATCCAACCATAAAAATATAATACGCAGTCAAATAGCCGAGAAATTTGTCAACTAATTCAAAGAAGATGGATAATTTCAAAATTCGGAATTAGCAAACTATGACAAAATTGATCATTATTAAAATTTAGATTTTTCACATCAGGTAGTCTTAAAACATAAGCACACAAAATGGCAAAGAATCGGAGGAAATAAATCATTCACGCATTGTTAATTCAGAGTCTGAAATCTGTTAAAGAAGGGGAAAAGAGATTAAAATTAAACACAAACATTTAAATATTTAGGCAAACCTGTGGATGGGTTTTTCATCTCTTTTTTGACAAACAGATCAATGGTACGGAGAAGGTTGGTGGTGGTTGGACGACGGAGATGACCTGGGGTGGCGACGGTTGGTTCACGGAGGAGGTTGGAGAGGATTTTGCCATAGGTATACCTTTGTCAACTAACTCTCTCACTTTATTTCCAAATAGTCAAAACTCAACTTCAACCACCAACTGGCCTCTAGCTGAATCGAAGAAGGTTGATGCATGCTGACTTGAACCATAACATAATGATACTATCTCGATACCCACACAAATAAAAAAAAAGGCCTATCTTCACCAAAACCAACCTTAGACATATGTTATACCACCGAATCCAAATACAAATATAGCCTTTTTTTACCATTATACACTTGCCATATACTCCAAACCAGAAGAAAAATCTCAAGAGTTTTGTCTATGTAATCTCATCACAGAAAACCCAAAGAACTAAAGTTGATCCACTAAAAGTCTATAAGAAAATATGAGAATAAGCTCATATGGCGCTATCTTGGAATACATATAGAGATAATTAAGGAATTCCATCTATACCAATGCTATAACTAATTCGGATAGAAACCAAGATTGAAAAGTAGAATGTCTAGAGCGGCGTTGGCATGCTGGTTCATCACCTGAAAAGGGAAAATAGAGAAAGAGATGGTGATGGAGGCTGAGGGGCTGGCGGCGCGGTGCTGGCAGCGATGAGGACGAACGGCAGGAGGCAGTGGTAGATCTGGTATCGCCGGAGTAGGCATTGGCGGTGCGGCGAGGATGAACGGGAAGAGGCAGTGGTCGATCTGGTATCGCTGGAGTAGGCGTTAGCGGGGCGGCGAGGACGAACGGCAGGAGACAGTGGTAGATCTGGTATCGCCGGAATAGGCGTTGGCGGCGCATATAGAGGGCAGTGGGAAAGCTATTGGAAAAGGGGGTCTTAGTGGCGCTGCTCCGCCGATCAGCGGCGGCAGCCATGGGAAAGAGAGGTTAGATATAGAGAGAAGGAGAGAGGTTAGATAGAGAGAGAAGAGCGGCTATTATTTTGTTTTGGAATTAGGGTTAGGTTTTTCGATTAAAAAGGAAAGAAAGGTGTATCAGATATCAGTCGTTGGATCCGTTTAGGATCAACGACTGAGATCTAAAAATTGAAAATTTGGAATTGAGTTTCAATAATGGCTAGAATTGTAAGAAATTGGACAAAATTAAGTTAAAAGGTGAATAAATTTAGGAAAAATGAATTAAATTAGGCTGTTATTTAAATTAAAATAGGGATAATAGCATATAATAATAATAATTAAATAATACATAACAATATTAAATAATAAGTAATAAATAATAATAATTAAATAATAAATAATAATAATTAATAATAAATAATTTAATAAAATAAATAATGCTAAATAATGGAAAACTAGATATTGTGTTTGCAAAAATGTGGATGTGCATAACTACGTGCAAAATAATATAATAAATATTAATAAAAATTACATAAAATGCTGAATTTGAGTTTAAAACTTATGACAATGAAACTAAAAGCTAAGAAATAATTTATGCATTTCCTTTAATTATAAATGCGACACGTCAGTATGTACTTAATGTAAGAATAATATTTAAAAATATTGATAATTAAAATTAAATAATTTTGATATAATAACAGCCTAAAAGTGATATCGGGAGGTCAAAATTGGGTGTCAACAGAGTCGCCACCTAATTTTCAAGAAAAAATAGGAAACCTATTTATTTATTAACAAGTACTCCCTCCGTTTAAAAAAGAAATGACTTACTTTCCTTTTTAGTTCGTTTAAAAAAGAATGACCCCTTTCATTTTTTGGAAATACTTTAATTTAAACTTTCCAAATGGCATGTTTAAGACCATAAGATTAAAGGGCATTTTGATACATTTGACACTACTTTAATTTAAGGCTACAAGATTCAAAAATTTTCTTTATTTTCTTAAACTTTGTGCCAAATCAAAGTAGGTAATTCTTTTCGAAACAGAGGGAGTATGACGAAACCAATTTAGATTCTAGGTAAGGATTCAAATTATTGTGAAGGGAAAGGGTTAGACACCCTTCAGAATCTACAAATATAGTTCCCGGTTAGACTTAAGTTTATTATAAAAAGAAAAAAGAAAAAAATCAATGCATGCAAATATAAATATATAATATATATTAAAATAATATAACGCGTATACTATCGTAAAATATATATATAAGCAAAATATATAAATATGTACGTAAAGACAAAATTGAATAAAGAAAACTTATTTTAAGAAAAAAAATCTACATAATATCCATTAATGTAAAAAAGTGAATTATTTGATTAAGTATCTAAATCAATTTTAATATAACTAGTAATGACCTAAATTTGCCTAAAGTGTGATGAGAATCGCGTGAAAAATAAAAAATATCAGAAAAATTATATTAAAGAAAAATCTATGCAATATCTTTCAATGTATAAGTATGAATTAATTGAGTAAGTATCTAAATTAATTTAATTTTTTAATATAAATATTAACGACCTATATTTGCCTAAACACGTGATGAACATTTGTAAAATGCATTTCTGTCCAATGCCCCAAAAATAAATTTTACACTATAATTTATATTTTGTACAAGTGTAAAAATATAAAAAATGCAAACAAAAAATTTAAACTCTTCGTTAAATGTCACTCCCGTCAAGTATTCCCAACCTGGATAAACACTTGTATATAAAAATGTTTGTAACAAATAAATAATTATCAAAATAAATTAAAAATATTTGTGTGCTTATATGTATAAAATAGTATCTTGCCTCATTAATCATGTTGTTAATTTTTCTAACTAGATTTGGTGAAGTTGCTTATTTAATAATCTTCACTTAAACATAACTAAGAATCAAATAATTAATTAAACCAGAATAACTAATACCCTATATGCAATGCACCAACAAATTAAATTTGTTTGCAATACCTTATTTAGCCCTATCTTCGTAATTGTCTACACAAATTAATACAGTACTAAAATTTTGGTTGCTTAATTAGTTATTCCCATTTAAAAATTAACTAAGAGATAAAACTAAACCACAAGAATTAATACTCAATATGTAATGCACCAACAAATACCTTATTTTAGCCTTATCATGTATACTAAAAAATAAATTCTAAAATGTTGGTTGCTTAATTGATATTCAATCATATCAATACCATTCAATCTTAAATAGAAATATTATAATGTTTTCATAAAATTAAATAAAAAAGGGTGTAAAACAGAAAATTAATTCTCTTTTGGGGGGTGTAAATTAGATTTTGAGGAAATGTAGTGTGTAATAAAGAGGACACATGTGTCGTTTTCAAGTAATTAAAAGGGTCATTTTCGAGAAGTTGATAAAAATAAGTATTAAACAAGTGCAATGGATATAGTACACTTGTAATTATCACTCACACATGAATGCAATTTGATCCTTCTATGGGAAAAAGTGAGGATTTACATGTGGTGCTTCTTTTTAAGCATTTATTTTGGTCCACAAATATTATATTTTCTCCGTTTATTTTTATTTATTTATATTTGACTTGACATGTTCTGAAAACTTGATATTTTTACTAGAGGAGCTTTCGTTATTATAAGTCATTTCATCTCACTAACTATTAGGTGAATTGAAAATAAAAGAGAGTTATTGGGTATACTAAAACTTCTGTTATGTGCAAAATTGAAAGAAAAAATCAATAAGAATTTAGTGTACGCAATCTTGTTATGCATGTCTGTAAAAAACTGTTCTCACAACTTGAATCGATGACTTAATATTATGGTAAAAGTGATTTTTTTTACTATAGTAAAAAGTAAAGGAGGATAGAGGTAGTACTATATTCGTTTGTCTCAAATTATCTATTATTATTACTAAAAATAGTTATTGTTTCGAGAAAATACCAAATATGTTAGGATATAAATAAAGGTTAAATTTTGAAAATATTTTTTCCAGTTAATAGTTTTTTAGAGTCGTGTAAAAAAATGCACGATATTTTATTGACTTTTGCAGAATGTACAATATACTTACTGTACCTTATTGCATTTTTAACGTTTTCCTATAACTAATGTCAAAATAATATATTGACAAGCTTTGAAGAAAGTATCGTGAAACAACAAATGTTGTTAGTGGCGGGGTCAAAATTTTTGTTAAGGATGTTGAAAATAAAAAGAAAAGTAAGCATACAAACTAGTCAAAGGGGTTCAACGAACTATATATACATAAAAATAATTTTTCAACATGTATATATAATAAAAGTTTTCGTCAAAGAAGGTTCCGATGAACCCTTAAACATAGGGTGGCTCCATCCCTGGTTGTTGGCATAACCATGAAGTTACGAGTTCAACTCGCAGAAACCATAACTTATTGAAATATAAGGTAAAATTGTGTACAATCGATTCAGTATAATAATACAACTCTTTTGTATATATGTTCACAATGCTTCTACCAAGAAAGGATCTATGGTAACGAGTGGGGTTCCTGTGAACCTCCACCCTCTATCATAAGACTTATAATTACATTAGAAAAATTCTCAATAGATTAAATATTAACAGGTGAGAACCCATAACAAAGTAATGAGATAGCTCAGTGGTAGGAGGATCACACCTGAGATCCGTGCCATGCTACTGTTGATCGTGATTTTGAACCTTTGTGGAGGTTTCTTTCTTTTTTTCCTGTTTTATTTATTTAATTGAAAACTCACAAGTTTGAAATTTTGAATCCGCCTCTGGGTTCTCTCTGTATATACACATTGTTTTTTTCATGATCTTATGTGTATGATTGGGATCTAGACCTAATTATAACAATTGGACCACACCACAAAAAATTGCAGCAATGAGGAATCATTAAAATGACAAGCTCTTTATTGTAAATGCGTGATGAATATTAGATACATATTAGCCCACCAATAATGCTTTTATGATCATCTTTTGGATTTTGCTAAATTTTGAAGATTTTGTTATATAAATCATAAGTTTTAATGATAAAAAAAAATGGGAACAAGAAAAAGATCCTTGGAAGTTTTGTAACTAGCAAGGTTCATAAGATTTGGAACTATATTTTTATTTATTTTCTAAGAAAAGAAGTAGCAACAAAATTAGATTTTTCATACTTTATTAAGTAGAAGAAATGAAAGATAAAATAAAATAATTTCTTTAATGAGAAAATTAACTACTCCTTAATACTCCTAAACGTTTTTATCCTAAATGTCATTGTTTTCGCACATTTCCGATTTCTAAATTTAAGGAATATTGATTAGTTGGCAAATTTGATTATGTTGACATTACTACTAAATTAAGAACAAAGATAAGGAAAGGTAGACTACAAGTTACCAACCCCCAACCCCCTCCATCAGTTTTTATTTACGGGGTTTAAAAGTAAACATATGAATTAGACAATTAGTCGAAGACGTTCAATATTTACTCTATATACATAGAGATTATTTTCTCATATAAAAATAATATAATTTTTTATCGAAGTATCTGCCCTTAGTTTGGAGCCAACAATTCTAGTGGTTAATCAGCATTCCTTCCAATAAAACATTCATAAAATTTTAATATTTTCACAAACAAATTTATCGTATAATTTTATTTTTTTAAATGAAGAAGTGATGGGCTATGTCATATTTACAGCCTTTAAAAACATTCTAAACTGTAAAAATAACAACTATATTTTGTAGAATTATGAAATATATCAAAATCTACCTTAGAAACCTATACAAGTAGATATTTTAATATTTTAAAAGATTCTTAAAAAGATAAGTCAATTTCGTTAACTTTCTAATATTTGAAATTTAGCAATCCAACCAAAATACATTCCTTCAAAGAAGTCTTATTTCACGAAAAATACCTATCAACAACAGTTTTCTCAATGTTAGTGTTCAAATTTGAAACTTTTAGTTAATGATGAAAAAATATTATCGAACCCACCACATATTTACCGGTGATATTCCAAACCAAATAAACATTTATATATGTAGACAGATATTGAGGTAGTGGTAAGATTCACGTATACTTCAGACCTTATTTGTGAAATTTTACTGTTATGTTGTTGTATTCTTGTGAATAATTCTCTTTGGCATGACACATAGGTACAGAGTCCTATTCTGCCAAAGATTCATTAAATTCTGTTTACAAATATGACCATTCTATTCACTTGTACTTATTTTTTCTTTTGGGTCCATTCTATTCATTTGTATAGTGTTAATAATTGATCTGACTTTTACCTTCATTCATTCCTTTTCACACACAAAAAAAGATTACCTCATGACGCTCCCCTCTATCATTCTTTTTCTTACTTTAACCTTCTATTTACTGTGTATTTCCCCACTAGGTACAGTGATTCACCTTTTATGGTAACATTTTCAACACTAAAATAATTTCAAAAAAGAAATAGAATAGTGAAGAGCTTTAGGTAAATCTGACGTTTAAACTAAGAAAGAAAAGTGAAGAGCTTTAATTTAAGTTTACATGTACGAAAGCTTGATGTGATGTAATCCAAAGAATAAATTTACGCTATGTAGTCTAGACCTAAAACGGACCATATGCAGGGGCGGAGCTACGTGGACTTCAGATCCAAACCCCTTTCATCAAAAAATTATATTGTATATATTTATGACTTTTTTTTCTATGTGTATATATATTAATTTGACCTCCCTGACACAAGCAAAAAACTTGATCCAGTGGCAAAGGGGGTTCAAACTTTCACGCAAAGGGCCTGCCGGTTTTGGGTTTGAGACCCATTCACAATAGTTTTTTAATTTATTTTTTTTGCTTTCAGTTTTTGACCCCCCTTAATAAAAACCCTGCCTCATCCCCTGAATATGTGTTATCATGAACTTGAATCTTGAGCGTTAGTTGTCACGAAGTCATATATAAAATGATATATTTGAGTTCTTGCAATTGGAAATAAAACTGTGTTGGATGCATCGCTCCTAAAATAGGTCATTCAGTATGTGAATTTTGATTTAGTCGTACCTCAATATAAATACCAAAAAAAGGAAAAGACTCCAGTAGAGCAAAACAAGTCACATATTTTAGCATATGATTACAAAATATACATGTTCAACCTTCATGTTTATACTACAGTAGAGCAAAACAAGTCACATATTTTAGTATATAATTACAAAATATACATGTTCAACCTTCATGTTTATACTCCAGTAGAGCAAAAAAAGTCACATATTTTAGCATATTATTACAAATTATACATGTTCAAGCTTCATATTTATATTCTAGTGGAGCAAAACAAGTCACATATTTTAGCATATGATTACAAAATATACATGTTCAACCTTCTTGTTTATACTCTAGTGGAGCAAAACAAGTCACATATTTTAGCATATGATTACAAAATATACATGTTCAACCTTCATGCTCATACTCCAATAGAGCAAAACAAGTCATATATTTTAGCATATGATTACAAAATATGTATGTTCAACCTTCATGTTTATACTCCAGTAGAGCAAAACAAGTCATATATTTTTGCATATGATTACAAGTCATATATCTTTACATACGATTACAAAATATACATGTTCAACCTTCACGTTTATACTCTAGTAGAGCAAAACAAGTCACATATTTTAACATATGATTACAAAATATACATGTTGAACCTTCATGTTTATACACCAGTAGAGCAAAAAAAAGTGACATATTTTAGCATATGATCCCAAAATATACATGTTCAACCTTCATGTTTATACTCCAGTGTAGCAAAACAAGTCATATATTTTAGCATATGATTACAAAATATATTTGTTCAGCCTTTACGTTTATACTCCAGTAGAGCAAAACAAGTCACATATTTTAGCATTCGATTACAAAATATACATGTTCAACCTTCATTTTTTATATTCCTGTAGAGAAAAACAAGTCACATATTCGAGCATAAGACCATGTGTTCACCAGCGTATACAAACAACCATTTGACCTAAGGATCATCTTGTTCCCAGTGACCCTCTATGCCATGTGACTTTAGAGTTAATGGGAGCTTATTTTCCAACGATGAAAATGGTTCATAAATAGGTTGTTTGGTTCCCTTCACTGGACGCAAGCAAGCTATGTAGCCATGCATCTGGTTGTTGAAGTTGAACAATGGCATCTTACTACTCACTGGTGTGATGGACTCCTCTTCTTTAGACACTGGCGCGCCAGATATGTCCTATTTCTTTCAGTAGAAGAAATCTGGATTAGGAAGCCGTTCCTCATACACGTAAGATGATATCAAAGAACTATGATCGCGAATGTGTAAAGACAAACATTTTGAAGCTACTTAAGTATAAACACAGACATGTAGATGATATCGGAGAATTGTTATCACATGGACATGTAAACACAGATATTCTGAAGCTACTTAAGTATAAAACATCCTACTTAAGTATAAACACGTAGACATTTTAAAGCTACTTAAGTATAAACACAGACATTTCGAAGCCACTTAAGTATAAAATATCCTACTTAAAAGCGTAAACATGGACATGTAGATGATATCGGAGAATTGTTATCATATGGATATGTAAACAGAGACATTTTGAAGCTACTTAAGTATAAACACATTACACAGACATGTAGATGATATCAGAGAATTGTTATCATGAATATGTAACATGAAGACATTTTGAAGCTACTAGAGTATAAAACACAGACATGTAGATGATATCGAAGAATTGTCATCGTAAATATAACAGAGACATTTTGAAGCTATTTAAGTATAAACAGAGATATGTAGATGATATAGGAGAATTGTCATCATGGATGATATCGAAGAACTGTTATCATGAATGATATCGAAGAACTGTTATCATGAATATGTAAGCACAAACATTTTAAAGTTTCTCAAGTATAAAATATCCTACTTACTAGGAAATTAAGTTCTTGATTGTCAGCGCCAAGATATATCTCGATCAGCTTGTGTAAATCAGCTAACGTTGAACCTTTAACAACCTTCAGTATAGTGATAATAATCCCAGGATTTTCCTTTGATAAATCTTCCCATTTCACTTGCACGTCCAAATCAATGCCTATGCTTTCAAATGTAGGGTTGAAGTTCTCCTTTGAATCGTTAACTTTCTCGCTAGAGAGATTATGTAATTTTGTTATAGGTGAATCCTCTTTGATTTCTTTAACTGGAGGTGATTTCGATTCAGTTGTTATACACTGCTGAGAGAGTTCTGTATAATTTCCACAAAGTTTGAATATATTTTGAATTAGTTCTTTTCTTGAAGGGACAATATTACTAGAAAGATCATCGAAATGACTTCTACTATAGTTGCATGCAATAAATCGTGATGGAGCATGGCGGAATGTATTGTCTTTTCCTTAATAACCTTTTTTTGCACCTCCTCGATAGGTTGGTTCTCTTTATCCCCTTCACTGTCGTTACCTTCTTGTTCCTCCTCGAACATGGTGCTCAAGAACGATTTGTTGGTGAAATATTGCAACAAATCGATAGAAGGATCTTCAACTTCTCTTGTATCACTTATGCTAGGATAGCCCAAAAATGCCTGAACGGTGTTACTTTCTGCTTTATCGACGGCCGCATCCTGCTTTCCACAGTTCATATCAATAGATCTATCCAAATCCATAGATTTCACCATTCCTGCATCTTCAGAGTAAATCTCCAGTAGACTTTTCCCAAAGTTGTTCTCCTCCATTTCTGTTGATCTATTGACAACCCTAGAACGCTAAAGATTGGCCTCGATTTCCTCCGAGCGCCTTTTAAGCATTTCAAACTCTTGTTGCTGCTGGAAGATTCTATCTTCCATCTTCCTCATTTCCATCTCTATAAATTCATTTTCCATTTTCTGACACCGCTGTATCTTCTTTTCAAATTCATGTTTCAACATCTGAGTTTGCTCGTTTACTTTAACAATGACATCCTCCTCCGTTGTCTCCACTCCTCCTTGTATTGCTAATTCAAGTTTAGACCTTAATGTAATAATTTCTTCTTCTTTCTTCATAAGCTTTCTCTTAGCTTTGTTACACTCTTTCTCTTTGAGCTTATTCTCTATCTGAAGCTTGTGAATAAACTGATCCATTGCCGCAATCCTTGACCCCAAAATAACCGCTGAGGAAAACTCTTCTGCACCCTTCTCCTTCAACGGCGTATGAGAGCCACGGACAATGCATTTTGCTTTTCCACCGTACTCTAGAGTAGAGATAGTTTTGTGGAGCTCTTTAGAATCTGGACTGGCATACAGTATCATGAGAATTTTGGACTTGTCATCCTCAAATGAATCCTACACGAAATAGTTGAATCAAGTTCTTACAACGACTAGTATAACTCCCAAACTGTTTGTGGCTATGTCGCTTGGTTCCTTACAAAATGATGCTGGTGCGCGTAAGATCCTCCAAAAATTACTGATTTTTGGACGATTCAATATGGAGGTAGAAACATTTTTGGACGATCCAAGCAACATAGATATGTTATATACACAAGATGTAGTACCTGTAAGAGCATAGTTAACTTGCTGTCTCGGAATGGCACGTGGGAATCACCATTAGCAATGGACTCAACCACCCTTTTAAGTGCACTGTTTCCCTGATTGATCTTTGCAGTCTGCATAATTTGATTTTCATATTAGTATCAAATGCATCAAGAGCTAAAATCATACATTTCAAATTACTGTTCATAGGAAATCTGGAAAAAAAATTTAAAGAAGCGAGGTAAGTAAAAAACGTGAAACTTTACCTGCATTTTTGCTTCCATGCCAGTTTGACCAGCTTGTTCTATATTCTCGGAACCAGCCATATCGACAAGCATTAGTCGCCCTCCTACTGTCGGAACATCAATAATCATCTGCAACAACATTTAGCTTGCTTCGTAAAAGATGAAGACATATCCTTGCTGGAAACAGAAAACAAATGAAACTCTTTCCATTTAGACATCGTTAAACATATATTCAGGATTGATACCATGCAGTGGCTCCGAGAGCTCCGCTCATTGCACAAAGTGTTTTTCACTATTCTTCTCTTCTCCATTTTCTGAATCTCCTTTGATATCTTTGTAGCCTCAGTACCAGAAATAAAAGTTGCATTCTTTGCCTTTTTACCGATAACTTCAAGTCTCACCTGCAAAAGTAAAAACACAGGGCAAGCATTATACAGAGAAATACAAAGTAGTACAAGTCATACTAGCTTTCGTCTATCTAACTTTAGCATATCCTTATATTCTGGCTTGTGTAGCTATGTTAGGCATACAAATCAATAATGGCAAGATCAATGGCGCTATGGCGAAAATATGTACCAAGGAATTAGGCAAAGTACTATAAATCATTGGCAGTTCAATTATTAAGTGAAGTACTATAAATCATTAGAATTCAGTACTTAATGATAACACCGTCGATTGAAAGTCGAGTATAGAAATGTAAGGTCAAAATGAAAAAGTCAATTTATCTGAGGAGATATATAAGATATACACTGACCACGTTTCCCCGTTTAAGCTCAGGTCATGTCTAAACATGCACAACATGGATAAATTACCATGTAGTCCTCATCAATTGAGAGAAACTAGAGCATTTTCTTAAATGCGTTCAATACAATAAGAACAATATCAGTGCCTCGATATTACTACTACAACTATAACACCTAAATCCCAAACAAGTTGAATGTTATATAGTCGCAGACCAGGTTTGCGCATTTAAGCTCAACTAATGTCTAAACGTGCTAATTTTGGATAACCATAATTTGATAAAACAGGCAATACTTCTATCTTTTTCTTCCATAGATAATTTAATGTGTTTTATAGAGAAACTAGAGCATTTTCTTAAACGTGCTCAATACTACAACCATAAAACCTCAATCGCAAACAAGTGAAGTGTGCCATATGAATCATCACTGACCATTTTTCTCTATTTAGGTTCAACTCATGTCTAAAGTGCTCAGTACAACCACAACAACACC
This sequence comes from Capsicum baccatum var. pendulum, assembly GCA_030864225.1. NCBI lineage: Eukaryota > Viridiplantae > Streptophyta > Magnoliopsida > Solanales > Solanaceae > Capsicum > Capsicum baccatum. The sequence continues at coordinate 273,420,450 of CM061561.1, read as the reverse complement.
TCAATCCCAATCAAGTGCTTGTGAGTAAACACCAAATGGATCTTACAAATCTTGTTTAGCACAACCTGTGTACACTAACTTAGTGTAATCTGAATCAGATTTAGCTAGTGGGGTTAGCTTAAGAATGGTAAATGTAACCAAAAAAGTGAGAATATGCAAAATGGCTTTATGGGCAAGTCCATTTTTTTTGGATTCTTGATTGATTATTCCATTGTTGTTTGGGTCTTTTTTGAAGTTTTTTTGGTTACTTTTTTGGAAAGTGAAATCAAGAAAATGTTGAAGGAAAGTGTAAATACAACTCTCTTTTATTGTGCAAGATAGTGGTTATCTTTACTACTACTAGTACACTGTAGACAAAAAGAGAAAATTCAGTCCGGTGCATTAAAGCTATCGAAAAAGAGCTCATTATAAAGGTGTATTGTACGCTGCCTTAACTTGCATTCAGTAATTTTACTAGTTACTCCAAGGCTCCCCTTCGTACGCTTTGTAGACAAGAGATGAAAAAATATGATTTCTTGGTAAAGAGTCTCTCTACTTCAACTTGATTCGGCAATATAGATTGTGTACACTTTTATCTCCTCAAATTCCACTTTATGAGATTACACTGAATATGTTGTTATTGTTGTTGTTATTTTTCAATCTAAAAATATGGCGCTTGATACTAAAATATGTTGGTTTTGTCCAAAAATGTGTCAGAGTCTATTAAAACCAGTTTCTCTGCTTCATTCCGAGTTAGGAACATAGATTGTGTATATTTTATTACTCCAAATCCCACTTTATGTGAATACAGTAGGTACGTTTTTGTTGTTTGGTCTGAAAATGTCCTAAGTCGGGTCTATCAGAAACAGTCTTTCTACTTCAGCTTGAGTCGCTAATATAAATTGTGTACACTTTACCTCTTAAAATTTCACTTGATGAGAATACACCAAATACGTTGTTGTTGTTGTTATTTTTCGATCTGAAAATAGGACGTTTGATATTAGTACTATTTTCTCTTTCTCATTTTACGCGTCACGCTTTCAATTTTAGATTATCCCAAGGAAAAACTAAATTGTTTTAGAATACAAGTTTAAAAATTCCTTCTTTTTCGTCAAATTTCGAGTCGAGTCAAATTAACCACATAAAATGAAAGGAAGGAAATAGAATATTTCAAAAAATAGTCCTTTTTTTTTGAAAAAAATAATAAATATAATTTTTAAAAATGAGAATCTGTAAAATGTCTTTGTGGGCAAATTCAATTTCAAAAATAGTATATCTTTAAAAAATATAATATAAGTGTAATAATATTTTTAAAAAGTCTAAAAAAATTAACTATAACAAAAAAATATATAATATTTTTAAAAAGTTCAAACAACTTAGTTACTAAGAATATTAACATTTGATGAAAAAATATTATTATTTGAGAATGAGAATAAAATATTGTACTATAATAAAACCAAAAAAATAACTCATAGGGTGAAGTAAATATTCCATAGGTAAGAGAGAGGTGGAAAATTAACTATATATGTTTGACCAAAGTACATTTATTGTAACAACCTTATTAAATTCCAATATTTGAAATTTGATTATTTTGGGGGGTATATTTGCCTCTTATGTTCAAAATATAATAATATTTTCTTCTTATGTATATTAATCAATGAAGTTTAACTAATATTATGTGAAGTATAATAGATTCTTATGATTTATGTGAGTAATATAAGAATTAATATTTAATGTTGTTTTAATTCAATTAATTATCTGATATTTTTTGTTGATGAGAGGTATAATATTATCCATTGAAATTAGTTGCGATACGTGAAAATTAATTCAGATACCACAGTTATATAAAAGAGACTTCAATGCAAAGAGTCTGGCTCGAGTACTTATCCCTCTTCGTCAATCACGCATAACATTCCAAATCTAATCACCACCACTGATCTCATCAAATCATAACCGTTCATTTCCTGTCCCAATAGAGAAAATCAACGGTCTCTAGTTCGGGCACCGAATATAGAGAAAATTTTATTGAAAGCGTCATCCTCAGAATGGACCTTGTAGTGAGCGATCCATATTAGTCGACAATACGTGATCCAAATGAGAAAGAGCTCCATAACAGATATCGAACATTAGGTGGGAAACTGGAAAAAAAAAATCTCATCACCACCACTAATCTCATCAAATCATAACTGTTCATTCCTTGTCTCAATGGACAAAATCCCTAGTCTCATGTTTTCACACTTACTATGGAGAAAATCCCGAGAAGAATGTCATCCCAAAAATGAGCCTTATAGTGTGTGATCCAGATTAATCAGCAATGAGCGATCCAAATTAGACAGAGCTCCATAACAGATACCAGACATTTGATGGAAAACTAAAAAACAAAATAAAAAGCCTCATCACCACCGTTGATCTAATCAAATCACAACTTGTAGTGTGAGATACAAATTAGTCGATAATGGGCTATTCGAATTAGACAGAGCTACACGACAGATACCAAACACTAGGTGGAAAAATACAAAACAAAACAAAAATTTCATCACCATCACTGATCTAATGAAATCACAACTTGTCTTGTGGGATCCAGATTAGTCTATAATGCACGATCCAAATTAGAGAGAGCTACACGATAGATACCATACACTAAGTGGGAAACTAAAAACCACCCTCACCATTGATCTAATCAAATCACAATTGCCAGTGTGCGAACCAGATTAATCAACAATGCGCGATCCGAATTAGAAAGAGCTTTACGACAGATACCAGACACTAAGTGGTAAACTGAAAAACAAAACAAAAATTCTCACCACCACCATTGATCGAATCAAATCACAACTCGTAGTGTGCGATCCAAACTAGTTGATAATACGCGATCCGAATTAGACAGAACTTCACAATAGATACCAGACACTAGGTGGGAAACTGCAAACAAAACAAAAAATCTCATCACCACCATTGATCAAATCAAATCACAACTTGTAGCATGCGATTCAAATTAGTCAATAATGGGCGATTGGAACTAAACAGAGCTTCACGACAGATACCATACACTAGGTGGAACAAAACAAAAAATCTCATCACCATCACTGATTTAATCAAATCACAACCTGTAGTTTGCGATCCAGATTAGTCGATAATGCGCGATACGAATTAGACAGAGATTTATGACAGATGCCAGATACTAGGTGAGAAACTACAAAACAAAACAAAAAATCTCATCACCACCATTGATCTAATCAAATAACAATCCGTAGTGTGCGATCCAGATTAGTGGATAATGCACAATTCAAATTAGATAGAGCTTCACAACAGATACCAGACACTAAGTGGGAAACTGAAAAACAAAACAAAAAATCTCATCACCACTATTGATCTAATAAAATCACAACTTATAGTTTGTGATCCAGATTAGTCGATAATGCACGATCTGAATTAGACAGGGCTTCACTATAGATACTAGACACTAGGTGCGAAACTATAAAACAAAACAAAATAAAAGGTCTCATCTCCACCATTGATCTAATCAAATCACAACTCGTAGCGTGCGATCCAAATTAGTCGATAATGCGCGATTAAAATTAAATGCGTGATCCAAATTAGATAGAACTTCACGACAGATACCAGACACTAGGTGGAAAACTACAAAACAAAATAAAAAATCTCATCACCACTATTGATCTAATCAAATAACAATCCGTAGTGTGCGATCCACATTAGTCGATAATGCGCAATACGAATTAGACAGAGCTTCACAATAAATATCAGACACTGGATGAGAAACTAAAGAAACAAAACAAAAGATCTCATCACCACTATTGATCTAATCAAATCACAACTCGTAGTGTGCGATCCAGATTAGTGGATAATGCACAATTCGAATTAGATAGAGCTTCACAACAGATACCAGACACTAAGTGGGAAACTGAAAAACAAAACAAAAAATCTCATCACCACTACTGATCTAATCAAATAACAACTTATAGTTTGTGATCCAGATTAGTCGATAATGCGCGATCTGAATTAGACAGGGCTTCACTATAGATACTAGACACTAGGTGCAAAACTACAAAACAAAATAAAACAAAAAGTCTCATCTCCACCATTGATCTAATCAAATCACAACTCGTAGTGTGCGATCTAAATTAGTCGATAATGCGTGATTCAAATTAAACGTGTGATCCAAATTAGATAGAACTTCACGACATATACCAGACACTAGGTGGAAAACTACAAAACAAAATAAAAAATCTCATCACCACTATTGATCTAATCAAATAACAATCCGTAGTGTGCGATCCACATTAGTCGATAATGCACAATCCAAATTAGACAGAGCTTCACAATAAATATCAGACATTGGATGAGAAACTAAAAAAACAAAACAAAAAATCTCATCACCACTATTGATCTAATCAAATCACAACTCGTAGTGTGCGATCCAGATTAGTCGATAATGCACTATTCAAAATAAATGCGTGATCCGAATTAGATAGAACTTCACGACAGATACCAGACACTAGGTGAGAAACTACAAAACAAAATAAAAAATGTCATCACCACCATTGATCTAATCAAATAACAATCCATAGTGTGCGATCCACATTAGTCGATAATGCACGATCCAAATTAGACAGAGATTCACAACAGATATCAGACACTGGATGAGAAACTAAAAAAACAAAACAAAAAATCTCATCAACACCATTGATTTAATCAAATCACAATCTGTAGTGTACGATCCAGATTAATAGACAATACGCGATTCGAATTAGCCAAAGCTCCATAACAAATACCAAACATTAGATGGGAAACCGAAAAACAAAACAAAAATATCATCACCATCACTGATCTAATCAAATCACAACTCATAGTGTGCGATCTAGACTAGTCGATAATGCACTATCCAAACTAGACAGAGTGTCACAACAGATACTAGACACTAGGTGAGAAACTACAGAACAAAACAAAAATCTCATTAATCAAATCATAACGCGTAGTGTGCGATCTAGATTAGTCAATAATGCGCGATTCAAATTAGAGACAAAGCTTCATGACAGGTGAAAACTACAAAACAAAACAAAAAACTCATCACAACCATTGATCTAATCAAATCACAACCATCCATTCCTTGTCCCAAATTCATCTTCATTCACCTCACGTTCCTACTTTTCTCCTTCATAAGCCCTCACTTTCTCTTTGTCTTCACCCAAAGAGAGATATACACACTCAAAATTTACACTTTCTTTTTTTTGGTATACATAATATACACACAACATATACAAAGAGAGTGAGGGAAAATACATATGGATTCAGATCAAAGAAAGCTATTTATTGGTGGAATATCATGGGAAACAACAGAAGAGAAGATGAAGGAGTATTTTCAAGTGTATGTGATGTTTTACAAACTGTTGTAATGATAGATAAGATTACTGGAAAGCCTAGAGAATTTGGATTTGTTGTATTTGCAGATCCTAGTTTTCTTGATAGAGTTCTTCAAGATACTCATGTAATTGATGGACGCACGGTGAGATTTTTTTTAAATCTATTTTAGCTTTTGGTGTTTCATTATTTTTGATTAGTTCTGTATTTGTGCTTGTTGGGTCGTTAGTTTTTGCTGATTCTTTGATTTTGGGATTGTGGGTTTGTTAGTTTTTGCTGATTCATGGATTTTGAGCTTGTGGGGTTGTTAGTTTTTGCTGATTCTTGGATTTTGGGATTGTGGGTTTGTTAGTTTTTGCTGATTCTTGGATTTTAGGATTGTGGGGTTGTTAGTTTTTGCTGATTCTTGGATTTTGGGATTGTGGGGTTGTTTGTTTTTGCTGATTCTTAGATTTTGGGATTGTGAGCTTATTAGTTATTGATGATTCTTGGATTTTGAGCTTGTGGGGTTGTTAGGTTTTGCTGATTCTTGGATTTTGGGATTGTAGGGTTGTTAATTTTTGCTGATTCTTTGATTTTGAGCTTGTGGTGTTGTTAGTTTTTACTGATTCTTGGATTTTGGGCTTATGGGTTCTTAGTTTTTGCTATTTCTTGAATTTTAGGATTTGTATTTGTGGATTTTTGGTTAAATGGGCTGACTTATGATTGTTTTCTAGATGTTTCATGTGTTTTTGCCTAATATTATCATGACATGACTTTTGGATATTGTTATACATATATACACCTTATATAGAGAGAAAAAGTGGAGAGGAAGAGAGGGAAAAAACATGGATTCAGTTAAAGGAAAGTTTTTTATTGGTGGGATATCATGTGAAAAAACATAAAGAAGATGAAGGAGTATTTTCAAGTGTATGGTGATGTTTTACAGACTGTATTAATGAGAGATAAGATTACTGGAAAGCCTAGAGGATTTGGTTTTGTTGTATTTGCAGATCCTAATGTTCTTGATAGAGTTCTTAAGGACACTCATGTAATTGATGGTCGTACGGTGAATTTTTTGACTGTATGTTCATGCATTATTTTTGTTTTTCTATTATTTTGGATTGTGAGGTTGTTTGTTTTTGCTGATTCTTGGATCTTGAGCTTGTGGTGTTGTTAGTTTTTGCTGATTCATGGATTTTGGGATTTTGGGGTTGTTGGTTTTTGCTGATTCTTTGATTTTGAGCTCGTGGGGTTGTTAGTTTTTGCTGATTCTTCGATTTTGGGATTTTGGGGCTGTTGGTTTTTGCTGATTCTTTGATTTTGAGCTTATGGGGATGTTAGTTTTTGCTGATTCTTGGATTTTGGGATTTTGGGGCTGTTGGTTTTTGCTGATTCTTTGATTTTGAGCTTGTGGGGTTGTTAGGTTTTGCTGATTCTTGGATTTTGAGCTTGTGGGGTAGTTAGTTATTGTTGATTCTTTGATTTTGAGCATGTGGGGTTGTTAGTTTTTGCTAGTTCTTTAATTTTGGGATTGTGGAGTTGTTAGTTTTAGCTGATTCTTTGATTTTGGGATTATGTGCTTGTGGAGTTATTGGTTAAATGAGCTTGACTTTGGTGATTGTTTTCTGGGTGTTTACTAATGTGGCATTTCTATTTTAGGATGTGTTTTTGCTTCTATTGTGATGAGATGATGTTTCACTTTTCTTTGTGGCTTTTGGGTGTTGTTTATATTTTTGATTTTTTTTTTTTTAGATTTTATGCTTGTGGATCTTTGGTTAAATGAGATGACATTTTTATTGTTTTTTAGTTGTGTCCTGATGTGTCAGTTCCAATTTAGGATGTGTTTTTGTGACTGTTATCTTGACATTTGTGTTGTTTTCTTGCTATTTTTCCTTGTTGAGTTCTGATTCAGATTTTTCTTAGTTTGAATATGTTCTCTGGGTACTAAAGTTTAAATCTCTTTTTGGCCTAAGGTCTTCATTTCTTGAGCTGATTTATGCTTATGAATTTTTTTGTTCTGGTATCTTCTTCTGGTTGAGCTTATGTAATCAAGCTCTCCTGATATTTAAAGTAAAATCTGCATTTTTATATTGCGGTTTCTAATAAGAAATAGTTTCTCTTGAGTCAATTTTGTGGGTAGACAGATTCTCCTTATATTTAACGTAAAGTCAGCATCTTTTATATTGAGGACTTTTGTAAATAATGGTTTCTCGAGTCAATTTTGTGAGTAGACAATGCGTTCCATATGTTCTTTTGATGTGAGAATGGTGGATGAGGTTGCATAATTCATTGCATTAGTTCTGTCATGCGTTTGAATGCCATACGTGCTGAGTGATTCCCAACCTCATAATGTGCTGTGTATCGGTTTTTCGCATATGTGTGGTGATTTTTGCTATAATGTGTGTCGCTTTTATTCTCAAATCAAATTACTTGTTATACAATGGGTGGCCTTGCTTGGGATCGATTTGTAGTAGTAGTAGTTCTTGTTGTAGTACAACTTCTTTCTTCTGCTGCATAGTAGTCAGTTTTGCATAAGCACTAATTTTGCTAGGTGGAGTGTCTCTGTTGTGCCTTCCAAAGCTGGAATTGTGCAGCAAAATGTGTTTCATTATCAAGCCATGTGTTTGATGCAATGGATGGAAAATGGGATGATTATTTCCTCCTCTTTGATGTTTTTGACACTTCTTAGTGTGATAGTGATAAAATAATATCTGACTTGTTGAAAAGAACATCCTAAAATGTGGAAAGTAGTATTATAGTTATGCAGTGTGTGGGCTCGTTGATAGAGTCAGGTTTTTCTTCTTTCTATTGATAGTGTGCAGACAGGTTTAATTTGGTCTAATGTCCTCTTTTGTATTATTAACGACAATAGGTAATGGTTTATTCACAATGAGTTCTGCAGTGGTGAAGGTAAGTAGGTAACTGATTAAAGCACTATGATGGTGGTTTATTTTAGTTTAATGGTGCGCCTTCTTCTAATTTAGAGCATTGTTTGCCCTAAACATTTTAGTGACTTAATAGAGTATTTGAAACTTGAATCATCCCTTCGTTGCTAGTTGCACACCAAATGGAAACTTCCTGTGGTGATGTCTTAAATAAACGTGTCTTTTAAGTTCAGTGTTCTTGTGTAATAGTGCCATCGCTTGGGTAAAGGTGCTTTTGTTTAAGAATTTTAAATCATTTGTACATCTCTTGGGTTTTCCAGACCTGTTGTTCCATATATACTTTTAGGATGTCGTAAGTAAGACGCTTGCAGGTTCAACAGAAGTTTAGTACATTTCAGATGATAATTTGATGTCTTTTAGTAGAGCTTTCCCCCAAAGTAATAACCTAGTTGATGGAAACTTCCGCTAAGATTTTGGGCATCTTATAATAAAATCTGTCCTTTTGAGTCTTTATCTTACTTGCTTCTGAATTTGTTCTTCTTTTACTTAGCTCAATGGTATTTTTTCTTTATAGGTTGAGGCTAAGAGGGCCTTGTACAGAGAGGAGCAGGGTCCAAAATCTGGAAATGTAGGTAGTGGTAGAAGTTTTGGAGGCGGTGGAAATAACAGGACCAAGAAAATATTTGTTGGTGGATTGCCTCCCACGCTGACTGAGGATGGCTTCAGAACTTACTTTGAAACTTATGGTAGTGTCACTGATGTAGCAATTATGTTTGATCAACAGAACAGCCGACCTCGTGGGTTTGGCTTCATTTCATTTGATTTTGAAGATGCAGTAGATAAGGTTTTACACAAGACATTTCATGATCTCAGTGGGAAACAAGTGGAAGTAAAGCGTGCTCTTCCAAGATATGGTAGTTCTGGTGGTTTTGGTGGTCGTTCCACGAGCAACGGTGGTAGTGGTATGGGTGGTGGAAGTTACCAGGGGTATGGTGCAACTGGTGACAATCCCAATTCTTATGACAGAATTGATACCAACAGATACATGCAGTCACAAAACACTATAGGTGGCTATCAACCTTATGGTTCCTCCGGATATGGTACACCGGATTATGGTTATGGATCATCCAACAATGGCATGGGTTATGGTGCTTATGGAAGTTACGGTGGAGCCAATCCTAGCTATGGGGCTGTCAATTCTGGATATGGTGGTCCAACAGTTGCTGCAGCCTTCGGGAATCCAAATGTTCCTGGTGCTGGTTATGGTAGCGGTCAAGCTGGTGGATCCAGAAGCTCATGGGGTTCTCAGGGTCCTTCTGGATATGGGAACATGGGCTATGGTAATGCATCATGGGGTGCTTCAAGTGCTGGTGGTGGAGGTGGACCCGCTAATGGAGGATCTGTTGTTGGTCAGTCTCCAGCTGGAGCCACGGGTTATGAAAATCAAGGTTATGGCTATGGTGGATATGGTGGAGGTGATGGTGCTTATGGAAATACAGTTGGTGGAAGTGGCACATCGGGAGACATGCAATCAGGTTGTGGGGTGATGATAGGCGAATTTACACGCCTAAAGTACTATGTTTCACTCATATTTTAGCTAAGTTTTAAGGACAAAATATATAATTCATTCACTTTTAGTCCTTTTTCCTGTAAGTGAGCTAACAAACGTGATTAGCAAGTTTTCAGGTATAAATGATGCAGATTTCAGCATTTTATGGATAACTTGACGCCAAAGAAAGCTTCACGAAAGAAGAAAGGGAAAGCTTCGACGCCAAGGATCAAAAGTGACGCATGGAAAACCCGTCCCGGGCAAAAACAACATTTCTGAAGACATTGGGGACTAGCAGTAACTTATTAGGATTAAGGATAATGATACATTAACCTAGTAGGATTGGGTTAAGTAATGCATTAGCATAGTAGGAATCGGATATGGGTGTTATAAATACCCTATTTTGAGGAATTCTCATTCTACTTCTTATTCCACAACTTACAACTCGGATTCTAAGTCTTCCATTAATTCTACTTTTTATTCTTCTTCTATTCATCTATTCAATTCTTAAATTCCGCAACAAGAGAAACGTTACTTAGCAAAGAAGTCACGCCTAACGCCTACCACCCTATACCTAACGAGATCTTTATTGTGGTATAATAACAATGTCGATTGTGATTTCCTTCGCACTCATGGGTAACTAAACTTCTCTGTTGGGGTTATGGAAACCATATGAGCTACTATCGATTGCTATGAGTTTGTGAATTCGTGACACGTATGCTGCTTATATCATTATTCTCTTCATCTTAATCTAAATTCTTTGTGGTTGCAAATGCATAGAATACGCCAGTATAGCATTAACTTGTTCGAAAGAAAAGTTATATGTCTGGAAAAGAGATAATGTCAAGGTAATAGTGCCCCATCCCCTATTAAAAAGTTAGTTCCGTAACTGGATTAACCTCTTGGAGAATTTGTACCGTTAGATACACTTTAAGCTCGAAAGAGTTAAAGTGAAATAGTCCTTGTTGAGGCCGAAAGACTCTTGGATTTACCATCGAATACAATTCTCTATAAGCAGATGCATGTCTGAATTCTGCACAACTCATAGCCAATAGAGACGTACAACTCATAAGGTGGACATAACCCCAACTTCTCAATTCTCATTGTTTTACATCTTACTAAACATTCTTTCTTTTTACTTTACTATTTTGTTTACATTACTTGCACGATAAAACTTCCCCCTTTTTACGATACTTGCACTAAAAGTCTAGTAATCTTTGCTTACTTGTTCACCAAGCTATTCCCTGTGGGATCGATACCCAACCCAGTTGGGTTATATATTTGACAACGACCGCTTTACACTCCTACGAGAGCTGTAGATTGAGAGTTATCAAAAATTGGCGCCGTTGCCGGGGAATATAAGTGTCAATTAAGTTTGTGATAATTACTAGACCCTTTGGTCAAAGATTCTTGTATGTTTACTTTTAGTTTTTGTTTTGGTTCTCTGGAGGTTTTTATTAAGTGCATGCCCCATACTCGAAGTTCTGGTAAACCGTTATTACCTATCAATCCTGAACCACAACGTATTGGCAGAATGGAGGCACAACATGAAATTGAAAGGATGGCTGCCCAACAGGAACAGACAAGACTAGCTGCTCTAGCAGCCGCTCAAGTGCATCAACAGAACATTGATAACCCTGGGCGAGCGACAAATCCTGACGATGAGGACCTAGGTGATGATGAGTTACTAAACCCTAGGCATGCTGCAGAGATCACAACACCTGCTAACAGAAGAGATCGTCAAGCTAGGTTTAGGCCTGAACGCTGAGCTATGCAACCAGCTTTCGACGATGATGATGATGATCTTGATGGAGCCGGAGCCACAGGAGCCATTATTCCTCCAACATTAGCGCCCGAAGCCAAGTTCAACATCACAAGCACCATGATTATGTTATTGCAACTCAAGGGATTATTTGGTGGACTAGCAGGCGATGATCCGAATATGTATCTCATCAACTTTATTTCTACATGCAAGTCTTTTGACAATCCTGGCGTTGGTCAGAATGCAATTCGATTACGCCTATTTCCATTGTCTCTGTCTGGGGAGGCAACTCTATGGTTGAATGGGCGGACTCCTTATTTTATTACAAATTGGATGCAATTGAGAGACGCTTTCCTAGAAAGATTCTTTCCGCCATCCAAAAGAGCACAATTAAGAGATGAAATCAGCAACTTTCAGCAGCTTCCAACCGAAGCTCTTCATGAAACATGGGAGAGGTTCAAGACGAAGCTTATGAGGTGCCCAAACCATCACATGACCAATGTCCACCTAATAGAGATACTATACAGAGCCTTGAATTCAATAACTAAACCAGTGGTGGATAATGCGGCTGGAGGATCTTTTATGGACCTCACCTTTGGTCAAGCAAGCAATATGCTAGAACGTATGACGAAGAAAAGTAGAGCTTGGCATACCAGGGATTCTGAGGTAGCAAGCCCCACTTTATCTATTGGCATGACTGCAGACCAAAGGAGAAGAGAAGAAGAACGTGATCAAGATATGGTGCACATGAAAACACAAGTGGATCTTCTTACAAAGCATCTATTATCAGGGAAGATTGAAAAAGTTAAAGCTGTGGCATCAAAAGGAAGAGATGAATCTGATTCGGAAGAAGAGGCCAACTACTTGAACAATCAGGGGGGTTTCCGAGGCAATGCCCAAGGAAACCAAGATCGGAACTATTATGATAAATCTGGAAACAAGGACCAAGGTAGTTGGAAGAACAAGAATGACAAGAGTGGTTTATACATCCCCCCAGGAAGACGCGACACCACTACATCCGGTTCTGGAAATAATGAAGAGATGATGGCCAAACTATTGAAAGAAGTAGAAGCAACGAGCGCTGGAGTAATGGAGGTAATAAATGATTTGTCCACTATAAAGCAATTAGTTGATTCTCATTCCACTTCAATCAAGCAAATAGAACAGCAATTGAGCCAACTTTCAGCAGCACTCAATCAAAGAAAGACTGGCACTTTACCTAGCGACACTGTGCAAAACCCAAGGAATGATGGGTCATGCATGGCTGTTACTACCCGAAGTGGTAAGGTGCTTGAAACTTCATCAAAAGGCAAGCACGTGGTTGATGAAGTAGCAGACTTTGATGACAAGGTAAAAGGAGAAGATTCTGCAGAAGCTACCCACGACGTCCATGACATCACACCGAGTTTATTGCAGCCTGAAAAGGCTGAAAAATGGAAGCAAGAGGAGAAGAAAGCCGTAGAGAAAACAATTCCTTATCCACCACCACCTTTTCCTCAAAGATTGAAGAAAGTGCCGGATGATACAAAGTTCAGCAAATTCATGACAATGCTAAAGCAGCTGACTATTAATGTTCCATTGGTAGAGGCACTTGAACAAATACCTAGGTATGCGAAATTTATGAAGGATCTTTTGACAAAGAAGCGGGCAGCCAGCTATGAGTTGAAATATGACGTTCATCACTACAACGCAATCGCTACCCGATCACTAGTTTAGAAGAAGGCTGACCCCAGTGCTTTCACTATTCCTTGCACCGTTGGATCTTTGAATTTTGCCAAGGCATTGTGCGATTTAGGAGCCAGCATCAATTTGATGCCATTATCGATCTATAAAAAGTTGGGGATGGGTGATCCTACTCCAACGAATATGAGGCCCGTAATGGCGGATAGGTCGGTAAAAAAAACTATTGGTATTCTATGTGATGTATTGGTAAAGGTGTCTTCATTCATCTTTCCGGCAGACTTTGTTATTTTGGATTGTGAGGCAAACTCAGAAGTACCCATAATCTTGGGGCGCCCTTTCCTTGCTACAGGAAGTGTGCTCATTGATTTGAGAGCTAATGAGCTTTCGTTCCAAATAAATGACGAAGTAGTTCGCTTTGATGTGTGTAAATCAATGAAGCAACCCAGAGATCTGAACGTATTCTCGGTGGCTGATTTTTACTTTGATGATGAGGAAGATTCACTTGAAGAAGAACAAATTATTGATGACCCATTGGCGATTGTGCTCATGAATGGAGAAAGTAAGGATGCTGAAAATTGCGAAGAAGCTATTTGTGCTCTATCAGGATTAGGGACATATCGCCATGCTCCCAAGAAGCTGGACCTTGATCTCAAAAATCGACCCACACCACCAGCAAAGCCATCTATTGAAGAGCCACCCACGTTAGAATTGAAGGAGCTGCCTAGTCATTTAAAGTATGCATTCTTAGGAAGCGGAAACACACTTCCAGTCATCGTGGCAGCAGATTTGGGTGAGCAACAAGTTGCAGCTCTCATTGCTATTCTTCGAAAGTATATTAGAGCCATTGGTTGGACCATCACGGATATTATTGTTATTCCACCTGGGATTTGTACACAAAAGATTCAGCTTGAAGAAAAGTTCACACCTACCATTGAGCATCAAAGGCGTCTCAATCCACCTATGCAAGAAGTGGTGAAGAAAGAAATTATCAAGTGGTTAGACGCAGGAGTTGTGTATCCAATCTATGACAGTACATGGGTAAGCCCGGTACATTGTGTTCCCAAGAAAGGAGGCATGACAGTAGTCGCGAATGAAAAAAATGAGCTTATTACACTCAGACCCATCACCAGATGGAGAGTATGCATGGACTACCAAAAGCTGAATTCATGGACGCTCAAAGATCACTTTCCAATGCCATTTATGGACCAAATGCTAGATTGATTAGCGGGGAAAGGATGGTTTTGTTTCTTAGACGGTTATTCAGGCTATAATCAGATTTGTATTGCCCCCGAAGACCAAGAGAAGACAACATTCACATGTCTATATGGCACGTTTGCCTTCAAACGTAAGCCATTCGGGATATGTAATGCACCAGCCACCTTTCAGCGTTGTATGATGTCCATTTTTTCTGATATGGTTGAAGATACTTTTGAGGTGTTCATGGATGACTTTTCAGTTGTTGGTGAGTCTTTTGAAGCGTGCTTGGCAAATCTAAGTATGGCGTTGCAAAGATGTGTAGAATTCAACCTAGTGCTGAATTAGGAAAAATGCCACTTCATGGTAAAAGAAGGAATCGTTCTTGGGCATAAAATTTTCGAAAGAGGAATTGAAGTTGATCGAGCAAAAATTAAAGTTATTGAGAAGCTACCGCCCCCAATTTCAGTGAAGGGGGTTCGTAGTTTCCTCGGTCATGCAGGTTTCTATCGACGGTTCATCAAAGATTTCTCCAAAATTGCTAGTCCATTGTGCAAACACTTGGAGAAAGATGCAAAGTTTGACTACAATGAAGATTGTTTGAAGGCATTCGAATTCCTCAAAGAAAAGCTAATTGAAGCTCCTATCATGGTAGCACCAGATTGGTCTTTACCGTTCGAAGTCATGTGTGATGCTAGTGGGGTAGCCGTTGGCGCTGTACTTGGCCAGAGGAAGGATAAATTATTTCATCCTATCTACTATGCTAGCAAGGTCCTAAACGAAGCCCAAAAGAACTATACTGTCATAGAACAAGAGCTCCTAGCAGTTGTGTATGATTTTGAGAAGTTTCGTGCGTATCTGTTGGGAACCAAAGTGATCGTTCATACAGACCATGCCACTCTGAGGTATCTAATGACAAAGAAGGATGCAAAACCAAGACTAATTCGATGGGTTTTGCTGCTACAAGAATTTGATTTTGAGGTTAAAGATAGAAGAGGTTGCGAGAACTAAGTGGCTAATCATCTATCTAGACTCGAGAACAAGCATGTGGCGCAGCCTAAAATCGAGATTGATGATTCATTCCTTGACGAGGATATCTTAGCGACAATAATGGAAGGGCTACCATGGTATGCCGACTTTGCAAATTTTGTGGTGAGTAATGTGATACATGCAAACTTATCTTACCATCAAAAGAGGAAGTTTATGCATGATGTAAAACACTACTTTTGGGAAGAGACATATTTATTTCGACGATGCGCGGATGGTGTTATCCGTTGATGTATATCCCATGTAGAGGTTCCGGATATATTGGAAGCATGCTATACTTCCCATGTTGGGGGACATCACGCAGGTAATTGGACAGCGAGGAAGGTATTGCAAAGTGGATATTATTGGTCTTTGATATTCAGAGATGCCTACGACTTTGTGAGAAAATGCGACCAGTGTCAGCGACAAGGTGCTATTTCGAAACACCATGAGATGCCCATGTCGAAAATCCTTGAAGTAGAGCTCTTTGACGTATGGGGTATTGATTTCATGGGTCCATTCGTAAATTCGTTTGGAATGAAGTACATCCTAGTTGTTGTAGATTATGTCTCAAAATGGGTTAAACCAGTAGATTTGGCCGACAATGAGGGAAACCATGTGGTAGCATTCTTAAGAAGAAATATCTTTTCTCGCTTTGGAGTAAAACGTACTATCATAAGCGATGGAGGATCTCACTTTTGCAACAAGCTATTCAAATCCGTGTTGGCAAAATATGGTGTCAAGCAACATAAGATAGCCACGCCTTATCACCCACAAACCAGCGGACAGGTGGAGGTTTCCAACAGAGAGATCAAGCAAATCCTTGCTAAAACGGTAAATGCTAATAGGAAAGATTGGTTTTGGAAGCTGGACGATGCACTATAGGCGTATAGGACTGTATTCAAAATGCCAATTGGCATGTCCTCGTACCGACTAGTTTATGGGAAGGCTTGTCACTTACCCATTGAGCTGGAGCATAAGGCATTGTGGGCTTTGAAACGATTAAATTTGAATTGGGATGATGCAATGAATCTGAGATTGGAGCAACTAAACGAGATGGATGAATTCCGTCTACATGCTTATGAAAGATCGGATCTGTACAAGGAGCAGATGAAAAAGTATCATGATCAGCGGATTGTTCGATGAAACTTTCAAAAGGATGATATGGTACTTTTTTGCAATTCCAGACTGAAGTTATTCCCAGGTAAGTTAAAATCCAAGTGGTCTGGTCCGTACAAAGTTAACCAAGTCTACTCATCTGGAGTAGTTGAGTTGGAAAACAATAATGGTGTTGTCTTCAAGGTGAATGGACAACGAGTAAAGCCATATATTGGTCCTCTTGATTCGATAAACTATATGTCCATCACTTATCTCAACGAAGTCTAAGTACTCGAGATATCCATGTCGTGCCGCGACAATAAATCAAGCGCTAGATGGGAGGCAACCCATCATTTTTCATTTTTTGTCTTATTACGTGTTTTCTTTTGATAAATAAAAATCTAAAAAGAAGAGTCGTGCCACAACCAAAACTAAGGCGCTTGATGGGAGGCAACCCATCGTTTTAATCGTCTTTATTGTTTTTGAGTAAATGTAGGTGCAAAGAGGTTCAAAACGAGGAGGTCGGTTTCAAATTTTGATTTGGATGTATTGCATGTTAAAGGTGGTAAGTTAGGAATGAAGAAGCACAAGGCTATGGATTGAGCATTGCTCATGAAAATATAGGCATCGAACAAGGCTAGGCCTAGGTAAAACTAGGCCACGAACAAGGCAAGGCCAATACTATGTCCTAAGGTCTCAAAATCTAGTGTGCCATAGCATAGGCGCCGCCTATGCTAATGCCTTTTGTCTCTGAATCTTATATGCCATGCTAAAGGCGCCGCCTATGCCTAGGAATGCCATGGCATAGGCGCCGCCTATGCTTTGCAAAAAGCGCTGCCTATGCCAAGCATAGGCAAAGCAAAAGGCGCCGCCTATGGTCACTTCTTGTCTCCAAATCCGATTTTAAATGGGTCAAAACCCAACCCAACCTTCTCCTATAAATATGAGACTTAGTCTTGAACCAAAAACACATTGGAAACCTAGCTTAAGCGCCACCTATAGTCCCCAAATCCTCTCAAAAATTTTCCTTTTGCTCTCTTACTTCACAAGAACATCATCCAAAGGCATCAATCAAGTAAGTACTACTTTGTTCTTCATTTATATTCCGTATGTACTACACTACTACGCCCATTATGAATTGTTGAATCTTGAAAGTAGTATTGATGATTTGAATGTGATTGAGTTATTGTGATACAACCAAGTGGGTGAATGAATACGTAAGGATGATCTTAACTTATTTCCAACTTGAATTTGAGTTTGATGCACTATCATACTTCTGTGGAATTGATATGGTCACAAAAATTGCATAATCTTGTCACTTGAAAGCTTACATGTTAGAATGACTTGTTCATCGAGATGAGAGTTATGGTTGACTACCAACATATGAGGTTGTGATTATTCTAGATGCGATACCTTAATTTAATCCTTATGTAGTAGTCTTGATATATCAAACATGAAAGTATTGTCAAGATTACAAGAAGTATGACTGCACTGATTTTATTGTTGGAATATAGCACCTAAAACGTATGTCGATGAAGTCTGAGTAATTGACCACTTTCAGTTCACTAGTTTGTACCAACAAACTAAGTGTGGGGTGGTGCCCCTAATGCTTGTTTATAGATTGTATCCATCAAGATGACGCTAACATGAACATTGGTTTAGTCTCAGGTAAAATGGCACCCAAAGCAAGACATGGCAAAGATAAGGCAACCACTTCCCAAAAAGGCAAGAAAAGAGGATGCAAAGATCAAGGAGAGTCCTCCTCAATGCAAGTACCACGCCGCATGTTCGGAATTAAATGGGTTTTAGAGGACGAAGCAAAGGAATGGTATAGGAACAATAAGGAAAGAAAATATGTTCATGTGGACTTGATAAACAAGGAAAGCCTAGTGAAGAAGGAGCCGCGCATGTTGGCCAAGATCATGGCATTACATCTTGATTTCATCTTCCGAGACATGGGAGAATGCAATCTCGATTTAACAAGAGAATTCTATGCCAACTGGTCACCGAAAACCACAAGAAGCGAAGTCACGATTCGGGGCCAAGTTTTACAACTCAATGCGGATTTCTTCAACTCCTTTCTTGGCTTTCCTCCAGTCGGTCGATCACCATTCAAAGAGCTGTACAGTAGACCTCCATATAGAGCAATTCGACACACACTTTGTGGAACTAGATCCATGGCAAGGTGGACCAGACATAAAGACATCGGACGACACAACACCTTCCCATATGCTCCTTTGAATAGGGAAGCAAGGATATGGTTGCGTATAGTCAACTCTTGCCTTATTCCAGGGACGCAATACACCAAGATAATAAGATATAAAGTGTGCCTGGTATATGCATTGATGACGAATGTCCCTATCAATATCGGGGCAATTATTCGCTCCACAATGCGGAAAGCTAGGCTACACAAGCGGTCCCACTTCAGCCTCGGCAATTTGTTGACTGCAATCTTGAGGAAGGAAGACATCGAAGAGGAACCGACTGATCATAAACTCCCACACAACCCAAAGAAGTTTGACCTCACAAAGGTCAAAGATGTTGAATCAACACATGGCGTCAACCTTACTACGACAGAGAGACATGCTCGGGATGAGAGTTTCTTTCACCATCTTTATGGCATGACTCGGTTTACAATGATGAGCGGAGGTCCTGTTCCAACTGCTGCAGATCTCCAACATCTGGATCATGACTATCCAATGAATGTACATGCAAGGGAGATGTGTGGAGTAGGTACATATTTTGAGGAACCTCTTGATGAAGATGTGCCAACCGATGATGATCGATAAATGCCAGACTCTGACATAGAGGATAATTCTGATGATGATGATTTCTATGGTGATTCTGACGAAGGGGGTATGACCACCGACTTAGAGGAGGAGTCCGACTGACCAGGTTCTTCTTATTTATTTTCCACTGAGGGCAGTGTGTCCGGTTTAAGTGTGGGGTGCTGGCATTTGCATGCTATACTTCTTTATCCGCATTTGCATTTATGTTTGTTTGCTTAGCTTAGTTTTCTTTTTTGCTTAGTTTTTTTCGTTTGTCGTTTTTTTTAGTTAAAGATTTTTTTTAGTAGTTAAATTATTCTAATAGGCATCATGAGATTATGACAAGAGTTTGTGCTAAAATCATGACTATTGAGACGTTTAGGCTCTAATTGTGACTCACTATGTGATATTGTGTGGTTTAATTCCCTCATCTGTTGGGTCAAGAGTCTATACTACTCCCAATAAAGTCGACCATGTGCCTTGTGTGTGTGAGGATATAGTATATTCTATGCTTGTGGCTGATGCTAGAACTTGCCTGGTATGTATGTAAAGCAAAAATAAAGCGTGCAAGATTGGGAGATGATTTAGGCATTTCTTTGGCAACCTATGATTGTTTACCTTCTTTGTACCTACCCATGGACATTATCCTAGTTAAACCCTTTTGATCCTTTAGCCTATTTTCTTTGACAGCCTCATATGTAAGCCTAATCCATTTTTTCAAGACCATAATTTGATCCAAATTCCTAAGTGTTTTAAAGTGTAAAGTCATGTGACAAAATAAGAGGAAATCGGGTGAGTATGATGCTTTAGAATGTATTGGTGCTTGAATTTTTTATGAAAAAAAAGAATTGCTATCATAAGAGGTGTGTTATGAAAAGAAAAAGGAAAGAAAAAAAAATGTAAAACTGAAAAGTTAGTTATGTTCCAAATTGAAAAACAAAAGAGGAGAAAAGGGGTGGTAGAATAAAAGAGAGTAGAAAGGATGTTTGAAAGAAATGTGTTAATGATACAATGTGATGTATTAAAGCGCTTAGGAACATAGTCACTATTTCTGGCCAAAATAGCCCTACCCGTCCCTTAGCCAACATTACAACCATCAAAAGACCTAGTTGATCCTAAGCTTTGGATTCTGACATTTAGTGGAGCATTACACTAACGGCAAGCCTATGGACATCAGTTGCAACATATGAATTCTTTGAGAGAGCGAGAGCAAGGATACTTTTATACCCATGTTTGAAAAATATGCTATACTTATGAGTGATTATGGGTAATATATTGTGAGACACGCATGGTTGATGATTTTTGGGTAGTTGTGTATGATTCTATATGCCTTAACTTTTTGAATACGAATTGACCATCATCACGAGTCTATGTTAGAGGTTAAATTGTTTCTACTAATGATCAGAAAACTACTCTTTATTAATGATTGCTATGCCTGTCTTGACGAATATTTTGTGTTGTTATTGTGAAACCCTATGTAAATGATTAGATGGACATGATATTTTGTTCGAGGACGAACAAAGCTTTAAGTGTGGGGTGTTGATGATAGGAGAATTTACACGCCTAAAGTACTATGTTTCACCCATATTTTAGCTAAGTTTTAAGGACAAAATAAATAATTCATGCACTTTTAGTCCTTTTTCCTGTAAGTGAGCTAACAAACGTGATTAGCAAGTTTTCAGGTATAACTAATGCAGATTTTAGCATTTTATGGATAACTTGACACCAAAGAAAGCTTCACGAAAGAAGGAAGGGAAAGCTTGGACGCCAAGGATCAAAAGTGACGCATGGAAAACCTGTCCCGGGCAAAAACAACATTTCTGAAGACTTTGGGGACAAGCAATAACTTATTAGGAATAGGATAATGATACATTAACCTAGTAGGATTGGGTTAAGTGATGCATTAGATTAGTAGGAATAGGATATGGGTGTTATAAATACCCTATTTTGCTAGAGATTTTGAGGAATTCTCATTCTACTTCTTATTCCACAACTTACAACTCGAATTCTAAGTCTTCCATTAATTCCACTTTTTATTCTTCTTCTATTCATCTATTCAATTCTTAATTTCCGCAACAAGAGAAATGTTACTTAGCAAAGAAGTCACGCCTAACGCCTACCACCCTATACCTAACGAGATCTTTACTGTGGTATAATAACAATGTCGATTGTAATTTCCTTCGCACTCATGGGTAACTAAACTTCTCTGTTGGGGTTATGGAAGCCATATGAGCTACTATCTATTGCTATGAGTTTGTGAATTCGTGACACGTATGTTGCTTATATCATTATTCTCTTCATCTTAATCTAAATTCTTTGTGGTTGCAAACACATAGAATACGCCAGTATAGCATTAACTTGTTCGAAAGAAAAGTTATATGTCTATAAAAGAGATAATGTCAAGGTAATAGGGTCCCATCCCCTATTAAAAAGTTAGTGCCGTAACTGGATTAACCTCTTGGAGAATTTGTACCGTTAGATACGCTTTAAGATCGAAAGAGTTAAAGTGAAATAGTCCTTGTTGAGGTTGAAAGACGCTTGGATTTACCATCGAATACAATTCTCTATAAGCACATGCATGTCTGAATTCCACACAACTCATAGCCAATAGAGACGTACAACTCATAAGGTGGACATAACCCCAACTTCTCAATTCTCATTGTTTTACATCTTACTAAACATTCTTTCTTTTTACTTTACTATTTTGTTTACATTACTTTCACGATAAAACTTCCCCCTTTTTACGAGACTTGCACTAAAAGTCGAGTAATCTTTGCTTACTTGTTGACCAAGCTATTCCCTGTGGGATCGATACCCAACCCAGTTGGGTTATATATTTGACAGTGACCGTTTTACACTCCTACGAGAGTTGTAGATTGAGCGTTATCATGGGGGTTACATGGGTAGTGGCTATGGCGATGCTAGTGGAAATTCACAAGGTTTGGGTAATTATGGTGCTCAGCAAAATGGACCTCATGGTGGCCAAGTTGGATATGGTGGTGGCTATGGTGGTGCTCCAGGTCGGCAGGCTCAACAACACTAATCACAGTGCTTGATTTCATTTGAGAATTTACCTATTACTGGAGCAAAACTTCACTTTCACGCTGCTGGGTTCGTTCCACATACAGTTTACTCTTGCAAGCATTACACGCTCAATGGGATTGGTTGG
Source organism: Capsicum baccatum var. pendulum (assembly GCA_030864225.1). NCBI lineage: Eukaryota > Viridiplantae > Streptophyta > Magnoliopsida > Solanales > Solanaceae > Capsicum > Capsicum baccatum. Next base: position 273,397,979 of record CM061561.1, on the reverse strand, counting down.
GTTTCTTGAATTTTAGTTTTTTGCAGTTCTTATTCTAGTTTACAATAAGTAATTGTCAGTAGTATTGCCTATTTCATAATATTTTCTGTTTAACTATCGTTTTAATTTGGCTTGCGTATGGTTATTTTTACTAGCTATCTAATGCATCTCCTCTCGTAGCCTGTTATGTCAAAGATTATGTGAGTTAGCTTTTGATTGTGTGTTCGATTTTGGATGTAGTTCCGTAACCCGTTTGTGCCTTCCCAAGCAGGATACTTGATGCTAGTTTCTCCTCACTATATAAAAATGAATTCTTTTGGTTTCCCATTTGACTTTTGTTGGACAAAGAAGTTTTCGTGATGCTTCTTGTTGGTAGTGAAGTTGTAGCCGATACGGGTAGCAATAGCAGTAGTGGTAGTTAAGTTTTGAGAATGACGTAATCATTTTCCTCTATATTTGACCTTGTGTTGCACAGGAGGAGATGCCCGAGTACTAATGTCTAATGACATCCCACTCTGTCAAATCTGACATTGGTGCTGGGGATTGTGTTCAGTGCGCACAAGTACTTACCGTGCAATATGGCTCATGGTGCATGTCCTGAAACTGGTTATGGTGAAGTGGGGTGAAGACTAACAGCAGTCATCGTATGGTATGTGTTGCCAACAGCTGGTGTTTAGTTGTACTAGTGATTTTGTATATGGAAAGGTAGACTAGAATATGGCCATGTTTTTGAGGTACTTGGCAATTTAACTCGCAAACAAGTTCTTTAGTTTTTGGCGGTTTTCGCTTATAAAAGGATGCTTTTCTGGAGATGGATTACAGAATAACATGGTTTAGGCTACCTCACTAGTTTAGAATAATTAAACTTTATTTTTCTTGTTTACACCAATTTAACAGTAGAATAGCTTAGAGCTTACTTACTGTCTTTCGTCTAATTAGGATTTGTCTGTGCACTGACTGTGGTTGTTGATCTTATTGCTTTTATACTTTTTTCTGGGGTGTCTCTAACTCCAGTTGTACCTTTGAGTAGGGTGTTTTTCCTTAGACTTGATGAAAGATTCACGTTTCGCTTGGCTTTCATTAACAATGCTGAAACATTTTTGGGTTCTTTTGCTTTGATGTATGTTCTTTAGTCTCAAGTAGTGAATGACCTTTCACTGGATTTTCCAAGTAAAAGACTATGCTTAGTGAAACTCTACCGCGTTTCGCCAACCAAGGATATCATATAGCTAAGGCACAAACACTTTTAGTTGCTGATTCTATAATTGTTAAACTGCAGAATGTTTGTTTCTATTGGGAATGCATCACTCTTGTCATTTCATTGTTTCTATGTTTGGATAACTAAGGAAAGTAAGTGAATACTGTTGTGAACCAAGCTAACTCTATTAGGCCAATTAATATGTTTGAGAGGGGGTTCAAAATTTGGAGAAAAACTTATCGAAAGGAGCTCGACATCTATTATATATACATATAATATGATTTTAGTAATGTATAAATATTATAATTTTCTGCCGAAGGGGGTTCGGTGAACGGTTCTTTTGCAATTCCTTATCTAAATTGTTTGATTTGGAGTTGGGGGCTTGTCGGAAACGACATCTCTATCTCACATTTGAGGTAGTGGTATGGACTGCTTACACTTACCCTCCTAAGACCCCACTTGGTGGGAATATACAGTGAACCCCCATCCATTACACATGCTGGCTCCGCCCCCGAGTAAAGAGGTGATTGTTGTATAGAGATGGCAACCAAAGGTGGAGATGTGAACATTCAGCGTGATTTTGGGTTGTCAATGGGGCAGTTTGTGTTTGGGAACTAAGGTAGGGAAGAAAGTGAAGAGTTAGAAGGTTGGAGTCACTCAATGATAAAATAATACTAATAGATTAACATATTACAAAATGATAAATATTAAACTAAATTGATTTCATAATTTCTCATTTTTTTCAATTAATAATATAGGATTTTTATTCATATACCCAACATTTGTATTTCATAATTTTTTTAGTTACATTGTACAAAACATTTCATATCAAATAAGTACAATATTTAGTTATTAATATACATTCCCAGTTAAATAGAACATGTATAAATCATGAGTTAATTTGTACTAATATTTTATACGTTGTAGAAAATGAAATAACCAAACAACTGCACATAATTATAACCAACAACCAAACAACCCTTGCTTGTTTTTACTAGTATTACTTACCATATTTCTTATTCATTTAAATTTACTCCTCCTCACTTACAGAAAATCAATTTGATTAACTTATAAAATTAAATTATATTAGATCTATTTTGGTGACACATAAATTGAAACTAAAGAAAGAAAGTAATCTATATTGAAACTTCAATGATTTCAACATCAAATTTGTAAGCTTATATTTACAATATTTTTTTTTATTGTTTTTTTAAGAAAAAGGATTATGATCTTTTTGTCTGTTTGGGCTAGTGCCTAGTAGGTATTGGATATATTAGGGTGCACCATTCTCACTGAGTAGTACTGCATGGAATTGACATGTGGAGACCATCAATTACACCCTTTCACTTAACCAAATTATTTTTTCCTTTTAAATTTTATTTTGATAGTGTGATATAATATGTAGTTTTAAAAGAAATTGTTATCATAAATCTAGTGATAGAAGACTATCTAGCTTGGTTCGTCTATTAACTTGGCCTTTGAAGAAGAAGGTTCAGCATGCTTCGACTTATCTTTATTATCCGCTAAATTCATTCCTTTCTCTGATATTTCATAAAGTAGATGGATAGAGTCAGTCGATCAGTAAAAAAAAATAACAAGTGCTCCTGAAATGATTGATAGAAAATAAGACAACTATTCCATGCATTTATCTTATATACTTTAAATTTAATACAACATCGAACCCAGTGAATGAAAACAACAACAAACAAAAAAAAGTAGGTAGTATATTGTAACTTTGGGATTGTAATTGGGGTCGAAGATCCACATATGTTGTTTGGGTGGTCTGGTCAAGCTTCATCCACATAAGACCACGTAATCTCTGACGCTCTGCGTCCAATTTTGCAATTTTCTTCACTCCCTCCAGGTCGTCATATGTTTGGGTGGTTAGGTCAAGCTTCATCTGGGCCAAGGCTGTAGGCCCAAGCAACTTCTTCCACATAAGACCACTTAATCTCCGACGCTCTACGTCCAATTTTGCAATTTTCTTCAATCCCTCCAGGTGTTGCTTGTTTGCAACTTCTGCAGACCGTACGCTCATATTTTTCTTCAACATCTCAATTTCTGCTTCAGCTTGGGCTTTTTCTTCACTGAATTGTATCACCATGCTAGAACACTCCTGCAAAGACCTTGAGGGACTTACCTGTAAGCAATAGTAAAATAGAAATAGAAAGAAAGCAAAACACAGCAAAATATGTAAGATGTTTTCCATAACTTTTTGTATTGAAAGTAACTAATGCTTTGTTTAAGAGAGTAGTAGTGGTAATTGTAAAACTTAAGAAGAACTTGTGAACTTAAGATCTTGAAGAATTGTTTATATAGGCTGAGTATTGTAAAACTAAACCAACATAAAAATGGTAAAAAAATATCTCATTAGAGAATTTCTCTTACTGAATCAATCATATACCAATTAAAAAGGAAAGTCAATATTTGTAAAAGTCATTCACAATATTGTTTTCCTTTGGCCAAATCCAATAAATAAAAAATATCAATATCCAAAATCTGTTAAAGAAGGGGAAAAGAGATTAAAATTAAACAAAAACATTTAAATATTTAGTCAAAACTGTGGATGGGTTTTTCATCTCTTTTTTGATAAACAGATCAACGGCACGGAGAAGGTTGGTGGCGGGTGGATGATGGAGATGACCTGGGGCGGCGACGGTTGGTTCACGGAGGAGGTTGGAGAGCAGGGGGTCTCGTGGCAATGTTGGAGTGGCGTTGGCGTGCTGGTTCATCACCGGAAAGTCTAAAATAGAGGGAGAGATGGTGATGGAAGATGAGGGGCTGGCGGCGCGGCGCTGGCAGCGGCGAGGACAAACGGCAGGAGGCAGTGGTAGATGTGGTATCGCCGGAGTAGGCTTTAGCGTCGCGGCAAGGACGAACGATAGGAGGTGGTGGTAGATATGGTATCGTCGGAGTAGGCGTTGGCGGGGCGGCGCTGGCAGCGGCGAGGACGAACGGCAGGAGGCAGTGCTAGATTTGGTATCGCCGGAGTAGACGTTGGCAGCGCATATAGAGGGCGGTGGGTGATGATAGGCGAATTTACGCGCCTATATCAATATATTTTGCCCACATTTGTGCCATGTTTTGAGAACAAAGTATATATTTCATCCTCTTTTAGTCCTTTTTCCTGTTAGTGAGCTAACAAACATGATTAGCAAAGTTTCAGGTATAAATGATGCAGAAATCAGAATTTTATGGCTTACTTGACGCAAAAGAAAGCTCACGAAGGAAGAAAAGGGAGTTTACACGCCTAAGGACCAAAAACGCTGCATGGAAAAGCTGTCCTGGGCCAAAACAACATTTCTGAAGACATTGGGGACTTGCAGTAACTTATTTGGATTAGGAAAATAATACATTAACCTAGTACAATTGGGTTAAGTATTTCATTAGCTTATTTGGATTATGATAATGTTACATTAACCTAGTACATTTGGGTTAAGTATTCCATTAGCCTAGTAGGATTTGGTTAGATATTTATTTACCTAGTAGGATTAGGATATGGGTATTATAAATACCCTACCATGCTAGAGATTTTTATTCATCTTCTATTCAACAATTAATCTTCTTCCATCCCTCTCTTCTTCCACCACAACAATTCTAAAACTCTTCTAATCTTTCCATTAATTCTATTTTTCTTCTTCTATTCATCTATTCTTATTTACTGCAACAAGAGAATTGTTACTTTTGCCTTGGAATTCACGCCACACGCCTACCACCTAAGCTACACGAAAATTACTCTATGTTGTGGTTTAACAACAATGTCAATCGTGATCTCCTTCACATTCATGGGTAATTAAACCTCTCTATTGGGGTTATGGAAGCCGAATGAGTTACTATCTATTGCTGTGAGTTTGTGAGTTCGCGACACGTATACTGCTTATATCATTATTCTCTTCATCTTAATCTACATTCTTTGTGGTTGCAAACGCAAGAATACTCCAGTATAACATTTAACTTGTTCGAAAGAAAGGTTATTTGTCTGGAAAAGAGATAGTGTCAAGGTAGTAGGACACCCTTTCCTATTAAAAATCTAGTGCCGTAACTGGACTAACCTCTTGGAGAATTAGTACCGTTAGACACGCTTTAAGCTCGAAAGAGTTAAAGTGAAATAATCCTCTAATAGGTCGAAAGACGTCTGGATTTACCATCAAATACAATTCACTATAAGCAGTTGCATGTCACGATTCTACACACTCATAGCCAATAGAGACGTATAACTCAGAAGGTGGACATAACCCCAACGCTTCAATTCTCATTGTTTACAACTTACGTAACAATCTTTCTCTCTTTACTTTGCTATTTTCAGCTTGTACTTTATTGTTTTCGTTACACATTACAATCCCCCCTTTTACGAGACTTGCACCAAAAGTTTAGTAATTTTGCTTACTTGTTGGCCAAGCTATTCCCTGTGGGATCGACACCCAACCCAGGTTGGGTTCTATATTTGCTAACGACCGCTTTACACTCCCACGAGAGTTGTAGATTGAGCGTTATCAAAAATTGGCGCCGTTGCCGGGGAATACGAGTGTCAATTATGTTTGTGATAGTTGCTAGACCCTTTGGTCAAAGATTCCCGTACTTTTACTTTTAGTTGTTGTTTTGGTTTTATTCAGGTTCTATTGCCAGAATGGATGCACAACGTGAAATTGATTGGATGGCTGCTCAAGTTCATCAACAGAATATTGATAACCGTAGGCGAGCAACAAATCCTGACGATTAAGATTTAGGTGATGACGAGTTTATAAACCCAAGGCATGTTGCTAAAACTACAACACCTGCCAACAGAAGAGGTCGACAAGCTCGGTATAGATATGATCGCCAACCTATGCAGCCAGCTTTCGATGATGATGATGATGATCTTGATGGTGCCGGAGCCACTGGAGCTATAATTCCACCACCATTAGCGCCCGGAGCCAAGTTCAACATCACTAGCACCATGATTCAGTTATTGCAACTCAAGGGATTATTTGGTGGACTAGCAGGCGATGATCCGAATATGCATCTCATCAACTTTATCTCTACATGCAAGTCCTTTGACAATCCTGGTGTTGGTTAGAATGCTATTCGATTACGTCTATTTCCATTGTCTCTGTCTGGGGAGGCAACACTATGGTTGAATGGGCTGACTGCTGATTCAATTACAAATTGGAGGCAATTAAGAGACGCTTTCCTAGAAAGATTCTTTCCGCCATCCAAAAGGGCTCAATTGAGTGATGAAATCAGCAACTTTCGTCAGCTTCCCTCTAAAGCTCTTCATGAAACATGGGAGAGGTTCAAGACAAAGCTAGCGAGATGCCCAAACCATCATATGACTAATGTTCACCTCATGGAGATCTTGTATAGAGCCTTGAATTCAATAACTAAACCAGTGGTGGACAACGCAGCTGGAGGATCTTTCATGGACCTCACCTTTGGTCAAGCAAGCAATATGCTAGATCGTATGAAGAAACCAAGTAGAGCTTGGCATACCAGGGATTCTGAGGTAGCAAGCCCCACTTTATCTATTGGCATGACTGCAGACCAAAGAAGAAGAGAAGAAGAACGTGATCAAGATATGGCGCATTTGAAAACACAAATGGATCTCCATACAAAACATTTATTATCAGGGAAGACCGAAAAAGTGAAAGCTATTGCGTCAAAAGGAAGAGACGAATCTGATTCGGAAGATAAGGCCAACTACTTGAACAATCAGGGGGGTTTCCACGGGAATGCCCAAGGAACCAAGGTCGGAACTATTATGATAAATATGTAAACAAGGACCAAGGTAGTTGGAAGAACAAGAAAGAAAAGAGTGCTTTGTACGTTCCCCCTGGTAGACGTGACACCACCACATCTAATTCTGGAAGTATGGAAGACATGATGGCTAAATTATTGAAAGGAGGGGAAGCAACGAGCGCGGGAGTAACAGAGGTAATCAATGATTTGTCCTCCATGAAACAATTAGTTAATTCACATTCCACTTCTATCAAGCAAATAGAGCAGCAATTGAGCCAACTTTCAGCAGCACTCAATCAAAGAAAGGCCAGCACTTTACCTAGCGATACATTGCCAAACCCAAGGAATGACTGGTCATGCATGGCCATCACTACCAGAAGTGGTAAGGTGCTGGAAACTTCAGCAAAAGGCAAGCAAGTGGTTGACAAAGTTGCGGACATGGATGACAACACAAAAGGAGAAGATACCGCAGCACCCACTCCTGACGTCAAGGACGCCACATCCAGCACTGTGCAACCTGAAAAAGTGGAAAACGGAAGCAAGAGGAGAAGAAAACCGTGGAAAGAACACTTCCATACCCACCACCACCTTTTCCCCAAAGATTAAAGAAGGTGGCGGATTATACAAAGTTCAGCAAATTCATGAATATGTTAAAGCAGCTGACCATTAATGTTCCATTGGTGGAGGCACTTGAACAAATGCCTGGATATGCAAAATTTATGAAGGACCTGTTGACAAAGAAGCGGGCATCAAGTTATGAGTTAGCGAATAATGTTCATCATTGTAGTGAAGTTGCTACCCGATCGATAGTTCAGAAGAAGGCCGACCCCGGAGCTTTCACTATTCCTTGCACCATAGGATCTTTGAATTTTGCCAAAGCATTGTGCGATCTAGGTGCTAGCATAAATTTGATGCCACTATCCATCTACAAGAAGTTGGGGCTAGGCAATCCGACACCAACCAATATGAGGCTCGTGATGGCTGATAGGTCGGTAAAAAGACCTGTGGGTATCTTGAATGATGTGTTGGTGAAAGTTTCTTCATTAATCTTTCCTGCAGACTTCGTTATTCTGGATTGTAAGGAAGATTCTGAAGTTCCCATAATCCTGGGACGTCCTTTCCTTGCAACCGGAAGTGTGCTTATTGACATGAAAGATAATGAGATTTTGTTTCGAATTAATGACGAAGTAGTACGGTTTGATATATGCAAAGCCATGAAGCAGCCCAGCGATATGAATGAGTTATCTGTAGCTGATGTTCATCAAGAGGATATAAAAGCATTATCTATAGAGAAACAGCCTACTGTTGAACCATTGTCTGCTGCGCCATTGAATGTTGAGCATGAGGATAATGAAGATTATGAAGAACTTATGGGTGATCCAACATAACTAGAGTCTTATACTCCTAAGCAACCGGATTGTGATCTCAAGAATCAACCAACAGTGAAGACTCCCATTGACGAGCCACCAATGCTAGAATCGCAAGAGCTCCCCGATTATCTAAGGTATGTGTTCTTGGAAAGTAGAAATATACTTCCAGAGAGTGCAAATGATTTAAGTGAACAGCACGTAGAGGCGCTCATCTCTGCGCTGAAGAGATACAAGAGAGCTATGGGGTGGACTATTGATGATATAATTGGTGACTCTCTGAGGAAACTTATGAGCCATCTCGAAGAAGATCGCATGCCCATAGGTAAGCCTCATTTCCATCTAAATCCTTTTAGAAAATGATCCACCATTTACCTCGACGAATTCTGAGTACTCGAGGTAACCATGTCGTGCCACGACAATAAATAAGGCGCTAGATGGGAGGCAACCCATTGTTTATCGTTTTTCATTTATCGTTTATCGTTTTCTTTCATACTAGTACTTGTCTTGTTTTTAATTAATGAAAATCCAAAAATAAGAGTCGTGCCATGACCAAAACTAAGGTGCTTGGTGGGAGGCAACCCATCGTACTAATTGTTTTTATTGTTTTGAGCAAATATAGGTGCAAGAGGTATTCAACGAGGAGATTGGTTTCAAATGACGATTTAGATGTATTGAATGGTAAAGGTAGTAAGTTAGGTATAAGGATGCATAAGGGTATGGATTGAGCATTACTCATGCTTAAATAGGCATCGAGGAAGGCTAGGACTAGGTAAAACTAGGCCACGAACAATGCAAAACCTATCCTATAGCCTAAGGTCTTGGAATCTAGTGTGCTATACACTATGCACCGCCCATTCCTAAGTGTGCTTTTGACTATGCGCCGCCTATGCTATACCATTAGGTCTCAGGATCTCATATGCCGTAGACTATGCGGCGCATATGTCTCTAAATGCCATAGACAATGCGCCGCATAGTGTATGGCATTCTTAAATAAATGCATGGCATAGTGTATGGCATTCTTAAATAAATGCATGGCATAGTGTATGGCATTCTTAAATAAATGCATGGCATATGCTATGGCATTCTGCTCAACTAGGCAAAGCATTAGGCACCGCCTATGGTCACTTTTGGTCTCTAAATCCGATTTTAATGGGTCAAAACTCAACCCAACCTTTTCTTACAAATATGAGACTTAATCTTGAACCAAAAACACATTGGAAGCCTAGCTCATGCACCACCTATAGTCTCCAAATCCTATCAAAAAGTTTCCTTTTGCTCTTTTTCTTCACAAGAACATCATCCAAAAGCTTCAACCAAGTAAGTACTACTTTGTTCTTCATTTAAATTTTGTAAGTACTAATTTACTACACCTATTATGAATTGCTAAATCTTGAAAAAGTATTGGTGATGTGAACGTTTTTGAATTGTTGGTACAAAACCAAGTGAGTGAACATGTACGTTCGGATGCTCTTAACTTATTTCCGACTTGAATCTGATTTTGATGCATTGTTATACTACTTGCGGCATTTCTATAGTCATGAACAGTGCATAATCTTGTCACTTGAATACTTACATGTTAGAATGTCCCGTTCATCTGAATAAGACTTATAGTTGCCTACCGACATAGGCGGTTGTGAGTATTGATAGATACTATACCTTGATGTAATCCCTATGTAGTAGTCTTGATATAATCTTACATGCAAGTATTGCCAAGAGTACAAGAAGTATGACTCACTGATTTTATTGTTGGAATAGAGCACCTAAAACGTATGTCGACGAAGTCTGAGTAATCGACCACTTTTACTTCACTAGTTGGTGCCAACAACCTAAGTGTGGGGTGGTACCTCCACTGCTTGTTAATAGATTGTATCCATTGAGATGATGCTAACATGACTCTATTGAGATCTCAGGTACAATGGCACCAAAAGGCAAGGAAAAGATAAGGCTACCACTTCACAAAAAGAGCAAGGAGAACCCTCCTCGATGCAAACACTTCGAGTCACTCTTGGAATTAAGTGGGATACTTATGAGGAACTTCTAAGTATGACAACTCTGATGATGATTCCGACGCAAGGGGTATGACTCCATACATAGAGGATGAGTCTGACTAACCAGGTTCTTCTTATTTATTTTCCACTGAGGACAGTGTGTCCCGTTTAAGTGTGGGGTGGCGGTATTGCATGCTATAATTCTCTATTTGCATCTATGTTTGTTTACTTTGTTTTTGTTTGTGTTTCGTTTTTAAGTTTTTTTGAGTAGTTAAGTTTTTTTAGTAGTAAATGTTTTTTTTAGCTTCGCATAAAATTATTCTAATAGGCAGCATGAGATTATAACAAGAGTTTGTGCTAGCATCATGACTATTGAGACGTTTAGGCTCTAGTTGTGACTCATTATGTGATATTGTGTGGTTCAATTCCTTCACTTATTGGGTCGAGAGTCTATATTACTTCCAATCAAGTCGACCATGTGCCTTGTGTGTGTGAGATAATAGTATATTCTATGTTTGTGGCTGATGCTAGAACTTGCCTGGTATGTATGCAACGCGAAAATAAGGAGCGTAAGTTTAGGAGATGATTTAGGCATTTATTTGGCAACCTATACATGTTTACCTTCGTTTTACCTACCCTTGGACATCATCCTAGTTAAACCCTTTTGAGCCTTTAGCCTATTTCATTGACAACCTCGTGTGTAAGCCTAATCCATTTTTTTTAAGACCGTAATTTGAGCCAAATTCCTAAGTGCTTTAAAGTGAAAAAGTCATGTGACAACATAAGAGGAAATTGGGTAAGTATGATGCTTTAAAATGTAATTGGTGCTTGAATGTGTTATGAAAAAGAAAATGCTATCATAAGAGGTATGTTGTGAAAAGAAAAAGGAAAAGAAAGCTGAAAAGTGAGTGTGCTTAAAATTGAAAAACAAAAGAGGAGAACAAGGGTGGTAGAATAAAAGAAAGAAGAAAGGTTGAAAGAAAAAAAAATGTCAATGATACAATGTGATGTATTAAAGTGCTTAGGAACTTAGTCACTATTTCTGGCCAAAATAGTCCTACCCGTCCCTTAGCCTACATTACAACCATCAAAAGACATACTTGATCCTAATCTTAACGTTCTGACATTTAGTGAAGTATTACACTAAGGGCAAGACTATGGTCATCAGTTGCTACATATGAATTCTTTGAGAGAGCGAGAGCAAGGATATTGTTGATACCCATGTTTGAAAAATATGCTATACGTGTGAGTAATTTTGGGTACTATATTGTGAGACACACATGGTTGATGAGTTTTGGATAGTTGCATAGGATTCCTTGTGCCTTAACTTTTGACTATGAGTTGACCACCATCACGAGTCTATGCTAGAGGTTAAATTGTTTCTACTAATGATCGGAAAACTACTCTTTGTTGATAATTGTTGTGCTTGTCTTGACGAATATTTTGTGTTGTTGCTGTGAAACCCTAAGTTGATGTTTAGAGGGACATGATATTTTGTTCGAGGACGAACAAAGCTTCAAGTGTGGGGTGTTGATGATAGGCGAATTTACGCGCCTATATCAATATATTTTGCCCATATTTGTGCCATGTTTTGAGAACAAAGTATATATTTCATGCGCTTTTAGTCCTTTTTCCTGTTAGTGAGCTAACAAACATGATTAGCAAAGTTTCAACTATAAATAATGCAGAAATCAGCATTTTATGGCTTACTTGACGCAAAAGAAAGCTCACAAAGGAAGAAAAGGGAGTTTACACGCCTAAGGACCAAAAACGCTGCATTGAAAAGTTGTCCTGGGCCAAAACAGCATTTCTGAAGACTTTGGGGACTTGTAGTAACTTATTTGGATTAGGAAAATAATACATTAACCTAGTACAATTGGGTTAAGTATTTCATTAGCTTATTTGGATTATGATAATGTTACATTAACCTAGTACATTTGGGTTAAGTATTCTATTAGCCTAGTAGGATTTGGTTAGATATTTATTTACCTAGTAGGATTAGGATATGGGTATTATAAATACCCTATCATGCTAGCAATTTTTATTCATCTTCTATTCAACAATTAATCTTCTTTCATCCCTCTCTTCTTCCACCACAACAATTCTACAACTCATCTAATCTTTCCATTAATTCTATTTTTCTTCTTCTATTCATCTATTCTTATTTACCGCAACAAGAGAATTGTTACTTTTGCCTTGGAATTCACGCCACACGCCTACCACCTAAGCTACACGAAACTTACTCAATCTTGTGGTATAACAACAATGTCAATCATGATCTCCTTCGCATTCATGGGTAACTAAACCTCTCTGTTGGGGTTATGGAAGCCGAATGAGTTACTATCTATTACTGTGAGTTTGTGAGTTCGCGATAGGTATACTGCTTATATCATTATTCTCTTCATCTTAATCTACATTCTTTGTGGTTGCAAACGCAAGAATACGCCAGTATAACATTTAACTTGTTCGAAAGAAAGGTTATTTGTCTGGAAAAGAGATAGTGTCAAGGTAGTAGGACACCCTTTCCTATTAAAAATCTAGTGCCGTAACTGGACTAACCTCTTGGAGAATTCGTACCGTTAGACACGCTTTAAGCTCGAAAGAGTTAAAGTGAAATAATCCTCGAATAGGTCGAAAGACGCCTGGATTTACCATCGAATACAATTCTCTATAAGCAGTTGCATGTCACAATTCTACACACTCATAGCCAATAGAGACGTATAAATCTGAAGGTGGACATAACCCCAACGCTTCAATTCTCATTGTTTACAACTTACGTAACAATCTTTCTCTCTTTACTTTTCTATTTTCAGCTTGTACTTTATTGTTTTCGTTACACATTACAATCCCCCCTTTTATGAGACTTGCACCAAAAGTTTAGTAATTTTGCTTACTTGTTGGCCAAGCTATTCCCTGTGGGATCGACACCTAACCCAGGTTGGGTTGTATATTTGCTAACGACCGCTTTACACTCCCACGAGAGCTGTAGATTGAGCGTTATCAGTGGGAAAGCTATTGGAGAAGGGGGTCTCGATGGTGCTGCTTCGCCGATCAGCGGCAGCAGCCATGGGAAAGAGAGGTTAGATAGAGAGAGAAGGAGAGAGGTTAGATAGAGAGAGAAGGAGCGGCTGTTGTTTGATTTCGGAATTAGGGTTAGATTTTTGGATTAAAAAGGAAAGAAAGGTGTATCAGATCTCAGTCGTTGGATCCGTTCAGGATCAACAACTACAACAACAACAACAACAAACCCAGTGTATTCCTACCTGGTGGGGTCTGGGGGGGGTAAGATGTACGCAGTCCATACCTCTACCTCCAAAGAAGTAGAAAGGCTGTTTCCGATAGACCCCCGGCTCAAAACAAGAGACACCACGCAAATACATAGTACATAAATACAGAGTGAAGCACCGAACAAGATTACAAGGTTACATAACATAAATACTGCAGCCATAAGTAAAAGAAAACAGAGTAAAGCGCCCAGCTTCGTACTCAAACAAGGAACACGAAATCAAAATAGGAATACTACCCTAGCAAATAATTCCCTACACTAGCAACCCAAACTTGCCCTAGTCTTCTTCCCTAATTCGCGTCCTCCAGACCTTCCTATCTAGGGTCATGTCCTCGGTGAGCTGTAACTGTTCCATGTCCCGCCTAATCACCTCTGCCCAGTACTTCTTCGGCCTACCCCTACCCCGCCTAAAACCATCAAACGCTAGCCTCTCACACCTACGAACCAGGGCATCCATGTCCCTCCTTTTCACGTGTCCGAACCAGCTCAATCGGACTTCCCGCATCTTGCACTCCACTGGAGTCACACCAACCTTCTCCCTGATAGTCTCATTCCGAACTCTATCCCCTCGATTCAGCCCACACATCCAGCACAACATTCGCATCTCTGCCACCTTCATTTTTTGGATGTGGGAATTCTTAACTGGCCAACACTCTGCTCCATACAACATGGACGGATGGATTACCGCCCTGTAAAATTTGCCTTTAAGCTTGGGCGGCACCTTCTTATCACACAGCACCCCCGACGCAAGCTTCCACTTCATCCACCCCACCCCGATACGGTACGAGACATCCTCGTCAATGTCCCCGTTACCCTGGATCACGGACCCAAGATACTTGAAACTATCCCTTTTACAAACCACCTGTAATTCCATCTTCACTACCACCTCATCCTCCAGCCTCGCGTCATTAAACTTGCACTCCAAATACTCTGTCTTGCTTCTGCTCAACCTGAACCCTTTAGACTCAAGGGTTTGTCTCCACACCTCTAATTTGTCCTTCACTCCCTCTCGAGTCTCATCAATCAGGACAATATCATCTGTAAAAAGCATACACCACGGCACCTCCCCTTGAATATGCTGCGTTAACACATCCATCACCATAGCAAACAAAAAGGGACTAAGCGTAGAACCCTGATGCAAACCTGTCAAGACGTTGAAATGGTCTGAGTCACCTCCCACTGTCCTCACCTGAGTTTTCGCTCCCTCATACATATCCTTAATTGCTCTGATATATGCCTGCGGGACTCCACTCACCTCCAAGCACCTCCCTGGGGACTTTGTCGTATGCCTTCTCCAGATCAATAAATACCATGTGCAGGTCCTTCTTCCTTTCCCTATACTGTTCCACTAGCCTCCATACCAGATGAATTGCTTCTGTCGTCGAGCGTCCAGGCATAAACCCAAACTGGTTTTCCGAAATAGACACTATCCGTCTCAGCCTCACCTCGACCACTCTCTCCCAAATCTTCATAGAGTGACTCAATAACTTAATCCCCCTATAGTTATTACAACTCTGGATGTCCCCCTTATTCTTATAGAGAGGGACCATGGTACTCCACCTCCAATCCTCGGGCATCTTTGTTGTCTTGAAGATTTCGTTGAATAATCCAGTCAACCACCTCACACCAGCCTCTCGGGCGAACTTCCAAAACTCCACCGGTATCTCATCCGGCCCCGTCGCCCTACCCCTTCGCATCCTGCGCACAGCCTCTCTAACCACTCCTACCTGAAAACGTCTACAATAACTAAAATCCCGACACTTCTCTGAGAGCTCCAGTTCCCCTAACTCAATATCTCTATCCCCTTCATCATTCAAGAGCTTATGAAAGTACGACTGCCATCTATCCTTAATGTGGCCGTCCTCCACCAACACTCTGTCGTCCTCCCCCTTAATGCACCTCACCTGGTCGAGATCACGCCCCTTCCTCTCCCTCGCCTTAGAGAGTCTAAACAACTTTTTCTCCCCGCCTTTCCCCTGTAACCCTGCATACAAGCTCTCAAAAGCGGCCGTCTTAGCTGCCGTAACAGCTGACTTAGCCTCCTTCCTTGCTAACTTGTACTCTTTCCTGTTCACCCATTTCTCGTCTTCGTCCTTACTCTCCACCAACTTAGCATACGCCCCTTTCTTGATCCCTACTTTCTTCTCCACCTCTTCATTCCACCACCAATCCCCTCGGTGGTGCCCGGCTCGGCCCCTAGAAACACCCAACACCTCACTTGTGGTCCCCCTGATGCACGTAGCCGCCCTATCCCACATACTATCCATGTCCCCCTACACTCCCACACCCCCATCCCTGCCAACTTCTCCCCTATCTCCCACGCCTTCACAGGTGTCAAGCCGCCTCATTTAATTCTAGGTCTACCCTCCTCACTCCTCCTCTTTCTATTCTTCTTTATACTCAAATCCATAACCAATAGCCTATGCTGGGTCGAAAGATTCTCACTCGGAATGACCTTACAGTCCTTGCACAACACCCTATCCCCTTTTCGAAGCAACAAAAAGTCAATCTGGGCTCTGGCTATCGCACTTCTAAAAGTGATGAGGTGATCAACCTTCTTCGGGAAGCCCGAGTTCACCACCACCAGTCCAAAGGACCTCGCAAACTCCAGTAGAGTAGTTCCCTCTTCATTTTTGTCCCCAAAACCAAAGCCACCATACACATCCCCAAAACATCCCGGTAATGCCCCGATGTGCCCGTTGAAATCTCCTGCTAAAACAATCTTCTCCGAGGTAGGCACGCCTCTCACCACCTCCTCCAAAGCCTCCCAAAACCGCACCTTTTCCTCCCTCTCCGAGCCCACTTGCGGCGCATAAGCACTACACACGTTCAGGGTAAACCCCCGGGTGACTAACTTAATAGTCATCAACCTATCGTAGATCCTCTTCACTTCTACGACTTGACCTCTAAGCTCTTCATCCACTAAGATGCCAACGACATTCCTACGCCTCTCGCTCCCAGAATACCATAACTTGTAACCTTCCACATCCCTAGCCTTAGACCCTACCCACTTGGTCTCTTGGACACACGCTATACTGATCCTTCTCTTCCTAAGGATCTTCACAAGTTCTATGGACTTACCCTGAAGGGTCCCTATATTCCAAGACCCAACCCTCAGCCTACCATCCCTAACCACATGCCCTCCTGTACTACCCCCGCATCCAAACCTTGGCCTCCCTCCCACTCTCGCCCCGTCCTCATCCCCTGCCCCCACAATAACCCCACGCCCCAATCCCCTCGAACATGACCCTATCCAACCATTCCCGCCCACAGCCACTACTACGAGAAAATATACAAAAATATAAAAGTATACACGATGGTAGTAGCAAAGCAGCAGCCAGAAAAACAAGGCTCACACAAAATCAAGGAAATCAAAGAAATGTACAAAAAACGAACCCAAGCCAATAACCCAGTAACCCAATCCTAAGCCGTGCAAGGAACAACCACAGCAATAGCAACAGACAAAAGGCAATATCAACAAATCACACGCAGGTCAAGGTAAGGGGATAATACTAGCAGAATGACATAAAATAGGATAAAATACAATAAAATAAATACGATAAAGCAGAATAAAATATATTAAAATAACAAAGGTCAGAAGTCATCGGGGCGGCTGCTGGAGCTCGCCGAAGCCGGCGCTGGTGGATGGGGTCTCGCCGGAACCTGGAAATCGAGGGGGGGCCTGCTGGATCTTGCCGAAGCCGGATGGGGGGGCGCCGGTGATGGAGCCGGTTGTTTGTAATCTCACCAGATCTGGTCGGCGGCGGCAGTGACAGTGGTCGGCGGCGGCAGTGACTGTGGTCGACAGTGGTCGTCGACGGATCTGGTCAGCGGCGGCAGTGACTGTGGTCGACAGTGTTGGCGTCGGTAGTGACTGCGGTCGCGGCATCTGGTCGGCGGAGACAGTGACTGTGGTCGACGGTGGTCGGCGGCGGCAGTGACTGGTCGGCGACGGGCGACGGGCGACGGCGACTCGGCTGAGGACCAGGGGGAAGGAAGGGGGGAAGGGGGGAGTGGGGGGATGGGGTGGGGGTGGGTAGCCGTTGGAGAGGGTTAAGTTAGGAGAGAGAGAGAGAGAGAGAGTTCAGAAAGGAATATTTCTCAGGATCAACAACTGAGATCTAAAAATTTAAAATTTGGAATTGAGTTTCAAAAATGGCTAGAATTGTAAGAAATTGGACAAAATTAAGTTAAAAGGTGAATAAATTTAGGTAAAATGAATTAAATTAGGCTGTTATTTAAATTAAAATAGGGATAATAGTATATAATAATAATAATAATTAAATAATACATAACAATATTAAATTATAAATAATAATAAAAATTAAATAATAAATAATAATAATTAATAACAAATAATTTAATAAAATAAATAATGCTAAATAATGGAAAACTAGATATTGTGTTTGCAAAAATGTGGATGTGCATAACTACGTGGAAAATAGTTTAATAAAAAATACATAAAATGGTGAATTTGAGTTTAAAAATTATGACAATGATACTAAAAGCTAAGAAATAATTTATGCATTTCCTTTAATTATAAATGTGACATGTTAGTATGTACTCAATGTAAGAATAATATTTAAAAATATTGAGAATTAAAATTAAATAATTTTGATATAATAACAGCCTAAAAGTGATATCGAGAAGTCAAAATTGGGTGTCAACAGAGTCGCCACCTAATTTTCAAGAAAAAATAGGGAACCTATTTATTTATTAACAAGTACTCCCTCCGTTTAAAAAGAAATGACTTACTTTCCTTTTTAGTTCGTTTAAAAAAGAATGACCCCTTTCATTTTTTGGCAATACTTTAATATAAACTTTCCAAATGACATGTTTATGACCACAAGATTAAAGGGCATTTTGATACATTTGACACTACTTTAATTTAAGGCTACAAGATTCAAAAAAATTCTTTATTTTCTTAAAATTTGTGCCAAATCAAAGTAGGTAATTCTTTTCAAAACGGAGGGAGTATGACAAAACCAATTTAGATTCTAGGTAATGATTCAAATTATTGCAAAGGGAAGGGGTTAGACACCCTTCAGAATCTACAAATATGGTTCCCGGCCAGACTTAAGTTTATTAAAAAAAGAAAAAAGAAAAAAGAAAAAAAAATCAATGCATGCAAATACAAATATAAAATATATATTAAAATAATATAATGTGTATGCTATAGTAAAATATATATATAAGCAAAATATATAAATATGTACGTAAAGACAAAATTGAATAAAGAAAAATTATTTTAAGAAAAAATTCTACATAATATCCATTAATGTAAAAAAGTGAATTATTTGATTAAGTATCTAAATCAATTTTAATATAACTAGTAATGACCTAAATTTGCCTAAAGTGTGATGAGAATCGCGTGAAAAATAAAAAATATCAGAAAAATTATATTAAAGAAAAAACTATGCAATATCTTTCAATGTATAAGTATGAATTAATTGAGTAAGTATCTAAATTAATTTAATTTTTTAATATAAATATTAATGTCCTATATTTTCCTAAACACGTGATGAACATTTGTAAAAAGTATTTCCGTCCAATGCCCCAAAAATAAATTTTACACTATAATTTATATTTTGTACAAGTGTGAAAGTATAAAAAATGCAAACACAAAATTTAAACTCTTCGTTAAATTTCACTCCCGTCAAGTATTCCCAACCTGGATAAACACTTGTAAATAAAAATGTTTGTAACAAATAAATAATTATCAAAATAGATTGAAAATATTTGTGCGCTTATATGTATAAAAATTTATAATTTTTTAAAAGGTGGGCTCAGATTAGATTTTAAATACGACATACGAAGTGGTTGCTGATTTACTAGTCGTCCTAACTCGTATTGCCAAGATACGAATTATAAAACTTTTACGTTATAAAAATTTCGTCATTGCCCAAATTTATTTATTTTATTACGTATTTATATATATAATATACCTCTTTTTATTTGTACAGGCCTAAAAAATTGATGAAAAAATTCTTCATTGGCCATATAGGGAGATAACAAATGACTCAAAAATAACCCTAACACTGTCTATTTATATTAGTTCACAAAGGGAGATAACAAATGACCATCCTAAAGAGTGTAATTTGCAAACAGTATCACGCGTAATTAAAGAGTGTAATCAAATAATTTTTTTTATGAAGCAATCAAACTAAACATGATTTGACAATCCCCATTATTTAATTAATCTACACTTCCACTTTGTTGTAAAACAGTATCTTACCTCATTAATCATGTTGTAAATTTTCATAACTAGATTTGGTGAAGTTGCTTATTTAATAATCTTCATTTAAACATAACTAAGAATCAAATAATTAATTAAACCAAAAGAACTAATACCCTATATGCAATGCACCAACAAATTAAATTTGTTTGCAATACCTTATTTAGCCCTATCTTCGTAATTGTCAACACAAATTAATACAGTACTAAAATTTTGGATGCTTAATTAGTTATTCCCATTTAAACATTAACTAAGAGACAAAACTAAACCACAAGAATTAATACCCAATATGTAATGCACCAACAAATACCTTATTTTAGCCTTATCATGTATACTAAAAAATAAATTCTAAAATGTTGGTTGCTTAATTGATATTCAATCATATCAATACCGTTCAATCTTAAATAGAAATATTATAATGTTTTCATAAAATTAAATAAAAAAGGGTGTAAAATAGAAAATTAATTCTATTTTGGGGCTGTAAATTAGATTTTGAGGAAATGTAGGGTGTAATAAAAAGGACACATGTGTCATTTTCAAGTTATTAAAAGGGTCATTTTCAACAAGTTGATAAAAATAAGTATTTAACATGTGCAATGGATACAGTACACTAGTAATTGTCACTCACACATGAATGCAATTTGATCCTTCTATGGGAAAAAGTGAGGATTTACATGTGGTGCTTCTTTTTAAGCATTTATTTTGCTCCACAAATATTATGTTTTCTCCGTTTATTTTTATTTATTTATATTTGAAAACTTGATATTTTTACTAGAGCATTCTTTGTTATTATAAGTCGTTTTATCTCACTAACTATTAGGTGAATTGAAAAGAAAAGAGAGTTATTGGGTATACTAAAACTTCTGTTATGTGCAAAATTGAAAGAAAAAATCAATGAGAATTTAGTGTACGCAATCTTGTTATGCATGTCTGTAAAAAACTTTCTCACAACTCTAATTGATGACTTAATAATATGATAAAAGTGATTTTTTTACTATAGTAAAAAATAAAGGTGGATAGAGGTAGTACTATATTTGTTTGTCTCAAATTATCTATCATTATTACTAAAAATAGTTATTGTTTCAAGAAAATACCAAATATGTTAGGATATAAATAAAGGTTAAATTTTGAAAATATTTTTTTGTAGTTAATATTTTTTTAGAGTCGTGTAAAAAAATGCACGATATTTTATTGAGTTTTGTAGAATGCACAATATATAAAATTACAATTCAATCATTTAATCAGCATTTCTTCCAACAAAACATTTATAAAATTTTAATATTTTCACAAACACATTTATCGTATAATTTTATTTTTTTAAAGGAAGAAGTGATGGGCTATGTAATATTTACAGCCTTTAGAAACATTCTAAACTTTAAAAATAACAACTACATTTTGTAGAATTATGAAATATATCAAAATCTACCTTAGAAACTTATACAAGTAGATATTTCAATATTTTAAAAGATTCTTAAAAAGATAAGTCAATTTCTTTAATTTTCTAATATTCGAAATTTAGTAATCCAACCAATATACATTCCTTCAAACAAGTCTTATTTCACGAAAAATACCTATCAACAACAATTTTCTCAATGTTAGTGTTCAAATTTGAAACTTTTAGTTAATGATGAAAAAATATTATTCAAATTTGAAACTTTTAGTTAATGATGAAAAAATATTATCAAACCCACCACATATTTATCGGTGATATTCCAAACCGAATAAACATTTATATATGTAGACAGATATTGAAGTAGTGGTAAGATTCACGTATACTTCAGACCTTATTTGTGATAGAGTCATGTTTTTCTTCTTTCTGTTGATAGTGTGCAGACAGGTTTATTTTAGTCTAATGTCCTCTTTTGTATTGTTAACGACAATAGGTAATGGTTTATTCACAATGAGTTCTGCAGTGGTGAAGGTAAGTAGGTAACTGATTAAAGCACTATGTTGGTGGTTTATTTTAGTTTAATGGTGTGCCTTCTGCTAATTTAGAGCATTGTTTGCCCTAAAAATTTTAATGACTTAATATAGTATTTGAAACTTGAATCATCCCTTCATTGCTAGTTGCACACCAAATAGAAACTTTCTGTGGTGATGTCTTAAATAAACGTGTATTTTAAGTTCAGTATTCCTGTGTAATAGTGCCATCGCTTGGGTAAAGGTGCTTCTTATTAAGAATTTCAAATCATTTGTACATCTGTTGGGTTTTCCAAACCTGTTGTTCCATATATACTTTCAGGATGTCGTAAGTAAGACGCTTCCAGGTTCAATAGAAGTTTAATACACAAGACATTTCATGATCTCAGTGGGAAATAAGTGGAAGTAAAGCGTGATCATCCAAGAGATGGTAGTTTTAGTGGTTTTTGTGGTCGTTCCACGGGCAACGGTGGTAGTGGTATGGGTGGTGGAAGTTACCAGGGGTATGGTGCATCTGGTGACAATCCCAGTTCTTATGACAAAATGGATACCAATAGATACATGCAGTCACAAAACACTGTAGGTGGCTATCCACCTTATGGTTCCTTCGAATATGGTACACCGAGTTATGGTTATGGATCGTCCAACAATGGCATGGGTTATGGTTCTTATGGAAGTTACGGTGGAGCCAATCCTGGCTATGGGGCTGTCAATCCTGGATATAGTGGTCCAGCAGTTGCTGCAGCCTTCGAAAATCCAAATGTGCCTAGTGCAGGTTATGGTATCGGTCAAGCTGGTGGATCGAGAAGCTCATAGGGTTCTCAGGGTCCTTTTGGATATGGGAACATGGGCTATGGTAATGCATCATGGGGTGCTTCAAGTGCTAGTGGTGGAGGTGGACCCGCTAATGGAGGATCTGTTGTTGGTCAGTCTCCAGCTGGAGCCACGGGTTATGGAAATCAAGGTTATGGCTATGGTGGATATGGTGGAGGTGATGGTGCTTATGGAAATTAAGTTGGTGGAGGTGGTGCATCAGGAGATATGCAATTAGGTGGTGGGGGTTACATGGGCAGTGGCTATGGCGATGCTAGTGGAAATTCACAAGGTTCGGGTAATTATGGTGCTTAGGAAAATAGACCTCATGGTGGCCAAGTTGGATATGGTGGTGTCTATGGTGGTGCTCCAAGTCGGCAGGCTCAACAACACTGATCACAGTGCTTGATTTCATCTGTGAACTTATCTATTGCTGTGGGGGAACTTTACTTTCACGCTGCTGGTTTCGTTCCACATACAGTTTACTCTTGCAAGCATTACGCGCTCAATGGGATTGGTTGGATTGCTTGAATTTTAGTTTTTTGAAGTTCTTATTATAGTTTACTATAAGTAATGTTAGTAATATTGCCTATTTCGTAATATTTTCTATTTAACTGTCATTTTAATTTTGCTTGCGTATGGTTTTTTTTACTAGCTATCTAATGCATCTCCTCTCGTAGCCTGTTATGTCAAAGCTTATGTCAGTTAGATTTTGATTGTGTTGTTCGGTTTTGAATATAGTTCCATAACCCATTTGTGCCTTCCCCAGCAGGATACTTGATGCTAGTTTCTCCTTACTATATAAAAATGAATTCTTTTGGTTTCCCATTTGACTTTCGTTGGACAAAGAAGTTTTCGTGATGCTTCTTGTTGGTAGTGCAGCTGTAGCCGATATGGGTAGCAATAGCAGTAGTGGTAGTTAAGTTTTGAGAATGAAATAATCATTTTCCTCTGTATTTGACCTTGTGTTGCACAGGAGGAGATGCCCGAGTACAAACGTCTGATGACATCCCATTCTGTCAAATCCGACCTTGGTGCTGGGGATTGTGTTCAGTGCGCACAAGTACTTACCACGGAATTTGGCTTATGGTGCATTTCCTGAAACTGGTCATGGTGAAGTGGGGTAACGACTAACAACAGTTATCGTATGGTATGTGTTGCGAACAGTTGGTGTTTAGTTGTACTACTAATTTTGTATATGGAAAGGTAGACTAGAATATGGCCATGTTTTCGAGGTACTTGGCAATTTAACTCGCAAACAAGTTCTTTAGTTTTTTGCCGTTTTCACTTATAAAAGGATGCTTTTCTGGAGATGGATTACAGAATATCATGGTTTAGGCTACCTCACTAGTTTAGAATGATTAAACTTTATTTTTCTTGTTTACACCAATTTAACAGTAGAATAGCTTAGAACTTACTTACTGTCTTTCGTCTAATTAGGATTTGTCTGTGCACTGACTGTGGTACTTTAGCTTATTGCTTTTCTACTTCTTTCTGGGGTGTCTCTAACTCCTATTGTCCCTTTGAGTAGGGTGTTTTTCCTTAGACTTGACGAAAGATTCACGTTTCGCCTGGCTTTCAGTAACAATGCTGAAATATTTTTGGGTTCTTTTGCTTTGATGTATGTTCTTTAGTCTCAAGTAGTGAATGACCTTTTACTGGATTTTCCAAGTAAAATACTATGCTTAGTGAAGTTCTACTGCGTTTCGCCAACCAAGGATATCATATATCTAAGGCACAGACACTTTGAGTTGCTGATTCTATAATTGTTAAACTGCAGAATCTTTGTTTCTATTTAAAATGTATGACTCTTGTCATTTCATTGTTTCTATGTTTGGATAACTAAGGAAAGTAAGTGAATACTGTTGAAAACCAAGCTAACTCTTTTGGGCCAATTAATATGTTGGAGAGGGGGTTCAAAATTTAAAGAAAAACTTATCGAAAGGAGCTCGACATCTATTATATATACATATAATATGATTTTAGTAATGTATAAATAGTATAATTTTCGGCCGAAGGGGGTTCGGTGAACGGTCCTTTTGCAATTCCTTATCTAGATTGTTTGATTTTAAGCCGGGGGTTTGTCGGAAACAATGTCTCTATCTCACATTTGAGGTAGTGGTATGGACTACTTACACTTACCCTCCCAAGACCCCACTTGGTGGGAATATACGGTGAACCCCCATCAATTACACATGGTGGCTTCGCCCCCGAGTAGAGAGGTGATTGTTGTATAGAGATGGCAACCAAAGGTGGAGATGTAAACATTCAGCGCGATTTTGGGTTGTTGATGAGGCAGTTTTTGTTTGGGAACTAAGGTAGGGAAGAAAGTGAAGAGTTAGAAGCTTGGAGTCACTCAATGATAAAATAATACTAATAGATTAACATACTACAAAATGATAAAAATTAAACTAAATTGATTTCATAATTTCTCATTTTTTTCAATTAATAATATAGGGTTTTTATTCATATACCCAACATTTGTATTTCATAATTTTTTTAGTTACATTGTACAAAATTTGCATATCATATAAGTACAATATTTAGTTATTAATATACATTCCCAGTTAAATAGAACATGTATAAATCATGAGTTAATTTGTACTAATATTTTATACGTTGTAGAAAATGAAATAACCAAACAACTGCACATAATTATAACCAACAACCAAACAACCCTTGCTTGTTTTTACTAGTATTACTTACCATATTTCTTATTCATTTAAATTTACTCCTCCTCACTTATGGAAAATCAATTTGATTAACTTATAAAATTAAATTATATTAGATCTACTTAAGTGACACATAAATTGATACTAAAGAAAGAAAGTAATCTGTATTGAAACTTCAATGATTTCAACATCAAATTTGTAAGCTTCTATTTACAATATTTTTTTTTACTGTTTTTTTAAGAAAAGGGATTATGATCTTTTTGTCTGTTTGGGTAATGGCCTAGTTTGTATTGGGTATATTAGGGTGCACCATTCTCTTTGAGTAGTACTGCACGGAATTGACGTGTGGAGACCACCAATTACACCCTTTCACTTAACAAAATAATTTTCCTTTTAAACTTTTATTTTGATAGTGTGATATAATATGTAGTTTTAAAAAAAATTGTTATCATAAATCTAGTGATAGAAGACTATCTAGCTTGGTTCGTCTATTAACTTGGCCTTTGAAGAAGAAGGTTCGGCATGCTTCGACTTATCTTTATTATCCGCTAAATTCATTCCTTTCTCTGATATTTCATAAAGTAGATGGATAGAGTCAGTCGATCAGTAAAAAAAATAACAAGTGCTCTTGAAATGATTGATAGAAAATAAGACAACTATTCCATGCATTTATCTTATATACTTTAAATTTAATACAACATTGAACCCAGTGAATGAAAACAACAACAAAAAAAAATAGGTAGTATATTGTAACTTTGGGATTGTAATTGGGGTCGAAGCTCCACATATGTTGTTTGGGTGGTCAGGTCAAGCTTCATCCACACAAGACCACGTAATCTCTGACGCTCTGCGTCCAATTTTGCAATTTTCTTCACTCCCTCCAAGTCGTCATATGTTTGGTTGGTCAGGTCAAGCTTCATCTGGGCCAAGGCTGTAGGCCCAAGCAACTTCTTCCACACAAAACCACTTAATCTCCGACGCTCTGCGTCCAATTTTGCAATTTTCTTCACTCCCTCCAGGTGTTGCTTGTTTGCAACTTCTGCAGACCGTACGCTCATATTTTTCTTCAACATCTCAATTTCTGCTTCAGCTTGGGCTTTTTCTTCACTGAGTTGTATCACTATTCTAGAACACTCCTGCAAAGACCTTGAGGGACTTACCTGGAAGCAGTAGTAAAATAGAAATAGAAATAAAGCAAAACACATCAAAATATGCAAGATGTTTTCCATAACTTTTTGTATTGAAAGTAACTAATTCTTTGTTTAAGAGAGTAGAAGTGGTAATTGTGAAACTTAAGAACTTGTGAACTTAAGAGCTTGAAGAATTTTTTATATAGGCTGAGTATTGTAAAACTAAACCAACATAAAAATGGTAAAAAAATATCTCAGTAGAGAATTTTTCTTACTGAATCAATCATATACCAATTAAAAAGGAAAGTCAATATTTGTAAAAGTCATTCACAATATTTTTTCCCTTAGGCCAAATCCAATAAATAAAAAATATCATGACTGTCATGATTAAAAACTAGATTCCCATAATACTGAAAGTTACCTTATATATAGGTGAGTGCCATGTTGTCGCATATTCCATAGAAGGAAGGTAAATTAATAGTAACATGTTAGCATCAATCACTAATAAATTAAGAGATCGATAATCAATTAGGGTCAATTAGGGATGAGAAAATTTGTTCAATTTACCATAAATAAATTATGAGCAATTAATTTTGTAAAATAATCCCTAATTATTTTTGTACCTAATTCAAATCATCAATTGTACAAAAATCAGTCCACGATGTAATTCAAGAAACGTGATACACAATCAGATGTTCTTTAACAAAATCTTATTCAAATTATCACAAGATCAATCCAACCATAAAAATATAATACGCAGTCAAATAGCCGAGAAATTTGTCAACTAATTCAAAGAAGATGGATAATTTCAAAATTCGGAATTAGCAAACTATGACAAAATTGATCATTATTAAAATTTATATTTTTCACATCTGGTAGTCTTAAAACATAAGCACACAAAATGGCAAAGAATCGGATGAAATAAATCATTCATGCATTGTTAATTCAGAGTCCAAAATCTGTTAAAGAAGGGGAAAAGAGATTAAAATTAAACACAAACATTTAAATATTTAGGCAAACCTGTGGATGGTTTTTTCATCTCTTTTTTGACAAACAGATCAACGGCACGGAGAAGGTTGGTGGCGGGTGGACGATGAAGATGACCTGGGGCGGCGACGGTTAGTTCACGGAGGAGGTTTGAGAGCAGGGGGGTCTCGTGGTAATATTGGAGTGGCTTTGGCGTGCTGGTTCATCACCGGAAAGGGGAAAATGGAGGAAGAGATGATGATGGAGGCTGAGGGGCTGGCGGCGCGGCGCTGACAGCGGCGAGGACGAACGGCAGGAGGTAGTAGTAGATATGGTATTGCCGGAGTAGGAGTTGGCGGCGCGGAGAGGACGAACAGTAGGAGGTAGTGGTAGATCTGGTATCGCTGGAGTAGGCGTTGGCGGCGCGGTGCTGGCAGCGGCGAGGACGAACGGCAGGAGGCAGTGGTAGATCTGGTATCGCCGGAGTAGGCGTTGGCAGCGCATATAGAGGGCGGTGGAAAAGCTATTAGAGCAGGGGTTCTCGGTGGCGTTGCTCCGCCGATCAGCGGCGGCAGCCATGGGAAAGAGAGGTTAGATAGAGAGAGAAGGAGAGAGGTTTGATAGAGACAGAAGGAGCGGCTATTGTTTGATTTTGGAATTAGGGTTAGATTTTTGGATTAAAAAGGAAAGAAAGATGTATCAAATCTCAGTCGTTGGATCCGTTCAGGATCAACAACTGAGATCTAAAAATTGAAAATTTGGAATTGAGTTTCAAAAATGGCTAGAATTGTAAGAAATTGGACAAAATTAAGTTAAAAGGTGAATAAATTTAGGTAAATTGAATTAAATTAGGCTGTTATTTAAATTAAAATAGGGATAATAGTATATAATAATAATAATTAAATAATACATAACAATATTAAATAATAAATAATAATAATAATTAACTAATAAAAAATAATAATTAATAATAAATAATTTAATAAAATAAATAATGCTAAATAATGAAAAACTAGATATTATGTTTGCAGAAATGTGGATGTGCAAAACTACGTGGAAAATAATTTAATAAAAATTACATAAAATACTGAATTTGAGTTTAAAAATTAGCACAATGATACTAAAAGCAAAGAAATAATTTATGCATTTCCTTTAATTATAAATGCGACACGTTAGTATGTACTCAATGTAAGAATAATAGTTAAAAATATTGATAATTAAAATTAAATAATTTTGATATAATAACAGCCTAAAAGTGATATTGGGTGTCAACAGAGTCGCCACCTAATTTTCAAGAAAAAATAGGAAACCTATTTATTTATTAACAAGTACTCCCTCCGTTTAAAAAGAAATGACTTACTTTCCTTTTTAGTTTGTTTAAAAAAGAATGACCCCTTTCATTTTTTGGCAATACTTTAATTTAAACTTTCCAAATGACATGTTTATGACCACAAGATTAAAGGACATTTTGATACATTTGACACTACTTTATTTTAAGGCTACAAGATTCAAAAATTTTCTTTATTTTCTTAAACTTTGTGCCAAATCAAAGTAGGTAATTCTTTTCAAAACGGAGGGAGTATGATGAAACCAATTTAGATTCTAGGTAAGGATTCAAATTACTGCAAAGGGAAGGGGTTAGACACCCTTCAGAATCTACAAATATGATTCCCGGCCAGACTTAAGTTTATTAAAAAAAGAAAAAAGAAAAAAAGAAAAAAAAATCAATGCAGGCAAATACAAATATAAAATATATATTAAAATAATATAATGCGTATGCTATAGTAAAATATATATATAAGCAAAATATATAAATGTGTACGTAAAGACAAAATTGAATAAAGAAAAATTATTTTAAGAAAAAATTCTACGTAATATCCATTAATGTAAAAAAGTGAATTATTTGATTAAGTATCTAAATGAATTTTAATATAACTTGTAATGACCTAAATTTTCCAAAAGTGTGATGAGAATCGCGTGAAAAATAAAAAATATCAGAAAAATTATATTAAAGAAAAAACTATGCAATATCTTTCAATGTATAAGTATGAATTAATTGAGTAAGTATCTAAATTAATTTAATTTTTTAATATAAATATTAATGTCCTATATTTTCCTAAACACGTGATGAACATTTGTAAAAAGCATTTCCGTCCAATGCCCCAAAAATAAATTTTACACTATAATAAATATTTTGTACAAGTGTTAAAATATAAAAAATGCAAACACAAAATTTAAACTCTTCGTTAAATGTCACTCCCGTCAAGTATTCCCAACCTGGATAAACACTTGTAAATAAAAATGTTTGTAACAAATAAATAATTATCAAAATAAATTGAAAATATTTGTGTGCTTATATGTATAAAAATATATAATTTGTTAAAAGGTGGGCTCAGATTAGACTTTAAATACGACATACGAAGTGGTTGCTGATTTATTAGTCGTCCTAACTCGCGTTGCCAAGATACGAATTATAAAACTTTTATGTTATAAAAATTTCTTCATTGCCCAAATTTATTTATTTTATTACGTATTTATATATATAATATAATTCTTTTTATTTGTACAGGCCTAAAAAATTGATGAAAGTTTCTTCATTGGCCATAAAGGGAGATAACAAATGACACAAAAATAACCCTAACACTGTCTATTTATATTAGTTCACAAAGGGAGAAAACAAATGACCATCCTAAAGAGTGTAATTTGCAAACAGTATCACGCGTAATTAAAGAGTTTAATCAAATATTTTTTTTTTATGAAGCAATCTAACTAAACATGATTTGACAATCCCCATTATTTAATTAATCTACACTTCCACTTTGTTGTAAAACAGTATCTTGCCTCATTAATGATGTTGTAAATTTTCATAACTAGATTTGGTGAAGTTGCTTATTTAATAATCTTCATTAAAACATAACTAAGAATCAAATAATTAATTAAACCACAAGAACTAATACCCTATATGCAATGCACCAACAAAATTTGTTTGCAATACCTTATTTAGCCCTATCTTCGTAATTGTCAACACAAATTAATACAGTATTAAAATTTTGGTTGTTTAATTAGTTATTCCCATTTAAACATTAACTAAGAGACAAAACTAAACCACAAGAATTAATACCCAATATGTAATGCACCAACAAATACCTTATTTTAGCCTTATCATGAATACTAAAAAATAAATTCTAAAATGTTGGTGGCTTGATTGATATTCAATCATATTAATACCGTTGAATCTTAAATAGAAATATTATACTGTTTTCATAAAATTAAATAAAAAAGGGTGTAAAACAGAAAATTAATTCTATTTTGTGGGGTGTAAATTAGATTTTGAGGAAATGTAGGGTGTAATAAAGAGGATACATGTGTCGTTTCCAAGTAATTAAAAGGGTCATTTTCGACAAGTTGATAAAAATAAGTATTAAACATGTGAAATGGATACAGTACACTAGTAATTGTCACTCACACATGAATGCAATTTGATCCTTCTATGGGAAAAAGTGAGGATTTACATGTGGTGCTTCTTTTTAAGCATTTATTTTGCTCCACAAATATTATGTTTTCTCCGTTTATTTTTATTTATTTATATTTGAAAACTTGATATTTTTACTAGAGCATTCTTCGTTATTATAAGTCGTTTCATCTCACTAACTATTAGGTGAATTGAAAATAAAAGAGAGTTATTGGGTATACAAAAACTTCTGTTATGTGCAAAATTGAAAAAAAAATCAATAAGAATTTAGTGTACGCAATCTTGTTATGCATTTCTGTAAAAAACTGTTCTCACAACTTGAATCGATGACTTAATAATATGGTAAAAGTGATTTTTTTTTTACTATACTAAAAAATAAAGGTGGATAGAGGTAGTACTATATTTGTTTGTCTCAAATTATCTATCATTATTACTAAAAATAGTTATTGTTTCAAGAAAATACCAAATATGTTAGGATATAAATAAAGGCAGTTAATATTTTTTAGAGTCGTGTAAAAAAATGCACGATATTTTATTGAATTTTGCAGAACACACAATATTATAAAATTACAATTCTATTGGTTAATCAACATTCCTTCCAATAAAACATTTATAAAATTTTAATATTTTCACAAACACATTTATCGTATAATTTTATTTTTTTAAAAGAAGAAGTGATGGGCTATGTAATATTTACAGCCTTTAGAAACATTCTAAATTGTAAAAATAACAACTATATTTTGTAGAATTATGAAATATATCAAAATCTACCTTAGGAACCTATACAAGAAGATATTTCAATATTTTAAAAGATTCTTAAAAAGATAAGTCAATTTCTTTAACTTTCTAATATTCGAAATTTAGTAATCCAACCAATATACATTCCTTCAAACAAGTCTTATTTCACGAAAAATACCTATCAACAACAATTTTCTCAATGTTAGTGTTCTAATTTGAAACTTTTAGTTAATGATGAAAAAATATTATCGAACCCACCACATATTTACCGGTGATATTCCAAACCAAATAAACATTTATATTTGTGAAATTTAGTTTGGAATATTCACGTATACTTCAGACCTTATTTGTGAAATTTTACTGTTATGTTGTTGTATTCTTGTGAATAATTCTCTTTGGCATGACACATAGGTACAGAGTCCTATTCTGCCAGAGATCCATTAAATTCTGTTTACAAATATGACCATTCTATTCACTTGTACTAATTTTTTTTTTGGGTCCATTCTTTTCATTTGTACAGTGTTAATAATTGATCTGACTTTTATCTTCATTCATTCCTTTTCACACACAAAAAAAGATTACCTCATGACGCTCCCCTCTATCATTCTTTTTCTTACTTTAACCTTCTATTTAGTGTGTATTTCCCCACTAGGTACAGTGATTCACCTTTTATAGTAGCATTTTCAACACTAAAATAATTTCAAAAAAGAAATAGAATAGTGAAGAGCTTTAGGTAAATCTGACGTTTAAAATAAGAAAGAAAAGTGAAGAGCTTTAATTTAAAAGACAAAATTCAAGTTTACATGTACGAAAGTTTGATGTGATGTAATCCAAAGAATAAATTCACGCTGAGTAGTCTAGACCTAAAACGGACGATATGCAGGGGTGGAGCTACGTGGACTTCAGATCCAAACCCCTTTCATTGAAAAATTATATTGTATATATGTATGATCTTCTTTTCTATGTGTATATATATATATATATATTAATTTGACCTCCCTAACACAAGCAAAAAACTTGATTCAGTGGCAAAGGGGGTGCAAACTTTCACGCAAAGGGCCTGCCGGTCTTGGGTTTGAGACCCATTCACGATAGGTTTTTAATTTATTTTTTTTGCTTTCTGTTTTTGACCCCCCTTAATAAAAATCCTGCCTCAGCCACTGACTATGTGTTATCATGAACTTGAATCTTGAGCGTTAGTTTTCACGAAGTCATAAATAAAATGATATATTTGAGTTTTTCCAATCGGAAATAAAACTGTGTTGGATGAATCGCTCCTAAAATAGGTCATTCAGTATGTGAATTTTGATTTAGTAGTACCTCAATATAAATACCGAACACAAAATACACACAAAAAAGGAAGAGACTCCAGTAGAGCAAAACAAGTCACATATTTTAGCATATGATTACAAAATATACATGTTCAACCTTCATGTTTATACTACAGTAGAGCAAAATAAGTCACATATTTTAGTATATAATTACAAAATATACATGTTCAACCTTCATGTTTATACTCTAGTAGAGCAAAACAAGTCACATATTTTAGCATATGATTACAAATTATACATGTTCAACCTTCATATTTATACTCCAGTGGAGCAAAACAAGTCACATATTTTAGCATATGATTACAAAATATACATGTTCAACCTTCTTGTTTATACTCTAGTGGAGCAAAACAAGTAACATATTTTAGCATATGATTTCAAAATATACATGTTCAACCTTCATTCTCATACTCCAATAGAGCAAAACAAGTCATATATTTTAGCTTATGATTATAAAATATGTATGTTCAACCTTCATGTTTATACTCCAGTAGAGAAAAACAAGTCATATATTTTTGCATATGATTACAAGTCATATATCTTTACATATGATTACAAAATATAAATGTTCAACCTTCACGCTTATACTCCAATAGAGCAAAACAAGTCACATATTTTAACATATGATTACAAAATATACATATTGAACCTTCATGTTTATACTCCAGTAGAGCAAAACAAGTGACATATTTTAGCATATGATCCCAAAATATACATGTTCAACCTTCATGTTTATACTCCAGTGGAGCAAAACAAGTCATATATTTTAGCATATGATTACAAAATATATATGTTTAACCTTTACGTTTATACTCCAGTAGAGCAAAACAAGTCACATATTTTAGCATATGATTACAAAATATACATGTTCAACCTTCATTGTTTATACTCTAGTGGAGCAAAACAAGTCACATATTTTATCATATGATTTCAAAATATACATGTTAAACCTTCATGCTCATACTCCAATAGAGCAAAACAAGTCATATATTTTAGCTTATGATTACAAAATATGTATGTTCAACCTTCATGTTTATACTCCAGTAGAGAAAAACAAGTCATATATTTTTGCATATGATTACAAGTCATATATCTTTACATATGATTACAAAATATACATGTTCAACCTTCACGTTTATACTCCAACAGAGCAAAACAAGTCACATATTTTAACATATGATTACAAAATATACATATTGAACCTTCATGTTTATACTCCAGTAGAGCAAAACAAGTGACCTGTTTTAGCATATGATCCCAAAATATACATGTTCAACCTTCATGTTTATACTCCAGTGGAGCAAAACAAGTCATATATTTTAGCATATGATTACAAAATATATATGTTTAACCTTTACGTTTATACTCCAGTAGAGCAAAACAAGTCACATATTTTAGCATATGATTACAAAATATACATGTTCAACCTTCATTGTTTATACTCCTGTAGAGCAAAACAAGTCACATATTCGAGCATAAGACCGTGTGTTCACAAGTGTATACAAACAACTATTTCACCTAAGGATTATCTTGTTCTTAGTGACCCTCTATGCCATGTGACTTTAGAGTTAACGGGAGCTTATTTTCCAACGATGAAAATGGTTCATAAATAGGTTGTTTGGTTCCCTTCACCGGACGCAAGCAAGCTAGGTAGCCATGCATCTTGTTGTTGAAGTTGAACAATGGCAGCTTACTACTCACTGGTGTGATGGACTCCTCTTCTTTAGACACTGGCGCGCCCGATATGTCCTATTTATTTCGGTAGAAGAAATCTGGATTAGGAAGCCGTTCCTCATACATGTAAGATGATATCGAAGAACTGTGATCGCGAATGTGTATAGACAGACATTTTGAAGCTACTTAAGTATAAAAACAGACATGTAGATGATATCGGAGAATTGTTATCACATGGACATGTAAACACAGACATTATGAAGCTACTTAAGTATAAAACATCCTACTTAAGTATAAACACGCAACCATTTTGAAGCTACTTAAGTATAAACACAGACATTTCGAAGCTATTTAAGTATAAAATATCCTACTTAAAAGAGTAAATGAAGACATATAGATTATATCGGAGAATTGTTATCATATGGATATGTAAACAGAGACATTTTGAAGCTACTTAAATATAAACACAATACACAGACATGTAGATGATATCAGAGAATTGTTATCATGAATATGTAAACATGCAGACATTTTGAAGCTACTAGAGTATAAGACACAGACATGTAGATGATATCGAGGAATTGTCATCATAAATATAACAGAGACATTTTGAAGTATTTAAGTATAAACAGAGACATGTAGATGATATAGGAGAATTGTCATCATGGATGATATCAAAGAACTGTTATCATGAATGATATCGAATAACTGTTATGATGAATATGTAAACACAGACATTTTGAAGCTTCTCAAGTATATAATATCCTACTTACCAGGAAATTGAGTTCTTGATTGTCAGCGCCAAGATATATCTCGATCAGCTTATGTAAATCAGCTAACGTTGAACCTTTAACAACCTTCAGTGTAGTGATAATAATCCCAGGATTTTTCTCTGATAAATCTTCCCATTTCACGTGCACGTCCAGATCAACGCCTATGCTTTAAAATGTAGGGTTGAAGTTCTCTTTTGAATCGTTAACTTTCTCGCTAGAGAGATTATGTAATTTACTTATAGGTGAATCCTCTCCGATTTCTTTAACTGGAGGTGATTTCGATTCAATTGTTATACACTGCTGAGAGAGTTCTCTAGAATTTCCACAAAGTTTGAATATATTTTGAATTAGTTCTTTTCTTGAAGGGACAATATCACTAGAAAGATCATCGAAACGATCTTCTACTATAGTTGCATGCAATAAATCGTGATGGAGCATTGCGGAATGTATTGTCTTTTCCTCAATAACCTCTTTTTGCACCTCCTCGACAGGGGGTTCTCTTTATCCCCTTCACTGTCGTTACCTTCTTCTTCCTCCTCGAATACGATGCTCAAGAATGATTTGTTGGTGAAATGTTGCAACAAATCGATAGAAGGATCTTCAACTTCTCTTGTATCGCTTATGCTAGGATAGCCCAAAAACACCTGAACTGTGTTACTTTCTGCTTTATTGACGGCCGCATCCTGCTTGCCACAGTTCATATCAATAGATCTATCCAAATCCATAGATTTCACCATTCCTGCATCTTCAGAGTAAATCTCCAGTAGCCTTTTCCCTAAGCTGTTCTCCTCTATTTCTATTGATCTATTGACAACCCTTGAACGCGATTGCTCAGCCTCGATCTCCTCCAAGCACCTTTTAAGCATTTAAAACTCTTGTTGCTGCTGGAAGATTCTATCTTCCATCTTCCTCCTTTCCATCTCTACGAATTCATTTGCCATTTTCTGACACCGCTGTATCTTCTTTTCAAATTCATGTTTCAACATCTGAGTTCGCTCGTTTACTTTAACAATGACATCCTCCTCCGTTGTCTCCACTCCTCCTTCTACTGCTAATTCAAGTTTAGACCTTAATGTAATAATTTCTTCTTCTTTATTTATAAGCTTTCTCTTAGCTTCGTTACACTCTTTCTCTTTGAGCTTATTCTCCATCTAAAGCTTATGGATAAACTGATCCATTGCCACAATCCTTGACCCTAAAATAACCGCTGAGGAAGAATCTTCTACACCTTTCTCCTTCAATGGCGTATGAGGGCCACAGATAATGTATTTTGCTTTTCCACCGTACTCTAGAGTAGAGATGGTTTTGTGGGGCTCTTTAGGATCTGGATTGGCACACAGTATCATGAGAATTTGGGACTTGTCATCCTCAAAAGAATCCTACACGAAATAGTTGAATCAACTTCTTACAACGACTAGTACAACTCCCAAACTGTTTGTGGCTATGTCTCTTGGTTCCTTACAAAATGATGCTGGTGCACGTAAGATCAAAAATTACTGATTTTTGGATGATTCAATATGGAGGTAGCAATATTTTTGGAGGATCCAAGCAACATAGATATGTTATACACACAAGATGTAGTACCTGTAAGAGCATAGTTAACTTGCTGTCTCAGAATGGCACGTGGGAATCACCGTTAGCAATGGACTCAACCACCCTTTTAAGTGCACTATTTCCCTGATTGATCTTTGCAGTCTGCGTAATTTGATTGTCGGATTAGTATCAAATGCATCAAGATCTAAAATCATACATTTCAAATTACTGTTCATAGGAAATCTGGAAAAAAACTTTAAAGAAGTGAGGTAAGTAAAAAACGTGGAACTTTACCTGCATTTTTTCTTCCATGCCAGTTTGACCAGCTTGTTCTATATTCTCGGAACCAGCCATATCGACAAGCATTAGTCTCCCTCCTACTGTTGGAACATCAATAATCATCTGTAACAACATTTAGCTTCCTTCGTAAAAGATGAAGACTTATCCTTGCTGGAAATAGAAAACAAATGAAACTCTTTCCATTTAGACATCGTTAAACATATATTCAGGATTGATACCATGCAGTGGCTCCGAGAGCTCCGCTCATTGCACAAAGTGCTTTTCACTATTCTTCTCTTCTCCACTTTATGAATATCCTTTGATATCTTTGTAGCCTCAGTACCAGAAATAAAAGTTGCATTCTTTGCCTTTTTACCGATAACTTCAAGTCTCACCTGCAAAAGTAAAAACACAGGGCAAGCATTATACAGAGAAATACAAAGTAGCACAAGTCATACTAGCTTTCGTCTGTCTAACTTTAGCATATCCTTATATTCTGTCTTGTGTAGATATGTTAGGCATTCAGATCAATAATGGCAAGATCAATGGCGCTATGGTGAAAATATGTACCAAGGAATTAGGCAAAGTACTATAAATCATTGGCAGTTCAATTATTAAGTGAAGCACTATAAATCATTAGAATTCAGTACTTAATGATAACACCGTCGATTGAAAGTCGAGTATAGAAATGTAAGGTCAAAATACAAAAGTTAATTTATCTGAGGAGAAATATAAGATATACACTGACCACGTTTCCCCGTTTAAGCTCAGGTTATGTCTAAACATGCACAACATGGATAAATTACCAAGTAGTCCTTATCAATTGAGAGAAACTAGAGCATTTTCTTAAATGTGTTCAATACAATAAGAACAATATCAGTGCCTCGATCCAAACAAGTTGGGTATCAGCCAAATGAATCCTGACTAACCATGTTTCACCTTTTAAGCTCAACTAATGTCTAAACCTGCTCAGTTTTCGATAAATATAATGTGAGAAAATGGGAAATTTATAGATAATTGTGTGATTAAACTAGAGAATTTTCTTAAACGTGCTCAATATTACTACTGCAACTACAACACCTAAATCCCAAACAAGTTGAATGTGATATAGTCGCAGACCAGGTTTGCGCAGTTAAGCTCAACTAATGTCTAAACGTGCTAATTTTGGATAACCATAATTTGATAAAATAGGCAATACTTCTCTCTTTTTCTTCCATAGATAATTTAATGTGTTTTATAGAGAAACTAGAGCATTTTCTTAAACGATCTCAATACTACAACCATAAAACCTCAATCGGAAATAAGTGAAGTGTGCCATATGAATCATCACTGACCATTTTTCTCTGTTTAGGTTCAACTCATGTCTAAAGTGCTCAGTACAACCACAACAACACCTCAATCCCAATCAAGTGCTTGTGAGTAAACACCAGATGGATCTGACAAATCTTGTTTAGCACAACCTTTGTACACTAACTTAGTGTAATCTGAATCAGATTTAGCTAGTGGGGTTAGCTTAAGAATGGTAAATGTAACCAAAAAAAGTGAGAATATGCAAAATGGCTTTGTGGGCAAGTCCATTTTTTTTTGGATTCTTGATTGATTATTCCATTGTTGTTTGGGTCTTTTTTGAAGTTTTTTTTGGTTACTTTTTTGGAAAGTGAAATCAAGAAAATGTTGAAGGAAAGTGTAAATACAACTCTCTTTTATTGTGCAAGATAGTGGTTATCTTTACTACTACTAGTACACTGTAGACAAAAAGAGAAAATTCAGTGCGGGCTATCGAAAAAGAGCTCATTATAAAGGTGTATTATATGTTGCCTTAACTTGCATTCAGTAATTTTACTAGTTACTCCAAGGCTCCCCTTCGTACGCTGTAGACAAGAGATGAAAAAATATGATTTCTTGTTAAAGAGTCTCTCTACTTCAACTTGATTCGGCAATATAAATTGTGTACACTTTATCTCCTCAAATTCCACTTTATGAGATTACACGGAATATGTTATTGTTGTTGTTATTATTTTTCGATCTAGAAATATGACGTTTGATACTAAAATATGTTGGTTTTGTTCGAAAATGTGTCAGAGTCTATTAAAACCAGTCTCTCTGCTTCATTCCGAGTTAGGAACATAGATTGTGTATATTTTATTACTCTAAATCCCACCTTATGTGAATACAGTAGGTACGTTATTGTTGTTTGGTTTGAAAATGTCCTAAGTCGGGTCTATCAGAAACAGTCTTTCTACTTCAGCTTGAGTCACTAATATAAATTGTGTACACTTTACCTCTCAAAATTTCA
Organism: Capsicum baccatum var. pendulum; assembly: GCA_030864225.1. Classification (NCBI taxonomy): domain Eukaryota; kingdom Viridiplantae; phylum Streptophyta; class Magnoliopsida; order Solanales; family Solanaceae; genus Capsicum; species Capsicum baccatum. Next base: position 273,358,611 of record CM061561.1, on the reverse strand, counting down.
CTTTATGAGAATACACCAAATACGTTGTTGTTGTTGTTATTTTTCGATCTGAAAATATGACGTTTGATATTAGTACTATTTTCTCTTTTTCATTTTACACGTCACGCTTTCAATTTTTGATTATCCCAAGGAAAAACTAAATTGTTTTAGAATTCAAGTTTAAAAATTCCTTCTTTTTCATCAAATTTCGAGTCGAGTGAAATTAACCACATAAAATGAAAGGAAGGAAATAGAATATTTCAAAAATTAGTCCCTTTTGTTTTGAAAAAAATAATAAATATAATTTTTAAAAATGAGAATATGTAAAATGGCTTTGTGGGCAAATTCAATTTCAAAAATAGTATATCTTTAAAAAATATAATATAAGTGTAATAATATTTTTAAAAAGTCTAAAAATATTAACTATAACAAAAAAATATATAATATTTTTAAAAAGTTCAAACAACTTAGTTACTAAGAATATTAACATTTGATGAAAAAATATTATTTTTTGAGAATGAGAATAAAATATTGTAACTATAATAAAAATAAAAAAACAACTCATAGGGTGAAGTAAATATTCCCTAGGTAAGAGAGAGGTGGAAAATTAACTATATAAGTTTGACCAAAGTACATTTATTGTAACAACCTTATTAAATTCCAATATTTGAAATTTGAATATTTTGGGGGGTATATTTGCCTCTTATGTTCAAAATATAATAATATTTTCCTCTTATGTATATTAATTAATGAAGTTTAACTAATATTATGTGAAGTATAATAGATTCTTGTGATTTATGTGAGTAATGTAAGAATTAATATTTAATATTGTTTTAATTGAATTAATTATCTGATATTTGTTGTTGATGAGAGGTATAATATTATCCATTGAATTTAGTTGCGATACGTGAAAATTAATTCAGATACCACAGTTATATAAAAGAGACTTCAATGCGAAGACTCTGGCTCGAGTACTTATGCCTCTGCGTCAATCACGTATAACATTCCAAATCTAATCACCACCACTGATCTCATCAAATCATAACCGTTCATTTCCTGTCCCAATAGAGAAAATCAACGGTCTCAAGTTCGAGCACCGAATATGGAGAAAATTTCATTGAAAGCGTTATCCTCATAATGGACCTTGTAGTGCGCAATCCAGATTAGTCGACAATACGTGATCCAAATGAGAAAGAGCTCCATAACAAATATCGAAAATTAGGTGGGAAACTAAAAAAAAAATCTCATCACTACCATTAATCTCATCAAATCATAACTGTTCATTCCTTCTCTCAATGGACAAAATCACTAGTCTCAAGTTTTGACACTGAATATTGAGAAAATCCCGTGAAGAATGTCATCCCGAAAATGAGCCTTATAGTGTGTGATACATTCGATGGAAAACTAAAAAACAAAATTAAAAGCCTCATCACCACCGTTGATCTAATCACATCACAACTTGTAGTGTGCGATACAAATTAGTCGATAATGCGCTATTCAAATTAGATAGAGCTATACGACAGATACCAAACACAAGGTGGGAAACTACAAAACAAAACAAAAATTTCATCACCATCATTAATCTAATCAAATCACAACTTGTATTGTGCGATCCAGATTAGTTAATAATGCACGATCCAAATTAGAGAGAGCTACACAACAGATACCATACACTAAGTGCAAAACTAAAAACCACCCCCACCATTGATCTAATCAAATCATAATCGCCAGTGTGAGATCTAGATTAATCAACAATGCGCGATCCGAATTAGACAGAGCTTCACAACAGATACCAGACACTAAGTGGTAAACTGAAAAACAACACAAAAATTCTCACCACCACCATTGATCGAATCAAATCACAACTCGTAGTGTGCGATCCAAACTAGTCGATAATATGCGATCCGAATTAGACAGAGCTTCACGATAGATACCAGACACTAGGTGGGAAAATGCAAACAAAACAAAAAATCTCATCACCACTATTGATCTAATCAAATCACAACTTGTAGCGTGCGATTCAAATTAGTCGATAATGGGCGATTGGAACTAAATAGAGCTTCACGATAGATACCATACACTAGGTGGAAAATTACAAAACAGAAAATCTCATCACCATCACTGATTTAATCAAATCACAACTTATAGTTTGCGATACAGATTAGTCGATAATGCGCGATCCAAATTAGACAGAGCTTTAAGACAGATACCAGATACTAGGTGAGAAACTACAAAACAAAACCAAAAATCTCATCACCACCATTGATTTAATCAAATAACAATCCGTAGTGTACAATCCAGATTAGTGGATAATGCACAATTCGAATTAGATAGAGCTTCACGACAGATACCAGACACTTAGTGGGAAACTAAAAAACAAAACAAAAAATCTCATCACCACTATTGATCTAATCAAATCACAACTTATAGTTTGCGATCCAGATTAGTCGATAATGCGTGATCTGAATTAGACAGGGCTTCACTATAGATACTAGACACTAGGTGCAAACCTACAAAACAAAAAAAAAGTCTTATCTCCACCATTGATCTAATCAAATTACATCTCATAGCGTGCAATCCAAATTAGTCGATAATGTGAGATTCGAATTAAACACATGATCTGAATTAGATAGAACTTCACAACAGATACCAGACACTAGGTGGAAAACTACAAAGCAAAATAAAAAATCTCATCACCACCATTGATCTAATCAAATAACAATCTGTAGTGTGCGATCCACATTAGTCGATAATGCGCAATCTAAATTAGACAGAGCTTCACAATAAATATCAGACACTGGATGAGAAACTGAAAAAACAAAACAAAAAATCTCATCACCACTATTGATCTAATTAAATCACAACTTGTAGTGTGCGATCCAGATTAGTCGATAATGTGCTATTCAAAATAAATGTGTGATCCAAATTAGATAGAACTTCACGACAGATACCAGCCACTAGGTGAGAAACTACAAAACAAAATAAAAATGTCATCACCACCATTGATCTAATCAAATAACAATCCGTAGTGTGTGATCCACATTAGTCGATAATGCACGATCCGAATTAGACAGTGATTCACAACAGATATCAGACACTGGATGAGAAACTGAAAAAAGAAAACAAAAAATCTCATCAACACCATTGGTTTAATCAAATCACAATCTGTACTGTGCGATCCAGATTAATCGACAATACGCGGTCCGAATTAGCCAGAGCTCCATAACAAATACCAGACATTAGATGGGAAACCAAAAAACAAAACAAAAATATCATCACCATGATTGATCTAATCAAATCACAACTCGTAGTGTGTGATCTAGACTAGTCAATAATGCGCTATCCAAACTAGACAGAGCATCACAACAGATACTAGACACTAGGTGAGAAACTACAAAACAAAATAAAAATCTCATTAATCAAATCATAACTCGTAGTGTGCGATCTAGATTAGTCAATAATGCGTGATTCAATTTATAGACAAAGTTTCACGACAGATTTCAGACACCAGGTGAAAACTATAAAACAAAATAAAAAACTCATCACAACCATTGATCTAAGCAAATCACAACCGTCCATTCCTTGTCCCAAATTCATCTTCATTCACCTCACTTTCCAACTTTTCTCCTTCATAAACCCTCTCTTTCTCTTTGTCTTCACCCAAAGAGAGATATACACACTCAAAATTTACACTTTCTTTTTTTTGGTATACATAATATACACACACTATATACAAAGAGAGTGAGGGAAAATATATATAGATTCAGATCAAGGAAAGCTATTTATTGGTGGAATATCATGGGAAACAACAGAAGAGAAGATGAAGGAGTATTTTCAAGTGTATGTGATGTTTTACAAACTATTGTAATGATAGATAAGATTAATGGAAAGCCTAGAGGATTTGGTTTTGTTGTATTTGCAGATCCTAGTGTTCTTGATAGAGTTCTTAAAGATACTCATGTAATTGATGGCCGCACGATGAGTTTTTTTTTACTCTATTTTAGCTTCTAGTGTTTCATTATTTTTGATTAGTTCTGTATTTATGCTTGTTGGGTTGATAGTTTTTGCTGATTCTTGGATTTTGGGATTGTGGGTTTGTTAGTTTTTGTTGATTCATGAATTTTGAGCTTGTGGGGTTGTTAGTTTTTGCTGATTCTTGGATTTTGGAATTGTGGGGTTGTTAGTTTTTGCTGATTCTTGGATTTTGGGATTGTGAGCTTGTTAGTTTTTGATGATTCTTGGATTTTGAGCTTGTGAGGTTGTTAGTTTTTGCTGATTCTTAGATTTTGGGACTGTGCGGTTGTTGATTTTTGCTGATTTTTTGATTTTGAGCTTGTGGTGTTGTTAGGTTTTACTGATTCTTGGATTTTGGGATTTTGGGGATATTGGTTTTTGCTGATTCTTTGATTTTGAGCTTGTGGGGTTGTTAGTTTTTGCTGATTCTTGGATTTTGGGATTTTGGGGCTGTTGGTTTTTGCTGATTCATTGATTTTGAGCTTGTGGGGTTGTTGGTTTTTGCTGATTCTTTAATTTTGAGATTTTGGGGATGTTGGTTTTTGCTGATTCTTTGATTTTAAGCTTGTGGGGTTGTTAGTTTTATCTGATTTTTGGATTTTAAGCTTATGGGGTAGTTAGTTATTGCTGATTCTTTGATTTTGAGCTTGTGGGGTTGTTAGTTTTTGCTTGTTCTTTAATTTTGGGATTATGGAGTTGTTAGTTTTAGTCGATTCTAGGATTTTGGGATTATGTGCTTGTGGAGTTATTGGTTAAATGTGCTTGACTTTGGTGATTATTTTCTGGGTGTTTACTAATATGGCATTTCTATTTTAGGATGTGTTTTTGCTTCTATTGTGATGAGATGATTTTTCTCTTTTCTTTGTAGATTTTTGGTGCTGTTTATATTTCTGATTTTTTTTTTAGATTTTATGCTTGTGGATCTTTGGTTAAATGAGCTGACTTTTTTATTGTTTTCTGGTTGTGTCCTGATGTGTCAGTTCCAATTTAGGATGTGTTTTTGTGACTGTTATCTTGACATTTGTGCTGTTTTCTTGCTATTTTTCCTTGTTGAGTTCTGATTCAGATATTTCTTAGTTTGAATATGTTCTCTGGGTACTAAAGTTTAAATCTTTTTTGTTGCCAAAGGTCTTCATTTCTTGAGCTGATTTATGCTTATGAATTTTTTTGTTCTGGTATCTTCTTCTGGTTGAGCTTATGTAATCAAGCTCTCCTGATATTTAAAGTAAATCTGCATTTTTATATTGCGGTTTCTAATAAGAAATAGTTTCTCTTGAGTCAATTTTGTGGGTAGACAGATTCTCCTTATATTTAACGTAAAGTCAGCATCTTTTACATTAAGGACTTTTGTAAATAATGGTTTCACGAGTCAATTTTATGAGTAGACAATACGTTGCATATGTTCTTTTGATGTGAAAATGGTGGATGAGGTTGCATAATTCGTTGCATTAGTTCTGTCATGCGTTTGAATGCCATATGTGCTGAATGATTCCCAACCTCATAATGTGTTGTGTATTGGTCTTTCGCATATGTGTGGTAATTTTTGCTATAATGTGTGTCGCTTTTATTCTCGAATCAAATTACTTATTATACAATGGGTGGCCTTGCTTGGGATCGATTTGTAGTAGTAGTTGTTGTTGTTGTTGTACAACTTCTTCCTTCTGCTACATAGTGGTCAGTTTTGCATAAGCACTAATTTTGCTAGGTGGAGTGTCTCTGGTGTGCCTTCCAAAGCTGGAATTGTGTAGTAAAATGTGTTTCATTATCAAGCCATGTGTTTGATGCAATGGATAGAAAATGGTATGATTATTTCCACCTCTTTGATGTTCTTGACACTTCTTGGTGTGATAGTGATGAAATGATATCTAACTTGTTGAAAAGAACATCCTAAAATGTGGAACGTAGTATTATTGTTATGCAGTGTGTAGGCTCGTTGATAGAGTCATGTTTTTCTTCTTTCTGTTGATAGTGTGCAGACAGGTTTATTTTAGTTTAATGTCCTCTTTTGTATTGTTAACGACAATAGGTAATGGTTTATTCACAATGAGTTCTGCAGTGGTGAAGGTATGTAGGTAACTAATTAAAGCACTATAATGGTCCTTCTTCTAATTTAGAGCATTGTTTGCCCTAAACATTTTAATGACTTAATAGAGTATTTGAAACTTGAATCATCCCTTCGTTGCTAGTTGCACACCAAATGGAAACTTTCTGTGGTGATGTCTTAAATAAACGTGTCTTTTAAGTTCAGTTTTCTTGTGTAATAGTGCCATCGCTTGGGTAAAGCTGCTTCTGTTTAAGAATTTTAAATCATTTGTACAACTGTTGGGTTTTCCAGTCCTGTTGTTCCATATATACTTTCAGGATGTCGTAAGTAAGACGCTTGCAGGTTCAACAGAAGTTTAGTACATTTCAAATGATAATTTGATGTCTTTTAGTAGAGCTTTCGCCCAAAGTAATAACCTAGTTGATGGAAACTTCCGCTAAGATTTTTGGCATCTTATAATAAAATCTGTCCTTTTGAGTCTTTATCTTGCTTGCTTCTGAATTTGTTCTTCTTTTACTTAGCTCAATGGTATTTTTTCTTTATAGGTTGAGGCTAAGAGGGCCTTGTCCAGAGAGGAGCAGGGTCCAAAATCTGGAAATGTAGGTAGTACCAGAAGTTTTGGAGGTGGTGGAAATAACAGGACCAAGAAAATATTTGTTGGTGGATTGCCTCCCACGCTGACTGAGGATTGATTCAGAACTTACTTTGAAACTTATGGTAATGTTACTGATGTAGCAATTATGTTTGATAAACAGACCAGCCGACCTCGTGGGTTTGGCTTCATTTCATTTGATTCTGAAGATGCAGTAGATAGGGTTTTACACAAGACATTTCATAATCTCAGTGGGAAACAAATGGAAGTAAACCGTGCTCTTCCAAGAGATAGTAGTTTTGGTGGTTTTGGTGGTCGATCCACGGGAAACGGTGGTAGTGGTATGGATGGTGGAAGGTACCAGGGGTATGGTGCATCTGGTGATAATCCCAGTTCTTATGACAGAATAGCTACCAACAGATACATGCAGTCATAAAACACTGTAGGTGACTATCCACCTTATGGTTCCACCGGATATGGTACACTGGGTTATGGTTATGGATCGTCCAACAATGGCATGCGTTATGGTGCTTATGGAAGTTACGGTGGAGCCAATCCTGGCTATGGGGCTGTCAATCCTGGATATGGTGGTCTAGCAGTTGCTGCAGCCTTTGGGAATCCAAATGTGCCTGGTGCTGGTTATAGTAGCGGTCAAGCTGCTGGATCGAGAAGCTCGTGGGGTTCTCAGGGTCCTTCTGGATATGGGAACATGGGATATGGTAATACATCATGGGGTGCTTGAAGTGCTGGTGGTGGAGGTGGACCCGCTAATGGAGGATCTGCTATTGGATAGTCTCCAGCTGGAGCCACGGGTTATGGAAATCAAGGTTATGGTTATGGTGGATATGGTGGAGGTGATGGGGCTTATGGAAATCTAGTTAGTGAAAGTGGTGCATCGGGAGACATGCAATCAGGTGGTGGGGGTTATATGGGCAGTGGCTATGGCGATGCTAGTGGAAATTCACAAGGTTCGGGTAATTATGGTGCTCAGCAAAATGGACCTCATGGTGGCCAAGTTGGATATGGTGGTGGCTATGGTGGTGCTCCAAGTCGGAAGGCTCAACAACACTGATCACAGTGCCTGATTTCATTTGAGAACTTACCTATTGCTGGAGCAGAACTTCACTTTCATGCTGCTGGTTTTGTTCCACATACAGTTTACTCTTGCAAGCATTATGTGCTCAATGGGATTTATTGGATTGATTGAATTTTAGTCTTTTGCAGTTCTTATTCTAGTTTACAATAAGTAATTGTCAGTAGTATTGCCTATTTCGTAATATTTTCTGTTTAACTGTAGTTTTAATTTGGCTTGCGTATGGTTATTTTTACTAGCTATCTAATGCATCTCCTCTTGTAGCCTGTTATGTCAAAGCTTATGTGAGTTAGATTTTGATTGTGTTGTTCGGTTTTGAATATAGTTCCATAACCCGTTTGTGCCTTCCCAAGAAGGATACTTGATGCTAGTTTCTCATCACTATAAAAAAATGAAATCTTTTGGTTTCCCATTTGACTTGCGTTAGACAAAGAAGTTTTCGTGATGCTTCTTGTTGGTAGTGCAGCTGTAGCCGATATAGGTAGCAATAGAAGTAGTGGTAGTTAAGTTTTGAGAATGACATAATCATTTTCCTCTGTATTAGACCTTGTGTTGCACAGGAGGAGATGCCCGAGTACTAACGTCTGATGACATCCCACTCTGTCAAATCCGACCTTGGTGCTGGGGATTGTGTTCAGTGTGCACTAGTACTTACCGTGGAATTTGGCTCATGGTGCATTTCCTGAAACTGGTCATGGTGAAGTGAGGTGAAGACTAACAACAGTCATCGTATGGTATGTGTTGCCAACAGCTGGTGTTTAGTTGTACTAGTGATTTTGTATATGGAAAGGTAGACTAGAATATGGCCATGTTTTCGAGGAACTTGGAAATTTAACTCGCAAACAAGTTCTTTAGTTTTTGGCGGTTTTCTCTTATAAAAGGATGCTTTTCTGGAGATGGATTACAGAATAACATGGTTTAGGCTACCTCACTAGTTTAGAATGATTAAACTTTATTTTTCTTGTTTACACCAATTTAACAGTAAAATAGCTTAGAACTTACTTACTGTCTTTTGTCTAATTAGGATTTGTCTGTGCACTGACTGTGGTAGTTGATCTTATTGCTTTTCTACTTTTTTCTGGGGTGTCTCTAACTCCTGTTGTCCCTTTGAGTAAGGTGTTTTTCCTTAGACTTGACGAAAGATTCACGTTTCGCCTGGCTTTCATTAACAATGCTGAAACATTTTTGGGTTCTTTTACTTTGATGTATGTTCTTTAGTCTCAAGTAGTGAATGACCTTTCACTAGATTTTCCAAGTAAAAGACTATGCTTAGTGAAGTTCTACCGTGTTTCGCCAACCAAGGATATCATATAGCTAAGGTACAGACACTTTGAGTTGCTGATTCTATAATTGTTAAACTGCAGAATCTTTGTTTCAATTGGGAATGCATGACTCTTGTCATTTCATTGTTTGGGTGGTCAGGTCAAGCTTCATCTGGGACAAGGCTGTAGGCCCAAGAAACTTCTTCCACACAAGACCACTTAATCTCCGACGCTCTGCGTCCAATTTTGCAATTTTCTTCACTCCCTCCAGGTGTTGCTTGTTTGCAACTTCTGCAGACCGTACACTCATATTTTTCTTCAACATCTCAATTTCTGCTTCAGCTTGGGCTTTTTATTCACTGAGTTGTATCACCATGCTAGAACACTCCTGCAAAGACCTTGAGGGACTTACCTGCAAGCAGTAGTAAAATAGAAAGAGAAAGAAAGCAAAACATAGCAAAATATGCAAGATGTTTTCCATAACTTTTTGTATTGAAAGTAACTAATGCTTTGTTTAAGAGAGTAGTAGCAATAATTGTAAAACTTAAGAAGAACTTGTGAACTTAAGAGCTTGAAGAATTGTTTATATAGGTTGAGTATTGTAAAACCAAACCAATATAAAAATAGTATAAAAATATCCTAGTAGAGAATTTCTCTTACTGAATCAATCATATACCAATTAAAAAGGAAAGTCAATATTTGTAAAAGTCATTCACAATATTTTTTTCCTTAGGCCAAATCCAATAAATAAAAAATATCAAGACTGTCATGATTAAAAACTAGATTCCCATAATACTGAAAGTTACCTTATATATAGGTGAGTGCCATGTTGTCGCATATTCTATAGAAGGAAGGTAAATTAATAGTAACATGTTAGCATCAATCACTAATCAATTAAGAGATCGATAATCAATTGGGGTCAATTAGGGATGAGAAAATTTGTTCAATTTATCAGAAATAAATTATGTGCAATTAATTTTGTAAAATAATCCCTAATTATTTTTGTACCTAATTCAAATCATCAATTGTACAAAAATCAGTCCACGATGTAATTCAAGAAACGTGATACCCAATAAGATGTTCTTTACCAAAATCTTATTCAAATTATCACAAGATCAATCCAACCATAAAACTATAATACGCAGTCAAATAGCCAAGAAATTTGTCAACTAATTCAAAGAAATGGATAATTTCAAAATTTGGAATTAGCAAACTATGACAAAATTGATCATTATTAAAATTTAGATTTTTCACATCTGGTAGTCTTAAAACATAAGCACACAAAATGGCAAAGAATCGGATGAAATAAATCATTCATGCATTGTTAATTCAGATTGTGAAACCTGTTAAAAAAGGGGAAAAGAGATTAAAACTATACACAAACATTTACATATTTAGGCAAACCTGTGGATGGGTTTTTCATCTCTTTTTTGACAAACGGATCGACGGCACGGAGAAGGTTGGTGGCAGGAGGACGACGGAGATGACCTGGGGCGGCGACAGTTGGTTCATGAAAGGAGGTTGGAGAGTAGGGGGGTCTCGTGGCAATGTTGGAGCGGCGTTAAAATGCTGGTTCATCGTCGGAAATGGGAAAATAGAGGGAGAGATGGTGATGGAGGCTGAGGGGCTGGCGGCGTAGCGCTGGCAGCGGCGAGGACGAACAGCAGGAGCCAGTGGTAGATCTGGTATCGCCAGATTAGGCGTTGGCGGCGCGGCGAGGACGAATGGCAGGAGGCAGTGGTCGATCTGGTATCGCCGGAGTAGGCGTTGGCGGCGCAGCGCTGGCAGCGGCGAGGACGAACGGTAGGAGGCTGGGGTAGATCTGGTATCGCCGGAGTAGGCATTGGCAGCGCATATAGAGGGCGGTGGGAAAGCTACTGGAGAAGGGGGTCTCGGTTGCGCTGCTCCGCCGATCAGCAGCGGCAGCCATGGGAAAGAGAGGTTAGATAGAGAGAGAAGAAGGGAGGTTAGATAGAGAGAGAAGGAGTGGCTGTTGTTTGATTTTGGAATTAGGGTTAGATTTTTGGATTAAAATGAAAAGAAAGGTGTATCAGATCTCAGTCGTTGGATCCGTTCAGGATCAACAACTGAGATCTAAAAATTGAAAATTTGGAATTGAGTTTCAAAAATGGCTAGAATTGTAAGAAATTGGACAAAATGAAGTTAAAAGGTGAATAAATTTAGGTAAAATGAATTAAATTAGGCTGTTATTTAAATTAAAATAGGAATAATAGTATACAATAATAATAGTTAAATAATACATAAAAATATTAAATAATAAATAATAATAATAATTAAATAATAAATAATAATAATTAATAATAAATAATTTAATAAAATAAATAATGCTAAATAATGGAAAACTAGATATTGTGTTTGCAAAAATGTGGATGTGCATAACTACGTGGAAAATAATTTAATAAATATTAATAAAAATTACATAAAATGCTGAATTTGAGTTTAAAAATTACGACAATGACACTAAAAGCTAAGAAATAATTTATGCATTTCCTTTTATTATAAATGTGACACGTTAGTATGTACTCTATGTAAGAATAATATTTAAAAATATTGATAATTAAAATTGAATAATTTTGATATAATAACAGCCTAAAAATGATATCGGGAGGTCAAAATTGGGTGTCAACAGAGTCGCCACCAAATTTTCAAGAAAAAATAGAAAACCTATTTATTTATTAACCAGTACTCCCTCCGTTTAAAAAGAAATGACTTACTTTCCTTTTTAGTTCGTTTAAAAAAGAATGACCCCTTTCATTTTTTGGCAATACTTTAATTTAAACTTTCCAAATGACATGTTTTGAGGGTTCGAGTCACGCTGGAGGGGAAGTGTGGAAACACTATTGATCCTCCTGGGGGTGGGGGGGAGGGGGGTAAAATAAAAAGAAAAAAAAAATGACATGTTTATGACCACAAGATTAAAGGGCATTTTGATACATTTGAAACTACTTTAATTTAAGGCTACAAGATTCAAAAAATTTCTTTATTTTCTTAAACTTTGTGCCAAATCAAAGTAGGTAATTCTTTTCGAAACGGAGGGAGTATGACGAAACCAATTTATATTCTAGGTAATAATTCAAATTATTGCAAAGCGAAGGGGTTAGACACCCTTCAGAATCTACAAATATGGTTCCCGACATGACTTAAGTTCATTATAAAAAGAAAAAAGAAAAAAGAAAAACAAATCAATGCATGCAAATACAAATATAAAAATATATTAAACTAATATAATGCATATGCTATAGTAAAATATATATATATAACCAAAATATATAAATATGTACGTAAAGACAAAATTGAATAAAGAAAAATTATTTTAAGAAAAAATTCTACATAATATCTATTAATGTAAAAAAGTGAATTATTTGATTAAGTATCTAAATCAATTTTAATATAACTAGTGATGACCTAAATTTGCCTAAAGTGTGATGAGAATCGCGTGAAAAATAAAAAATATCAGAAAAATTATATTAAAGAAAAAACTATGCAATATATTTCAATGTATAAGTATGAATTAATTGAGTAAGTATCTAAATTAATTTAATTTTTTAATATCGATATTAATGTCCTATATTTGCCTAAACGCGTGATGAACATTTGTAAAAAGCATTTCCGTCCAATGCCCCAAAAATAAATTTTACACTATAATTTATATTTTGTACAAGTGTAAAAATATAAAAAATGCAAACACAAAATTTAAACTCTTCGTTAAATGTCACTCCCGTCAAGTATTCCCAACCTGGATAAACACTTGTAAATAAAAATGTTTGTAACAAATAAATGATTATCAAAATAAATTCAAAATATTTGTGTGCTTATATGTATAAAAATATATAATTTTTTAAAAGGTGGGCTTAGATTAGATTTTAAATATGACATACGAAGTGGTTGCTGATTTATTAGTCGTCCTAACTCGTGTTGCCAAGATACGAATCATAAAACTTTTATGTTATAAAAATTTCGTCATTGCCCAAATTTATTTATTTTATTACGTATATATATATATATATATAATATACGTCTTTTTATTTGTACAGGCCTAAAAAATTAATGAACAATTTTTTAATTGGCCATAAAGGGAGATAACAAATGACTCAAAAATAACCCTAACACTGTCTATTTATATTAGTTCACAAAGGGAGATAACAAATGACCATCCTAAAGAGTGTAATTTGCAAACAGTATCACGCGTAATTAAAGCGTGTAATCAAATAATTTTTTTATGAAGCAATCTAACTAAACATGATTTGACAATCCCCATTATTTAATTAATCTACACTTCTACTTTGTTGTAAAACAGTATCTTGCCTCATTAATCATGTTGTAAATTTTCATAACTAGATTTGGTGAAGTTGCTTATTTAATAATATTCATTTAAACATAACTAAGAATCAAATAATTAATTAAACCAGAAGAACTAATACCCTATATGCTATGCACCAACAAATTAAATTTGTTTGCAATACCTTATTTAGCCCTATCTTCGTAATTATCAACACAAATTAATACAGCACTAAAATTTTGGTTGCTTAATTAGTTATTTCCATTTAAACATTAACTAAGAGACAAAACTAAACCACAAGAATTAATACCCAATATGTAATGCACCAACAAATACCTTATTTTAGCCTTATCATGTATACTAAAAAATAAATTCTAAAATGTTTGTTGCTTAATTGATATTCAATCATATCAATACCGTTCAAGTAATTAAAAGGGTCATTTTCCACAAGTTGATAAAATTAAGTATTAAACATGTGCAATGGATACAATACACTAGTAATTGTCACTCACACATGAATGCAATTTGATCCTTCTTTGGGAAAAAGTGAGGATTTACATGTGGTGCTTCTTTTTAAGAATTTATTTTGGTCCACAAATATTATGTTTTCTCCATTTATTTTTATTTATTTATATTTGAAAACTTGATATTTTTACTAGAGCATCCTTCGTTATTATAAGTCGTTTCATCTCACCAACTATTAGGTGAATTGAAAATAAAAGAGAGTTATTGGGTATACTAAAACTTCTGTTATGTGCAAAATTGAAAGAAAAAATCAATAAGAATTTAGTGTACGCAATCTTGTTATGCATGTCTGTAAAAAACTGTTCTCACAACTAGAATCGATGACTTAATAATTTGGTAAAATTGATTTTTTTTTACTATAGTAAAAAATAAAGGTGGATAGAGGTAGTACTATATTCGTTTGTCTCAAATTATTTATCATTATTACTAAAAATAGTTATTGTTTCAAGAAAATACCAAATATGTTAGGATATAAATAAAGGTTAAATTTTGAAAATTTTTTTTCCAGTTAATATTTTTTTAGAGTCGTGTAAAAAAATGCACGATATTTTATTGACTTTTGCAGAACGCACAGTATTATAAAATTACAATTCTATCGGTTAATCAGCATTCCTTCCAATAAAACATTTATAAAATTTTAATATTTTCACAAACACATTTATCGTATAGTTTTACTTTTTTAAAGGAAGAAGTGATGGGCTATGTAATATTTACAGATTTTAGAAATATTCTAAACGGTAAAAATAACAACTATATTTTGTAGAATTATGAAATATATCAAAATCTACCTTAGAAACCTATACAAGTAGATATTTCAATATTTTACAAGATTCTTAAACAGATAAGTCAATTTCTTTAACTTTCTAATATTCGAAATTTAGTAATCCAACCTATATACATTCCTTCAATCAAGTCTTATTTCATGAAAAATACCTGTCACCAACAATTTTCTCAATGTTAGTGTTCAAATTTGAAACTTTTAGTTAATGATGAAAAACTATTATCGAACCCACCACATATTTACCGGTGATATTCCAAACCAAATAAACATTTATATATGTAGACAGATATTGAGGTAGTGGTAAGATTCACGTATACTTCAGACCTTATTTGTGATAGAGTCATGTTTTTCTTCTTTTTGTTGATAATGTGCAGACAAGTTTTTTTAGTCTAATGTCCTCTTTTGTATTGTTAACGACAATAGGTAATGGTTTATTCACAATGAGTTCTGTTGTGGTTAAGGTAAGTAGGTAACTGATTAAAGCACTATGATGGTGGTTTATTTTAGTTTAATGGTGCGCCTTCTTCTAATTTAGAGCATTGTTTGCCCTAAACATTTTAATGACTTAATAGAGTATTTGAAACTTGAATCCTCCCTTCGTTGCTAATTGCACACCAAATGGAAACTTCCTGTGGTGTTGTCTTAAATAAACGTGTCTTTTAAGTTCAGTATTCTTATGTAATAGTGCCATAGCTTGGGTAAAGGTGCTTCTGTTTAAGAATTTTAAATCATTTGTACATCCGTTGGGTTTTCCATACCTGTTGTTCCATATATACTTTCAGCATGTCGTAAGTAAGACGCTTGCAGGTTCAACAGAAGTTTAGTACACAAGACATTTAATGATCTCAGTGGGAAACAAGTGGAAGTAAAGCGTGCTCTTCCAAGAGATGGTAGTTCTGGTGGTTTTGGTGGTCGTTCCACGGGCAACGGTGGTAGTGGTATGGATGGTGGAAGTTACCAGGGGTATGGTGCATCTGGTGACAATCCCAGTTCTTACGACAGAATGGATACTAACAGATACATGCAGTCACAAAACACTGTAGGTGGCTATCCACCTTATGGTTCCTCTGGATATGGTACACTGATAACGCTCAATCTAAAGGTCTCGTAGGAGTGTAAAGCAGTCGTAGTCAAATATAGAACCCAACTGGGTTGGGTATCGATCCCACAGGGAATAGCTTGGTCAACAAGTAAGCAACGGTTACTAGACTTTTAGTACAAGTGTCGTAAGAAGGGGGGATTGTAATGTGTAACCAAAATATTAAAGTAAAAACTGAAATAGAAAAATAAAAAGAAAGAATGTTTAGTATGTTGTAAAACAATGAGAATTGAAGCGTTGGGGTTATGTCCACCTTCTGAGTTATACGTCTCTATTGGCTATGAGTGTGTTGAATTCCGACATGCATGTGCTTATAGAGAATTGTATTCGATGGTAAATCTAGGCGTCTTTCAACCTATTCGAGGATTATTTCACTTTAACTCTTTCGAGCTTAAAGCGTATCTAATGGTACGAATTCTCCAAGAGGTTAATCCAGTTATGGCACTAACTGTTTAATAGGGGATGGGACCCTACTACCTTGACATTATCTCTTTTCCAGACAGATAACCTTTCTTTCGAATAAGTTAAATTTTATACTGGCATATTCTTGCGTTTGCAACCACAAAGAATTTAGACTAAGATGAAGAGAATAATGATATAAGCAGCATACGTGTCCCGAACTCACAAACTCACAGTAATAGATAGTATCTCATTCGGCTTCCATAACCCCAACAGAGAAGTTTAGTGTTGACATTGTTATTATACCACAATACTGATTAATTTTGTGTAGTACAGGTGGTAGGCGTTTAGGCGTGAATTCCTGGGCAAAGTAACGATTCTCTTATTGTGGAAATTAAGAATAGATGAATAGAAGATGAAAAATAGAATTAATGGAAAGATTAGAACTGTTGGAAGAGTAGAAAAGATTAAGAGTTGAAGAATGAATATGGATCCCTTGTGAGGAATGTAGAATGTCTTAAAATCTCTAGCAGGATAAGGTATTTATAATACCCATATCCTAATCCTACTAAGCTAATGAAATACTTAACCAAATCCTACTAAGCTAATGAAATACTTAACCCAATTGTACTAGGTTAATGTAACATTATCCAAATCCAAATAGACTAATGAAATACTTAACCCAATTGTACTAGGTTAATGTATTATTATCCTAATACAAATAAGTTACTGCAAGTCCCCAAAGTCTTCAGAAATGTTGTTTTAGCCCGGGACAGATTTTCCATGCGCCACTTTTGGTCCTTAGGCGTCCAAGCTTCCTTTTCTCCTTTCGTAAAGCTTTCTTTGGCGTCAAGTAATCCATAAAATTCTGAATTCTGCATCATTTATACCTGAAACTTTGCTAATCATGTTCGTTAGCTCACTTACAGGAAGAAGGACTAAAAGTGCATGAAATATATAATTTGTTCTCGAACCATGGCACAAATATGGGCAAAATATATTGATATAGGCGCGTAAATTCGCCTATCATCAACACCCCACACTTAAGGATTTGTTTGTCCTCGAACAAACTATCATGTCCATCTAAATCATTAACTTAAGGGTTCACAGCAACAACACAAATATTCATCAAGACAAGCACAACAATTATCAACAAAGAGTAGTTTTCCGATTATTAGTACAAACAGTTTAAACTCTAGTATAGACTCGTGATGGTGGTCAACTCATATTCAAAAGTTAAGGCACAAGGAATCATATACAACTAACCAAAACTCATCAACCATGTGTGTCTCACAATATATTACCCATAATCACTCACAAGTATAACATCTTTTTCAAACATGGGTATAAAAGTATCCTTGCTCTCGCTCTCACAAAGAATTCATATGCTGGAACTGATGACCATAGGCTTGCCCTGAGTGTAATGCTCCACTAAATGTCAGAATGCTAATCTTAGGATCAAATAGGTTTTCTATAGGTTGTAATATAGGCTAAGGGACGGGTAGGACTATTTTGGCCAGAAATAGTGACTATGTTCCTAAGCGCTTTAATACATCACATTGTATCATTAACACTCTTCTTTCAAACAACCTTTCTATGTTCTTTTATTCTACCACCCTTTTTCTCCTCTTTTGTTTTTAAATTTTGAACATAACTAACTTTTTAGTTTTCCTTTCCTTTCTTTTTTCTTTTCATAACATACCCCTTATGATAGCACTTCTTTTTCATAACAAATTCAAGCATCAATGCATTCTAAAGCATCATACTTACCCAACTTCCTCTTATTTTGTCACATGACTTTACACTTTAAAGCACTTAGGAATTTGGATCAAATTATGGTCTTGAAAAAAATGGATTAGGCTTACATATGGGGTTGTCAAAGAAAATAGGCTAAAGTCTCAAAAGGGTTTAACTAGGATGATGTCCATGGGTAGGTAAAATGAAGGTAAACATGTATAGGTTGCCAAAGAAATGCCTAAATTATCTCCTAAACTTACACTCCTTATTTTCGCTTTGCATACATACCAGGAAAGTTCTAGCATCAGCTACAAACATAGAATATACTATTAATCTCGCACACACAAGGAACATGGTTGACTTTATTGGAAGTAGTATAGACTCTCGACCCAACAAGTGAAGGAATTGAACCACACAATATCACATAATGAGTCACAATTAGAGCCTAAACGTCTCAATAGTCATGATGTTAGCACAAACTCTTGTTATAATCTCATGTTGCCTATTAGAATAATTTCATGCGAAGCTAAGTAAAAAAATTACTACTAAAAAAACTTAACTTAAACTAAAAAAACACACACAAAAACGAAACAAATAAAAAAAAGTAAACAAAGTGAACAAACATAGATGCGGTAGAGAAGTATAGCATGCAATACCGCCACCCCACACTTAAACGGGACACTGCCCTCATTAGAAAGTAAATACGAAGAACCTGGTCAGTCGGACTCTTCCTCAATGTCGAGGGTCATACCCCTTTCTTCGGAATCATCATAAGAGTCGTCGTCAGAGTTCTCCTCCACATTGGAATCTGGCAAGCGTTGATCATCATCGGTCGGCACATCATCGTCTAGAGGTTCCTCAAAGTATGTGCCTACTCCACACATCTCCCGTGCATGCATATTCATTGGATAGTCATGGTCCAGCTATTGGAGCTCTGCAGTAGTTGGAACACGACCTCCACTCATCATTGTGAACCATGTCATGCCATAAAGATGACGGAAGAAACTCTCATCTCGAGCATGTCTCTCTGCAGTAGTAAGGTTGACGCCATGTGTTGTTTTAGCATCTTTGACCTTTGTGAGGTCAACCTTTTTTGGGTTATGTGGGAGTTTGTGATCAGCTAGTTCCTCTTTGATATCCTCCTTCCGCAAGATTGCTGTCAACAGATTGCCAAAAGTGAAGTGGGACCTCTTGTGTAGTCTGGCCTTCCGCATTGTAGAGCGAATGATTGCCCCAATGTTGATAGGGACATTCGTCATCAATGCATAGACCAAACACACTCTATCTCTTGTTATTTTGGTGTATTGAGTCCCAGGAATAAGGCATGAGTTGACGATGCACAACCAGATTCTTGCTTCCCTATTTAAAGGAGCATAGGGGAAGGTGTTGTGTCGTCCGGTGTCTTGGCGTCTGCTCCACCTTGCCATGGATCTACTTCCACAAAGTGTGTGCCGAATTGATCTATAATGAGGTCTTCTGTACAGCTCTTTGAATGGTGCTGGATCGACCGAAGGTAAGCCAAGAAAGGAGTTGATCAAATCTGCGTTGAGCTGTAAAACTTGGCCCCGAATCTTGACTTCACTGCCTGTGGTTTTTGGCGACCAGTTGGCGTAAAATTCTCTTGTCATTTCAATATTACATTCTCCCATTTCGCGGAAGATGAAATCCAGATTCAATGCCATGATTTTTGCCAACATACACGATTCCTTCTTCACTAGGCTGTCCTTGTTGATCAAGTCGACATGAACATATTTGCTTTCCTTGTTGTTCCTATACCATTCTTTGGCTTCCTCCTCAAGAACCCATTTTATTCCAAACATTCGGCGGGGTAATTGCATTAAGGATGATTCTCCTTGGTCCTTGCGACCTCTCTTTTTGCCCTTTTGGGATGTGGTAGCCTTATCTTGTCTCGCTTTAGGTGCCATTGTTCCTGAGATTTAAACGATATTTCATGTTAGCATCAACTCAATGGAAACAATCTATAAACAAGCCATCTGGGTACCACCCCACACTTAGGTTTGTTGATACAAATCAGTGAAGTGAAAGTGGTCGATTACTTAGACTTTGTCGACATACGTTTAAGGAGCTATATTCCGACAAGAAAATCAGTGATGTATCACTTCTTGTAACCTTTACAATACGTTCATGTTAGGTAAATAAAGACTACTACATAGAGGTTTCATCATGGTATAGTTTCTATCAACAATTACAACCTCCTATGTCGGTAGGCAACTATAAGTCTTATCCCGATGAACGGGATAGCCTAACATGTAGGTATACAAGTGACAAGACTATGCAATGTTCATAACCATAGAAATTCCGCAAAGAGTATGACAATGCAATTAAAACCAAATTCAAGTCGGAAACAAGTTAAGATTATCCTAACGTACATGTTCACTCACATGGTTGTGCATCAACTATTCAAACACTTTAACATCACCAATATTTCTTCAAGATGTAGCAATTCATGATAGACATAGCAACGTAGTACTTACGAGAAATAGATGAAGAACAAAAGAGTACTTACGTGATTGAAGCCTTTGAAGATGTTTTTTGTGAATTGAAAGAGAAAAAAGAAAAATTTTGAGATGATTTGGAGTGGATGTGCGGCGCCTTTAGGTCAAGTTTCAATGTGTTTATGTTTCAAGACTAAGTACCCTTTATATAGGAAAAGAATGGGTAGGGTTTTAACCCATTTAAAATCGGTTTTGGAGACAAAAAGGGACCATAGGCGGCGCCTTTAGCTTTGCCTATGCATGGTATAGGCGGCGCCTAATGCAACGCATAAGCTAGTATAGGCGGCGCCTAGTGTAATGCATAAAGGGACCATAGGCAGCGCCTAGTGCATGGAATATGAGATTCTGAGACCAAATGCTTTAGCGCTGCCTATGCTATAGCATACCTGAGCATGGGCGGCGCCTATGTCTTTGCACACTAGATTTCGAGACCTTAGGCTATAGTATAGGTTTTGCATTGTTCGTGGCCTAGTTTTACCTAGGCCTAGCCTTGCTCGATGCCTATTTTGTCATGAGCAATGCTGAATCCTTAGCCTTATGCATCTTTATTCCTAACTTACCACCTTTACCATGCAATACGTCCAAATCATTATTTGAAACCAATCTCCTCGTTGAATACCTCTTGCACCTACATTTGCTCAAAACCAATGAAAACGATTAGTACGATGGGTTGCCTCCCACCAAGTGCCTTGGTTTTGGTTGTGGCACGACTCTTATTTTTGGATTTTCTTTTATCAAAAGCAAAACAAGTACATAGAATGAAAGAAAGACAAAAACGATAAACGACAAACAATAAACGATACACGATGGGTTGCCTCCCATCTAGCGCCTTATTTATTGTCATGGCTCGACGTAGTTACCTCGAGTACTTAGACTTCGTCGAGATAAGTGATGTCCAGATAATTCATCGAGTCAATAGGACCGATATAAGGTTTAACACGTTGACCATTCACCTTGAAGATAACACCATTATTGTCT
This sequence comes from Capsicum baccatum var. pendulum, assembly GCA_030864225.1. Taxonomy (NCBI): domain Eukaryota; kingdom Viridiplantae; phylum Streptophyta; class Magnoliopsida; order Solanales; family Solanaceae; genus Capsicum; species Capsicum baccatum. The sequence continues at coordinate 273,337,292 of CM061561.1, read as the reverse complement.
TCCAATTCAACTACTCCAGACGAGTAGACATGGATAACTTTGTATGGACCAGACCACTTAGACTTTAACTTACCTGGGAACAGCTTCAGTCTAGAGTTGAAGAGAAGCACCATATCATCCTTTTGAAAGTTTCGTCGAATAATCCACTGATCATGATACTTCTTCATCCACTCCTTGTATAGGTCCGATCTCTCATAAGCATGGAGACGGAACTCATCTAATTCGTTCAGCTGCTCCAACCTCAGATTCATCGCATCATCCCAATTCAAATTCAATTGCTTCAATGCCCACAATGCCTTATGTTCGAGCTCGATGGGTAAGTGACAAGCCTTCCCATAAACTAGTTGATAATGAGACATGCCAATGGGTGTTTTGAATGGAGTCCTATACGCCCATAGGGCATCATCTAGCTTCCGAGACCAATCCTTCCTATTAGCATTGACCGCTTTCGCAAGGATTTGCTTGATCTCCCGATTGGAAACCTCTACTTGTCCACTAGTTTGTGGGTGATAAGGCGTGGCTACCTTATGTTGCTTGACACCATACTTGGCCAACACGTATTTGAATAGCTTATTGCAAAAGTGAGATCCTCCATCACTTATGATAGTACGCGGTACTCCGAAGCGAGAGAAGATATTCCTCTTTAAGAACGCTACAACACGCTTTCCTTCATTGTCAGCCAACGCTACAGCTTCAACCCATTTCGAGACGTAATCTACAACAACTAAGATGTACTTCATTCCAAACAAATTCACAAATGGACCCATGAAATCAATACCCCATACATCAAAGATTTCTACCTCAAGAATTTTGGACATGGGCATCTCATGGTGTTTCAAAATAGCACCTTGACGCTGGCATTGGTCGTACCTTCTACCATAGTCATAGGCATCTCGAAATATCGAAGGCCAATAGTAACCACTTTGCAATACTTTCCTTGCCGTCCGATTGCCTGCATGATGTCCTCCAACTTGGGAAGTGTGACATGCTTCCAAAATATTAGGCACCTCTACATGGGTATACATCATCGAATAATACCATCCGCACATCATCCAAACAAATATGGCTCATCCCAATAGTAGTGTTATACGTCATGCATAAACTTCCTCCTTTGGTGGTATGATAAATTGGCAGGTATCACATTACTCTCCATGAAATTTGTAAAGTCGGCATACCATGGTAATTTTTCAATTGTTGTCGCTAATATCTCCTCGTCAGGGAATGCATCATCAATCTGAATTTCAGGTTGCACCACATGCTCATTCTCGAGTCTAGATAGGTGGTCGTCCACTTAGTTCTCGCAACCTCTTCTATCTTTGACCTCGAAATCAAACTCTTGCAGTAGTAATACCCATCAAATTAATCTTGGTTTTGCATCCTTCTTTGTCATTAGATACCTAAGAGCTGGATGGTCTGTATGAACGATCACCTTAGTACCCAATAGATAGGCACGATACTTCTCAAACGCATACACAACCGCTAGGAGCTCTTGTTCTGTCACAGTGTAGTTCCTTTAGGATTCATTTAGGACCTTACTTGCATAGTAGATAGGATGAAATAATTTCTCCTTTCTCTGACCAAGCATAACTCCAATGGCTACACCACTAGCATCACACATGACTTCGAATGGGAGAGACCAATCTGGTGCTACCATGATAGGGGCTTCAATGAGTTTTCCTTTAAGGCATTCGAATGCCTTTAAGAAATCTTCATTAAAGTCAAACTTCGCATCTTTCTCCAAGAGTTTGCACAATGGACTAGGAATTTTGGAGAAGTCTTTGATGAACCGACGATAGAAACCTGCATGGCCGAGAAAACTACGAACTCCCTTCACCAAAATTGGAGGCGGTAGCTTCTCAATGTCTTCGATTTTTGCTCGATCAACCTCAATTCCTCTTTCGGAGATTTTGTGGCCAAGAACTATACCTTCTTTTACCATGAAGTGGCACTTCTCCCAATTCAGCACTAGGTTGAATTCTACACATCTTTGCAATGTCATGCTTAGGTTTGCCAAGCACGCTTCAAAAGACTCACCAACAACTGAAAAATCATCCATGAATACCTCCAAAGTGTCTTCAACCATATCAGAAAAAATAGACATCATACAACATTGAAAGGTGGCTGGTGCGTTACATAACCCGAATGGCATACATTTGAAGGAAAACGTACCATATGGGCATATAAACGTTGTCTTCTCTTGGTCCTCGGGGGCAATACAAATCTGATTGTAGCCTGAATAATCGTCCAAGAAACAAAACCATCCTTTCCCCGCTAATCGATCTAGCATTTGGTCCATGAATGGCATTGGGAAGTGATCCTTGAGTGTCCAAGAATTCAACTTTCGGTAGTCCATGCATACTCTCCATCCAGTGACGGGTCTGAGTGGAATAAGCTCATTCTTCACATTTGAGACCACCGTCAAACCTCCTTTCTTGGGAACACATTATACCGGGCTTACCCATGTACTATCAGAGATTGGATACACAACCCTCGTGTCTAACCACTTGATAATTTCTTTCTTTACCACTTCTTGCATAGGTGGGTTTAGACGTCTTTGATGCTCAATGGTGGGTGTGCAATTCTCTTCAAGCTGAATTTTATGTGTACAAATCCCAGGTGGAATACCAATAATATCCGCAATGGTCCATCCAATGGCTCTAATGTACTTCTATAAAATAGCAATGAGAGCTGCAACTTGTTGCTCACCCAAATCTGCTGCTACAATGACTGGAAGTGTGTTTCCGCTTCCTAGGAAAGCATACTTTAAATGCCTTGGCATCTCCTTCAATTGTAATGTGGGTGGCTCTTCAATAGATGACTTAGCTGGTAGTATGGGCCGATTCTTGAGATCAAGGTCCAGCTTCTTGGGAGCATAGCGATATGTCCCTAATCCCGATAGAGCACAAATAGCTTCTTCACAATTTTCAGCATCCTCAGTCTCTCCATTCATGAGCACAACCGCCAAAGGGTCATCAATAATTTGCCCTTCTTCAAGTAATTCTTTCTTTTCATAAAAGAAAATATCAGCCACCGAAAATACAGTCAGATCTTTGGGTTGCTTCATTGATTTGCAAACATCAAAGCGAACTACCTCGTCATTTATTCGGAATGAAAGCTCATTAGCTCTCAAATCAATGAGCACACTTCCTGTAGCAAGGAAAGGGCTCCCCAAGATTATGGGAACTTCTGAGTCTGCCTCATAATCCAAAATAACAAAGTCTGCCGGAAAGATAAATGAAGAAACCTTTACCAATACATCACACAAAATACCAACAGGTCGTTTTACCGACCTATCCTCCATGATGATCCTCATATTGGTTGGAGTAGGATCACCCAACCCCAACTTCTTGTAGATTGATAATGGCATCAAATTGATGCTGGCTCCTAAGTCACATAATGCTTTGGCAAAATTCAAAGATCCAATGGTGCAAGGAATAGTGAAAGCTCTAGGGTCCGCTTTCTTCTGAACTATTGATCGGGTAGCGATTGCACTACAATGATGCACATCTTCTTTCAACTCATAGCTTGCTGCCCGCTTCTTTGTCAAAAGATCCTTCATAAATTTCGCATACCTAGGCATTTGTTCAAGTGCCTACACCAATGGAACATTAATGGTCAGCTGCTTTAACAAAGTCATGAATTTGCTGAACTTTGTATCATCCTCCACCTTCTTTAATCTTTGGTGAAAAGGTGGTGGTGGGTGTGGAAGTGTTCTCTCCAAGGCTTTCTTCTCCTCTTGCTTCCATTTTTCACTTTTTCAGGTTGTACGTTGCTGGGTGTGACGTCCTTGACGTCTTCCGTGGACTCCTCTCCTATTGCACAGTATCGCTAGGTAAAGTGCCGGCCTTTCTTTGATTGAGTGCTACTGAAAGTTGGCTCAATTGCTGCTCTATTTGCTTGATTGAAGTGGAATGTGAATCAACTAATTATTTCGTGGAGGACAAATCATTAATTACCTCCGTTACTCCCGCGCTCGTTGCTTCCACTCCTTTTAATAATTTAGCCATCATGTCTTCCATACTTCCAGAATTAGATGTGGTGGTGTCACATCTACCAAGGGGAACGTACAAACCACTCTTTTCATTCTTGTTCCTCCAACTACCTTGGTCCTTGTTTCCAGATTTATCATAATAGTTCCGACCTTGGTTTCCTTGGGTATTCCCACGGAAACCACCCTGATTGTTCAAGTAGTTGGCCTCCTCTTCTGAATCAGATTCGTCTCTTCCTTTTGACGCAATCGCTTTCACTTTTTTGGTCTTCCCAGATAATAAATTCTTTGTAAGAAGATCCATTTGTGTTTTCATATGCGCCATATCTTGATCACGTTCTTCTTCTCTTCTTCTTTGGTCTGCAGTCATGCCAATAGATAAAGTGGGGCTTGCTACCTCAGAATCCCTGGTATGCCAAGCTCTACTTTGCTTCGTCATATGATCTAGCATATTGCTTTCTTGACCAAAGGTGAGGTTCATAAAAGATCCTCCAGCTGCATTATCTACCACTGGTTTAGTTATTGAGTTCAAGGCTCTATATAATATCTCTATTAGGTGAACATTAGTCATATGATGGTTTGGGCATCTCGCTAGCGTTTTCTTGAACCTCTCCCATGTTTCATGAAGAGCTTCAGTGGGAAGTTGACGAAAGTTGCTGATTTCATCTCGCAATTGTGCTCTTTTGGATGGCAGAAAGAATCTTTCTAGGAAAGCGTCTCTCAATTGCCTCCAATTTGTATTAAAATCAGGAGTCAGCCCGTTCAACCATAGAGTTGCCTCCCCAGACAGAGACAATGGGAATAGACGTAATCGAATTGCATTCTGACCAACACCAGGATTGTCAAACGACTTGCATGTAGAAATAAAGTTGATGAGATGCATATTCGGATCATCGCCTGCTATTCCACCAAATAATTCCTTGAGTTGCAATAACTGAATCATGGTGCTTGTGATGTTGAACTTGGCTTCGGGTGCTAATGGTGGAGGAATAATGTCTCCAGTGGCTCCGGCACCATCAAGATCATCATCATCATCGTCGAAAACTGGTTGCATGGGTTGGCAATCATACCTAAACCGAGCTTGTCAACCTCTTCGGTTGGCAGGTGTTAAGATTTCAACATCACGCCTTGGGTTTAGTAACTCATCATCACCTAAATCCTCATCGTCAGGATTTGTTGCTCCCCCAGGGTTATCAATGTTTTGTTGGTGTACTTGAGCGGCGGCAAGAGCAGCTAGTCTTGCCTGTTCCTGTTGAGCAGCCATCCTTTCAATTTCGTGTTGTGCCTCCATTCTGCCAATACGTTGTGGTTAAGGATTGATAGGTAATACCGGTTGACCAGAACTTCGAGTATGGGGCATGCACTAAATAAAAAAACTGTAGTAAACAAAAACAAAAACTAAAAGTAAAAGTACGAAAATCTTTGACCAAAGGGTCTAGTAATTATCACAAACTTAATTGACACTCGTATTCCCCAGCAACGGCGCCAATTTTTGATAACGCTCAATCTACAGCTCTCGTAGGAGTGTAAAGCGGTCGTATTCAAATATAGAACCCAACTGGGTTGGGTATCGATCCCACAGGGAATAGCTTGGTCAACAAGTAAGCAACGGTTACTAGACTTTTAGTACAAGTCTCGTAAGAAGGGGGGATTGTAATGTGTAACCAAAATATTAAAGTAAAAACTGAAATAGCAAAATAAAAAGAAAGAATGTTTAGTATGTTGTAAAACAATGAGAATTGAAGCGTTGGGGTTATGTCCACCTTCTGAGTTATATATCTCTATTGGCTATGAGTGTGTTGAATTCCGACATGCATGTGCTTATAGAGAATTGTATTCGATGGTAAATCCAGGCGTCTTTCGACCTATTCGAGGATTATTTCACTTTAACTCTTTCGAGCTTAAAGCATGTCTAACGGTACGAATTCTCCAAGAGGTTAATCCAGTTATGGCACTAACTATTTAATAGGGGATGGGACCCTACTACCTTGACATTATCTCTTTTCCAGACAGATAACCTTTTGTTTCGAACAAGTTAAATGTTATACTGGCATATTCTTGCGTTTGCAACCACAAAGAATTTAGATTAAGATGAAGAGAATAATGATATAAGCAGCATACGTGTCACGAACTCACAAACTCACAATAATAGATAGTATCTCATTCGGCTTCCATAACCCCAACAGAGAAGTTTAGTTACCCATGAATGCGAAGGAGCTCACGGTTGACATTGTTATTATACCAAAATACTGATTAATTTCGTGTTACACAGGTGGTAGGCGTTTAGGCGTGAATTCCTGGGCAAAGTAACAATTCTCTTGTTGCGGAAATTAAGAATAGATGAATAGAAGAAGAAAAGTAGAATTAATGGAAAGATTAGAACTGTTTGAAGAGTAGAAAAGATTAAGAGTTGAAGAATGAATATGGATCCCTTGTGAGGAATGTAGAATGTCTTAAAATCTCTTGCAGGATAAGGTATTTATAATACCCATATCCTAATCCTACTAAGCTAATGAAATACTTAACCAAATCCTACTAAGTTAATGAAATATTTAACCCAATTGTACTAGGTTAATGTAACATTATCCGAATCCAAATAGACTAATGAAATACTTAACCCAATGGTACTAGGTTAATGTATTATTATCCTAATACAAATAAGTTACTGCAAGTCCCCAAAGTCTTCAAAAATGCTGTTTTAGCCCGGGACAGATTTTCCATGCGACACTTTTGGTCCTTAGGTGTCCAAGCTTCCTTTTCTCATTTCGTAAAGCTTTCTTTGGCGTCAAGTAATCCATAAAATGCTAAATTCTGCATCATTTATACCTGAAACTTTGCTAATCATGTTCGTTAGCTCACTTACAGGAAAAAGGACTAAAAGTGCATGAAATATATAATTTGTTCTAGAAACATGTCCCAAATATGGGAAAAATATATTGATATAGGCGCATAAATTCGCCTATCATCATACACCGGGTTATGGTTTTGGATCGTCCAACAATGGCATGGGTTATGGTGCTTATGGAAGTTACGGTGGATCCAATCCTGGCTATGGGGATGTCAATCCTGGATATGGTGGTCCAACAGTTGCTGCAGCCTTCGGAAATCCAAATGTGCCTAGTGCTAGTTATGGTAGCGGTCAAGCTGGTGGATCGAGAAGCTCGTGGGGTTCTCAGGGTCCTTCTGGATATGGGAACATGAGCTATGGTAGTGCATCATGGGGTGCTTCAAGTGCTGGTGGTAGAGGTGGACCCGCTAATGGAGGATCTGCTGTTCGTCAGTCTCCAGCTGGAGCCACGGGTTATGGAAATCAAGGTTATGGCTATGGTGGATATGGTAGAGGTGATGGTGCTTATGGAAATCCAGTTGGTAGAGGTGGTGCATGGGGAGACATGCAATTAGGTAGTGGGGGTTACATGGGCAGTGGCTATGGCGATGCTAGTGGAAATTCACAAGGTTCGGGTAATTATGGTGCTCAGCAAAATGGACCTCATGGTGGCCAATTTGGATATGGTGGTGGCTATGGTGGTGCTCCAAGTAGGCAGGCTCAACAACACTGATCACAGTGCTTGATTTCATCTGAGAACTTACCTATTGCTGGAGGGGAACTTCACTTTCACGCTGCTGGTTTTGTTCCACATACAGTTTACTCTTGGAAGCATTACGCGCTCAATGGGATTTATTGGATTGCTTGAATTTTAGTTTTTTGCAGTTCTTATTCTAGTTTACTATAAGTAATGTCAGTAGTATTGCCTATTTCGTAATATTTTCTGTTTAACTGTCTTTTTAATTTGGCTTACGTATGGTTATTTTTACAAGCTATATAATGCATCTCCTCTCGTAACCTGTTATGTCAAAGATTATGTGAGTTAGCTTTTGATTGGGTTGTTCGGTTTTGAATATAGTTCCGTAACCCGTTTGTGCCTTCCCAAGCAGGATACTTGATGCTAGTTTATCCTCACTATACAAAAATGAATTCTTTTGGTTTCCCATTTGACTTGCATTGGACACAGAAGTTTTCGTGATGCTTCTTGTTGGTAGTGCAGCTGTAGCCGATATAGGTAGCAATAGCAGTAGTGGTAGTTAAGTTTTGAGAATGACATAATCATTTTCCTCTGTATTTGACCTTGTGTTGCACAGGAGGAGATGCCCGAGTACTAACATCTGATGACATCCCACTCTGTCAAATCCGACCTTGGTGCTGGGGATTGTGTTCAGTGTGCACAAGTACTTACCGTGGAATTTGGCTCATGGTGCATTTCCTGAAACTGGTCATGGTGAAGTGGGGTGAAGACTAACATCAGTCATCGTATGGTATGTGTTGCCAACAGCTGGTGTTTAGTTGTACTAGTGAGTTTGTATGTGGAAAGGTAGACTAGAATTTGGCCATGTTTTCGAGGTACTTGGCAATTTAACTCCCAAACAAGTTCTTTAGTTTTTGTCGGTTTTCGCTTATAAAAGGATGCTTTTCTGGAGATGGATTATAGAATAACATAGTTTAGGTTACCTCACTAGTTTAGAATGATTAAACTTTATTTTTCTTGTTTACACCAATTTAACAGTAGAATAGCTTAGAACTTACTTACTGTCTTTCGTCGAATTAGGATTTGTCTGCGCACTGACTGTGGTAGTTGAGCTTATTGCTTTTCTAATTTTTTCTGGGGTGTCTCTAACTCCTGTTGTCCCTTTTAGTAGGGTGTTTTTCCTTAGACTTGACGAAAGATTCACGTTTCGCCTGGCTTTCAGTAACAATGCTGAAATATTTTTGGGTTCTTTTGCTTTGATGTATGTTCTTTAGTCTCAAGTAGTGAATGACCTTTTACTGGATTTTCCAAGTAAAATACTATGCTTAGTGAAGTTCTACTGCGTTTCGCCAACCAAGGATATCATATAGCTAAGGCACAGACACTTTGAGTTGCTGATTCTATAATTGTTAAACTGTAGAATCTTTGTTTCTATTGGGAATGCATGACTCTTGTCATTTCATTGTTTCTATGTTTGGATAACTAAGGAAAGTAAGTGAATACTGTTGTGAACCAAGCTAAATCTATTGGGCCAATTAATATGTTGGAGAGGGGGTTCAAAATTTGAAGAAAAACTTATCGAAAGGAGCTCGACATCTATTATATATACATATAATATGATTTTAGTAATGTATAAATAGTATAATTTTCCGCCGAAGGGGGTTCGGTGAACAGTTCTTTTGCAATTCCTTATCTAGATTGTTTGATTTTGAGTCAGGGGTTTTTCGGAAAAAACGTCTCTATCTCACATTTGAGGTAGTGGTATAGACTGCTTACACTTACCCTCCCAAGACCCCACTTGGTGGGAATAACGGTGAACCCTCATCCATTACACATGCTGGCTCCGCCCCCGAGTAGAGAGGTGATTGTTGTATAGAGATGGCAACCAAAGGTGGAGATGTGAACATTCAGCGCGATTTTGGGTTGTCGATGGGGCAGTTTTTGTTTGGGAACTAAGGTAGGGAAGAAAGTGAAGAGTTAGAATCTTGGAGTCACTCAATGATAAAATAATACTAATAGATTAACATATTACAAAGTGATAAAAATAAAACTAAATTGATTTCATAATTTCTCATTATTTTCAATTAATAATATAGGATTTTTATTCATATACCCAACATTTGTATTTCATAATTTTTTTTCGTTACATTGTACAAAACTTTGCATATCATATAAGTACAATATTTAGTTATTAATATACATTCCCAGTTAAGTAGAACATGTATAAATGATGAGTTAATTTGTACTAATATTTTATACGTTGTAGAAAATGAAATAACCAAACAACTGCACATAATTATAACCAACAACCAAACAACCCTTGCTTGTTTTTACTAGTATTACTTACCATATTTCTTATTCATTTAAATTTACTCCTCCTCACTTATGGAAAATCAATTTTATTAACTTATAAAATTAAAGTATATTAGATCTATTTAAGTGACACATAAATTGAAACTAAAGAAAGAAAGTAATTTGTATTGAAACTTCAATGATTTCAACATCAGATTTGTAAGCTTATATTTACAATATTTTTTTTTATTGTTTTTTTTAAGAAAAGGGATTATGATCTTTTTGTCTGTTTGGGCTATAGCCTAGTGGGTATTGGATATATTAGGGTGCACCATTCTCATTGAGTAGTACTGCATGGAATTGACATGTGGAGACCACCAGTTACACCCTTTCACTTAACCAAATTATTTTCCTTTTAAATTTTTATTTTTATAGTGTGATATAATATGTAGTTTTAAAAAAAATTGTTATCATAAATCTAGTGATAGAAGACTATCTAGCTTGGTTCGTCTATTAACTTGGCCTTTTAAGAAGAAGGTTCGGCATGCTTCGACTTATCTTTATTATCCGCTAAATTCATTCCTTTCTCTGATATTTCATAAAGTAGATGGATAAAGTCAGTCGATCAGTAAAAAAAATAACAAGTGCTCCTGAAATGATTGATAGAAAATAAGACAACTATTCCATGCATTTATCTTATATACTTTAAATTTAATACAACATCGAACCCAGTGAATGAAAACAACAACAAACAAAAAAAATAGGTAGTATATTGTAACTTTGGGATTGTAATTGGGGTCGAAGCTCCACATATGTTGTTTGGGTGGTCAGGTCAAGCTTTATCCACACAAGACCACGTAATCTCTGACGCTTTGCGTCCAATTTTGCAATTTTCATCACTCCCTCCAGGTCGTCATATGTTTGGGTGGTCAGGTCAAGCTTCATCTGGGCCAAGGCTGTAGGCCCAAGCAACTTCTTCCACACAAGACCACTTAATATCCGACGCTCTGAATCCAATTTTGCAATTTTCTTCACTCCCTCCAGGTGTTGCTTGTTTACAACTTCTGCAGACCGTACGCTCATATTTTTCTTCAACATCTCAATTTCTACTTCAGCTTGGGCTTTTTCTTCACTGAGTTGTATCACCATGCTAGAACACTCCTGCAAAGACCTTGAGGGACTTACCTGCAAGCAGTAGTAAAATAGAAATAGAAAGAAAGCAAAACACAGCAAAATATGCAAGATGTTTTCCATAACTTTTTGTATTGAAAGTAACTAATGCTTTGTTTAAGAGAGTAGTAGTGGTAATTGTAAAACTTAAGAAGAACTTGTGAACTTAAGAGCTTGAAGAATTGTTTATATAGGCTGAGTATTGTAAAACTAAACTAACATAAAAATGGTAAAAAAATATCTCACTAGAGAATTTCTCTTACTGAATCAATCATATACCAATTAAAAAGGAAAGTCAATAGTTGTAAAAGTCATTCACAATATTTTTTTCCTTAGGCCAAATCCAATAAATAAAAAATATCAAGACTGTCATGATTAAAAACTAGATTCCCATAATACTGAAAGTTACCTTATATAGAGGTGAGTGCCATGTTGTCGCATATTCCATAGAAGGAAGGTAAATTAATAGTAACATGTTAGCATCAATCACTAATCAATTAAGATATCGATAATCAATTAGGGTCAATTAGGGATGAGAAAATTTGTTCAATTTACCATAAATAAATTACGAGCAATTAATTTTGTAAGATAATCCCTAATTATTTTTGTACCTAATTCAAATCATCAATTGTACAAAAATAAGTCCACGATGTAATTCAAGAAACGTGATACACAATCAGATGTTCTTTACCAAAATCTTATTCAAATTATCACAAGATCAATCCAACCATAAAAATATAATACGCAGTCAAATAGCCGAGAAATTTGTTAACTAATTGATGATAGGCGATATTACACGCCTATATCAATATATTTTGCCCATATTTGTGCCATGTTTTGAGAACAAATTATATATTTCATGCACTTTTAGTCCTTTTTCCTGTAAGTGAGCTAACAAACATGATTAGCAAAGTTTCAGGTATAAATGATGCAGAAATCAGCATTTTATGGCTTACTTGATGCTAAAGAAAGCTCACGAAGGAAGGAAAGGGAGTTTGGACGCCTAAAGGACCAAAAGTGATGCATGGGAAATCTGTCTCGGGCTAAAACAGCATTTCTAAAGACTTTGGGGACTTGCAGTAACTTATTTGGATTAGGATAATGATACATTAACCTAGTACAATTGGGTTAAGTATTTCATTAGTTTATTTGGATTTGGATAATGATACATTAACCTAGTACAATTGGGTTAAGTATTTCCCTAGTTTAGTAGGATTTGGTTAAATATTTCATTAGCTTAGTAGGATTAGGATATGGGTATTATAAATACCCTATCATGCTAGAGATTTTTATTCATTCATTCATTCACCATTCCACCATTCCATTAATTCCCATCCATCCACCCTCCATCCATCCATCAAAACAATTACTCTTTTACTAATTCTATTTTTTCATTCATCTATTCAATTCTTAATTTCTGCAACAAGTGAAACGTTCCTTTGCAAGAAATCATGCCTAACGACTACCACAGTTGTGCTACGCGAAATTCATCTTTATTGTGGTATATTAACAATGTCAATTGTGATTATCTTCGCATTTATGGGTAACTAAACTTCTCTGCTAGGGTTATGGAAGCCGTATGAGATACTATCTATTGCTGTGAGTTTGTGAGTTCGCAACACGTATACTGCTTATATCATTATTCTCTTCATCTTAATCTACATTCTTTGCGGTTGCAAACGCAAGAATACGCTAGTCTAACATTTAACTTGTTAGAAAGAAAGGTTATTTGTCTGGAAAAGAGATAGTGTCAAGGTAGTAGGACACCCTTTTCTATTAAAAAGCTAGTGTCGTAACTAGACTAACCTCTTGGAGAATTCATACCATTAGACACTCTTTAAGCTCGAAAGAGTTTAAGTGAAATAGTCCTTTTTGAGGTCGAAAGACGCTTGGATTTACCAACGAATACAATTCTCTATAAGCAGTTGCATGTCGGAATTCTACACGCTCAGAGCCAATAGAGACGTATAACTCAGAAGGCGGACATAACCCCAATGACTCAATTCTCATTGTTCACAACCTACGTGACAATCTTTCTCTCTTTACTTTATTATTTTCAGCTTTTGTTTACATTACTTGCACGACAAGACTTCCCACCTTTTTACGAGACTTGCACCAAAAGTTTAGTAATTTTGCTTACTTATTGGCCAAGCTATTCCCTAAGGGATCGACACCCAACCCAGGTTGGGTTCTATATTTGATAACGACCGCTTTACACTCCTATGAGAGTTGTAGATTGAGCGTTATCAAAAATTGGCACCGTTGCCGGGGAATACGAGTGTCAATTAAGTTTGTGATAGTTACTAGACCCTTTGGTCAAAGATTCTCGTACTTTTACTTTTAGTTGTTGTTTTTGTTTTATTTAGGTTTATTCAGTGCATCAATGGAGGCACAACGTGAAATTGAAAGGATGGCTGCTCAAGTGCATCAACAGAATATTGATAACCGTAGGCGAGCAAAAAATCTTGACGATGAGGATCTGGGCAATGAAGAGCTACTAAACCCACGGCATACTACTGAGATGGAGGCACCCATGCAGAGGAGAGATCATCAAACGTGATTGAGACCTGATTGCCGAGCTGTGCAGATTCCTTTTGATGACGATGATGAGGATTTGGATGAAGCTGGTGCCACAGGAGTCATTATTCTGCCACCCTTAGAACCTGGAGCAAAGTTCAATATCACTAGCACCATGATTCAGCTTTTGCAACTCAAGGGATTATTTGGTGGACTAGCAGGCGATGATCCGAATATGCATCTGATCAACTTTAGTGTATGGCATTCTTAAATAAATGCATGGCATAGTGTATAGCATTCTTAAATAAATGCATGGCATAGTGTATGGCATTCTTAATTAAATGCATGGCATATGTTATGGCATTCTGCTCAACTAGGCAAAGCATTAGGCACCGCCTATGGTCACGTTTGGTCTCCAAATCCGATTTTAATGGGTCAAAACTCAACCCAACCTTTTCTTACAAATATGAGACTTAATCTTGAACCAAAAACACATTGGAAACCTAGCTCATGCACCACCTATAGTCTCCAAAACCTATCAAAAAGTTTCCTTTTGCTCTTTTTCTTCACAAGAACATCATCCAAAGGCTTCAACCAAGTAAGTACTACTTTGTTCTTTATTTATACTTTGTAAGTACTACATTACTACACCTATTATGAATTGCTAAATCTTGAAGAAGCATTGGTGATAGTCATGTGTTTGAATTATTGATACACAACTAAGTGAGTGAACATATACGTTAGGATGATCTTCACTTACTTTCGATTTGAATTTGATTTTGATGCATTGTTATACTACTTGCAAAATTGCTATAGTCATGAACATTGCATAATCTTGTCACTTGAATACTTGCATGTTAGAATATCCCCTTTATCGGAATAAGACTTATAGTTGCCTACCGACATAGGAGATTGTGATTATTGATAGAAACTATACCATGATGTAATCCCTATGTCGTAGTCTTGATATATCTAACATGAAAGTATTGCAAAGATTGCAAGAAGTGTTACATCTCTGATTTACTTGTTGGAATATAGCTCCTAAAACGTATGTCGATGAAGTCTAAGTAATTGACCACTTTCACTTCACTAATTCGTATCAACAAACTAAGTGTGGGGTGGTACCCCTATGATGATAGGCGAATTTACGCGCCTATATCAATATATTTTGCCCATATTTTAGCCTAGTTTTGAGAACAAACTATATATTTAATGCACTGTTAGTCCTTTTTCCTATAAATGAGCTAACGAACATGATTAGTAAAGTTTCAGGTATAAATGATGCAAAATTCAGCATTTTATGGCTTACTTGACGCAAAAGAAAACTCACGAAGGAAGGAAAGGGAGTTTACACGCCTAAGGACCAAAACTGCTGCATGGAAAATCTGTCCTGGGCTAAAACAACATTTTTGAAGACTCTGGGGACCTGGACCAAAACTGCTGCATGGAAAATCTGTCCTGGGCTAAAACAACATTTCTGAAGACTTTGGAGACTTACAGACACAAAGCTGGATTTTGACAATGATACATTAACCTAATACAATTAGGTTATGTATTTCATTAGTTTATTTGGATTATGATAATGTTACCTTAACCTAGTACATTTGGGTTAAGTATTCCATTAGCCTATTAGGATTTGGTTATTTATTTCATTAGCTTAGTAGGAGTAGGATATGGGTATTATAAATACCCTATCATGCTAGAGATTTTTATTCATTCTTCACTTAACAATTCACCATTCAACAACTGTTCTAATCTTTCCATTAACCTTATTTTCTTCTACTCTTCTATTCTTAATTTCCGCAACAAGAGAAACGTTACCTTGCTAAGGAATTCATGCCTCACGCCTACCACTTGTGCTACACGAAATTGATCAATCTTGTGGTATAATAACAATGTCAATCGTGATCTCCTTCGCATTCATGGGTAACTAAACCTCTCTGTTAGGGTTATGGAAGCCGAATGAGATACTATCTATTTCTGTGAGTTTATGAGTTCGTGACACGTATATTACTTATATCATTATTCTCTTCATCTTAATCTACATTCTTTGCGGTTGCAAATGCAAGAATACGCCAGTCTAACATTTAACTTGTTCGAAAGAAAGGTTATTTGTCTGGAAAAGAGATAGTGTCATGGTAGTAGGACACCCTTTCCTATTAAAAAGCTAGTGCCGTAACTGGACTAACCTCTTGGAGAATTCGTACCGTTAGACACGCTTTAAGCTCGAGAGAGTTAAAGTGAAATAGTCCTTGTTTAGGTCAAGAGACTCTTGGATTAACCATAGAATACAATTCTCTATAAGCACATGCATGTCACAATTCTACACACTCATAGCCAATAGAGACGTATACCTCAGAAGGTGGACATAACCCCAACGCTTCAATTCTCATTGTTTACAACTCACGTAACATTCTTTTTATTTTCATATTTTATTTTGATACTTTATTTACATTACTTGCACAACAAGAATCCCCCCTTTTTACGAGACTTGCACCAAAAGTTTAGTAATTTTACTTACTTATTGGCCAAGCTATTCCCTGTGGGATCGACACCCAACCCAGGTTGGGTTCTATATTTGCTAACAACCGCTTTACACTCCTACGAGAGCTGTAGATTGAGCGTTATCAAAAATTGGCACCGTTGCCGGGGAATACGAGTGTCAATCAAGTTCGTGATAATTACTAGACCCTTTGGTCAAAGATTCTCGTACTTTTACTTTTAGTTTTTGTTTTTGTTTCTTGCAGGTTTTTACTCTAGTGCATTCCCCATACTAGAAGTTCTGGTCAACCGTTATTACCAATCAATCCTGAACCACAACGAATTAGAAGAATGGAAGCACAAGCTGAAATCGACAGAATGGCTGCTCAACACGAGCAAGCAAGATTAGCTGCTCTTGCCGCTGCTCAAGTCCAACAACAAAACATTAATAATCCTGGGCGAGCAACAAATCCTGACGATGAGGATTTAGGTGACGACGAGTTGATAAACCCAAGGCATGTTGCTGAAACTACAACACCTGCCAACAGAAGAGGTCGACAAGCGCGGTATAGGTATGATCGCCAACCTATGCATCCAGCTTTCGACGATGATGATGATGATCTTGATGGTGCCGGAGCCACTGGAGCAATAATTCCACCACCATTAGCGCCCAGAGCCAAGTTCAACATCACAAGCACCATGATTCAGTTATTGCAACTCAAGGGATTATTTGGTGGACTAGCAGGCGATGATCTGAATATGCATCTCATCAACTTTATTTCTTCATACAAGTCCTTTGACAATCCTGGTGTTGGTCAGAATGCTATTCGATTACGTCTATTTCCATTGTCTCTGTCTGGGGAGGCAACACTATGGTTGAATGGGTTGACTCCTGATTCAATTACAAATTGGAGGAAATTGAGAGACGCTTTCCTAGAAAGATTCTTTCCACCATCCAAGAGGTCGCAATTGAGAGTTGAAATCAACAACTTTCGTCAGCTTCCCACTGAAGCTCTTCATGAAACATGGGAGAGGTTCAAGACAAAGCTAGCGAGATGCCCAAACCATCACATGACTAATGTTCACCTCATGGAGATCTTGTATAGATCCTTGAATTCAATAACTAAACCAGTGGTGGACAACGCAGCTGGAGGTTCTTTCATGGACCTCACCTTTGGTCAAGCAAGCAATATGCTAGATCGTATGACGAAATAAAGTAGATCTTGGCATACCAGGGATTCTGAGGTAGCAAGCCCCACTTTATCTATTGGCATGACTGCAGACCAAAGAAGAAGAGAAGAAGAACGTGATCAAGATATGGCGCACATGAAAACCCAAATGGATCTTCTTACAAAGCATCTATTAGGGAAGACTGAAAAAGTTAAAGCTATTGCGTCAAAAGGAAGAAACGAATCTGATTCGGAAGAGGAGGCTAACTACTTGAACAATCAGGGGGGTTTCCGAGGGAATGCCCAAGGAAACCACGGTCGGAACTATTACGATAAATCTGGAAGCAAAGACCAAGGTAGTTGGAATAAAAATAATGAAAAGAGTGGTTTGTATGTTCCCCCTGGTAGACGTGATACCACCACATCTAATTCTGGGAGTATGGAAGACATGATGGCTAAGTTATTGAAAAGAGTGGAAGCAACGAGCGCGGGAGTTAAGGAGGTGATTGATGATTTGTCCTCTATAAAGCAACTAGTTGATTCTCATTCCACTTCTATCAAGCAAATAGAGCAGCAATTGAGCCAACTTTCAGCAGCATTCAATCAAAGAAAGACTGGCACCTTACCAAGCGATACTGTGCAAAACCCAAAGAATGATGGGTCATGCATGGCCATCACTACCAGAAGTGGCAAGGTGCTGGAAACTTCAGCAAAAGGCAAGCAAGTGGTTGACAAAGTTGCGGACATGGACATTACACCTAGTGACGTTACAAAAGGAGAAGAAGCCGCAACAACTACTCCCAACGTCAGGGACGTTTCACCTAGTGACATGCAGCCTGAAAAAGTGGGAAAAAAAGCAAGAGGAGAAGAAAGCCGTGGAGAGAACACTTCCATACCCACCACCACCTTTTCCCTAAAGATTGAAGAAGGTGGCCGATACTAAGTTCAGCAAATTTATGACTATGTTGAAGCAACTGACCATTAATGTTCCATTGGTAGAGGCACTTGAACAAATGCATGGGTATGCGAAGTTTATGAAAGATATTTTGACTAAAAAGAGGGCAGCAAGTTATGAGTTGAAGGATGATATGCATCATTGTAGTGCAATTGCTACCCGATCGATAGTTCAGAAGAAGGCCGACCCCGGAGCTTTCACTATTCCTTGCACCGTCGGATCTTTGAACTTTGCCAAAGCATTGTGTGACTTAGGAGCCAGCATCAACATGATGCCATTATCGATCTACAAGAAGTTGGGGTTAGGAGATCCTACACCAACTAATATGAAGCTTGTTATGGCGGATAAGTTGGTAAAACGGCCGGTTGGTATTCTATGCGATGTCTTGGTAAAGGTTTCTTCCTTTATCTTTCTAGCAGACTTTGTCATCTTGGATTGTGAAGCAGATTCAGAGGTTCCCATAATCTTGGGACGCCTTTTCCTTGCTACGGGAAGTGTGCTCATAGATTTGAGAGCTAATGAGCTTTCATTCCGAATAAATGACGAAGTGGTTCGCTTTGATGTTTGCAAATCAATGAAGCAACCCAAAGATCTGAGTGTATTTTCTATGGCTGATGTTGTCTTTGATGATGAGAAAGAGTTACTTGCAGAAGAGCAAATTCTTGATGATCCTTTCGAGGTTTTGCTCATGAAAGGAGAGAATGATGATGCTGAAATTTCTGAAGATGATATTTGTGCTCTATCGGGATTAGGGACATATCGCTATACTCCTAAGAAGCTGTATCTTGATCTCAAAAATCGACCCACACCACCAGCTAAGCCATCTATTGAAGAACCACCCACGTTAGAATTGAAGGAGCTGCCAAGCCATTTGAAGTACGCATTCTTAGGAAGCGGAAACACTCTTCCAGTCATAGTGGCAGCCGATTTGGGTGAGCAACAAGTTGCAGCTCTTATTGCAATCTTACGCAAGTATATTAGAGCTATTAGATGGACCATTGCGGATATTATTGGTATTCCACCTGGGATTTGCACACATAAAATTCAGCTTCAAGAAAAGTGCACACCCACCATTGAAAATCAAAGACGATTAAACCCACCAATGCAAGAAGTGGTGAAGAAGGAGATTATCAAGTGGTTAGACGCAGGAGTTGTATATCCTACCTCTGATAGTACATGGGTGAGTCCTGTGCAATGTGTTCCCAAGAAAGGAGGTATGACGGTGGTCGCGAATGCAAAGAATGAGCTTATTCCACTCAGGCCCATTACTGGATGGAGAGTATTCATGGACTACCGCAAGCTGAATTCTTGGACGCTCAAGGATAACTTCCCCATGCCATTTATGGACCAAATGCTAAATCGATTAGCGGGGAAAGGATGGTTTTGCTTCTTGGATGGTTATTCAGGTTATAATCAGATTTGTATTGCTCCCGAAGACCAAGAGAAGACAACGTTTACATGCCCATATGGGACGTTTGCCTTCAAACGCATGCCATTTGGCCTATCTAACGCCCCAGCCACCTTTCAACGTTGTATGATGTCTATTTTCTCTGATATGGTTGAAGACACTTTGGAGGTATTTATGGACGACTTATCAGTTGTTGGTGAGTCCTTTGAAGCGTGCTTGGCAAACTTGAGCATGGCATTGCAAAGATGTGTAGAGTTTAACCTTGTGCTGAATTGGGAGAAGTGCCACTTCATGGTAAAAGAAGGAATGTTTCTTGGGCACAAGATCTCCGAAAGAGGAATAGAGGTTGATCGTGCAAAAATAGAGGTAATCGAGAAGCTACCGCCTCCAATTTCTATGAAGGGAGTTCATAGTTTTCTTGGCCATGCTGGGTTCTATCGTAGATTCATCAAAGACTTCTCCAAAATTGCTAGTCCATTGTGCAAACTATTGGAGAAAGCTGCGAAATTTGACTTTAATGACGATTACTTAAAGGCATTCGAATGCCTTAAAGGAAAACTCATTGAAGCCCCTATCATGGTAGCACCAGATTGGACGCTCCCATTCGAAGTCATGTGTGATGCTAGTGGTGTAGCCGTTGGTGCTGTTCTTTGACAGAGAAAGCAGAAACTATTTCATCCTATCTACTATGCGAGTAAGGTCCTAAATGAAGCCCAAAGGAACTACACTGTTACTGAACAAGAGCTCCTAGCGGTTGTGTATGCGTTTGAGAAGTTTCGCGCCTATCTATTGGGTACTAAGGTGATCGTTCATATAGACCATGCAGCTCTTAGGTATCTAATGACAAAGAAGGATGCAAAACCAAGGTTTATTCGATGGGTGTTGCTGCTGCAAGAGTTTGATTTCGAAGTCAAAGATAGAAGAGGTTGCGAGAACCAAGTGGCTAATCACCTATCTAGACTTGAGAGTGACCAAGTGGCGCAACCTGAAATTCAGATTGATGATGCATTCCCTGATGAGGAGATATTAGCGGCAACAATGGAGAAATTACCATGGTATGCCGACTTTGCAAATTTTGTGGTGAGTAATGTGCTACCCGCCAAGTTATCTTACCAACAAAGGAGGATGTTTATGCATGACGTTCAGCACTACTATTGGGATGCGCCTTATTTTTTTCGAAGATGCGCTGATGGTATCATTCGACGATGTATATCCCATGAAGAAGTGCCTACTATATTGGAAGCATGCCACCCTTCGCAAGTTGGAGGACATCATGCAGGCAATCGAACGGCAAGAAACGTATTGCAAAGTGGATATTATTGGCCTTCGATATTCAGAGAGCATATGGATATGTGAGAAGGTGTGACCAATGCCAACGTCAAGGTGCTATTTCAAAACACCATGAAATGCCCATGTCCAAAATTCTTGAGGTAGAACTGTTTGATGTGTGGGGTATTGATTTCATGGGACCATTCGTGAATTCATTTGGAATGAAGTACTTATTGGTTGATGTGGATTATGTTTCAAAATGGGTTGAAGCTGTAGCATTGGCCGACAATGAAGGAAAGTGTGTTGTACCGTTCTTAAAGAAGAATATCTTCTCTCGCTTTGGAGTACCTCGTACTATCATAAGTGATGGAGGATCTCACTTTTGCAACAAGCTATTCAAATCTGTATTGGCCAAGTATGGTGTCAAGCAACACAAGGTAGCTACGCCTTATCATCCCCAAACTAGTGGACAAGTAGAGGTTTCCAATCGTGAGATCAAGCAAATCCTTGCAAAGACGGTTAATGCGAATCGGAAGGATTGGTCTCGAAAGCTAGATGATGCACTATGGGCGTATAGGACCGCATTCAAGACACCCATTGGCATGTCTCCTTATCAACTAGTTTATGGGAAGGCTTGTCATTTACCCATCGAACTCGAGCACAAGGCATTGTAGGCATTGAAGCAATTGAACTTGAATTGGGATGATGTGAAGAATCTGAGGTTAGAGCAGCTGAACGAACTAGATGAATTCCGTCTCCATGCATATGAAAGATCAGATTTATACAAGGAGAGGATGAAGAAGTATCATGATCGGCGGATTGTGCGACGAAACTTCCAAAAGGGTGACATGGTACTACTCTTCAACTCCAGATTTAAGCTCTTCCCAGTAAAGTTAAAATCGAAATGGTCTAGTCCATTTAAGGTTATCCAAGTCTACTCGTCTGGAGTAGTCGAATTGGAAGGCAATAAGGGTGTTGTCTTCAAAGTGAATGGCCAACGTGTTAAGCCATATATCGGACCTCTTGACTCGATGAATGACATGGCCATCACTTATCTCGACGAAGTCTAAGTACTCGAGATTACTACGTCGAGCCATGACAATAAATAAGGCGCTAGATGGGAGGCAACCCATCGTTTTATTGTTTTATCGTTTTATCGTTTTATCGTTTCGTTGTTTTAGTTTTTTTTTCTTTTTGATAAAAGAAAATCCAAAAATAAGAGTCGTGCCACAACCAAAAATAAAGCGCTTGGTGGGAGGCAACCCATCGTACTAATCGTTTTCATTTGTTTTGAGCAAATGTAGGTGCAAGAAGTATTCAACGAGGAGATCAATTTTAATTGATGATTTGAACGCATTGTATGGTAAAGTTGGTAAGTTAGGAACGGTGATGCATAAGGCTCTGGATTGAGCCTTTTCCTCGTCAAAATAGGCTTCGAGTAAGGCTAGGCCTTGGTAAAACTAGGCCACGAACGATGCACGACCTATCCTATAGCCTAAGGTCTCGGAATCTAGTGTGCTATACACTATGCGCCGCCTATTCCTAGGTATGCTTTTGACTATGCGCCGCCTATGCTATGGCATTTGGTCTCAGTATCTCATATGCCATAGACTATGCAGCGCATATGTCTACAAATGCCATAGACTATGCGGCGCATATGTCCCATTATGCCATAGACAATGCGCCGCATATGTCATTGATATGTCGAGTATTATGCGCTGCATATGTGGTGTTTTTGTCTCCAAACCCGATTGTAAATGGGTCATAACCCGACCCATACTCTTCCTATATAAAGGGGACTTAGTTTTATAACATAACCACATTAGAAAATACCCTAAGGGCGCCGCATAACCTTCCAAATCCTCTCAAAATTTTCTTCTTTTTCTCTTCCAATTCACAACACCATCCACAAGCTTCAAGCAAGTAAGTACTCTCTTATTCTTCATTTATTTCTCTTAAGTACTACGTTGCTATGTTTATTATAAATTGCTAAATCATATAAGATTGTTGGTGGTGTTCATGTGTTTGGATTGTTGTTGCAAAATCATGTGAGTAAACATATACGTAGGGAATTCTTGGCTTGTTTCCGACTTGAATTTGGTTTCAATAGCATTGTTATGATAATTGCTGAATTGATATAGCTATGAATATTGCTTAAGATTGTTGTTTGGATGCTTACATGTTAGACTATCCTGGCCATCGGGATAAGATTATAGTGCCTATCGACTTAGGAGGTTGTGCTTGTTGTAAGAATAACGATTCCATGTGGTAACCCCTATGTCGTAGTGTTGCTATATCTACCATGAAAGTAGTCCAATGGCTGCAAATAAGTGATGCAATGCAGATTTTCTTGTCAGAATACAATCCTAAAACGTTTGTCGACGAAATCTGAGTAAATCGACTACTTTCACCTCACTGATTTGCGTAACAAAATTAAGTGTGGGGTGGTACTCCTAGTGCTTGCATATAGATTGTATCAAGTGAGATTGTGCTACAACTTACATTATTTCTAGTCTCAGGTACAATGGCATCTAAATCAAGGCAAGGCAAGGAGAAGGCTACCACGTCCCAAAAGGGCAAGAAGAGAAGTCGAAAAGACCAAGGAGAATCATCCTCAGCACACCTACCACGCAGAATGTTCGGAATAAAATGGGTTCTTGAGGAAGAAGCCAAAGCATGGTACAACAGAAACAAAGAAAGAAAGTATATGCACGTCGACTTGATCAACAAGGAGACCTTAGCAAAGAAGGAGCCGCGAATGTTGGCAAAACTAATGGCTTTGAAGCTGGATTTCATCTTCCGCGACATGGGAGAGTGTAATCTTGATTTGACAAGAGAGTTTTATGCCAACTGGTCACCGAACACAACATGCAATGAAGTTAAAATTCGGGGCCAAGTGTTACAGTTCACTGCGGATTGGATCAACTCTTTTCTTGGCTTACCTTCAGTCGACACAGCACCATTCAAAGAGCTGTATAGCAGGCCTCCTTATAGAGCGATACGACACACGCTTTGTGGAAGTAGATCAATGGCAAGGTGGGGCAGACATAAAGAAACAGGCCGACACAATACTTTCCCCTATGCTCCACTGAATAGGGAAGCAAGAATCTGGATGCACAATGTCAACTCATGTCTTATTCCTGGGACTCAATACACCAAGATATCAAGAGATAGAGTGTGTTTGGTGTATGCTTTGATGACGAATGTCCCTGTCAACTTTGGGGCAATCATTTGATCTACCATGAGGAAGGCCAGACTCCACAAAAGGTCCCATTTCACATTCGGTAATTTGTTGACAGCAAGGTTACGGAAGGAGGATATCGAAGAGGAACCAGCTGACCACAAACTCCAACATAACCCAAAGAAGGTTGACCTCACCAAGGTCAATGATGCTGAAACAAATCATGGAGTCAACCTTACTACTGTGGAGAGACATGCTCGTGATGAGAGTTTCTTCCGTCATCTCTATGGCATGACACGATTCACTATGATGAGTGGTGGACGTATTTCAACTGCTGAAGAGCTCCAACGGTTGGACCACGACTACCCAATGAACATGCATGCACGGGAAATATGTGGAGTGGGCATATATTTTGAGGAACCTCTAGACGATGATGTGCCGACTGATGATGATAGACGCTTGCCTAATTCTGACGAGGAGGAGAACTCTGACGACGACTCTTATGATAATTCAGACGAAGGGGGTATGACCCCCGCCATTGATGAAGGGTCCGACTAACCAGGTTCTGCACATTTATTTTCCATTGAGGGCAGTGTCCCGTCTAAGTGTGGGGTGGCAGAATCGCATGCTATACTTTTCTCTGTTTGCACCTATGTTTGTATGTTTGTTTTTTTTTAGTTTTTTTAGGAGTCCAATTTTTTCTAGCTTCCATGAAATTATTTTGATAGACAGCATGAGATTGAAACAAGAGTATGTGCTACAATTGTGACTATTGAGACGTTTAGGCTCTAGTTGTGACTCATTATGTGATATTGTGTGATTCAATTCCTTCACTTGTTGGGTCAAGAGTCTATATTACTTCCAATCAAGTCGACCATGTGCCTTGTGTGTGTGAGATAATAGTATATTCTGTGTGTGTGGCTGATGCTAGAACTTGCATGGTATGTATGCAAAGCGAAAATAAGGAGTGTAAGTTTAGGATATGATTTAGGCATTTCTTTGGCAACCTATACATGTTTACCTTCAGTTTTACCTACCCATTGATATCATCCTAGTTAAACCCTTTTGAGCCTTTAGCCTATTTCTTTGACAACCTCGTATGTAAGCCTAATCCATTTCTTTCAAGACCGTAATTTGATCCAAATTCCTAAGTGCTTTAAAGTGAAAAATTCATGTGACAACATAAGAGGAAATTGGGTGAGTATGATTATTTAAATTGTAATGGTGCTTGAATGTGTTATGAAAAAGAAAGTGCTATCATAAGAGGTATGTTGAGAAAAGAAAAAGGAAAAAGAAAGCTGAAAAGTGAGTTATGCTTAAAATTGAAAAACGAAAGAGGAGAACAAGGGTGGTAGAAGAAAAGAAAGAAGAAAGGTTGAAAGAAAAAAATGTCAATGATACAATGTGATGTATTAAAGTGCTTAGGAACTTAGTCACTATTTCTGGCCAAAATAGTCCTACCCGTCCCTTAGCCTACATTACAATCATGAGAAGACCTACTTGATCCTAATCTTAACATTCTGACATTTAGTGGAGTAGTACACTAAGGGCAAGCCTATGGTCATCAGTTGCTACATATGAATTCTTTGTGAGAGTGAGAGAAAGGATATTTTGATACCCATGTTTGAAAAATATGCTACACTTGTGAGTGACTATGGGTAATATATTGTGAGACACACATGGTTGATGAGTTTTGGATAGTTGTGTATGATTCTTTGTGCCTTGACTTTTGAATATGAGTTAACCACCATCACGAGTCTATGCTAGAGGTTAAATGGTTTCTACTAATGATCGGAAAACTACTCTTTGTTGATAATTGTTGTGCTTGTCTTGATAAATGTTTTGTGGTGTTGTTGTAAAAACCCTAAGTTGATGTTTAGAAGGACATGATATGTTGTTCGAGGATGAACAAAGCTCTAAGTGTGGGGTGTTGATGATAGGCGAATTTACGCGCCTATATCAATATATTTTGCCCATCTTTTAGCCTAGTTCTGAGAACAAACTATATATTTAAAGCACTTTTAGTCCTTTTTCCTATAAATGAACTAACGAACATGATTAGTAAAGTTTCAGGTATAAATGATGCAAAATTCAGCATTTTATGGCTTACTTGACGCAAAAGAAAGCTCACGAAGGAAGGAAAGGGAGTTTACACGCCTAAGGACCAAAACTGCTGCATGGAAAATCTGTCCCAGGCTAAAACAGCATTTCTGAAGACTCTGGGGACCTGGACCAAAATTGCTGCATGGAAAATCTGTCCCGGGCTAAAACAGCATTTCTGAAGACTTTGGGGACTTACAGACACAAAGCTGGATTTTGACAATGATACATTAACCTAATACAATTAGGTTATGTATTTCATTAGTTTATTTGGATTATGATAATGTTACCTTAAGCTAGTACATTTGGGTTAAGTATTCCTTTAGCCTATTAGGATTTGGTTATTTATTTCATTAGCTTAGTAGGAGTAGGATATGGGTATTATAAATACCCTATCATGCTAGAGATTTTTATTCATTCTTCACTTAACAATTCACCATTCAACAACTCTTCTAATCTTTCCATTAATCTTATTTTCTTCTATTCTTCTATTCTTAATTTCCGCAACAAGAGAAACGTTACCTTGCTAAGGAATTCATGCCTCACGCCTACCACTTGTGCTACACGAAATTGATCAATCTTGTGGTATAATAACAATGTCAATCGTGATCTCCTTCGCATTCATGGGTAACTAAACCTCTCTGTTGGGGTTATGGAAGCCGAATGAGATACTATCTATTGTTGTGAGTTTATGAGTTCGTGACACGTATATTGCTTATATCATTATTCTCTTCATCTTAATCTACATTCTTTGCGGTTGCAAACGCAAGAATACGCCAGTCTAACATTTAACTTGTTCGAGAGAAAGGTTATTTGTCTGGAAAAGAGATAGTGTCAAGGTAGTAGGACACCCTTTCCTATTAAAACGCTAGTGCAGTAACTGGACTAACCTCTTGGAGAATTCGTACCGTTAGACACGCTTTAAGCTCGAGAGAGTTAAAGTGAAATAGTCCTTGTTTAGGTCAAGAGACGCTTGGATTTACCATAGAATACAATTCTCTATAAGCATATGCATGTCACAATTCTACACACTCATAGCCAATAGAGACGTATACCTCAGGAGGTGGACATAACCCCAACGCATCAATTCTCATTGTTTACAACTCACGTAACATTCTTTTTATTTTCTGCTTTTATTTTGATACTTTATTTACATTACTTGCACAACAAGAATCTCCCCTTTTTACGAGACTTGCACCAAAAGTTTAGTAATTTTACTTACTTATTGGCCAAGCTATTCCCTGTGGGATCGACACCCAACCCGGGTTGGGTTCTATATTTGCTAACGACCGTTTTACACTCCTACGAGAGCTGTAGATTGAGCGTTATCACCCTACTGCTTGTGTATAGATTGTATCCATTGGGATTGTGCTACCATTAACACTATTTCAAGTCTCAGGTACAATGGCACCCAAAGCAAGACAAGGCAAAGAAAAGGCTACCACTTTCCAAAAGAGCAAGAAAGGAGGCCGCAAGGAGCAAGGAGAACCCTCCTCGCTGCAAATACCTCGACTCACGCTTGGAAATAAGTGGGATACTTATGAGGAACTTCTGAGGATGACAACTCTGATGATAATTCCAATGCAAGGGGTATGACCCCAGACATAGAGGATGAGTCTGACTAACCAGGTTCTTCTTATTTATTTTCCACTGAGGACAGTGTACTGACTAAGTGTGGGGTGGTGGTATTGCATGCTATACTTCTCTACTCGCATCTAGGTTTGTTTGCTTTTTTTTTTCATCGTTTTTAGTAGTTAAGTTTTTTTAGTAGAATTTTTTTACTTAGCTTCGCATGAAACTATTCTAATAGGCAGCATGAGATTATAACAAGAGTATGTGCTACAATTATGACTATTGAGACATTTTAGGCTCTAATTGTGACTCACTATGTGATATTGTGTGGTTCAATTCCTTCACTTGTTGGGTCGAGAGTCTATATTACTTCCAATCAAGTTGACCATGTGCCTTGTGTGTGTGAGATAATAGTATATTCTATGTTTGTGGCTGATGCTAGAACTTGCCCGGTATGTATGCAAAGTGAAAATAAGGAGTGTGAGTTTAGGATATGATTTAGGCATTTCTTTGGCAACTTATACATGTTTACCTTTGTCTTACCTACCCATGGATATCATCCTAGTTAAACCCTTTTGAGCCTTTAGCCTGTTTCTTTGACAACCGCAAATGTAAGCCTAATCCACATTTTTTCAAGACCATAATTTGATTCAAATTCCTAAGTGCTTTAAAGTAAAAAGGTCATGTGACAACATAAGAGGAAATTGGGTGAGTATGATGCTTTAAATTGTAATGGTGCTTGAATGTGTTATGAAAAAGAAAGTGCTAGCATAAGAGGTATGTTGTGAAAAGAAAAAGGAAAAGAAAACTGAAAAGTGAGTTGTGCTTAAAATTGAAAAACAAAAGAGGAGAACAAGGGTGGAAGAATAAAAGAAAGAAAGGTTGAAAGAAAAAAGTGTCAATGATACAATGTGATATTTTAAAGCGCTTAGGAACTTAGTCACTATTTCTGGTCAAAATAGCTGATCCTACCCGTCCCATAGCCTACCTTACAACCATCAAAAGACTTGCTTGATCCTAAGCTTAGCATTCTGACATTTAGTAGAGTATTACATTAAGGGCAAGCCTATGGTCATCAGTTGCTACATATGAATTCTTTGTGAGAGTGAGAGCAAGGACATTTCGATACCCATGTTTGAAAAATATGCTATATTTGTGAGTGATTATGAGTACTATATTGTGAGACACACATGGTTGATGAGTTTTGGATAGTCGTATATGATTCTATGGACCTTAACGTATGCATGAGAGTTGATCACCATCACGAGTCTATGCTAGAGGTTAAACTGTTTCTACTTATAATCGAAAAGCTACTCTTTGTTGATAATTGTTGTGCTTGTCTTGAAGAATGTTTTGTGTTGTTGCTGTAAAACCCTAAGTTGATGTGTAGAGGTACATGATATTTTGTTCGAGGACGAACAAAGCTTCAAGTGTGGGGTGTTGATGATAGGCGATATTACGCGCCTATATCAATATATTTTGCCCATATTTGTGCCATGTTTTGAGAACAAATTATATATTTCATGCACTTTTAGTCCTTTTTCCTGTAAGTGAGCTAACAAACATGATTAGCAAAGTTTCAGGTATAAATGATGCAGAAATCAGCATTTTATGGCTTACTTGACGCTAAAGAAAGCTCACGAAGGAAGGAAAGGGAGTTTGGACACCTAAAGGACCAAAAGTGATGCATGGGAAATCTATCCCGGGCTAAAATAGCATTTCTGAAGACTTTGGGGACTTGAAGTAACTTATTTGGATTAGGATAATGATATATTAACCTAGTACAATTGGGTTAAGTATTTCATTAGTTTATTTGGATTTGGATAATGATACATTAACCTAGTACAATTGGGTTAAGTATTTCCCTAGTTTAGTAGGATTTGGTTAAATATTTCATTAGCTTAGTAGGATTAGGATATGGGTATTATAAATACCCTATCATGCTAGAGATTTTTATTCATTCATTCATTCACCATTCCACCATTCCACTAATTCCCATCCATCCACCCTCCATCCATCCATCAAAACAATTACTCTTCTACTAATTCTATTTTTTCATTCATCTATTCAATTCTTAATTTCCGCAACAAGAGAAATGTTCCTTTGCAAGAAATCACGCCTAACTACTACCACAGTTGTGCTACACGAAATTCATCTTTATTGTGGTATATTAACAATGTCAATTGTGATTATCTTCGCATTTATGGGTAACTAAACTTCTCTGTTGGGGTTATGGAAGCCGTATGAGCTACTATCTATTGCTGTGAGTTTGTGAGTTCGCAACACGTATACTGCTTATATCATTATTCTCTTCATCTTAATCTACATTCTTTGCGGTTGCAAACGCAAGAATACGCCAGTCTAACATTTAACTTGTTTGAAAGAAAGGTTATTTGTCTGGAAAAGAGACAGTGTCAAGGTAGTAGGACACCCTTTCCTATTAAAAAGCTAGTGCCGTAACTGGACTAACCTCTTGGAGAATTCGTACCGTTAGACACGCTTTAAGCTTGAAAGAGTTTAAGTGAAATAGTCCTTGTTGAGGTCGAAAGATGCTTGGATTTACCATCAAATACAATTCTCTATAAGCAGTTGCATGTCGAAATTCTACACACTCAGAGCCAATAGAGACGTATACCTCAGAAGGCGGACATAACCCCAACGACTCAATTCTCATTGTTCACAACCTACGTGACAATCTTTCTCTCTTTACTTTATTATTTTCAGCTTTTGTTTACATTACTTGCACGACAAGACTTCCCCCTTTTTACGAGACTTGCACCAAAAGTTTAGTAATTTTTCTTACTTATTGGCCAAGCTATTCCCTGAGGGATCGACACCCAACCCAGGTTGGGTTCTATATTTGCTAACGACCGCTTTACACTCCTACGAGAGTTGTAGATTGAGCGTTATCACTAATTCAAAGAAGATGAATAATTTCAAAATTCGGAATTAGCAAACTATGACAAAATTGATCATTATTAAAATATAGATTTTTCACATCTGGTAGTCTTAAAACATAAGCACACAAAATGGCAAAGAATCGGATGAAATAAATCATTCATGCATTGTTAATTCAGAGTCCGAAATGATTTAAAGAAGGGGAAAAAAGATTAAAATTAAACACAAACCTTTAAATATTTAGGCAAACCTGTGGATGGGTTTTTCATCTCTTTTTTGACAAATGGATCAACGGCACGGAGAAGGTTGGTAGCGGGTGGACGACGGAGATGACTTGGGGCGGCGACGGTAGGTTCACGGAGGAGGTTGGACAGCAGGGGGGTCTCATGGTAATGTTGGAATGGCGTTGACGTGCTGGTTCATCGCTGGAAAGGGGAAAATGGAGGGAGAGATGGTGATGGAGGCTGAGGGGCTGGTGGCGCGGCGATGGCAGTGGCGAGGACGAACGGCAGGGGGCAGTGGTAGATCTGGTATCGCCGGAGTAGGTATTGGCAGCGTGGCGCTGGCAACGGCGAGGACGAACGGCAGGAGGCAGTGGTAGATATGGTATCGCCAGAGTAGGTGTTGGCGGCGCATATAGAGGGTAGTGGGAAAGCTATTGGAGAAGAGGGTCTCGGTGGCGCTGCTCCGCCGATCAGCGGCTGCAGCCATGGGAAAGAGAGGTTAGATAGAGAGAGAAGGAGAGATATTAGATAGAGAGAGAAGGAGCGGCTGTTGTTTGATTTTGGAATTAGGGATAGATTTTTGGATTAAAAAGGAAAGAAAGGTGTATCAGATCCCAGTCGTTGGATCCGTTCAGGATCAACAACTGAGATCTAAAAGTTGAAAATTTGGAATTGAGTTTCAAAAAATGGCTAGAATTGTAAGAAATTGGACAAAATTAAGTTAAAAGGTGAATAAATTTAGGTAAAATGAATTAAATTAGGTTGTTATTTAAATTAAAATAGGGATAATAGTATATAATAATAATAATTAAATAATAAATACCATATTAACTAATAAATAATAATAATAATAATTAAATAATAAATAATAATAATTAATAATAAATAATTTAATAAAATAAATAATGCTAAATAATGGAAAACTAGATATTTTGTTTGCAAAAATGTGGATGTGCATAACTACGTGGAAAATAATTTAATAAAAATTACATAAAATGCTGAATTTGAGTTTAAAAATTATGACAATGACACTAAAAGCTAAAAAATAATTTATGCATTTCCTTTAATTATAAATGCGACACGTTAGTATGTACTCAATGTAAGAATAATATTTAAAAATATTGATAATTAAAACTAATAATTTTGATATAACAACAGCCTAAAAGTGATATCGGGATGTCAAAATTGGGAGTCAACAGAGTCGCCACCTAATTTTCAAGAAAAAATAGGTTTGTCAAAATTGGGTGTCAACAGAGTCGCCACCTAATTTTCAAGAAAAAATAAGAAACCTATTTATTTATTAACAAGTACTCCCTCCGTTTAAAAAGAAATGACTTACTTTCTTTTTTAGTTCGTTTAAAAAAGAATGACCCCTTTCATTTTTCGACAATACTTTAATTTAAACTTTCCAAATGACATGTTTATGACCACAAGATTAAAGGGCATTTTGATACATTTGACACTACTTTAATTTAAGGCTACAAGATTCAAAAATATTCTTTATTTTCTTAAACTTTGTGCCAAATTAAAGTAGGTAATTCTTTTCGAAACAGAGGGAGTATGACGAAACCAATTTAGATTCTAGGTAATGATTCAAATTATTGCAATGGAAAGGGGTTAGACAACCTTCAGAATCTACAAATATGGTCCCGGCCAGACTTAAGTTTATTAAAAAAAGAAAAAAGGAAAAAGAAAAAAAATCAATGCATGCAAATACAAATATAAAATATATATTAAAATAATATAATGTGTATGCTATAGTAAAATATATATATATAAGAAAAATATATAAATATGTACGTAAAGACAAAATTGAATAAAGAAAAATTATTTTAAGAAAAAAAAATCTACATAATATCCATTAATGTAAAAAAGTGAATTATTTGATTAAGTATCTAAATAAATTTTAATATAACTAGTAATGACCTAAATTTGCCTAAAGTGTGATGAGAATCGCGTGAAAAATAAAAAATATCAGAAAAATTATATTAAAGAAAAATCTATGCAATATCTTTCAATGTATAAGTATGAATTAATTGAGTAAGTATCTAAATTAATTTAATTTTTTAATATAAATATTAACGAGCTATATTTGCCTAAACACGTGATGAACATTTGTAAAAAGCATTTCCGTCCAATGCCCCAAAAATAAATTTTACACTATAATTTATATTTTGTACAAGTGTAAAAATATAAAAAATGCAAACACAAAATTTAAACTCTTCGTTAAATGTCACTCCCGTCAAGTATTCTCAAGCTGATTAAGCACTTGTAAATAAAAATGTTTGTAACAAATAAATAATTATCAAAATAAATTGAAAATATTTGTGTGCTTATATGTATAAAAATATATAATTTTTTAAAAGGTGGGCTTAGATTAGATTTTAAATATGACATACGAAGTGGTTGCTGATTTATTAGTCGTCCTAACTCGTGTTGCCAAGATACGAATCATAAAACTTTTACGTTATAAAAAATTCGTCATTGCCCAACTTTATTTATTTTATTACGTATTTATATATTTAATATACGTCTTTTTATTTGTATAGACCTCAAAAATTGATGAAAAATTTCTTCATTGGCCACAAAGGGAGATAACAAATGACTCAAAAATAACCCTGACACTGTCTATTTATATGAGTCCACAAAGGGAGATAACAAATGACCATCCTAAAGAGTGTAATTTGCAAACAGTATCACGCGTAATTAAAGAGTGTAATCAAATAATTTTTTTTATGAAGCAATCTAACTAAACATGATTTGACAATCCCCATTATTTAATTAATCTACACTTCCACTTTGTTGTAAAATAGTATCTTGCCTCAGTAATCATGTTGTAAATTTTTCTAACTAGATTTGGTGAAGTTGCTTATTTAATAATCTTCATTTAAGCATAACTAAGAATCAAATAATTAATTAAACCAGAAGAACTAATACCCTACATGCAATGCACCAACAAATTAAATTTGTTTGCAATACCTTATTTAGCCCTATCTTCGTAATTGTCAACACAATTTTGGTTGCTTAATTAGTTATTCCCATTTAAACATTAACTAAGAGACAAAACTAAACCACAAGAATTAATACCCAATATGTAATGCACCAACAAATACCTTATTTTAGCCTTATCATGTATACTAAAAAATAAATTCTAAAATGTTGGTTGCTTAATTGATATTTAATCATATCAATACCGTTCAATCTTAAATAGAAATATTATAATGTTTTCATAAAATTAAATAAAAAAGGGTGTAAATTAGAAAATTAATTCTATTTTGGGGGGTGTAAATTAGATTTTGAGGAAATGTAGGGTGTAATAAAGAGGAGACATGTGTTGTTTTCAAGTAATTAAAACGGTCATTTTCGACAAGTTGATAAAAATAAGTATTAAACATGTGCAATGGATACAGTACACTAGTAATTGTTACTCACACATGAATGCAATTTGATCCTTCTATGGGAAAAAGTGATGATTTACATGTGGTGCTTGTTTTTAAGCATTTATTTTGGTCCACAAATATTATGTATTCTCCGTTTATTTTTATTTATTTATATTTGAAAACTTGATATTTTTACTAGAGCATCCTTCGTTATTATAAGTCGTTTTATCTCACTAACTATTAGATGAATTGAAAATAAAAGAGAGTTATTGGGTATACTAAAACTTCTGTTATGTGCAAAATTGAAAGAAAAAATCCACAAGAAGTTAGTGTACGCAATCTTGTTATGTATGTCTGTAAAAAACTGTTCTCACAACTTGAATCGATGACTTAATAATATGGTAAAAGTGATTTCTTTTACTAGAGTAAAAAATAAAGGTGGATAGAGGTAGTACTATATTCGTTTGTCTCAAATTATCTACCATTATTACTAAAAATAGTTATTGTTTCAAGAAAATACCAAATATGTTAGGATATAAATAAAGGTTAAATTTTGAAACTATTTTTTCCAGTTAATATTTTTTTAGAGTCGTGTAAAAAATGCACGATATTTTATTGACTTTGGCAGAACACACAATAATTTAAAATTACAATTCTATCAGTTAATCAGCATTCCTTCCAGTAAAACATTTATAAAATTTTAATATTTTCACAAACACATTTATCGTATAATTTTATTTTTTTAAAGGAAGAAGTGATGGGCTATGTAATATTTACAGCCTTTAGAAACATTCTAAACTGTAAAAATAACAACTATATTTTGTAGAATTATGAAATATATCAAAATCTACCTTAGAAACCTATACAAGTAGATATTTCAATATTTTAAAAGATTCATAAAAAGATAAGTCAATTTCTTTAACTTTCTAATATTCGAAATTTAGTAATCCAACCTATATACATTCCTTCAAACAAGTCTTATTTCACGAAAAATACCTATCAACAACAATTTTCTCAATGTTAGTGTTCAAATTTGAAACTTTTAGTTAATGATGAAAAAATATTATCGAACCCACCACATATTTACTAGTGATATTCCAAACCAAATAAACATTTATATATGTAGACAGATATTTAGGTAGTGGTAAGATTCACGTATACTTCAAACCTTATTTGTGATAGAGTCATGTTTTTCTTCTTTTTGTTGATAGTGTGCAGACAGGTTTATTTTAGTCTAATGTCCTCTTTTGTATTGTTAACGACAATAGGTAATGATTTATTCACAATGAGTTCTGCAGTGGTGAAGGTAAGTAGGTAACTGATTAAAGCACTATGATGGTGGTTTATTTTAGTTTAATGGTGCGCCTTCTTCTAATTTAGAGCATTGTTTGCCCTAAATATTTTAATGACTTAATAGAGTATTTGAAACTTGAATCATCCCTTCGTTGCTAGTTGCACACAAAATGGAAACTTTCTGTGGTGATGTCTTAAATAAACGTGTCTTTTAACTTCAGTGTTCTTTTGTAATAGTGCCATCGCTTGGGTAAAGGTTCTTCTGTTTAAGAATTTTAAATCATTTGTATATCTGTTGGGTTTTCCAGACCTGTTGCTCCATATATACTTTCAGGATGTCGTAAGTAAGACGCTTGCAGGTTCAACAGAAGTTTAGTACACAAGATATTTCATGATCTCAGTGGGAAACAAGTGGAAGTAAAGCGTGCTCTTCCAAGAGATGGTAGTTTTGGTGGTTTTGGTGGTCATTCCACGGGCAACGGTGGTAGTGGTGTGGGTGGTGGAAGTTACCAGGGGTATGGTGCATCTGGTGACAATCCCAGTTCTTATGATAGAATGGATACCAACAGATACATGCAGTTACAAAACACTGTAGGTGGTGGATCGAGAAGCTCGTGGGGTTCTCAGGGTCCTTCTGGATATGGGAACATGGGTTATGGTAATGCATCATGGGGTGCTTCAAGTGCTGGTGGTGGAGGTGGACCCGTTAATGGAGGATCTGCTGTTGGTCAGTCTCCAGCTGGAGCCACGAGTTATGAAAATCAAGGTTATGGCTATGGTGGATATGGTGGAGGTGATGGTGCTTATGGAAATCGAGTTGGTGGAGGTGGTGCATCGGGAAACATGCAATCAGGTGGTGGGGGTTACATGGGCAGTGGCTATGGTGATGCTAGTGGAAATTCACAAGGTTTGGGTAATTATGGTGCTCAGCAAAATGGACCTCATGGTGGCCAACTCGAATATGGTGGTGGCTACGGTGGTGCTCCAAGTTGGCAGGCTCAACAACACTGATCACAGTACTTGATTTCATATGAGAACTTACCTATTGCGGGAGGGGAACTTCACTTTCATGCTTCTGGTTTCGTTCCACATACAGTTTACTCTTGCAAGCATTACGCGCTCAATGGCATTGGTTGGATTGCTTGAATTTTAGTTTTTTGCAGTTCTTATTCTAGTTTACTATAAGTAATGTCAGTAGTATTGACTATTTTGTAATATTTTCTGTTTAACTATCGTTTTAATTTGGCTTGCGTATGGTTATTTTTACTAGCTATCTAATGCATCTCCTCTCGTAGCCTGTTATGTCAAAGCTTATGTGAGTTAGCTTTTGATTGTGTTGTTTGGTTTTGAATATAGTTTCGTAACCTGTTTGTGCCTTCCCAAGCAGGATACTTGATGCTAGTTTCTCCTCATTATAAAAAAATAAATTCTTTTGGTTTCCCATTTGACTTGCGTTGGACAAAGAAGTTTTCGTGATGCTTCTTGTTGGTAGTGCAGCTGTAGCCAATATGGGTAGCAATAGCAGTAGTGGTAGTTAAGTTTTGAGAATGACATAATCATTTTCCTCTGTATTTGACCATGTGTTGAACAGGAGTAGATGACCGAGTACTAACATCTGATGACATCCCACTCTGTCAAATCCGACCTTGGTGCTGGGGATTGTGTTCAGTGCGCACAAGTACTTACCGTGGAATTTGGCTCATGGTGCATTTCCTGAAACTGGTCATGGTGAAGCAGGGTGAAGACTAACAACAGTCATCGTATGGTATGTGTTGCCAACAGCTGGTGTATAATTGTACTAGTGATTTTGTATATGGAAAGGTAGACTAGAATATGGCCATGTTTTCGAGGTACTTGGCAATTTAACTCGCAAACAAGTTCTTTAGTTTTTGGCGGTTTTCGCTTATAAAAGGATGCTTTTCTGGAGATGGATTACAGAATAACATGGTTTAGGCTACCTCACTAGTTTAGAATGATTAAACTTTATTTTTCTTGTTTACACCAATTTAACAGTAGAATGGCTTAGAACTTACTTTCTGTCTTTCGTCTAATTAGGATTTGTCTATGCACTGACCGTGGTAGTTGAGCTTATTTCTTTTCTACTTTTTTCTGGGGTGTCTGTAACTCCTGTTGTCCCTTTGAGTAGGGTATTTTTCCTTAGACTTGATGAAAGATTCACGTTTCGCCTGGCTTTCATTAACAATGCTGAAACATTTTTGGGTTCTTTTGCTTTGATGTATGTTCTTTAGTCTCAAGTAGTGAATGACCTTTCACTGGATTTTCCAAGTATAAGACTATGCTTAGTGAAGTTCTACCGCGTTTAGCCAACCAAGGATATCATATAGCTAAGGAACAAACACTTTGACTTGCTGATTCTATAATTGTTAAACTGCAGAATCTTTGTTTCTTTTGGGAATGCATGACTCTTGTCATTTCATTGTTTCTATGTTTGGATAACTAAGGAAACTACGTGAATATTGTTGTGAACCAAGCTAACTCTATTGGGCCAATTAATATGTTGGAGAGGGGGTTCAAAATTTGAAGAAAAACTTATCGAAAGGAGCTTGACATTTATTATATATACGTATAATATGATTTTTGTAATGTATAAATAGTATAATTTTCCGCCGAAGGGGGTTCGGTGAATGGTTCTTTTGCAATTCCTTATCTAGATTGTTTGATTTTGAGCCGGGGGTTTGTCGGAAACAACGTCTCTATCTCACATTTGAGGTAGTGGTATGGACTGCTTACACTTACCCTCCCAAGACCCCACTTGGTGGGAATATACGGTGAACCCCCATCCATTACACATGCTGGCTCCGCCCCCGAGTAGAGAGGTGATTGTTGTATAGAAATGGCAACCCAAGGTGGAGATGTGAACATTCAGCGCGATTTTGGTTTGTCGATGGGAAAGTTTTTGTTTGGGAACTAAGGTAGGGAAGAAAGTGAAGAGTTAGAATCTTGGAGTCACTCAATGATAAAATAATACTAATAGATTAACATATTACATAATGATAAAAATTAAATTAAATTGATTTTCAAAAGGTCACCATTACAAATGAGGCATAGATCACCGAAAACGTAAAATATCTATACAATTATTTATTCAAAATATTAAAGAATTGTGCAAGTGACAGATTGTAAACTAGAATGAATTGTACAATTGACAAATTGTTCACTAGAAGGGGGTTTATGGTGTGCTAGGATGGCGTAAACCGTCTGAATAATAGAGACTATCATTCCGACTTGGTGGGAATATACTGGGTATAGAAATATACATGTTTTAGCATGTTTTAGAATTTGATTACTAAATATACATGTTCAACCTTCATGTTTGTACTCCGATGGAGCAAAACAAGTCATATATTTTAGCATATGATTACAAATTATACATGTTCAACCTTCATGTTTATACTTTAGTGGAGCAAAACAAGTCACATATTTTAGCATATGATCGCAAAATATACATGTTCAACCTTTATGTTTATACACTCCGGTAGAGCAAAACAAGTCACATATTTTAGCATATGATTACAAAATATATACATGTTCAACCTTCATTGTTTATACTCCAGTAGAGCAAAACAAGTCACATATTCGAGCATAAGACCGTGTGTTCACACGCGTATACAAACAACCATTTCACCTAAGGATCATCTTGTTCTCAGTTACCCTCTATGCCATGTGACTTTAGAGTTAACGGGAGCATATTTTCCAACGATGAAAATGGTTCATAAATAGTGTGATATAATATGTAGTTTTGATAGTGTGATATAATATGTAGTTTTAAAAAAAATTGTCATCTTAAATCTCGTGATAGAAGACTATCTAGCTTAGTTCGTCTATTCACTTGGCCTTTGAAGAAGAAGGTTTGGCATGCTTCAACTTATCTTTATTATCCGCTAAATTCATTCCTTTCTCTAATATTTGATAAAGTAGATGGATAGAGTCAGTCGATCAGTAAAAAAAAATAACAAGTGCTCCTGAAATGATTGATAGAAAATAAGACAACTATTCCATGCCTTTATCTTATATACTTTAAATTTAATACAACATCGAACACAGTGAATGAAAACAACAACAAACAAAAAAAAATAGATAGTATATTGTAACTTTGGGATTGTAATTGGGGTCGAAGCTCCACATGTGTTGTTTGGGTGGTCAAGTCAAGCTTCATCTGGGCCAAGGCTGTAGCCCCAAGCAACTTCTTCCACACAAGACCACGTAATCTCTGACGCTCTGCATCCAATTTTACAATCTCCAGGTCATATGTTTGGGTGGTCAAGTCAAGCTTCATCTGGGCCAAGGTTGTAGGCCTAAGTAACTTCTTCCATACAAGACCACGTAATCTTCGACGCTCTGCTTCCAATTTTGCAATTTTCTTCATTCCCTCCAGGTGTTTCTTGTTTCCAACTTATGCAGACTGTATGCTCATATTTTTCTTCAACATCTCAATTTCTGCTTCAGCTTGGGCTTTTTCTTCACTGAGCTGTATCACCATGCTAGAACTCTCTTGCAAAGACCTTGAGAGTGCGGAATTTTCCGCTGCAGACCTGAGTAACAGTTGGTACAGGTTAGCTAATTTTGCTTCAAACTCATGCATCATTTTGTCAAACTGTTTGGCAGCCTTCTCCCAACCTGTACAGAGAGATGTGAATAAAACAATTCAGTACCAAGTTGCAAAACACTTGTTGCAAGAAAAACACAAGTCAATAAGGAACATCACCTGAGACAGCTTCTTCAGCAACTTTAGCATATTGCTTTCCCAGGTTTTCTTTATTAGTCATTTCTGACTGTGCAGCAGCCAACTTTTCATTCAAATCCTTGACTTCATCCTCTAAGCCACTCACTTGCTCCTCAAGAGACTTAACTTGATCTATCTGCCGCATGCACTCCTTCAGTGCACCATCCAGATGTGATGCCCTGTCTTCAACAGTAAGCTTCAAAAGAGTAATGGATTCCAGGTGATTTTTCAGTGTCGCGGCTTCTAACTCAGCCTTCTCCCAACCTGTACAGAGAGATGTAAATAAAAGAATTCAGTACCAAGTTACAAAACACAAGTTTCAAGAAAAACACAAGTCAATAAGAAACATCACCTAAGACAGCTTCTTCAGCAACTTTAGCATATTGTTTTCCCAAGTTTTCCTTATTAGTCATTTCTGACTGTGCAGCAGCCAACTTAAGAGACTTAACTTGATCCTCCAATCCAGTCAAATGTGAATAAGATTCAACGGAAATTTGCACATATTTAGGTTTCTTGATTCCCTGTTTACCCTGAAATATATCTGCAGCATGCACTCTTTCAGTGCAGTAGTAAAATAGAAATTGAAAGAAAGCCCAACACAGCAAAATATGGAACATGTTTTCCATAACTTTTTGTATTGAAAGTAACTAATGCTTTGTGTAAGAGAGTAGTACTGGTAATTGTAAAACTTAAGAACTTGTGAACTTAAGAGCTTGTGAACTATTGTTTATATAGGCTGAGTATTGTAAAACTAAACCAACATAAAAATGGTAAAAAAATATTTCAGTAAGAGAATTTCTCTTACTGAATCAATCATATACCAATTAAAAAGGAAAGTCAATATTTGTAAAAGTCATTCACAATATTGTTTTCCTTAGGCCAAATCCAATAAATAAAAAATATCAAGACTATCATGATTAAAAACTAGATTCCCATAATACTGAAAGTTACCTTATATATAGGTGAGTGCCATGTTGTCGCAAATTCCGTAGAAGGAAGGTAAATTAATAGTAACATGTTAGCATCAATCACTAATCAATTAAGAGATCGATAATCAATTAGGGTCAATTCGGGATGAGAAAATTTGTTCAATTTACCATAAATAAATTATGAACAATTAATTTTGTAAAATAATCCCTAATTATTTTTGTACCTAATTCAAATCATCAATTATACAAAAATCAGTCCACGATGTAATTCAAGAAATGTGATACACAATCAGATGTTCTTTACCAAAATCTTATTCAAATTATCACAAGATCAATCCAGCCATAAAAATATAATACGCAGTCAAATGTTCTCTGTTATAATCACGAGCCGAGAAATTTGTCAACTAATTCAAAGAAGATGGATAATTTCAAAATTCGGAATTAGCAAACAATGATAAAATTCATCATTATTAAAATTTAGATTTTTTACATCTAGTAGTCTTAAAACATAAGCATACAAAATGGCAAAGAATCGGATGAAATAAATCATTCATGCATTGTTAATTCAGATTTCGAAATCTTTTAAAGAAGGGGAAAAGAGATTAAAAGTAAACACAAACATTTAAATATTTAGGCAAACCTGTGGATGGGTTTTTCATCTCTTTTTTAACAAACGAATCAACGGCACGGAGAAGGTTGGTGGCGGGTGGACGACGGAGATGACCTGGGGCAGCGACGATTGGTTCACGAAGGAGGTTGGAGAGCAGAGGGGTCTCATGGCAATGTTGGAGCGGCGTTGGCGTGCTGGTTCATCGTCGGAAAGGGGAAAATGGAGGGAGAGATGGTGATGGAGGCTGAGGGGCTGGCGGCGCGGCGTTGGCAGCGGCGACGACAAATGGCAGGAGGCAGTGGTAGATCTGGCATCACCGGAGTAGGCGTTGGCGGCGCATATAGAGCGCGGAGGGAAAGCTATTGGAGAAAGGGGGTCTCGGTGGCGCTGCTCCGCCGATCAGCGGCGGCAGCCTTGGGAAAGAGAGGTTAGATAGAGAGAGAAGAGCGGTTGTTGTTTGGTTTTGGAATTAGGATTAGGTTTTTGGATTAAAAAGTAAAGAAAGATGTATCAAATCTCAGTCTTTGGATTCGTTTAGGATCAACGACTAAGATCTAAAAATTGAAAATTTGGAATTGAGTTTCAAAAATGGCTAGAATTGTAAGAAATTTGACAAAATTAAGTTAAAAGATGAATAAATTTAGGCAAAATGAATTAAATTAGGCTGTTATTTAAATTAAAATAGTGATAATAGTATATAATAATAATAATAATTAAATAATACATAACAATATTAAATAATAAGTAATAAATAATAATAATAATTAAATAATAAATAATAATAATTAATAATAAATAATTTAATAAAATAAATAATGCTAAATAATGGAAAACTAGATATTGTGTTTGCAAAAATATGGATGTGCATAACTACGTGGAAAATAATTTAATAAATATTAATAAAAATTACATAAAATGCTGAATTTGAGTTTAAAAATTATGACAAAGATACTAAAAGCTAACAAATAATTTATGCATTTCCTTTAATTATAAATGCGACACGTTAGTATGTACTCAATGTAAGAATAATATTTAAAAATATTGATAATTAAAAGTAAATAATTTTGATATAATAACAGCTTAAAAGTGATATCGGGAGGTCAAAATTGGGTGTCAACATAGTCGCTACCTAATTTTCAAGAAAAAATAGGAAACCTATTTATTTATTAACAAGTACTCCCTCGATATAAAAACAAATGACTTACTTTCCTTTTTAGTTCGTTTAAAAAAGAATGACCCCTTTTATTTTTTGGCAATACTTTAATTTAAACTTTCCAAATGGCATGTTTATGACCACAAGATTAAAGGGCATTTTGATATATTTGACACTACTTTAATTTAAGGCTACAAGATTCAAAAAAATTCTTTATTTTCCTAAACTTTGTGCCAAATCAAAGTAGGTAATTCTTTTCGAAACGGAGGGAGTATGACAAAACCAATTTAGATTCTAGATAAGGATTCAAATTATTACGAAGGGAAGGGGTTAGACACCCTTCAGAATCTACAA
Organism: Capsicum baccatum var. pendulum; assembly: GCA_030864225.1. Classification (NCBI taxonomy): domain Eukaryota; kingdom Viridiplantae; phylum Streptophyta; class Magnoliopsida; order Solanales; family Solanaceae; genus Capsicum; species Capsicum baccatum. The sequence goes on along the minus strand of CM061561.1, from coordinate 273,294,081 downwards.
ATATAGTTCCCGGCCAGACTTATGTTTATTATAAAAAGAAAAAAGAGAAAAGAAAAAAAATCAATGCATGCAAATATCAATATAAAATATATATTAAAATAATATAATGCATATGCTATCGTAAAATATATATATAAGAAAAATATATAAATATGTACGTAAAGACAAAATTGAATAAAGAAAAATTATTTTAAGAAAAAAAATCTACATAATATCCATTAATATAAAAAAGTGAATTATTTGATTAAGTATCTAAATCAATTTTAATATAACTAGTAATGACCTAAATTTGCCTAAAGTGTGATGAGAATCGCGTGAAAAATAAAAAATATCAGAAAAATTATATTAAAGAAAAATCTATGCAATATCTTTCAATGTATAAGTATGAATTAATTGACTAAGTATCTAAATTAATTTAATTTTTTAATATAAATATTAACGACCTATATTTTCCTAAACACGTGATGAACATTTGTAAAAAGCATTTCCGTCCAATACCCCAAAAATAAATTTTACACTATAATTTATATTTTGTACAAGTGTAAAAATATAAAAAATGCAAACACAAAATTTAAACTCTTCATTAAATGTCACTCCCGTCAAGTATTCCCAACCTGGATAAACACTTGTAAATAAAAATGTTTGTAACAAATAAATAATTATCAAAATAAATTTAAAATATTTGTGTGCTTATATGTATAAAAAAATATAATTTTTTAAAAGGTGGGATCAGATTAGATTTTAAATACGACATACGAAGTGGTTGCTGATTTATTAGTCGTCCTAACTCGTGTTGCCAAGATATGAATCATAATACTTTTATGTTATAAAAATTTCGTCATTGCCCAAATTTATTTATTTTATTACGTATTTATATATATATAATATACCTCTTTTTATTTGTATAGGCCTCAAAAATTGATGAAACATTTCTTCATTGGCCACAAAGGAAGATAGCAAATGACTCAAAAATAACCCTAACACTGTCTATTTATATTAGTACACAAAGGGAGATAACAAATGACCATCCTAAAGAGTGTAATTTGCAAACACTATCACGCGTAATTAAAGAGTGTAATGAAATTATTTTTTTATGAAGCAATCTAGCTAAACATGATTTGACAATCCCCATTATTTGATTAATCTGCACTTCCACTTTGTTGTAAAACAGTATCTTGCCTCATTAATCATGTTGTAAATTTTCATAACTAGATTTGGTGAAGTTGGTTATTTAATAATATTCATTTAAACATAACTAAGAATCAAATAATCAATTAAACCAGAAGAACTAATACCCTATATGCAATGCACCAACATATTAAATTTGTTTGCAATACTTTATTTAGCCCTATCTTCGTAATTGTCAACACAAATTAATAGAGTACTAAAATTTTGGTTGCTTAATTAGTTATTCCCATTTAAACATTAACTAAGAGACAAAACTAAAACACAAGAATTAATACCCAATATGTAATGCACCAACAAATATCTTATTTTAGCCTTATCATGTATACTAAAAAATAAATTCTAAAATGTTGGTTGCTTAATTGATATTCAATCATATCAATACCGTTCAATCTTAAATAGAAATATTATAATATTTTCATAAAATTAAATAAAAAAAGGTGTAAAACAGAAAATTAATTCTATTTTCGGGGGTCATTTTTGACAAGTTGATAAAAATAATTATTAAACATGTGCAATGCATACAGTACACTAGTAATTGTCACTCACACATGAATGCAATTTGATCCTTCTATGGGAAAAAGTGAGGATTTACATGTGGTGCTTCTTTTTAAGCATTTATTTTGCTCCACAAATATTATGTTTTCTCCATTTATTTTTATTTATTTATATTTGAAAACTTGATATTTTTACTAGAGTATCCTTCGTTATTATAAGTCGTTTCATCTGACTAACTATTAGGTGAATTGAAAATAAAAGAGAGTTATTGGGTATACTAAAACTTCTGTTATGTGCAAATTTGAAAGAAAAAATCAATAAGAATTTAGTGTACGCAATCTTGTTATGCATGTCTGTAAAAAACTGTTCTCACAACTTGATTCAATGACTTAATAAAATGGTAAAAGTGATTTTTTTTTTACTTTAGTAAAAAATAAAGGTGGATAGAGGTAGTATTATATTCGTTTGTCTCAAATTATCTATCAGTATTACTAAAAATAGTTATTGTTTCAAGAAAATACCAAATATGTTAGGATATAAATAAAGGTTAAATTTTGAAAATATTTTTTCCAGTTAATATTTTTTTAGAGTCGTGTAAAAAAATACACGATATTTTATTGACTTTTGTAGAACGCACAATAATATAATATTAAAATTCTATCGGTTACTCAGCATTCCTTACAATAAAACATTTATAAAATTTTAATATTTACAAAAACACATTTATCGTATAATTTTTTTTTTTAAAGGAAAAAGTGATGGGCTATGTAATATTTACAGCCTTTAGAAACATTCTAAACTGTAAAAATAACAACTATATTTTGTAGAATTATGAAATATATCAAAATCTACCTTAGAAACCTATACAAGTAGATATTTCAATATTTTAAAAGATTCGTAAAAAGATAAGTCAATTTCTTTAACTTTCTAATATTCGAAATTTAGTAATCCAACCAATATACATTCCATCAAACAAGTCTTATTTCACGAAAAATACCTATCAACAACAATTTTCTCAATGTTAGTGTTCAAATTTGAAACTTTTAGTTTATGATGAAAAAATATTATCGAACCCACCACATATTTACTAGTGATATTCCAAACCAAATAAACATTTATATATGTAGACAGATATTTAGGTAGTGGTAAGATTCACGTATACTTCAGACCTTATTTGTGATAGAGTCATGTTTTTCTTCTTTTTGTTGATAGTATGCAGACAGGTTTATTTTAGTCTAATGTCCTCTTTTGATTGTTAACTACATTAGTTAATGGTTTAGTCACAATGAGTTCTGCAGTGGTGAAGGTAAGTAGTTAACTGATTAAAGCACTGTGATGGTGGTTTATTTTAGTTTAATGGTGCGCCTTCTTCTAATTTAGAGCATTGTTTGCCCTAAATATTTTAATGACTTAATAGAGTATTTGAAACTTGAATTATCCCTTCGTTGCTAGTTGCACACCAAATGGAAACTTCCTGTGGTGATGTCTTAAATAAACGTGTCTTTTAAGTTCAGTGTTCTTGTGTAATAGTGTCATCGCTTGGGTAAAGGTGCTTCTGTTTAAGAATTTTAAATCATTTGTACATCTGTTGGGTTTTCCAGACCTGTTATTCCATATATACTTTCAGGATGTCGTAAGTAAGACACTTGCAGGTTCAACAGAAGTTTAGTACACAAGATATTTCATGATCTCAGTGGGAAACAAGTGGAAGTAAAGCGTGCTCTTCCAAGAGATGGTAGTTCTGGTGGTTTTGGTGGTCGTTCCACGGGCAACGGTGGTAGTGGTATAGGTGGTGGAAGTTACCATGGGTATGGTGCATCTGGTGACAATCCAAGTTCTTATGACAGAATGGATACCAACAGATACATGCAGTCACAAAACACTGTAGGTGGCTATCCACCTTATGGTTCCTCCGGATATAGTACACTGGGTTATGGTTATGGATCGTCCAACAATGGCATGGGTTATGGTGCTTATGGAAGTTACGGTGGAGCCAATCCTGGCTATGGGGCTGTCAATCCTGGATATTGTGGTCCAGCAGTTGCTGCAGCCTTCGAAAATCCAAATGTGCCTGGTGCTAGTTATGGTAGCGGTCAAGATGGTGGATCGAGAATCTCGTGGGGTTCTCAGGGTCTTTTTGGATATGGGAACATGGGCTATGGTAATGCATCATGAGGTACTTCAAGTGTTGGTGGTGGAGGTGGACCCGCTAATAGAGGATTTGTTGTTGGTCAGTCTCCAGCTGGAGCCACGGGTTATGGAAATCAAGGTTATGGTTATGGTGGATATAGTGGAGGTGATGGTGCTCATAGAAGTCCAGTTGGTGGAGGTGGTACATAGGGCGACATGCAATCAGGTGGTGGGGGTTACATGGACAGTGGCTATGGCGATGCTAGTGGAAATTCACAAGGTTTGGGTAATTATGGTGCTCAACAAAATGGACCTCATGGTGGCCAAGTTGGATAAGGTGGTGGCTATGGTGGTGCTCCAAGTCGGCATGCTCAACAACACTAATCACAGTGCTTGATTTCATCTGAGATCTTACCTATTGCTGGAGGGGAACTTCACTTTCATGCTGCTGGTTTCGTTCCACTTACAGTTTACTCTTGCAAGCATTACGCTCTCAATGGGATTGGTTGGATTGCTTGAATTTTAGTTTTTTGCAGTTCTTATTCTAGTTTACTATAAGTAATGTCATTAGTATTGCCTATTTCGTAATATTTTCTGTTTAGCTGTCGTTTTAATTTGGCTTGCGTATGGTTATTTTTACTAGCTATCTAATGCATCTCATCTCGTAGCCTGTTATGTCAAAGCTTATGTGAGTTACATTTTGATTGTGTTGTTCGGTTTTGAATATAGTTCCGTAACCCATTTGTGCCTTCCCAAGAAGGATACTTGATGCTAGTTTCTCCTCACTATAAAAAAATGAATTCTTTTGGTTTCCCATTTGTCTTACGTTGGACAAAGATGTTTTCGTGATGCTTCTTGTTGGTAGTGTAGCTGTAGCCGATATGGGTAGCAATAGCAGTAGTGGTAGTTAAGTTTTGAGAATGACATAATCATTTTCCTCTGTATTTGACCTTGTGTTGCACAGGAGGAGATGCCCGAGTACTAACGTCTGATGACATCCCACTCTATCAAATCCGAACTTGGTGCTGGGGATTGTGTTCAGTGCGCATAAGTACTTATCGTGGAATTTGGCTCATGGTGCATTTCCTGAAACTGGTCATGGGGAAGCGGGGTGATGTCTAACAGCAGTCATCGTATGGTATGTGTTGCCAACAACTGGTGTTTAGTTGTACTAGTGATTTTGTATATGGAAAGGTAGACTAGAATATGGCCATGGTTTTGAGGTACTTGGCAATTTAACTCGCAAACAAGTTCTTTAGTTTTTGGCGGTTTTCGCTTATAAAAGGATGTTTTTCTGGAGATGGATTACAGAATAACATGGTTTAGGCTACCTCACTAGTTTATAATGATTGAACTTTATTTTTCTTGTTTACACCAATTTAACAGTAGAATAGCTTAGAACTTACTTACTGTCATTCGTCTAATTAGGATTTGTCTGTGCACTGACTGTGGTAGTTGAGCTTATTGCTTTTCTACTTTTTTCTAGGGTGTCTCTAACTCCTGTTGTCCCTTTGAGTAGGGTGTTTTTCCTTAGACTTGATGAAAGATTCACGTTTCGCCTGGCTTTCATTAACAATGTTGAAACATTTTTGGGTTCTTTTGCTTTGATGTATGTTCTTTAGTCTCAGGTCGTGAATGAACTTTCACTGGATTTCCAACTAAAAGACTATGCTTAGTGAAGTTCTACCGTGTTTCACCAACCAAGGATATCATATAGCTAAGGCACAGACACTTTGAGTTACTGATTCTATAATTGTTAAACTGCAGAATCTTTGTTTCTATTGGGAATGCATGACTCTTGTCATTTCATTTTTTCTATGTTTGGATAACTAAGGAAAGTAAGTGAATACTGTTCTGAACCAAGCTAACTCTATTAGGCCAATTAATATGTTGGAGAGGGGGTTCAAAATTTGAAGAAAAACTTATCGAAAGGAGCTCGACATCTATTATATATACATATAATATGATTTTAGTAATGTATAAATAGTATAATTTTCCGCCGAAGGGGGTTCGGTGAACGGTTCTTTTGGAATTCCTTATCTAGATTGTTTGATTTTGAGCCCGGGGTTTGTCAGAAACGACGTCTCTGTCTCACATTTGATGAAGTGGTATGGACTGCTTACACTTACCCTCCCAAGACCCCACTTTGTGGGAATATACTTGGTGGGAATCTACTCGGTAAGTTATTGTTGTTGGGGTTCGGTCATTGTTGTATAGAGATGGCAACCAAAGGTGGAGATGTGAACATTCAGCGCGATTTTAGGTTGTCGATGGGGCAGTTTTTGTTTGGGAACTAAGGTAGGGAAGAAAGTGAAGAGTTAGAAGCTTGGAGTCACTCAATGATAAAATAATACTAATAGATTAACATATTACAAAGTGATAAAATTAAAACTAAATTGATTTCATAATTTCTCATTTTGTTCAATTAATAATATAGGATTTTTATTCATATACCCAACATTTGTATTTCATAATTTTCTTAGTTACATTGTACAAAACTTTGCATATCATATAAGTACAATATTTAGTTATTAATATACATTCCCAGTTAAATAGAACATGTATAAATCATGAGTTAATTTTTACTAATATTTTATACGTTGTAGAAAATGAAATAACCAAACAACTGCACATAATTATAACCAACAACCAAACAACCCTTGCTTGTTTTTACTAGTATTACTTACCATATTTCTTATTCATTTAAATTTACTCCTCCTCACTTATGGAAAATCAATTTGATTAACTTATAAAATTAAATTATATTAGATCTATTTAAGTGACACATAAATTGAAACTAAAGAAAGAAAGTAATCTGTATTGAAACTTCAATGATTTCAACATCAAATTTGTAAGCTTATATTTACAATATTTTTTTATTGTTTTTTTAAGAAAAGGGATTATGATCTTTTTGTAAGTTTGGGCTAGTGCCTAGTGGGTATTGGATATATTAGGGTGCACCATTCTCATTGAGTAGTACTGCACGGAATTGACGTGTGGAGACCACCAAATACACCCTTTCACTTAACCAAATTATTTTCCTTTTAAATTTTTTATTTTGATAGTGTGATATAATATGTAGTTTTAAAAAAAATTGTTATCATAAATCTAGTGCTTCTGAAATGATTGATAGAAAATAAGACAACTATTCCATGCATTTATCTTATATACTTTAAATTTAATACAACATCGAACCCAGTGAATGAAAACAACAACAAACAAAAAAAAATAGGTAGTATATTGTAACTTTGGGATTGTAATTGGGGTCGAAGCTCCACATATATTGTTTGGGTGGTCAGGTCAAGCTTCATCCACACAAGACCACGTAATCTCTGACGCTCTGCGTCCAATTTTGCAATTTTCTTCAATCCCTCCAGGTCGTCATATGTTTGGGTGGTCAGGTCAAGCTTCCTCTAGGCCAAGGTTGTAGGCCCAAGCAACTTCTTCCACACAAGACCACTTAATCTCCGACGCTTTGCGTCCAATTTTGCAATTTTCTGCACTCCCTCCAGGTGTTGCTTGTTTGCAACTTCTGCAGACCGTACGCTCATATTTTTCTTCAACATCTCAATTTTTGCTTCAGCTTGGGCTTTTTCTTCACTGAGTTGTATCACCATGCTAGAACACTCCTGCAAAGACCTTGAGGGACTTACCTGCAAGCAGTAATAAAATAGAAATAGAAAGAAAGCAAAACACAGCAAAATATGCAAGATGTTTTCCATAACTTTTTGTATTGAAAGTAACTAATGCTTTGTTTAAGAGAGTAGTAGTGGTAATTGTAAAACTTAAGAAGAACTTGTGAACTTAAGAGATTGAAGAATTGTTTATATAGGCTGAGTATTGTAAAACTAAACCAACATAAAAATGGTAAAAAAATATCCTAGTAGAGAATTTCTCTTACTGAATCAATCATATACCAATTAAAAAGGAAAGTCAATATTTGTAAAAGTCATTCACAATATTTTTTTCCTTAGGCCAAATCCAATAAATAAAAAATATCAAGACTATCATGATTAAAAACTAGATTCCCATAATACTGAAAGTAACCTTATATATAGGTGAGTGTCATGTTGTCGCATATTCCGTAGAAGGAACGTAAAATAATAGTAATATGTTAGCATTAATCACTAATCAATTAAGAGATCGACAATCAATTAGGGATGAGAAAATTTGTTCAATTTACCATAAATAAATTAGGAGCAATTAATTTTGTAAAATAATCCCTAATTATTTTTGTACCTAATTCAAATAATCAATTATACAAAAACCAGTCCACGATGTAATTCAAGAAACGTGATACACAATCAGATGTTCTTTACCAAAATCTTATTCAAATTATCACAAGATCAATCCAACCATAAAAATATAATACGCAGTCAAATGTTCTCCGTTATAATCACGAGCCGAGAAATTTGTCAACTAATTCAAAGAAGATGGATAATTTCAAAATTCAGAATTAGCAAACTATGATAAAATTGATCATTATTAAAATTTAGATTTTTCACATCTGGTAATCTTAAAACATAAGCACACAAAATGGCAAAGAATCGGATGAAATAAATCATTTATGCATTGTTAATTCAGATTCCGAAATCTGTTAAAAAAGGGGGAAAGAGATTAAAAATAAACAAAAACATTTAAATATTTAGGTAAACCTGTGGATGGGTTTTTCATCTTTTTTTTGACAAACGGATCAACGGCACGGAGAAGGTTGGTGGCGGGTGGACGACGGAGATGACCTGGGGCGGCGACGGTTGGTTCACGGAGGAGGTTGGAGAGCAGGGGGGTCTCGTGGCAATGTTGGAGCGGCGTTGGTTTACTGGTTCATTGCCGAAAAGGGGAAAATAGAGGGAGAGATGGTGATGGAGGCTGAGGGGCTGGCGGCGCGGCGCTGGCAGCGGCGAGGATGAACGGCAGGAGGCAATGGTAGATCTGGTATCGCCGGAGTAGGCGTTGGCGGCGCGGCAAGGATGAACGGAAGGAGGCAATGGTAGATCTGGTATCGCCGGAGTAGGCGTTGGCAGCGCGGCACTGGCAGCGGCGAGGATGAATGGCAGGAGGCAGTGGTAGATCTGGTATCGCCGGAGTAGGAGTTGGCGGCGCATATTGAGAGCAGTGGGAAAGCTAATAGAGAAGGGGGTCTCGGTGGCGCTGCTCCGCCGATCAGCAGCGACAACCATGGAAAAGAGAGATTAGATAGAGAGAAAAGGAGAGAGGTTAGATAGAAAGAGAAGGAGCGACTATTGTTTGATTTTAGAATTAGGGTTAGATTTTTGGATTAAAAGGAAAGAAAGGTGTATCAGATCACAGTCGTTGGATCCTTTCAGGATCAACAACTGAGATCTAAAAATTGAAAATTTGGAATTGAGTTTCAAAAATGGTTAGAATTGTAAGAAATTGGACAAAATTAAGTTAAAAGGTGAGTAAATTTAGGTAAAATGAATTAAATTAGGTTGTTATTTAAATTAAAATAGGGATAATAGTATATAATAATAATAATAATTAAATAATACATAACAATATTAAATAATAAATAATAATAATAATTAAATAATAAATAACAATAATTAATAATAAATAATTTAATAAAATAAATAATGCTAAATAATGGAAAACTAGATATTGTGTTTGCAAAAATGTGGATGTGCATAACTACGTGGAAAATAATTTAATAAAAATTACATAAAAAAGCTGAATTTGAGTTTAAAAATTATGACAATGATACTAAAAGCTAAGAAATAATTTATGCATTTCCTTTAATTATAAATGTGACACGTTAATATGTACTCAATGTAAGAATAATATTTAAAAATATTGATAATTAAAATTAAATAATTTTGATATAATAACAGCCTAAAAGTCATATCGGGAGGTCAAAATTGGGTGTCAACAGAGTCGCCACCTAATTTTCAAGAAAAAATAGGAAACCTGTTTATTTATTAACAAGTACTCCCTCCGTTTAAAAAGAAATGACTTACTTTCCTTTTTAGTTCGTTTAAAAAAGAATGACCCCTTTTATTTTTTGGCAATACTTTAATTTAAACTTTCCAAATGGCATGTTTATGACCACAAGATTAAAGGGCATTTTGATACAATTGACACTACTTTAATTTAAGGCTACAAGATTCAAAAATTTTCTTTATTTTCTTAAAATTTGTGCCAAATCAAAGTAGGTAATTCTTTTTGAAACGGAGGGAGTATGACGAAACCAATTTAGATTCTAGGTAAGGATTCAAATTATTGCAAAGGAAAGGGGTTAGACACCCTTCAAAATCTACAAATATGGTTCCCGGCCAGACTTAAGTTTATTATAAAAAGAAAAAAGAAAAAAGAAAAAAAATCAATGCATGCAAATATAAATATAAAATATATATTAAAATAATATAACGCGTAAGCTATCGTAAAATATATATATAAGAAAAATATATAAATATGTACGTAAAGACAAAATTGAATAAAGAAAAATTATTTTAAGAAAAAAAATCTACATAATATCCATTAATGTAAAATAGTGAATTATTTGATTAAGTATCTAAATCAATTTTAATATAACTAGTAATGACCTAAATTTGCCTAAAGTGTGATGAGAATCGCGTGAAAAATAAAAAATATCAGAAACATTATATTAAAGAAAAATCTATGCAATATCTTTCAATGTATAAGTATTAATTAATTGAGTAAGTATCTAAATTAATTTAATTTTTTAATATAAATATTAATGACCTATATTTTCCTAAACACGTGATGAACATTTGTAAAAAGCATTTCCGTCCAATGCCCCACAAATAAATTTTACACTATAATTTATATTTTGTACAAGTGTAAAAATATAAAAAATGCTAACATAAAATTTAAACTGTTCGTTAAATCTCACTCTCGTCAAGAATTCCCAACCTGGATAAACACTTGTAAATAAAAATGTTTGTAACAAATAAATAATTATCAAAATAAATTGAAACAATTTGTGTGCTTATATGTATAAAAATATATAATTTTTTAAAAGGTGGGCACAGATTAGATTTTAAATACGACATACGAAGTGGTTGCTGATTTATTAGTCGCCCTAACTCGTGTTGCCAAGATACGAATCATAAAACTTTTACGTTATAAAAATTTCGTCATTGCCCAAATTTATTTATTTTATCACGGATTTATATAAATAATATACGTCTTTTTATTTGTATAGGCCTAAAAAATTGATGAAAAATTTCTTCATTGGCCACAAAGGGAGATAACAAATGACTCAAAAATAACCCTAACACTGTCTATTTATATTAGTCCACAAGGGGAGATAACAAATGACCATTCTAAAGAGTGTACTTTGCAAACAGTATCACGCGTAATTAAAGAGTGTAATCAAATAATTTTTTTATGAAGCAATCTAACTAAACATGATTTGACAATCCCCATTATTTAATTAATCTACACTTCCACTTTGTTGTAAAACTGTATCTTGCCTCATTAATCATGTTGTAAATTTTCATAACTAGATTTGGTGAAGTTGCTTATTTAATAATCTTCAGTTAAACATAACTAAGAATCAAATAATTAATTAAACCAGAAGAACTAATACCCTACATGTAATGCACCAACAAATTAAATTTGTTTGCAATACCTTATTTAGCCCTATCTTCGTAATTGTCAACACAAATTAATACAGTACTAAAATTTTGGTTGCTTAATTAGTTATTCCCATTTAAACATTAACTATGAGACAAAACTAAACCACAAGAATTAATACCCAATATGTAATGCACCAACAAATACCTTATTGTAGCCTTATCATGTATACTAAAAAATAAATTCTAAAATGTTGGTTGCTTAATTGATATTCAATCATATCAATATCGTTCAATCTTAAATAGAAATATTATAATGTTTTCATAAAATTAAATAAAAAAGGGTGTAAAACAGCAAATTAATTCTATTTTGGGTGGTGTAAATTAGATTTTGAGGAAATGTAGGGTGTAATAAAGAGGACACATGTGTCGTTTTCAAGTAATTAAAAGGGTCATTTTCGACAAGTTGATAAAAATAAGTATTAAACATGTGCAATGAATACAGTACACTAGTAATTGTCACTCACACATGAATGCAATTTGATCCTTCTCTGGGAAAAAGTGAGGATTTACATGTGGTGCTTCTTTTTAAGCATTTATTTTGGTCCACAAATATTATGTTTTTTCCGTTTATTTTTATTTGTTTATATTTGACTTGACATGTTCTGAAAACTTGATATTTTTACTAGAGCATCGTTCGTTATTATAAGTCGTTTCATCTCACTAACTATTAGGTGAATTGAAAATAAAAGAGAGTTATTGGGTATACTAAAACTTTTGTTATGTGCAAAATTGAAAGAAAAAATCAATAAGAATTTAGTGTACGCAATCTTGTTATGCATGTCTATAAAAAACTGTTCTCAGAACTTGAATCGATGACTTAATAATTTGGTAAAAGTGATTTTTTCTTACTATAGTAAAAAATATAGGTGGATAGAGGTAGTACTGTATTCGTTTGTCTCAAATTATCTATCATTATTACTAAAATTATCTATTGTTTCAAGAAAATACCAAATATGTTAGGATATAAATAAAGGTTAAATTTTGAAAATATTTTTTCCAGTTAATATTTTTTTAGAGTCGTGTTAAAAAGTGCACGATATTTTATTGACTTTTGCAGAACACACAATATTATAAAATTACAATTCTATCGGTTAATTAGCATTTCTTCCAATAAAACATTTATAAAATTTTAATATTTTCACAAACACATTTATCGTATAATTTTATTTTTTTAAAGGAAGAAGTGATGGGCTATGTAATAGTTACAGCCTTTAGAAACATTCTAAACTGTAAAAATAACAACTATATTTTGTAGAATTATGAAATATATCAAAATCTACCATAGAAACCTATACAAGTAAATATTTCAATATTTTAAAAGATTCTTAAAAAGATAAGTCAATTTCTTTAACTTTCTAATATTCGAAATTTAGTAATCCAACCAATATACATTTCTTCAAACAAGTCTTATTTCACGAAAAATACCTATCAACAACAATTTTCTCAATGTTAGTGTTCAAATCTGAAACTTTTAGTTAATGATGGAAAAATATTATCGAACCCACCACATATTTACTAGTGATATTCCAAACCAAATAAACATTTATATATGTAGACAGATATTGAGGTAGTTGTAAGATTCACGTAAACTTCAGACCTTATTTGTGAAATTTTATTGTTATATTGTTGTATTCTTGTGAATAATTCTCTTTGGCATGACACATAGGTATAGAGACCTATTCTGCCAAAGATTCATTAAATCCTGTTTACAAATATGACCATTCTATTCAGTTGTACTTATTTTTTCTTTTGGGTCCATTCTATTCATTTGTACAGTGTTAATAATTGATTTGACTTTTACTTTCATCCATTCCTTTCCACACACAAAAAACGATTACCTCATGACGCCCCCCTCTATCATTCTTTTTCTTACTTTAACCTTCTATTTACTGTGTATTTCCCCACTAGGAACAGTGATTCACCTTTTATAGTAACATTTTCAACACTAAAATAATTTCAAAAAAGAAATAGAATAGTGAAGAGCTTTAGGTAAATCTGACGTTTATAATATGAAAGAAAAGTGAAGAGCTTTAATTTAAAAGACAGAATTTAAGTTTACATGTACAAAAGCTTGATGTGATGTAATCCAAAGAATAAATTCACGCTGAGTAGTCTAGACCTAAACCGGACCATATGCAGGGGCGAAGCTACGTGGACTTCAGATCCAAACCCCTTTCATCGAAAAATTATATTGTATATATGTATGACTTTTTTTTTCTATGTGTATATATATTAATTTGACCTCCCTGACACAAGCAAAAAACTTGATTCAGTATCAAAGGGGGTGCAAACTTTCACGCAAAGGGCCTGCCGGTCTTGGGTTTGAGACCCATTCACGATAGGTTTTTAATTTATTTTTTTTTCTTTCTGTTTTTGACCCCCCTTAATAAAAATCCTGCCTCAGCCACTGACTATGTGTTATCATGAACTTGAATCTTGAGCATTAGTTGTCACGAAGTCATATATAAAATGATACATTTGAGTTTTTGCAATTGGAAATAAAACTGTGTTGGATGCATCGCTCCTAAAATAGGTCATTCAGTATGTGAATTTTGATTTAGTCGTACCTCAATATAAATACCAAACACAAAATACATACAAAAAGGGAAGAGACTCCAGTAGAGCAAAACAAGTCATATATTTTAGCATATGATTACAAAATATACATGTTCAACCTTCTTGTTTATACTATAGTAGAGCAAAACAAGTCACATATTTTAGTATATAATTACAAAATATACATGTTCAACCTTCATTTTTATACTCCAGTAGAGCAAAACGAGTCACATATTTTAGCATATGATTACAAATTATACATGTTCAACCTTCATATTTATACTCCAGTGGAGCAAAACAAGTCACATATTTTAGCATATGATTACAAAATATACATGTTCAACCTTCTTGTTTATACTCTAGTGTAGCAAAACAAGTCACATATTTTAGCATATGATTACAAAATATACATGTTCAACCTTCTTGTTTATACTCTAGTGGAGCAAAACAAGTCACATATTTTAGCATATGATTACAAAATATACATGTTCAACCTTTATGCTCATACTCCAATAGAGCAAAACAAGTCATATATTTTAGCATATGATTAGAAAATATGTATGTTCAACCTTCATCCAGTAGAGCAACACAAGTAATATATTTTTGCATATGATTACAAGTCATATATCTTTACATATGATTACAAAATATACATGTTCAACCTTCACGTTTATACTCCAGTAGAGCAAAACAAGTCACATATTTTAACATATGATTACAAAATATACATGTTGAACCTTCATGTTTACACTCCAGTAGAGCAAAACAAGTGACATATTTTAGCATATGACCCCAAAATATACATGTTCAACCTTCATTTTTATACTCCATTGGAGCAAAATAAGTCATATATTTTAGCATATGATTACAAAATATATATGTTCAGCCTTTACGTTTATACTCCAGTAGAGCAAAACAAGTCACATATTTTAGCATATGATTACAAAATATAAATGTTCAACCTTCATTGTTTATACTCCAGTAGAGCAAAACAAGTCACATATTCGAGCATAAGAATGTGTGTTCACAAGCGTATACAAACAACCATTTCACCTAAGGATCATCTTGTTCTCAGTGACCCTCTATGCCATGTGACTTTAGAGTTAACGGGAGCTTATTTTCCAACGATGAAAATGGTTCATAAATAGGTTGTTTGGTTACCTTCACCGGATGCAAGCAAGCTAGGTAACCATGCAATCTGGTTGTTAAAGTTGAACAATGGCAGCTTACTACTCACTGGTGTGGTGGACTCTTCTTCTTTAGACACTGGCGTGCCAGATATGTCCTATTTATTTTGGTAGAAGAAATCTGGATTAGGAAGCCATTCCTCATACATTTAAGATGATATCGAAGAACTATGATTGCGAATGTGTAAAGACAGACATTTTGAAGCTACTTAAGTATAAACACAGACATGTAGATGAAATCGGAGAATTATTATCACATGGACATGTAAACACAGACATTCTGAAGCTACTTAAGTATAAAACATCCTACTTAAGTATAAACACGCAGACATTTTGATGCTACTTAAGTATAAACACAGACATTTCGAAGCTACTTCAGTATAAAATATCCTACTTAAAAGCATAAACGCGGACATGTAGATGATATTGGAGAATTGTTATCATATGGATTTGTAAACAGAGACATTTTGAAGCTACTTAAGTATAAACACATTACACAGACATGTAGATGATATCAGAGAATTGTTATCATGAATATGTAAACATTCAGACATTTTGATGCTACTAAAGTATAAAACACAGACATGTAGATGCTATCGAAGAATTGTCATCATAAATATAATAGAGACATTTTGAAGCTATTTAAGTATAAACAGAGACATGTAGATGATATAGGAGAATTGTCATCATGGATGATATCGAAGAACTGTTATCATGAACGATATCGAAGAACTATTATCATGAATATGTAAACACAAACATTTTGAAGTTTCTCAAGTATAAAATATCCTACTTACCAGGAAATTGAGTTCTTGATTGTTAGCGCCAAGATATATCTCGATCAACTTGTGTAAATCAGCTAACGTTGAACCTTTAACAACCATCAGTGTAGTGATAATAATCCCAGGATTTTCCTTTGATAAATATTCCCATTTCACGTGCACGTCCGGATCAACGCCTATGATTTCAAATGTAGGGTTGAAGTTCTCCTTTGAATCGTTAACTTTCTCGCTAGAGAGATTATGTAATTTTCTTATAGGTGAATTCTCTCCGATTTCTTTAACTGGAGGTGATTTCGATTCAGTTGTTATACACTGCTGAGAGAGTTCTCTAGAATTTCCACAAAGCTTGAATATATTTTGAATTAGTTCTTTTCTTGAAGGGACAATATCACTAGAACGATCATCGGAATGATCTTCTACTATAGTTGCATGCAATAAATTGTGATGGAGCATGGCGGAATGTATTGTCTTTTCCTCAATAACCTCTTTTTGCACCTCCTCGATAGGGGGGTTCTCTTTATCCCCTTCACTGTCGTTACCTTCTTCTTCCTCCTCGAACACGATGCTCAAGAATGATTTGTTGGTGAAATATTGCAACAAATCGATAGAAGGATCTTCAACTTCTCTTGTATCGCTTATGCTAGGATAGTGCAAAAATGCCTGAATTGTGTTACTTTCTGCTTTATCGACGGCCGCATCCTGCTTTCCACAGTTGATATCAATAGATCTATCCAAATCCATAGATTTCACTATTCCTTCATCTTCAGAGTAAATCTCCAGTAGCCTTTTCCCAAAGTTGTTCTCCTCCATTTCTGTTGATCTATTAACAATCCTTGAACGCCAAAGCTCAGCCTCGATCTCCTCCGAGCTTCTTTTAAGCATTTCAAACTCTTGTTGCTGCTGGAAGATTCTATCTTCCATCTTTCCCCTTTCCATCTCTACGAATTCATTTGCTATTTTCTGACACCGCTGTATCTTGTTTTCAAATTCATGTTTCAATATCTGAGTTCGCCCGTTTACTTTAACAATGACATCCTCCTCTGTTGTTTCCACTCCTCCTTGTACTGCTAAGTCAATTTTAGACCTTAACGTAACAATTTCTTCTTCTTTCTTTATAAGCTTTCTCTTAGCTTCGTTACACTCTTTCTCTTTGAGCTTATTCTCCATCTGAAGCTTGTGGATAAGGTGATCCATTGCCACAATCCTTGACCCCAAAATAACTGCTGAGGAAGAATCTTCAACACCTTTCTCCTTCAACGGTGTATGAGGGCCATGGACAATGCATTTTGCTTTTCCACCGTACTCTAGAGTAGAGATGGTTTTGTGGAGCTCTTTAGGATCTGGACTGGCACACAGTATCATGAGAATTTTGGACTTGTTATCCTCAAAAGAATCCTACACGAAATAGTTGAATCAACTTCTTACAACGACTAGTACAACTCCCAAACTGTTTGTGGCTATGTCGCTTGGTTCCTTACAAAATGATGCTGGTGCGCGTAAAATCCTCCAAAAATTACTGATTTTTGGACGATTCAATACGGAGGTAGCAACATTTTTGGAGGATCCAAGCAACATAGATATGTTATATATACAAGATGTAGTACCTGTAAGAGCATAGTTAACTTGTTGTCTCGGAATGACACGTGGGAATCACCGTTAGCAATGGACTCAACCACCCTTTTAAGTGCACTGTTTCCCTGATTGATCTTTGCATTCTATGTAATTTGATTGTCGGATTAGTATCAAATGCATCAAGAGCTAAAATCATACATTTCAAATTACTGTTCATAGGAAATCTAGAAAAAAAACTTTAAAGAAGCAAGGTAAGTAAAAAACGTGGAACTTTACCTACATTTTTGCTTCCATGCCAGTTTGACCAGCTTGTTCTATATTCTCGGAACTAGCCATATCGACAAGCATTAGCCGCCCTCCTACTGTTGGATCATCAATAATCATCTGCAACAATATTTAGATTCTTTTGTAAAAGATGAAGACATATCCTTGCTGGAAACAGAAAACAAATGAAACTCTTTCCATTTAGACATCGTTAAACATATATTCAGGATTGATACCATGCAGTGGCTCCGAGAGCTCCGCTCATTGCACAAAGTGCTTTTCACTATTCTTCTCTTCTCCACTTTCTGAATCTCCTTTGATATCTTTATAGCCTCAGTACCAGAAATAAAAGTTGCATTCTTTGCCTTTTTACCGATAACTTCATGTCTCACCTGCAAAAGTAAAAACACAGGGCAAGCATTATACAGAGAAATACAAAGTAGTACAAGTCATACTAGATTTCGTCAGTCTAACTTTAGCATATCCTTATATTCTGGCTTGTGTAGCTATGTTAGGCATACAGATCAATAATGGCAAGATCAATGGCGCTATGGCAAAAATATGTACCAAGGAATTAGGCAAAGTACTATAAATCATTGACAGTTCAAACAAGTTGGGTTTCAGCCAAATGAATTCTGACTAACCATGTTTCCCCGTTTAATCTCAACTAATGTCTAAACCTGCTCAATTTTGGATAAATATAATGTGAGAAAATGGGAAATTTATAGATAACTTTGTGTGATTAAACTAGAGAATTTTCTTAAACATGCTCAATATTTAAGCTCAACTAATGTCTAAACGTGCGAATTTTGGATAACCATAATTTGATAAAACATGCAATACTTCTCTATTTTTCTTCCATAGATAATGTAATGTGTTTTATAGAGAAACTAGAGAATTTTCTTAAACGTGCTAAATACTAAAACCATAAAACCTCAATCGCAAACAAGTGAAGTGTACCATATGAATCATCACTGGCCATTTTTCTCTGTTTAGATTCAACTCATGTCTAAAGTGCTCAGTACAACCACAACAACACCTCAATCCCAATCAAGTGCTTGTGAGTAAACACCAGATGGATCTGACAAATCTTGTTTTGCACAACCTTTGTACACTAACTTAGTGTAATCTAAATCAGATTTAGCTAGTGGGGTTAGCTTAAGAATGGTAAATGTAACCAAAAAAAGTGAGAATATGCAAAATGGCTTTGTGGGCAAGTCCATTTTTTTTGGATTCTTGATTGATTATTCCATTGTTGTTTGGGTCTTTTTTGAAGTTTTTTTTGGTTACTTTTTTGGAAAGTGAAATCAAGAAAATATTGAAGGAAAGTGTAAATAAAACTCTCTTTTATTGTGCAAGATAGTGGTTATCTTTACTACTACTAGTACACTGTAGACAAAAAGAGAAAATTCAGTCCGGGCTATCGAAAAAGAGCTCATTATAAAGGTGTATTGTACACTGCCTTAACTTGCATTCAGTAATTTTACTAGTTACTCCAAGGCTCCCCTTCGTACGCTGTAGACAAGAGATGAAAAAATATGATTTCTTGGTAAAGAGTCTCTCTACTTCAACTTGATTCGGCAATATAAATTGTGTACACTTTATCTCCTCAAATTCCACTTTATGAGATTACACCGAATATGTTATTGTTGTTATTATATTTCGATCTAAAAATATGACGTTTGATACTAAAATATGTTGGTTTTGTTCGAAAATGTGTCAGAGTCTATTAAAACCAGTCTCTCTGCTTTATTCCGAGTTAGGAACATAGATTGTGTATATTTTATTACTCCAAATCCCACTTTATGTGAATACAGTAGGTACATTTTTGTTGTTTGGTCTGAATATGTCCTAAGTCAGGTCTATCAGAAACAGTCTTTCTACTTTAGCTTGAGTCGCTAATATAAATTGTGTACACTTTACCTCTCAAAATTTCACTTTATGAGAATACACCAAATACGTTGTTGTTGTTGTTATTTTTCGATCTGAAAATATGATGTTTGATATTAGTACTATTTTCTCTTTCTCATTTTACGCGTCATGCTTTCAATTTTAGATTATCCCAAGGAAAAACTAAATTGTTTTAGAATAAAAGTTTAAAAATTCCTTCTTTTTCTTCAAATTTCGAGTCGAGTCAAATTAACCACATAAAATAAAAGGAAGGAAATAGAATATTTCAAAAAATAGTCCCTTTTTTTTTTGAAAAAAGTAATAAATATAATTTTTAAAAATGAGAATATGTAAAATGGCTTTGTGGGCAAATTCAATTTAAAAAATAGTATATCTTTAAAAAATATAATATAAGTGTAATAATATTTTTAAAAAGTCTAAAAAAATTAACTATAACAAAAAAATATATAATATTTTTAAAAAGTTGAAACAACTTAGTTACTTAGAATATTAACATTTGATGAAAAAATATTATTATTTGAGAATGAGAACAAAATATTGTACTATAATAAAAACAAAAAAACAACTCATAGGGTGAAGTAAATATTCCCTAGGTAAGAGAGAGGTGGAAAATTAACTATATAAGTTTGACCAAAGTACATTTATTGTAACAACCTTATTAAATTCCAATATTTGAAATTTGAATATTTTGGGGGGTATATTTGCCTTTTATATTCAAAATATAATAATATTTTCCTCTTATGTATATTAATTAATGAAGTTTAACTAATATTATGTGAAGTATAATTGATTCTTGTGATTTATGTGAGTAATGTAAGAATTAATATTTAATATTGTTTTAATTGAATTAATTATCTGATATTTGTTGTTGATGAGAGGTATAATATTATCCATTAAATTTAGTTGTGATACGTGAAAATTAATTCAGATACCACAATTATATAAAAGAGACTTCAATGCGAAGACTCTAGCTCGAGTACTTATCCCTCTGTGTCAATCACGTATAACATTCCAAATCTAATCACCACCACTGATCTCATAGTGTGTGATCCAGATTAATCAGTAATGAGCGATCCAAATTAGACAGAGCTCCATAACAGATACCAGACATTCGATGGAAAACTAAAAAACAAAATAAAAAGCCTCATCACCACCGTTGATCTAATCAAATCACAACTTTTAGTGTGCGATACAAATTAGTTGATAATGCGCTATTCGAATTAGATAGAGCTACACGACAGATACCAAACACTAGGTGGGAAACTATAAAACAAAACAAAAATTTCATCACCATTACTGATCTAATCAAATCACAACTTGTATTGTGCGATCCGGATTAGTCAATAATGCATGATCCAAATTAGAGAGAGCTACACGACAGATACCATACACTAAGTGGGAAACTAAAATCCACCCTCACCATTGATCTAATCAAATCACAATCGCCAGTGTGCGATCGAGATTAATCAACAATGCGCGATCTGCATTAGACAAAGCTTCACCACAGATACCAGACACTAAGTGGTAAACTGAAAAATAAAACAAAAATTCTCACCACCACCATTGATCGAATCAAATCATAACTCGTAGTGTGCGATCCAAACAAGTCGATTCTACGTGATCCGAATAAGAAAGAGCTTCACGATAGATACCAGACACTAGGTGGGAAACTGAAAACAAAACAAAAAATCTCATCACCACCATTGATCTAATCAAAATCACAACTTGTAGCGTGCGATTCAAATTAGTCGATAATGGGCGATTAAAACTAAACAGAGCATGTCGACATATACCATACACTAGGTGGAAAACTGCAAAACAAAAAATCTCATCACCATCACTGATTTAATCAAATTACAACTTGTAGTTTGCGATCTAGATTAGTCGATAATGCACAATCCGAATTAGACAGAGCTTTATGACAGATACCAGATACTAGGTGAGAAACTATAAAACAAAACAAAAAATCTCATCACCACCATTGATCTAATCAAATAACAATCCGTAGTGTGCGATCCAGATTAGTGGATAATGCACAATTAGAATTAGATAGAGCTTCACAATAGATACCAGACACTAAGTAGAAAACTGAAAAACAAAACAAAAAATCTCATTACGACTGTTGATCTAATCAAATCACAACTTATAGTTTACGATCCAGATTAGTTGATAATGCGTGATCTGAATTATACAGGGCTTCACTATAGATACTAGACACTAGGTGCGAAATTACAAAATAAAACAAAACAAAAAGTCTCATCTCCACCATTGATCTAATCAAATCACAACTCGTAGCATGCGATCCAAATTAGTTGATAATGCGCGATTCGAATTAAACGCCTGATCCAAATTAGATAGAATTTCACGACAGATACCAGCCACTAGGTAGAAAACTACAAGAAAAAATAAAAAATATCATCACTACCATTGATCTAATCAAATAACAATTTGTAGTGTGCGATCCACATTAGTTGATAATGCGCAATCCGAATTAGACAGAGCTTCACAATAAATATCAGACACTGGATGAGAAACTGAAAAAACAAAACAAAATATCTCATCACCACTATTGATCTAATCAAACCACAACTCGTAGTGTGCGATCCAGATTAGTAGATAATGCGCTATTGAAAATAAATGCGTGATCCAAATTAGATAGAACTTCACGACAGATACCAGACACTAGGTGAGAAACTACAAAACAAAATAAAAAATCTCATCACCACCATTGATCTAATCAAATAACAATCCGTAGTGTGCGATCCACATTAGTCGATAATGCACGATCCTAATTAGACAGAGATTCACAACAGATATCAGACACTGGATAAGAAACTAAAAAAACAAAACAAAAAATCTCATCAACACCATTGATTTAATCAAATCATAATTTGTACTGTGCGATCCAGATTAATCGACAATACGCGATCTGAATTAGCCAGAGCTCCACAACAAATACCAGACATTAGATGGGAAACCGAAAAACAAAGCAAAAATATCATCACCATCACTGATCTAATCAAATCACAACTCGTAGTGTGCGATCTAGACTAGTTGATAATGCGCTATCCAAACTAGACAGAGCATCACAACAGATACTAGACACTAGGTGAGAAACTACAAAACAAAACAAAAATCTCATTAATCAAATCATAACTCATAGTGTGCGATCTAGATTAGTCAATAATGCGCGATTCAAATTAGAGACAAAGCTTCACGACAGATATCAGACACCAGGTGAAAACTACAAAACAAAACAAAAAACTTATCACAACCATTGATCTAATCAAATCACAACCGTCCATTCCTTGTCCCAAATTCATCTTTATTCACCTTACTTTCCCACTTTTCTCCTTCATAAACCCTCACTTTCTCTTTGTCTTCACCCAAAGAGAGATATACACACTCAAAATCTACACTTATTTTTTGGTATACATAATATACACACACCATATACAAATAGAGTGAGGGAAAATACACATGGATTCAGATCAAGGAAAGCTATTTATTGGTAGAATATCATGGGAAACAACAGAAGAAAAGATGAAGGAGTATTTTCAAGTGTATGTAATGTTTTACAAACTGTTGTAATGATAGATAAGATTACTAGAAAGCCTAGAGGATTTGGTTTTATTGTATTTGCAGATCCTAGTGTTCTTGATAGAGTTCTTCAAGATACTCATGTAATTGATGTCCGCACGATGAGTTATTTTTACTCTATTTTAGCTTCTAGTGCTTCATTATTTTTGATTAGTTCTGTATTTGTGCTTGTTGGGTTGTCAGTTTTTGCTGATTCTTGGATTTTGGGATTGTGGGTTTGTTAGTTTTTACTGATTCATGGATTTTGAGCTTATGGGGTTCTTAGTTTTTGCTGATTCTTGGATTTTGGGATTGTGGGGTTGTTAGTTTTTGCTGATTCTTGGATTTTGGGATTGTGAGCTTGTTAGTTTTTGATGATTCTTTGATTTTGAGCTTGTGGGGTTGTTAGTTTTTGCTGATTCTTGGATTTTGGGACTGTGGGGTTGTTAATTTTTGCTGATTCTTTAATTTTAAGCTTGTGGTGTTGTTATTTTTTACTGATTCTTGGATTTTGGGCTTATGGGGTTCTTAGTTTTTGTTGATTCTTAAATTTTGGGATTTGTATTTGTGGAGTTTTGGTTAAATGAGCTGACTTGTGATTGTTTTCTGGGTGTTTCATGTGTTTTTGCCTAATATTATCATGACATGACTTTTGGATATTGTTATACATATATACACCTTATATATAGAGAAAACGTGGAGAGGAAGAGAGGGAAAAAACATGGATTCAGATAAAGGAAAGCTTTTTATTGGTGGGATATCATGGGAAAAAATAGAAAGAAGATGAAGGAGTATTTTTAAGTGTATGGTGATGTTTTACAGACTGTATTAATGAGAGATAAGATTACTGGAAAGCCTAGAGGATTTGGTTTTGTTGTATTTGCAGATCCTAATGTTCTTGATAGAGTTCTTAAGGACACTCATGTAATTGATGGCCGTACGATGAGTTTTTTGGTTGTATGTTCATGCTTTATTTGTGTTTTTCTATTATTTTGGATTGTGAGGTTGTTTGTTTTTGCTGATTCTTGGATCTTGAGCTTGTGGTGTTGTTAGTTTTTGCTGATTCTTGGATTTTGGGATTTTGGGGCTGTTGGTTTTTGCTGATTCTTTGATTTTGAGCTTGTGGGGTTGTTAGTTTTTGCTGATTCTTGGATTTTGGGGCTGTTGGTTTTTGCTAATTCTTTGATTTTGAGCTTGTGGGTTGTTAGTTTTTGCTGATTCTTGGATTTTAGGATTTTAGGGTTGTTGGTTTTTGCTGATTCTTTGATTTTGAGCTTGTGGGGTTGTTAGTTTTTGCTGAGTCTTGGATTTTGAGCTTGTGGGGTAGTTAGTTATTGCTGATTCTTTGATTTTGAGCTTGTGGGGTTGTTAGTTTTTGCTGAGTCTTGGATTTTGAGCTTGTGGGGTAGTTAGTTATTGCTGATTCTTTGATTTTGAGCTTGTGGGGTTGTTACTTTTTGCTAGTTCTTTAATTTTGGGATTGTGGATTTGTTAGTTTTAGCTGATTGTTGGATTTTGGGATTATGTGCTTGTGGAGTTATTGGTTAAATGAGCTTGACTTTGGTGATTGTTTTCTGGGTGTTTACTAATGTGGCATTTCTATTTTAGGTTGTGTTTCTATTGTGATGAGATGATGTTTCTCTTTTCTTTGTGGCTTTTGGGTGTTGTTTATATTTTTGATTTTTGTTTTTTTTAGATTTTATGCTTGTGGATCTTTGGTTAAATGAGCTGACGTTTTTATTATTTTCTAGTTGTCCTGATGTGTCAGTTCAAATTTAGGATGTGTTTTTGTGACTGTTATCTTGATATTTGTGTTGTTTTCTTGCTATTTTTCCTTGTTGAGTTCTGATTATATTTCTTAGTTTGAATATGTTCTCTGGGTACTAAAGTTTAAATCTTTTTTTGGCCTAAGGTCTTCATTTCTTGAGCTTATTTATGCTTATGAATTTTTTTGTTCTGGTATCTTCTTCTGGTTGAGCTTATGTAATCAAGCTCTCCTGATATTTAAAGTAAAATCTGCATTTTTATATTGCGATTTCTAATAAAAAATAATTTCTCTTGAGTCAATTTTGTGGGTAGACAGATTCTCCTTATATTTAACATAAAGTCAACATCTTTTATATTGAGGACTTTTGTAAATAATGGTTTCTCGAGTCAATTTTGTGAGTAGACAATGCGTTGCATATGTTCTTTTGATGTGAAAATGGTGGATGAGGTTGCATAATTCGTTGTAGTAGTTCTGTCATGAGTTTGAATGCCATATGTGCTGAATGATTCCCAACCTCATAATGTGCTGTGTGTTGGTCTTTCGCATATGTGTGGTGATTTTTGCTATAATGTGTGTCTCTTTTATTCTCAAATCAAATTACTTGTTATACAATGGGTGGCCTTGCTTGGGATCGATTTGTAGTAGTAGTAGTTCTTGTTGTAGTACAACTTCTTCTTTCTGCTGCATAGTGGTCAGTTTGGCATAAGCACTAATTTTGCTAGGTGGAGTGTCTCTGTTGTGCCTTCCAAAGCTAGAATTCTGCAGCAAAATGTGTTTCATTATCAAGCCATGTGTTTGATGCAATGGATAGAAAATGGGATGATTATTTCCTCCTCTTTGATGTTTTTGACACTTCTTGGTGTGATAATGATGAAATGATATCTGACTTGTTGAAAAGAACATCCTAAAATGTGGAACGTAGTATTATTGTTGTGCAGTGTGTGGGCTCGTTGATAGAGTCATGTTTTTCTTCTTTTTGTTGATAGTGTGCAGACAGGTTTATTTTAGTCTAATGTCCTCTTTTGTATTGTTAACGACAATAGGTAATGGTTTATTCAGAATGAGTTCTGCAGTAGTGAAGGTAAGTAGGTAACTAATTAAAGCACTATGATGGTGGTTTATTTTAGTTTAATGGTACGCCTTCTTCTACTTTAGAGCACTGTTTGCCCTAAACATTTTAATGACTTAATAGAGTATTTGAAACTTGAATCCTCCCTTTGTTGCTAGTTGCACACCAAATGGAAACTTCCTATGGTGATGTCTTAAATAAACGTGTCTTTTAAGTTCAGTGTTCTTGTGTAATAGTGCCATCGCTTGGGTAAAGGTGCTTCATTTTAAGAATTTTAAATCATTTGTACATCTGTTGGGGTTTCCAGACCTATTGTTCCATATATACTTTCAGGATGTCGTAAGTAAGACGCTTGCAGGTTCAACAAAAGTTTAGTACATTTCAGATGATAATTTGATGTCTTTTAGTAGAGCTTTCCCCCAAAGTAATAACCTAGTTGATGGAAACTTCCGCTAAGATTTTGGGCATCTTATAATAAAATATGTCCTTTTGATTCTTTGTCTTACTTGCTTCTGAATTTGTTCTTCTTTTACTTAGCTCAATGGTATTTTTTCTTTATAGGTTGAGGCTAAGAGGGCCCTGTCCAGAGAGGTGCAGGGTCCAAAATTTGGAAATGTAGGTAGTGTTAGAAGTTTTGGAGACGATGGAAATAACAGGACCAAGAAAATATTTATTGGTGGATTGCCTCCCACGCTGACTGAGGATGGCTTTAGAACTTACTTTGAAACTTATGGTAATGTCACTGATGTAGCAATTATGTTTGATCAACAGACCATCCGACCTCGTGGGTTTGGCTTCATTTTATTTGATTCTGAAGATGCAGTAGATAGGGTTTTACACAAGACATTTCAAGATGCAGTAGTTGCTACAGCCTTCGGGAATCCAAATGTGCCTGGTGCTGGTTATGGTAGCGGTGAAGCTGGTGGATCGAGAAGCTCGTGGGGTTCTCTGGGTCCTTCTAGATATGGGAACATAGGCTATGGTAATGCATCATGGGGTTCTTCAAGTGCTGGTGGTGGAGATGGACCTGCTAATGGAGGATCTGTTGTTGGTCAGTCTCCAGCTGGAGCCACGGGTTATGGAAATCAAGGTTATGGCTATGGTAGATATGGTGAAGGTGATGGTGCTTATGGAAATCAAGTTGGTGGAAGTGGTGCATCGGGAGACATGCAATCAGGTGGTGGGTTTACATGGGCAGTGGCTATGGCGATGCTTGTGAAAATTCACAAGGTTCGGGTAATTATGGTGCTCAGCAAAATGGACCTCATGGTGGCCAAGTTGGATATGGTGGTGGCTATGGTGGTGCTCCAAGTCGGTAGGCTTAACAACACTGATCACAGTGCTTGATTTCATCTGAGAACTTACCTATTGCTGGAGCGAAACTTCACTTTCACACTGTTGGATTGCTTGAATTTTTGTCTTTTGCAGTTCTTATTCTAGTTTACAATAAGTAATTGTCAGTAGAATTGCCTATTTCGTAATATTTTCTGTTTAACTGTAGTTTTAATTTGGCTTAAGTATGGTTATTTTTACTAGCTATCTAATGCATCTCCTCTCTTAGCCTATTATGTCAAAGCTTATATGAGTTAGCTTTTGATTGTGTTGTTCGGTTTAGAATATAGTTCCGTAACCCGTTTGTGCCTTCCCAAGCAGGATACTTGATGCTAGTTTCTCCTCACTATAAAAAAATGAATTCTTTTAGTTTCCCATTTGACTTGCGTTGGACAAAGAAGTTTTCGTGATGCTTCTTGTTGGTAGTGCAGCTGTAGCCGATATGGGTAGCAATAACAGTAGTGGTAGTTAAGTTGTGAGAATGACATAATTATTTTCCTCTTTATTTGACCTTGTGTTGCACAGGAGGAGATGCCCGAGTACTAACGTCTGATGACATCCCACTCTGTCAAATCCGACCTTGGTGCTGTGGATTGTGTTCAGTGCGCACAAGTACTTACCGTGGAATTTGGCTCATGGTGCATTTCCTAAAACTGGTCATGGTGAAGCAGGGTGAAGACTAACAGCAGTCATCGTATGGTATGTGTTGCCAACAACTGGTGTTTAGTTGTACTAGTGATTTTGTATATAGAAAGGTAGACTAGAATATGGCCATGTTTTCGATGTACTTGGCAATTTAACTCGCAAACAAGTTCTTTAGTTTTTGGCGGTTTTCGCTTATAAAAGGATGCTTTTCTGGAGATGGATTACAGAATAACATGGTTTAGGCTACCTCACTAGTTTAGAATGATTAAACTTTATTTTTCTTGTTTACACCAATTTAACAGTAGAATAGCTTAGAACTTACTTACTGTCTATCGTCTAATTAGGATTTGTCTATGCACTGACTGTGGTAGTTGAGCTTATTGCTTTTCTACTTTTTTCTGGGGTGTCTCTAACTCCTGTTGTCCCTTTGAGTAGGGTTTTTTTCCTTACACTTGACGAAAGATTCACGTTTCTCCTGGCTTTCATTAATAATGCTGAAACATTTTTCGGTTCCTTTGCTTTGATGTATGTTCTTTAGTCTCAAGTAGTGAATGACCTTTCACTGGATTTTCCAAGTAAAAGACTATGCTTAGTGAAGTTCAACCGCGTTGCGCCAACCAAGGATATCATATAGCTAAGGCACAAAGACTTTGAGTTGCTGATTCTATAATTGTTAAACTGCAGAATCTTTGTTTCTATTGGGAATGCATGACTCATGTCATTTCATTGTTTCTATGTTTGGATAACTAAGGAAAGTAAGTGAATACTATTGTGAACCAAGCTAACTCTATTGGGACAATTAATATGTTGGAGAGGGGGTTCAAAATTTGAAGAAAAACTTATCGAAAGGAGCTCGACACCTATTATATATACATATAATATGAATTGTACAATTGACAAATTGTTCACTAGAAGGGGGTTTATGGTATGCTAGGATGGCGTAAACCGTCTGAATAATGGAGACTATCATTCCGACTTGGTGGGAATATACTGGGTGGAGAAATATACATGTTTTAGCATGTTTTAGAATTTGATTACTAAATATACATGTTCAACCATCATGTTTGTACTCCGATGGAGAAAAATAAGTCATATATTTTAGCATATGATTACAAAATATACATGTTCAGCCTTCATGTTTATACTTTAGTGGAGCAAAACAAGTTACATATTTTAGCATATGATCGCAAATTATACATGTTCAACCTTCATGTTTATACACTCCGGTAGAGCAAAACAAGTCACATATTTTATCATATGATTACAAAATATATACATGTTCAACCTTCATTGTTTATACTCCAGTAGAGCAAAACAACTCACATATTCGAGCATAAGACCGTGTGTTCACAAGCGTATACAAACAACCATTTCACCTAAGGATCATCTTGTTCTCAGTGACCCTCTATGCCATGTGACTTTAGAGTTAACGGGAGCTTATTTTCCAACGATGAAAATAGTTCATAAATAGTGTGATATAATATGTAGTGTGATATAATATGTAGTTTTGATAGTGTGATATAATATGTTGTTTTAAAAAAAAATTGTTATCATAAATCTAGTGATAGAAGACTATCTAGCTTGGTTCGTCTATTAACTTGGCCTTTGAAGAAGAAGGTTCGACATGCTTCGACTTATCTTTATTATCCACTAAATTCATTCCTTTCTCTGATATTTCATAAAGTAGATGGATAGAGTCAGTCGATCAGTAAAAAAAATAACAAGTGCTCCTGAAATGATTGATAGAAAATAAGACAACTATTCCATGCATTTATCTTATATACTTTAAATTTAATACAACATCGAACACAGTGAATGAAAATAACAACAAAGAAAAAAAATAGGTAGTATATTGTAACTTTGGGATTGTAATTGAGGTCGAAGCTCCACATGTGTTGTTTGGGTGGCCAGGTCAAGCTTCATCTGGGCTAAGGCTGTAGGCCCAAGCAACTTCTTCCACACAAGACCACGTGATCTCTGACGCTCTGCGTCCAATTTTGCAATCTCCAGGTTATATGTTTGGGTGGTCAGTTCAAGCTTCATCTGGGCCAAGGCTGTAGGCCCAAGCAACTTCTTCCACACAAGACCACGTAATCTCCGACGCTCTGCTTCCAATTTTGCAATTTTCTTCACTCCCTCCAGGTGTTTCATGTTTGCAACTTCTGCAGACCGTACGCTCATATATTTCTTCAACATCTCAATTTCTACTTCAGCTTGGGCTTTTTCTTCACTGAGCTGTATCACCATGCTAGAACGCTCCTGCAAAGACCTTGAGAGTGCAGAATTTTCCGCAGCAGACCTGAGTAACTGTTGGTCCAGGTTAGCTAATTTTGCTTCAAACTCATGCTTCATTTTGTCAAACTGTTTGGTAGCCTTCTCCCAACCTGTACAGAGAGATGTCAATAAAAGAATTCAGTACCAAGTTGCAAAACACTTGTTGCAAGAAAAACACAAGTCAATAAGGAACATCACCTGAGACAGCTTCTTCAGCAACTTTAGCATATTGTTTTCCCAGGTTTTCCTTATTAGTTATTTCTGACTGTGCAGCATCTAACTTTTCATTCAAATCCTTGACTTCATCCTCTAAGCCACTCACTTGTTCCTCAAGTGACTTAACTTGATCTATCTGCCGCATGCACTCCTTCAGTGCACCATCCAGATGTGATACCCTGTCTTCAGCTGTAAGCTTCAAAAGAGTAATGGATTCCACATGATTTTTCAGTGTCGCGGCTTCTGACTCAGCCTTCTCCTAACCTGTACTGATGATAACGCTCAATCTACAGCTCTTGTAAGAGTGTAAAGCGGTCGTTGTCAAATATATAACCCAACTGGGTTGGGTATCGATCCCTCAGGGAATAGCTTGGCCAACAAGTAAGCAAAATTACTAAACTTTTGGTGCAAGTCTCGAAAAAGGGGGGAGTCTTGTCGTGCAAGTAATGTAAATAAAACAATGAAGTAAAAGCTGAAAATAGCAAAGTAAAAAGAGAAGGATTGTTACGTAAGTTGTAAACAATGAGAATTGAAGCTTTGGGGTTATGTCCACCTCCTGAGTTATATGTCTCTATTGACTATGAGTGTGTAGAATTCCGACATGCATGTGCTTATAGAGAATTGTATTCGATGGTAAATCCAGGCATCTTTCGACCTATTCGAGGATTATTTCACTTTAACTCTTTCGAGCTTAAAGCGTGTCTAACGGTATGAATTCTCCAAGAGGTTAATCCAGTTACAGCACTAACTTTTTAATAGGGGATGAGACCCTACTACCTTGACATTATCTCTTTTCCAGACAAATAACCTTTCTTTCGAACAAGTTAAATGTTATACTGGCGTATTCTTGCGTTTGCAACCACAAAGAATGTAGATTAAGATGAAGAGAATAATGATATAAGCAGCATACGTGTCACGAACTCATAAACTCACAGCAATAAATAGTATCTCAGTTGGCTTCCATAACCCCAACAGAGAAGTTTAGTTACCCATGAATGCGAAGGAGATCACGATTGACATTGTTGTTATACCACAAGATTGATTAATTTCGTGTACCACAAGTGGTAGGCGTTTAGGCGTGAATTCCTAGTCAAAGTAACGATTCTCTTGTTGCGGAAATTAAGAATAAATGAATAGAAGAAGAAAAATAGAATTAATGGGAAGATTAGAAGAGTTGTAATTGATGGAAGAATTAGAATTGTTAATTGAAGAGTGTATATCTCCACTAAGGGAGGAATGAATAAAAATCTCTAGCAAAATAGGGTATTTATAATACCCATATCCTAATCCTACTAAGCTAATGAAATACTTAACCAAATCCTACTAAGCTAACGAAATACTTAACCCAATTGTACTAGGTTAATGTAACATTATCCAAATCCAAATAAACTAATGAAATACTTAACCCAATTGTACTAGGTTAACGTATTATTATCCTAATCCACATAAGTTACTGCAAGTCCCTAAAGTATTCAGAAATGCTGTTTTAGCCAGGGACAGATTTTCCATGTATCAATTTTGGTCCTTTAGGCGTTCAAGCTCCCTTTCCTTCCTTCGTGAGCTTTCTTTGGCGTCAAATAAGCCATAAAATGCTGATTTCTGCATTATTTATACCTGAAACTTTGCTAATCATGTTCGTTAGCTCACTTACAGTAAAAAGGACTAAAAGCGCATGAAATATATACTTTGTTCTCAAAACATGACATAAATATGGGCAAAATATATTGATATAGGCGCATAATATCGCCTATCATCAACACCCCACACTTAAAGCTTTGTTCGTCCTCGAACAACATATCATGTACTTCTAGACATCAACTTAGGGTTTTCATAGCAACAACACAAAACATTCTTCAAGGCAAGCACAACAATTACTAACAAGGAGTAGCTTTCTGGTTATTAGTAGAAACAGTTTAGCCTCTAGCATAGACTCATGATGGTGGTCAACTCGCATGCAAAAGTTAAGGTACAATGAATCATATACAACTACCCAAACTCATCAACCATGTGTGTCTCACAATATAGTACCCATGATCACTCACAAGTATAGCATATTTTTCAAACATGGGTATCAAAATATCCTTACTCTCACTCTCACAAAGAATTAATATGTAGCAACTGATGACCATAGGCTTGCTCTTAGTGTAATACTCCACTAAATGTCAGAATGTTAAGATTAGGATCAAGTAAGTCTTTTGATGGTTGTAATGTAGGCTAAAGGACGGGTAGGATCAGCTATTTTGGCCGGAAATAGTGACTAAGTTCCTAAGCACTTTAATACATCACATTGTATCATTGACACTTTTTTCTTTCATCCTTTCTTCTTATTTTCTTCTACCACTCTTGTTCTCCTCTTTTGCTTTTCAATTTTAAACATAACTCACTTTTCAGCTTTCTTTTTCCTTCTTCTTTTCACAACATACTTCTTATGATAGCACTTTCTTTTTCATAACACATTCAAGCACCATTACAATTTCAAGAATCATACTTACCCAATTCCTCTTATATTGTCACATGACTTTATACTTTAAAGCACTTAGGAATTTGGATCAAATCACGGTCTTGAAAAAATGGATTAGGCTTACATACAAGGTTGTCAAAGAAATAGGCTAAAGGCTCAAAAGGGTTTAACTAGGATGATGTCCAGGGGTAGGTAAAAAGAAGGTAAACATATATAGCTTGCCAAAGAAATGCAGAAATTATCTCCTAAACTTACACTCCTTATTTTCGCTTTGCATACATACCAGGCAAGTTCTAGCATCAGCCACAAACATAGAATATACTATTAATCTCACACACACAAGGCACATGGTCGACTTTATTGGAAGTAATATAGACTCTTGACCCAACAAGTGAAGGAATTGAACCACACAATATCGCATAATGAGTCATAATTAGAGCCTAAACGTCTCAATAGTCATAATTGTAGCACATACTCTTGTTATAATCTCATGTTGCCTATTGGAATTATTTCATGCGAAGCTAAAAAATTATTCCTAAAAAAACGACACATTAATAAAACAAAGTAAACAGAGTAAACAAACATAGATGCGATAGAGAAGTATAGCATGCAATACCGCCACCCCACACTTAAACGGGACACTGCCCTCAGTGGAAAGTAAATACGAAGAACCTGGTCAGTCGGACTCTTCCTCAATGTCGGAGGTCATACCCTCTGCATCGGAATCATCATAAGAGTCATCGTCAGAGTTCTCCTCCTCGTCGAAGTCTGGCAAGCGTCGATCGTCATCGGTCGGCACATCATCGTCTAGAGGTTCCACAAAGTATACGCCCACTCCACATATCTCCCGTGCATGCATATTCATTGGATAATCATGGTCTAGCTGTTGGAACTCTTCAGCAGTTGAAACACGACCTCCACTCATCATAGTAAATCGTGTCATGCCATAAAGATGATGGAAGAAACTCTCATCATGAGCATGTCTTTCCGCAGTAGTAAGGTTGACACCATGAATTGTTTCAGCATCTTTGACCTTTGTGAGGTCAACCTTCTTTGGGTTATGTGGGAGTTTGTGATCAGCTGGTTCCTCTTCGATATCCTCCTTCC
This sequence comes from Capsicum baccatum var. pendulum, assembly GCA_030864225.1. NCBI lineage: Eukaryota > Viridiplantae > Streptophyta > Magnoliopsida > Solanales > Solanaceae > Capsicum > Capsicum baccatum. The sequence goes on along the minus strand of CM061561.1, from coordinate 273,259,923 downwards.
GCAAGATTGCTGTCAACAGATTACCAAAAGTGAAGTGAGACCTTTTGTGGAGTATGGCCTTCCGCATTGTAGAGCGAATGATTGCCCCAAAGTTGATAGGGACATTCGTCATCAAAGCATAGACCAAACACACTCTATCTCTTGATATTTTGGTGTATTGAGTCCCAGGAATAAGGCATGAGTTGACAATACGCAACCAGATTCTTGCTTCCCTATTCAATGGAGCATAGGGGAAGATGTTCTATCATCCGGTGTCTCAGTGTCTGCCCCACCTTGCCATGGATCTACTTCTACAAAGTGTGTGTCGTATTGCTCTATAAGGAGGTCTGTTGTACAGCTCTTTGAATGGTGCTCGATCAACCGAAGGTAAGCCAAGAAAGGAGTTGATCAAATCCGCGTTGAGCTGTAACACTTGGCCCCGAATCTTGACTTCGTTGCCTATGGTTTTCGGTGACCAGTTGGCATAGAATTCCCTTGTCAAATCTAGATTACATTCTACCATGTTGCGAAAGATGAAATCCAGATTCAACGCCATTATTTTCGCCAACATACGTGGCTTCTTCTTCGCTAGGGTGTCCTTATTAATCAAGTCGACGTGAACATATTTTCTTTCCTTGTTGTTCTTGTACCATTCTTTGGCTTCCTCCTCAAGAACCCATTTTATTCCAAACATTCGGCGGGGTAGTTGCATGGAGGATGATTCTCCTTGGTCCTTGCGACCTCTCTTCTTGCCCTTTTGGCAAGTGGTAGCCTTATCTTGTCGCTCTTTAGGTGCCATTGTTCCTGAGACTTAAACAATATTCATGTTAGCATCAACTCAAAGGAAACAATCTATAAACAAGCCGTCGGGGTACCACCCCACACTTAGGTCCGTTAATACAAAACAGTGAAGTGAATGTAGTCGATTACTTGAACTTCGTCGACATATGTTTTAGGAACTATATTCCGACAAGAAAATCAGCGATGCATCACTACTTGCAGCCATTGCACTACTTTCATGTTACGTATAACAACACTACTACATAGGGGTTACATCATGGTATAGTTATTTTCAACAATCACAACCTCCTAAGTCGGTAGGCAACTATAAGTCTTATCCTGATGAACGGGATAGTCTAACATGTAAGTATCCAAGTATCAAGCTTAAGCAATTTTCATAACCATAGCAATTCCTCAAATAGTATAACAATGCTAGTAAAACCAAATTCAAGTCGGAAACAAGTCAAGATTATCCTAACGTATATGTTTACTCACATGGTTTTGTATCAAAAATCCAAAAACATTAACATCACCAATAACCCTTCAAGATGTAGCAATTCATAATAGAAATAGAAACGTAGTACTTACGAGAAATAGATGAAGAATAAAAGAGTACTTACGTGATTGGAGCCTTTGGAGATGGTCTTGTGAATTGGAAGAGCAAAAAAGAAAAATTTTGAGATGATTTGGGTGGATGTGCGGCGTCTTTAGGTCAATTTCCAATCTGGTTATGTTTCAAGACTAAGTCCCCTTTATATAGGAAAAGAATGGGTCGGGTTTTGACCTATTTACAAATGGTTTTGGAGACAAAAATAACCTCTATGCGGCTCATAGTGTAGTGCATTTAGGGACATATGCGGCGCATAGTGTATAGCATTTAGGGACATATGCGCCGCATAGTGTATGGCATTTGAGATACTGAGACCTAATGCTATATCATAGGAGGCGCATAGTGTATAGCACACTTAAGCATGAGCAGCGCCTATTTCTTTGCACACTAGATTCTGAGACCTTAGGCTATAGTATAGGTTTTGCATTGTTCGTGGCCTAGTTTTACCTAGGCCTAGCCTTCCTCGATGCCTATTTTGGAATGAGAAATGCTCAATCCATAGACTTATGCATCCTTATTCCTAAATTACCACCTTTACCATACAATACGTCCAAATCGTCATTTGAAACCAATCTCCTCGTTGAATACTTCTCGCACCTATATTTGCTCAAAACCAATGAAAATGATTAGTACGATGGGTTGCCTCCCACCAAGCGCCTTAGTTTTGGTCGTGGAACGACTCTTATTTTTGGATTTTCTCTTATCAAAAGCAAAACAAGTAATAGAACAAAATAAAGACAAAACCATAAACGAAAAACGATAAAACAATAAAACGATGGGTTGCCTCCCATCTAGCACCTTATTTATTGTCGTGGCTTGACGTAGTTTCCTCGAGTACTTAGACTTCATCAACGTAAGTGATGGCCATATAATTCATTGAGTCAAGAGGACCGATATAAGGTTTAACATGTTGGCCATTCACTTTGAAGACAACACCATTATTGCCTTCCAATTCGACTACTCTAGACGAGTAGACTTGGATAACTTTGTATGGACCAGACTACTTAGACTTTAACTTACCTGGGAAGAGCTTCAATATGGAGTTGAAGAGAAGTACCATATCACCCCTTTGGAAGTTTCGTCGAACAATCCGCTGATCATGATACTTTTTCATCCGCTCCTTGTATAGGTCTGATCTTTCATATGCATGGAGACGAAACTTATCTAATTCGTTCAGCTGCTCCAACCACAGATTCTTAGCATCATCCCAATTCAAATTCAATTGCTTCAATTCCCATAATGCCTTATGCTCGAGCTCGATAGGTAAGTGATAAGCCTTCCCATAAACTAGTTGATAAGGAGACATGCCAATGGGTGTTTTGAATGCAGTCCTGTACGCCCATAGTGCATCATCAAGCTTCCTAGACCAATCCTTCCTATTCGTATTAACCGTCTTCGCAAGGATTTGCTTGATCTCGCGATTGGAACCTTCTACTTATCCACTAGTTTGGGGATGATAAGGCGTAGCTACCTTATGTTGCTTGACACCATACTTGGCCAAAACTGATTTGAATAGCTTGTTGCAAAAGTGAGATCCTCCATCACTTATGATAGTACGAGGTACTCCAAAGCGAGAGAAGATATTCTTCTTTAAGAATGATACAACACGCTTCCCTTCATTGTCGGCCAACGCTACAGCTTCCACCCATTTCAAAACATAATCAACAGCAACCAAGATATACTTCATTCTAAACGAATTCACGAATGGACCCATGAAATCAATACCCCACACATAAAAAAGTTCTACCTCAAGAATTTTAGACATGGGCATCTCATGGTGTTTCGATATAGCACCTTGGCGCTGGCATTGGTCGCACCTTCTAACATAGTCGTAGGCATGTCTAAATATTGAAGGCCAATAATAACCACTTTGCAACACCTTTCTTGCTATCCGATTACCTGCATGATGTCCTCCAACTTGAGAAGTGTGGCATGCTTCCAAAATATTAGGCACCTCTACATGGGATATACATCGTCGAATAATACCATCCGCGCATTGTCGAAACAAATATGGCTCATCCCAATAGTAGTGTTGTACGTCATTCATAAGCTTCCTCCTTTGGTGGTAAGATAAATTGGCAGGTATCACATTACTCACCACGAAATTCGCAAAGTCGGCATACCATGGTAATTTTTCCATTGTTGTCGCTAATATCTCTTCATCCGGGAATGCATCATCAATCTGAATTTCAGGTTGCGCCACATGCTCATTCTCAAGTCGTGATAGGTGGTCGGCCACTTGGTTCTCGCAACCTCTTCTATCTTTGATCTCAAAATTGAACTCTTCCAGCAGCAACACCCATTGAATCAACCTTGGTTTTGCATCCTTCTTTGTCATGAGATACCTAAGAGCTGCATGGTCTGTATGAATGATAACCTTAGTTCCCAATAGATAGGCACGAAACTTCTCAAACGCATACACAACCGCTAGGAGCTCTTGTTCTGTCACAGTGTAGTTCCTTTGGGCTTAATTTAGGACCTTACTTGCATAGTAGATAGGATGAAATAATTTTTCCTTTCTCTGACCAAGAACAGCACCAACGACTATACCACTAGCATCACACATGACTTCGAACGGGAGAGACCAATCTGGTGCTACCATGATAGGGGCTTCAATGAGTTTTGCTTTGAGGCATTCAAATGCCTCTAAGCAATCTTCATTAAAGTCAAACATCGCATCTTTCTCCAATAGTTTGCATAATGGACTAGCAATTTTGGAGAAGTCTTTAATGAACCGACGATAGAAACCTGCATGGCCGAGAAAACTACGAACTTCTTTCACCGAAATTGGAGGCGGTAGCTTCTCAATAACCTATATTTTTGCTCGATCAACCTCTATTCCTCTTTTGGAGATCTTGTGCCCAAGAACGATACCTTCTTTTACCATGAAGTGGCACTTCTCCCAATTCAGCACTAGGTTGAATTCTACACATCTTTGCAATGTCATGCTTAAGTTTGTTAAGCATGCTTCAAAAGATTCACCAATAACTGAAAAACCGTCCATAAATACCTCCAAAGTGTCTTCAACCATATCAGGAAAAATAGACATCATACAGCGTTGAAAGGTGGCTGGTGCGTTACATAACCCGAATGGCATACGTTTGAAGGCAAACGTACCATATAGGCATGTAAACGTTGTCTTCTCTTGGTCTTTCGGTGCAATACAAATATGATTGTAGCCTGAATAACCGTCCAAGAAATAAAATCATCCTTTCCCCGCTAATCGATCTAGAATTTGGTCCATAAATGGCATTGGGAAGTGATCTTTGAGTGTCCAAGAATTCATCTTTCGGTAGTCCATGCATACTCTCCATCCAGTGATGGGTCTGAGTGGAATAAGCTCATTCTTCACATTCGCGACCACCGTCATGCCTCCTTTCTTGGGAACACATTGTACCGGGCTTACCCATGTATTATCAGAGATTGGATATACAACTCCTGCCTCTAACCACTTGATAATTTCTTTCTTCACCACTTCTTGCATAGGTGGGTTTAGATATCTTTGATGCTCAATGGTGGGTGTGGAATTTTCTTGAAGCTGAATTTTATGTGTACAAATCCCTGGTGGAATACCAATAATATCCGCAATGGTCCATCCAATGGCTCGTATATACTTGCGTAGAATAGCAATAAGAGCTGCAACTTGTTGCTCACCCAAATCGGCTGCCACAATAACTGGAAGTGTGTTTCCGCTTCCTAAGAATGCATACTTTAAATGACTTGGCAGCTCCTTCAATTCTAACGTGGGTGGCTCTTCAATAGATGGCTTAGCTGGTGGTGTGGGTCGATTCTTGAGGTCAAGGTCCATCTTCTTGGGAGCATAGCGATATGTCCCTAATCCCAATAGAGCATAAATAGCTTCTTCACAATTTTCAGCATCCTCATTCTCTCCATTCATAAGCACAACCTCCAAAGGGTCATCAATAATTTGTTCTTCTTCAAGTAATTCTTTCTTATCATCAAAGAAAACATCAGTCACCGAAAATATACTTAGATCTTTGGGTTGATTCATTGATTTGCGAACATCAAAGCGAACCACTTCGTCATTTATTTGGAATGAAAGCTCATTAGCTCTCAAATCAATAAGCACACTTCTTGTAGCAAGGAAAGGGTACCCCAAGATTATGGGAACTTCTGAGTCTGCTTCACAATCCAAAATAACAAAGTCTTCTGGAAAAATGAATGAAGAAACCTTCACCAATACGTCAAATAGAATACCAACAGGTCATTTTACCGACCTATCCGCTATGACGAGCCTCATATTGGTTGGAGTAGGATCACCCAACCCCAACTTCTTGTAGATTGATAATGGCATCAAATTGATGCTGGATCCTAAGTCACATAATGCTTTGGCAAAATTCAAAGATCCAACGGTGCAAGGAATAGTGAAAGCTCCGGGGTTGGCCTTCTTCTGAACTATCGATCGGGTAGCAATTGCACTACAATGATGCACATCTTCTTTCAACTCATAACTTGCTGCCCGCTTCTTAGTCAAAAGATCCTTCATAAATTTTGCATACCCAGACATTTGTTCAAGTGCCTCCACCAATGGAACAATAATGGTCAGCTGCTTTAATATAGTCATGAATTTGCTGAACTTTGTGTCATCCGCCACCTTCTTCAATCTTTGGGGAAAAGGTGGTGATGGGTATGGAAGTGTTCTCTCCACGGTTTTCTTCTCGTCTTGCTTCCGTTTATCATATTTTTCAGGTTGCACAGCACTGGGTGAGGCGTCCTTGTCATCAGGAGTAGGTACTGCGGCATCTTCTCCTTTTGCGTTGTCATCCATGCCTGCAACTTCGTCAACCACTTGCTGGCCTTTTGCTGAAGTTTCCAGCACCTTACCACTTCTGGTAGTGCTGGCCATGCATGACCCATCATTCCTTGGGTTTTGCACAGTATCGCTAGGTAAGGTGCCAGCCTTTCTTTGATTGAGTGCTGCTGAAAGTTGGCTCAATTGCTGCTCTATTTGCTTGATTGAAGTGGAATGAGAATCAACTAATTGTTTCATGGAGGACAAATCATTAATTACCTTTGTAACTCCCGCGCTCGTTGCTTCCACTCCTTTCAATAATTTAGCCAGCATGTCTTCCATACTTCCAGAATTAGATGTGGTGGTGTCACATCTACCAAGGGGAACGTACAAACTACTCTTTTCATTCTTGTTCTTCCAACTACCTTGGTCCTTGTTTCCAGATTTATCATAATAGTTCTGACCTTGGTTTCCTTGGGTATTACCTCGGAAACCCCCCTGATTTTTCAAGTAGTTGGCTTCTTCTTCCAAATCAGATTCGTCTCTTCATTTTGACGCAATAGCTTTTACTTTTTCGGTCTTCCCTGATAATAAATGCTTTGTAAGAAGATCCATTTGAGTTTTCATGTGCGCCATATCCTAATCACGTTCTTCTTCTCTTCTTCTTTGGTCTGCAGTCATGCCAATAGACAAAGTGGGGCTTGCTACCTCAGAATCCCTGGTATGCCAAGCTCTAGTTTGTTTCGTCATACGATCCAACATATTGCTTGCTTGACCAAAGGTGAAGTCCATAAAAGATCCTCCAGCTGCGTTATCCACCACTGGTTTAGTTATTGAATTCAAGGCTCTATATAATATCTCCATTAGGTGAACATTGGTCATATGATGGTTTGGGCATCTCACTAGCTTTGTCTTGAACCTCTCCCATATTTCATGAAGAGCTTCAGTGGGAAGCTGACGGAAGTTGCTGATTTCATCTCTCAATTGTGCTTTTTTGAATGGAGGAAAGAATCTTTCTAGGAAAGCATCTCTCAATTGCCTCCAATTTGTAATAGAATCAGGAGTCAGCCCATTCAACCATAGGGTTGCCTCCCCAGACAGAGACAATGGAAATAGACATAATCGAATTGCATTCTGACCAACACCAGGATTGTCAAACGACTTGCATGTAGAAATAAAGTTGATGAGATGCATATTCGGATCATCGCCTGCTAGTCCACCAAATAATCCCTTGAGTTGCAATAACTGAATCATGGTGCTTGTGATGTTGAACTTGGATCTGGGCGCTAATGGTGGTGGAATTATGGCCCCAGTGGCTCCGGCACCATCAAGATCATCATCATCTTCATCGAAAGCTGGCTGCATAGGTTGGCGATCATACCTAAACCGTGCTTGTCGACCTCTTCTGTTGACAGGTGTTATAATTTCAGCATCACGCCTAGGGTTTAGTAACTCGTCATCACCTAAATCCTCATCATCGGGATTTGTTGCTCGTAAAGGGTTATCAATGTTCTGCTGTTGAACCTGGGTTGCGGCAAGGGCAGCCAGTCTTGCTTGTTCCAGTTGAGTAGCCATCCTTTCGATTTCTGCTTGTGCTTCCATTCTTCCTATGTGTTGTGGTTCAGGATTGATAGGTAATAACGGTTGACCAAAACTTCTAGTATGGGGCATGCACTGAATAAAAACCTGCAGTAAACAAAGACAAAAACTGAAAGTAAAAGTACGAGAATCTTTAACTAAAGGGTCTAGTAATTATCACGTACTTGATTGACACTCGTATTCCCCGGCAGTGGTGCCAATTTTTGATAACGCTCAATCTACAGCTCTCGTAGGAGTGTAAAGCGGTCGTTAGCAAATATAGAACCCAACTGGGTTGGATATCGATCCCTCAGGGAATAGCTTGGCCAACAAGTAAGCAAAATTACTAAACTTTTGGTGCAAGTTTCGAAAAAGGGGGGAGTCTTGTCGTGTAAGTAATGTAAATAAAACAATGAAGTAAAAGCTGAAAATAGCAAAGTAAAAATATAAGGATTGTTACGTAAGTTGTAAATAATGAGAATTGAAGCGTTGGGGTTATGTCCACCTCCTGAGTTATACGTCTCTATTGACTACGAGTGTGTAGAATTCCGACATGCATGTGCTTATAGAGAATTGTATTTGATGGTAAATCCAGGCGTCTTTTGACATATCCGAGGATTATTTCACTTTAACTCTTTCGAGCTTAAAGCGTGTCTAATGGTACGAATTCTCCAAGAGGTTAATCCAGTTACGACACTAACTTTTTATTAGGGGATGGGACCCTACTACCTTGACATTATCTCTTTTCCAGACAAATAACCTTTCTTTCGAACAAGTTAAATGTTATACTGGCGTATTCTTGCGTTTGCAACCACAAAGAATGTAGATTAAGATGAAGAGAATAATGATATAAGCAGCATACATGTCACGAACTCACAAACTCACAGCAATAGATAGTATCTCAGTTGGCTTCCATAACCCCAACAAAGAAGTTTAGTTACCCATGAATGCGAAGGAGATCACGATTGACATTGTTGTTATACCACAAGATTGATTAATTTCGTGTAGCACAAGTGGTAGGCATTTAGGCGTGAATTCCTAGGCAAAGTAACGATTCTCTTGTTATGGAAATTAAGAATAAATGAATAGAAGAAGAAAATAGAATTAATGGGAAGATTAGAAGAGTTGTAATTGATGGAAGAATTAGAATTGTTAATTGAAGAGTGTATATCTCCACTAAGGGAGGAATGAATAAAAATCTCTAGCCAGATAGGGTATTAATAATACCCATATCCTAATCCTACTAAGCTAATGAAATACTTAACCAAATCCTACTAAGCTAATGAAATACTTAACCCAATTGTACTAGGTTAATGTAACATTATCCAAATCCAAATAAACTAATGAAATACTTAACCCAATTGTACTAGGTTAATGTATTATTATCCTAATCCACATAAGTTACTACAAGTCCCCAAAGTCTTCAGAAATGCTGTTTTAGCCCGGGACAGATTTTTCATGTATCAATTTTGGTCCTTTAGGCGTTCAAGCTCCCTTTCCTTCCTTCGTGAGCTTTCTTTGGCGTCAAGTAAGCCATAAAATGCTGATTTCTGCATCATTTATACCTGAAACTTTGCTAATCATGTTCGTTAGCTCACTTACAGGAAAAAGGACTAATAGCGCATGAAATATATACTTTGTTCTCAAAACATGGCATAAATATGGACAAAATATATTGATATAGGCGCGTAATATCTCCTATCATCATAAATTCGCCTATCATCAACACCCCACACTTAAAGCTTTGTTCATCCTCGAACAACTATCATGTCCATCTAAACATCAACTTAGGGTTTTACAGTAACAACACAAAATATCGTTAAGACAAGCATAACAATTATTGACAAAGAGTAGTTTTCCGATCATTAGTAGAAAAACTTTAACCTCTAGCATAGACTCGTGATGGTGGTCAACTCATATTCAAAAGTCAAGGCACAAAGAATCATACACAACTATCCAAAACTCATCAACCATGTGTGTCTCACCATATATTACCCATAATCACTCACAAGTATTGTATATATTTCGAACATGGGTATAGGACTATCCTTGCTCTCACTCTCACAAAGAATTCATATGCTGCAACTGATGACCATAGGCTTTCCCTTAGTGTAATGCTCCACTAAATGTCAGAATGCTAAGCTTAGGATCAAATAGGTCTTCTACAGGTTGTAATGTAGGCTAAGGGACGGGTAGGACTATTTTGGCCAGAAATAGTGACTATGTTCCTAAGCGCTTTAATCCATCACATTATGCCATTAACACTCTCTTTTAATCAACCTTGCTACCTTTCTTCCATCTCTCACCCCTTTTCACCTATTTTGCCATTCAAAGATAACTATCTTTTTATTCAATCATAAACACAATTTATCTTTTTATTTTTCTAATTCTTTTTCTCTTTTTTTTCTGTATAGCACACCTCTTATGATAACCCCTCTTTTTCATAATAAATTCAAGCACCAATAAACTCTAAGGCATCACACTCATCCAATTTCCTCTTATTTTGTCACATGACTTTACACTTTAAAGAACTTAGGAATTTGGATCAAATTATGGTCTTGAAAAAAAAATGGATTAGGCTTACATATGAGGCTGTCAAAGAAATTAGGCTAAAGGGTCAAAGGGGTTGACTAGGATAATGTCCACGGGTAGGTAAAAAGAAGGTAAACAATCATAGGTTGCCAAAGAAATGCCTAAATCATCTCCTAAACTTGCACGCTTTATTTTCTCTTTACATACATACCAGGAAAGTTCTAGCGTCAGCCACAAGCATAGAATATACTATATCGTCACACACACAAGGCACATGGTTGACTTTATTGGGAGTAGTATATACTCTTGACCCAACAAATAAAGGAATTAAACCACACAATATCACATAGTGAGTCACAATTAGAGCCTAAACGTCTCAATAGTCATGATTTTAGCACAAACTCTTGTTATAATCTCATGCTGCCTATTAGAATAATTTCATGCGAAGTTAAGTAAAAAAATTTAACTACTAAAAAAATGAAAAATGAAAAAAACTAGGCTAAGCAAACAAACTAGCTAAGCAAAACAAACATAAATGCAAATGCGGATAAAGGAGTATAGCATGCAAATACCAGCACCCCATACTTAGACGGGACACACTGTCCTCAGAGGAAAATAAATAAGAAGAACCTGGTTAGTCGGACTCCTCCTCTATGTCTGGGGTCATACCCCCTTCGTCGAAATCATCATTGGAGTCGTCGTCATCAGAATTATTCTCCACGTCGGAGTCTGGCATTCGTTGATCATCATCGGTTGGCACATCGTCATCAAGAGGTTCCTCAAAATATGTACCTACTCCACACATCTCCCTTGCATGCACATTCATTGGATAGTCATGATCCAGCTGTTGGAGCTCTGCAGCAGTTGGAACACGACCTCCGCTCATCATTGTAAACCAAGTCATGCCATAAAGATGGCAAAAGAAACTCTCATCCCGAGCATGTCTCTCTGCCGTAGTAAGGTTGACGCCATGTGTTGATTCAGCATTTTTGGCCTTTGTGAGGTCAACCTTCTTCGGGTTATGTGGGAGTTTATGATCAGGCGGTTCCTCTTCGATGTCTTCCTTCCTCAAGATTGCAGTCAACAGATTGCCGAAGCTGAAATGAGACCGCTTGTGTAGCTTAGCCTTCCGCATTGTAGATCGAATGATTGCCCCAATGTTGATAGGGACATTCGTCATCAATGTATATACCAAGCACACTCTATCTCTTGTTATTTTTGTGTATTGCGTCCCTGGAATGAGGCAAGAGTTGACTATGCGCAACCATATCCTTGCTTCCCTATTCAAAGGAGCATATTGAAAGGTGTTGTGTCGACCGGTGTCTTTGTGTCTGCTCCATCGTGCCATGGATCTTGTTCCACAGAGTGTGTGTCGAATGGCTCTATATGGCGGTCTACTGTATAGCTCTTTGAATGGTAATGGATCGACTGAAGGCAAGCAAAGAAAGGAGTTGAAGAAATCCGCATTGAGTTATAAAACTTGGCCCCGAATCTTGACCTCGCTTCCTGTGGTTTTCGGCGACCAGTTGGCATAGAATTCTCTTGTTAAATCGACATTGCATTCTCCCATGTCTTGGAAGATGAAATCAAGATGTAACGCCATGATCTTGGCCAACATGCGTGGTTCCTTCTTTGCTTGGCTTTCCTTATTTATCAAGTCCACATGAACATATTTTCTTTCTTTGTTGTTCCTATACCATTCCTTTGCTTCCTCTTCTAGAACCCATTTTATTTCGAACATGCGGCATGGTAATTGCATCGAGGATGATTCTCCTTGCTCTTTTCAGCCTCTTTTCTTGCCTTTTTATGAAGTGGTAGCCTTATCTTAGCCTTGTCTTGCTTTGGGTGCCATTGTACCTGAGACTAAAACAATGTTCATATTAGCATCATCTCAATGGATACAATCTATAAACAAGTAGAAGGGGCACCACCCTACACTTAGTTTGTTGGTACAGACTAGTGAAGTGAAAGTGGTCGATTACTCAAACTTCATCGACATACATTTTAGGTGCAATAGTCCAACAAGAAAATCAGTACAGTCATACTTCTTTTAATCTTGGTAATACTTGCATATGTGAGATATCAAAACTACGACATAGAGATTTAATCAAGGTATAGTATCAAATAATCACAACCTCCTATGTCGGTAGGCGACTATAATTCTTATCCCGATGAGCGAGTCATTCCAACATGTAAGTATTCAAGTGACAAGATTATGCTATTTTTGTAACCATATCAATTCCTCAAAAGTATGACAATGCACCAAAATTAAATTCAAGTTGGGAACAAGTTAAGATCATCCTTACGTATACGTTCACTCACTTGGTTGTATCACAACAATTCAATCACATTCACATCACCAATACTACTTCAAGATTTAACAATTCATAATAGGCGTATTAACATAGTACTTACGGAATATAAATGAAGAACAAAGTAGTACTTACTTGATTAATGCCTTTGGATGATGTTCTTGTGAAGAAAAAGAGCAAAAGGAAAATTTTGAGAGGATTTGGAGACTATAGGCGGCGCTTATGCTAGGTTTCCAATGTGTTTTTGGTTCAAGACTAAGTCTCATATTTATAGGAGAAGGTTGGGTCGGGTTTTGACCTATTTAAGATCGGATTTGGAGACAAGAAGTGACCATAGGCGGCGCCTTTTGCTTTGCCTATGCTTGGTATAGGCGGCGCCTTTTGCAAAGCATTGTCTAGCATAGGCGGCGCCTATGCCATGACATTCCTAGGCATAGGCGGCGCCTTTCACTTAGCATATGAGATTCAGAGACAAAAGGCATTGGCATAGGTGGCGCCTATGCTATGGCATACTTGGGCATGGGCGGCGCCTATGCTATGGTACACTAGATTCCGAGACCTTAGGCCATAGTATAGGCCTTGCCTTGTTCGTGGCCTAGTTTCACCTAGTCCTAGCCTTGTTCAATGCCTATATTTTCATGAGCAATTCTCAATCCATAGCCTTTTGCTTCTTCATTCCTAACTTACCACCTCTAACATGCAATACGTCCAAATCAAAATTTGAAACCGATCTCCTCATTTTATACCTCTTGCACCTACATTTGCTCAAAACCAATAAAAACGATTAGAAGGATGGGTTGCCTCCCATTAAGAACCTTAGTTTTGGTCGTGTCACGACTCTTATTTTTGGATTTTTATTTATCAAAAGCAAACACATAATAGAATGAAAGAAAAAAATAAAAAACGATAAACGATGGGTTGCCTCCCATCTAGAGCTTGATTTATTGTCGCGGCACGACATGGTTACCTCGAGTACTTACACATCATCGAGATAAGTGATGGCCATATAATTTATCGAATCAAGAGGACCGATATAAGGTTTTACTCGTTGGCCGTTCAGCTTGAAGACAACACCATTATTGTCTTCCAACTCAACTACTCCAGACGATTAAACTTGGTTAACTTTGTACGGACCAGACCACTTAGACTTTAACTTACCTGGGAATAACTTCAGTCTGAAATTGAAGAGAAGTACCATATCATTCTGTTGAAAGTTTCATCGAATAATCCGCTGATCATGATACTTTTTCATCTGCTCCTTGTATAGGTCTGATATTTCATAAGCATGGAGACGGAATTCATCCATCTCGTTCAGCTGCTCCAATCTCAGATTCATTGCATCATCCCAATTCAAATTAAGTCACTTCAAGGCCCACAATGCCTTATGCTCGAGCTCAATGGGTAAGTGACAGTACTTCCCATAAACTAGTTGATATGGGGATATGCCAATTGGCATTTTGAATGCAGTCCTATACGCCCATAGTGCATCGTCCAGCTTCCGAGACCAATATTTCCTATTAGCATTTACCGTTTTAGCAAGGATTTGCTTGATCTCTCTATTGGAAACCTCTACCTGTCCGCTAGTTTGTGGGTGATAAGGCGTGGCTACCTTATGTTGCTTGACACCATATTTTGCCAACACGGATTTAAATAGCTTGTTGCAAAAGTAAGATCCTCCATCGCTTATGATAGTACGTGGTACCCCGAAGCGAGAGAAGATATTTCTCTTTAAGAATGCTACAACACGCTTTCCCTCATTGTCGGCCAACGCTACTGCTTCAACCCATTTTGAGACATAATCTACAACAACTAGGATGTACTTCATTCCAAACGAATTTACAAATGGACCCATGCAATCAATACTCCATACGTCAAGGAGCTCTACTTCAAGGATTTTCGACATGGGCATCTCATGGTGTTTCGAAATAGCACCTTGTCGCTGACATTGGTCGTATCTTCTCACAAAGTCGTAGGCATCTCTAAATATCGAAGGCCAATAATATCCACTTTGCAATACCTTTCTTGCTGTCCGATTACCTGCGTGATGTCCCCCAAGTTGGGATGTGTGACATGCTTCCAATATATTAGACACCTCTACATGGGATATAGATCTTCGGATAACACCATCCGCGCATCGTCGAAACAAATATGGATCATCCCAAAAGTAGTGTTTTACATCATGCATAAACTTCCTCTTTTGATGGTAAGATAAGTTTGGAGGTATCACATTACTCACCACAAAATTCGCAAAGTCAGCGTACCATAGTAATTCTTCCATTATCGTGGCTAAGATTTCCTCATCAGGGAATGCATCATCAATCTCAATTTCAGGCTGTGCTATATGCTTATTCTCGAGTCTAGGATGATCAGCCACTTGGTTCTTGCAACCTCTTCTATCTTTAACTTCGAAATCAAATTCTTGCAGCAGCAACGCCCATCGAATTAGTCTTGGTTTTGCATCCTTCTTTGTCATTAAATATCTCAGAGATACATGGATTGTATGAACGATCACTTTGGTTCCCAACAAATAATCACGGAATTTCTCAAACGCATACACAACCGCTAGGAGCTCTAGTTCTGTGACAGTATAGTTCTTTTGGGCTTCGTTTAGGACCTTTCTAGCATAGTATATAGGATGAAATAATTTCTCCTTCCTCTGGCCAAGTACAGCGCCAACGGCTACCCCACTAGCATCACACATGACTTCGAACGGTAAAGACCAATCTGGTGCTACCATGATAGGAGCTTCAATTAGTTTTCCTTTGAGGCATTCGAATGCCTTCAAAAAATCTTCATTGAAGTCAAACTTTGCATCTTTCTCCAAGAGTTTGCACAATGGACTAGTAATTTTGGAGAAGTCTTTGATGAACCGTCGATAGAAACCTGCATGACCGAGAAAACTACGGACTCCCTTCACGAAAATTGAAGGTGGTAGCTTATCGATAACTTCTATTTTTGCTCGATCAACCTAAATTCCTCTTTCGGAGATTTTATGCCCAAGAAAAATACCTTCTTTAACCATAAAGTGGCACTTCTCCCAATTCAGCACTAGGTTGAATTCTACACATCTTTGCAACGCCATACTTAGGTTTTCTAAGCATGCTTCAAATGTCTCGCCAACAAATAAAAAGTCGTCCATTAATACCTCCAAAGTATCTTCAACCATATCAGAAACAATGGACATCATACAACGCTGAAAGGTGGCTGGTGCGTTACATAGCCCGAATGACATATATTTGAAGGCAAATGTGCCATATGGACATGTGAACATTGTCTTTTCTTGGTCTTCGGGGGCAATACAAATCTGATTATAGCCTGAATAACCGTCTAAGAAACAAAACCATCCTTTCCCAGCTAATCGATCTAACATTTGGTCCATAAATGGCATTGGAAAGTGATCTTTGGGCGTCCATAAATTCAGATTTCGGTAGTCCATGCATACTCTCCATCTGGTGATGGGTCTGAGTGGAATAAGCTCATTCTTTTCATTCACGACTACCGTCATGCCTCATTTCTTGGGAACACATTGTACCGGGCTTACCTATGTACTGTCAGAGATTGGATACACAACTCCTGCGTCTAACCACTTGATAATTTCTTTCTTTACCACTTCTTGCATAGGTGGATTGAGACGCCTTTGATGCTCAATGGTGGGTGTGCACTTTTCTTCAAGCTGAATCTTGTGTGTACAAATCCCAGGTGGAATACCAATATTATCCGCGATTGTCCAACCAATGGCTCTAATATACTTTCGTAGAATAGAAATGAGAGCTGCAACTTGTTGCTCACCCAAATCTGCTGCCACAATGACTGGAAGTGTGTTTCCGCTTCCTAAGAATGCATACTTTAAATGACTAGGCAGCTCCTTTAATTCTAACGTGGGTGGCTCTTGAATAGATGGCTTTGCTGGTGGTGTGGGTCGATTTTTGAGATCAAGATCCAGCTTCTTGGGAGCATGGCGATATGTCCCTAACCCTGATAGAGCACAAATAGCTTCTTCGCAATTTTCAGCATCCTTACTTTCTCCATTCATGAGCACAGCCGCCAATGGGTCATTAATAATTTGCTCTTCTTCAAGTAACTCTTTCTCATCATCAAAGTAAACATCAGCCACCGAGAATACGTTCAGCTCTTTAGGTTGCTTTATTGATTTGCAGACGTCAAAGCGAACTACTTCGTCATTTATTTGGAACGAAAGCTCATTAGCTCTCAAATCAATGAGCACACTTCCTGTAGCAAGGAAAGGGCGCCCCAAGATTATGGGAAATTTTGAGTCTGCCTCGCAATCCAAAATAACAAAGTCTGATGGAAAGATGAATGAAGAAACCTTTGCCAATACATCACATAGAATACCAACAGGTCATTTTACCAACCTATCTGCCATTACGAGCCTCATATTGGTTGGAGTAGGATCACCCAACCCCAACTTTTTATAGATTGATAATGTCATAAAATTGATGCTGGCTCCTAAATCGCATAATGCCTTGGCAAAATTCAAAGATCCAACAGTGCAAAGAATAGTGAAAGCACCGGGGTCAGCCTTCTTCTGAACTAGTGATCGGGTAGCGATTGCGCTGCAGTGATGAACGTCATCTTTCAACTCATAGCTGGCTGCCCGCTTCTTTGTCAAAGGATCATTCACAAATTTCACATACCCAGACATTTGTTCAAGTGCCTCTACCAATGGAACATTAATGGTCAGCTACTTTAGCATAGTCATGAATTTGCTGAACTTTGTATCATCCGCCACCTTCTTCAATCATTGAGGAAAAGGTGGTGGTGGATAAGGAATTGTTTTCTCCAGGGCTTTCTTCTCCTCTTTCTTCCACTTTTCAGCTTTTTCAGGATGCAACATACTCGGTGTGACATCATGGACGTCGTGGGTAGCTTCTATGGAATCTTCTCCTTTTATATCATCATCCATGTCCGCTACTTCATTAACCACTTGCTTGCCTTTTGATGAAGTTCCCAAAACCTTACCACTTCGGGTAGTAATGGCCATGCATGACCCATCATTCCTTGGGTTTTGCACAGTGTCGCTAGGTAAAGTGCCAGCCTTTCTTTGATTGAGTGCTGCTAAAAGTTGGCTCAATTGTTGCTCTATTTGCTTGATTGAAGTGGAATGTGAATCAACTAATTGCTTCATAGAGGACAAATCATTTATTACCTCCATTACTCCCGCGCTAGTTGCTTCCACTCCTTTCAATAGTTTAGCCATCATGTCTTCCATACTTCCAGAACTAGATGTGGTGGTGTTGCGTCTTCCTGGGGGGACGTATAAATCCCACTTTTCATTCTTGTTCTTCCAACTACCTTGGTCCTTGTTTCCAGATTTATCATAATAGTTCCGACCTTGGTTTCCTTGGGTATTACCTCGGAAACCCCCCTGATAGTTCAAGTAGTTGGCCTTTTCTTCCGAATCAGATTCGTCTCTTCCTTTTGACGTAATAGCTTTGACTTTTTTGGTCTTCCCTAATAATAGATGCTTTGTAAGAAGATCCACTTGTGTTTTCATGTGCGTCATATCTTGATCACGTTCTTCTTCTCTTCTCCTTTGGTCTGCAGTCATGCCAATAGATAAAGTGGGGCTTGCTACCTCAGAATCCCTGGTATGCCAAGCTCTACTTTTTTTCGTCATCCGATCTAGCATATTGCTTGCCTGACCAAAGGTGAGATCCATAAATGATCCTCCAGTCGCATTATCTACCACTGGTTTAGTTATTGAATTCAAGGCTCTGTATAGTATCTCTATTAGGTGAACATTAGTTATGTGATGGTTTGGGCACCTCATTAGCTTCGTCTAGAACCTTTCCCATGTTTCATGAAGGGCTTCAATTGGAAGCTGCCAAAAGTTGCTGATTTCATCTCTCAATTATGCTCTTTTGGATGGCGAAAAGAATTTTTCTAGGAAAGCATCTCTCAATTGCCTCCAATTTGTAATAGAATTAGGAGTCAGCCCATTCAACCATAGAGTTGCCTCCCCAGACAGAGACAATGGAAACAGACGTAATCGAATTACATTCAGTCCAATGTCGGGATTGTCAAACAACTTGCATGTAGAAATAAAGTTGATGAGATGCATATTTGGATCATCGCCTGCTAATCCACCAAATAATCCCTTGAGTTGCAATAACTGAATCATGGTGCTTGTGATGTTGAACTTGGCTCCGGGTGCCAATGGTGGAGGAATAATAGCTCCTGTGGCTCCGGCTCCATCAAGATCATCATCATCATCGTCGAAAGTTGGTTGCATAGCTCGGCGTTCAGGCCTAAACCTAGCTTGACGATCTTTTCTGTTAGCAGGTGTTGCAATTCCAGCAATATGCCTAGGGTTTTGTAACTCGTCATCACCTAGGTCCTCGTCGTCAGGATTTATTGCTCGCCCAGGGTTATCAATATTTTATTGATGTACTTGAGTGGCGGCTAGAGAAGCTAGTCTCGCCTGTTCCTGTTGAGCATCCATCCTTTCAATTTCGTGTTGTACCTCCATTCTGCCAATACGTTATGGTTCAGGATTTATAGGTAATAACAGTTGACCAGAACATCGAGTATGGGGCATGCACTGAATAAAAACCTGCAAATAACAAAAACAAAAACTAAAACTAAAAGTACGAGAATCTTTGACCAAAGGGTCTAGTAATTATCACGAACTTAATTGACACTCGTATTCCCCAGCAACGGCGCCAATTTTTGATAACGCTCAATCTACAGCTCTTGTAAGAGTGTAAAGCGGTCTTTGTCAAATATATAACCCAACTGGGTTGGGTATCGATCCCACAGGGAATAGCTTGGTCAACAAGTAAGCCAAGATTACTAGACTTTTAGTGCAAGTCTCGTAAAAGGGGGGATTGTAACGTGCAATTGATGTGAACAAAATAATAAAGTAAAACAGAAAATAGCAAAGTAAAAAGAAAGAATATTTGGTAAGATGTAAAACAATGAGAATTTAGAAGTTGGGGTTTTGTCCACCTTATGAGTTTTACGTCTCTATTGGCTATGAGTTATGTGGAATTCAGACATGTATGTGCTTATAGAGAATTGTATTCGATGGTAAATCCAAGATTCTTTCGACCTCAACAAGGACTATTTCACTTTAACTCTTTTGAGCTTAAAGCATATCTAACAGTACAAATTCTCCAAGAGGTTAATCCAGTTACGGCACTAACTTTTTAATAGGTGATGGGACCCTATTACCTTGACATTATCTCTTTTCCAGATATATAACTTTTCTTTCGAACAAGTTAATGCTATACTGGCGTATTCTATGCGTTTGCAACCAGAAAGAATTTAGATTAAGATGAAGAGAATAATGATATAAGTAGCATACGTGTCACGAATTCACAAACTCATAGCAATAGATAGTATCTCATATGGCTTCCATAACTCCAACAGAGAAGTTTGTTACCCATGAGTACGAAGGAAATCACAATCGACATTGTTATTATACCACAATAAAAATCTCGTGTAGTAAAGTGTGCTAGGCGTTAGGCGTGAACTCCCTTGCAAAGTAACGTTTCTCTTGTTGTGGAACATAAGAATTGAATAGATAAATAGAAGAAGAATAAAAAGTAGAATAAATGGAAGGATTAGAAGAAAAGTTGTAGAGTAATAGAATAATAGAAGAATGAATTGTAACTAATGGAAGAATTGGAAGTAGTAGTGAATGATTCAAGAATGAATTAAAAATCTCTAGCAAAATAGGGTATTTATAATACCCCTATCCTATTCCTACTAAGCTAATGAATTACTTAACCCAATCCTACTTGGTTAATGTATCATTATCCTAATCCTAATAAGTTACTGCTAGTCCCCAAAGTCTTCAGAATCTACAAATATAGTTCCCGGCCAGACTTTAGTTTATTATAAAAAGAAAAAAGAAAAAAGAAAAAAAATCAATGCATGCACATTCAAATATAAAATATATATTAAAATAATATAATGCGTATGCTATTGTAAAGTATATATATAAGCAAAATATATAAATATGTACGTAAAGACAAAATTGAATAAAGAAAATTATTTTAAGAAAAAAAATCTACATAATATCCATTAATGTAAAAAAGTGAATTATTTGATTAAGTATCTAAATCAATTTTAATATAACTAGCAATGACCTAAATTTGCCTAAAGTGTGATGAGAATCGCGTGAAAAATAAAAAATATCAGAAAAATTATATTAAAGAAAAATATATGCAATATCTTTCAATGTATAAGTATGAATTAATTGCGTAAGTATCTAAATTAATTTAATTTTTTAATATAAATATTAATGACCTATATTTGCCTAAACACGTGATGAACATTTGTAAAAAGCATTTCCGTCCAATGCCCCAAAAATTAATTTTACACTATAATTTATATTTTGTACAAGTGTAAAAATATAAAAAATGCAAACACAAAATTTAAACTCTTCGTTAAATGTCACTCCCGTCAAGTATTCCCAACCTAGATAAACACTTGTAAATAAAAATGTTTGTAACAAATAAATAATTATCAAAATAAATTAAAAATATTTGTGTGCTTATATGTATAAAAATATATAATTTTTTAAAAGGTGGGCTCAGATTAGATTTTAAATACGACATACGAAGTGGTTGCTGATTTATTAGTCGTCCTAACTCGTGTTTCCAAGATACGAATCATAAAACTTTTACGTTATAAAAATTTCATCATTGCCCAAATTTATTTATTTTATTACGTATCTATATATATAATATACATCTTTTTATTTGTATAGACCTCAAAAATTAATGAAAAATTTCTTCACTGGCCACAAACGGAGATAACAAATGATTCAAAAATAACCCTAACACTTTCTATATATATTAGTCCACAATGGGAGATAACAAATGACCATCCTAAAGAGTGTAATTTGCAAACAGTATCATGCGTAATTAAAGAGTGTAATCAAATAATTTTTTTATAAAGCAATCTAACTAAACATGATTTGACAATCCCCATTATTTAATTAATCTACACTTCCACTTTGTTGTAAAACAGTATCTTGCCTCATTAATCATGTTGTAAATTTTCATAACTAGATTTGGTGAAGTTGCTTATTTAATAATCTTCATTTAAACATAACTAAGAATCAAATAATTAATTAAACCAGAAGAACTAATATCCTATATGCAATGCACCAACAAATTAAATTTGTTTGCAATACCTTATTTAGCCCTATCTTCGTAATTGTCAACACAAATTAATACAATACTAAAATTTTGGTTGCTTAATTAGTTATTCCCATTTAAACATTAACTAAGAGACAAAACTAAACCACAAGAATTAATACCCAATATGTAATGCACCAACAAATACCTTATTTTAGCCTTATCATATATACTAAAAAATAAATTCTAAAATGTTGGTTGCTTAATTGATATTCAATCATATCAATACCGTTCAATCTTAAATAGAAATATTATAATGTTTTCATAAAATTAAATAAAAAAGGGTGTAAAATAGAAAATTAATTCTATTTTAGGGGGTGTAAATTAGATTTTGAGGAAATGTAGTGTGTAATAAAGAGAACACATGTGTCGTTTTCAAGTAATTAAAAGGGTCATTTTTGACAAGTTGATAAAAATAAGTATTAAACATGTGAAATGGATACAGTACACTAGTAATTGTGACTCACACATGAATGCAATTTGATCCTTCTATGGGAAAAAGTGAGGATTTACATGTGGTGCTTATTTTTAAGCATTTATTTTGGTCCACAAATATTATGTTTTCTCCGTTTATTTTTATTTATTTATATTTGAAAATTTGATATTTTTACTTGAGCATCCTTCGTTATTATAAGCCGTTTCATCTCACTAACTATTAGGTGAATTGAAAATAAAAGAGAGTTATTGGGTATACTAAAACTTCTGTTATATGCAAAATTGAAAGAAAAAATCAATAAGAATTTAGTGTACGCAATCTTGTTATGCATGTCTGTATAAAACTGTTCTCACAACTTGAATCGATGACTTAATAATATGGTAAAAGTGATTTTTTTTACTATAGTAAAAAATAAAGGTGGATAGAGGTAGTACTATATTAGTTTGTCTCAAATTATCTATCGTTATTACTAAAAATAGTTATTGTTTCAAGAAAATACCAAATATGTTAGGATATAAATAAAGGTTAAATTTTGGAAATATTTTTTCCAGTTAATATTTTTTTAGAGTCGTGTAAAGAAATGCACGATATTTTATTGACTTTTGCAGAACGTACAATATTATAAAATTACAATTCTATCGGTTAATCAGCATTCATTCCAATAAAACATTTATAAAATTTTAATATTTTGACAAAAACATTTATCGTATAATTTTAGTTTTTTAAAGGAAGAAGTGATGGGCTATGTAATATTTAAAGCCTTTAGAAACATTCTAAACTGTAAAAATAACAACTATATTTTGTAGAATTATGAAATATATCAAAATCTACCTTAGAAACCTATACAAGTAGATATTTCAATATTTTAAAAGATTCTTAAAAAGATAAGTTGTTTAACTTTCTAATATTCGAAATTTAGTAATCCAACCAATATACATTCCTTCAAACAAGTCTTAATAATTGATCTGACTTTTACCTTCATTTATTCCTTTTCACACACAAAAAAAGATTACCTCATGACGCTCCCCTCTATCATTCTTTTTCTTACTTTAACCTTCTATTTACTGTGTATTTCCCCACTAGGTACAGTGATTCACCTTTTATAGTAACATTTTTAACAATAAAATAATTTCAAAAAAGAAATAGAATAGTGAAGAGCTTTAGGTAAATCTGATGTTTAAATAAGAAAGGAAGTGAAGAGCTTTAATTTAAATGACAGAATTTAAGTTTACATGTACGAAATCTTGATGTGATGTAATCCAAAGAATAAATTCACGCTGAGTAGTCTAGACCTAAAACAGACCATATGCAGGGGCGGAGCTACGTGGACTTCAGATCAAAACCCCTTTCATCGAAAAATTATATTGTATATATGTATGACTGTTTTTTCTCTGTGTATATATATTAATTTGACCTCCCTAACACAAGCAAAAAAACTTGATTCAGTGGCAAAGGGGGTGCAAACTTTCACGCAAAGGGCCTGCCGGTCTTGGGTTTGAGACCCATTCACGATAGGTTTTTAATTTATTTTTTTTGCTTTCTGTTTTTGACCCCCTTAATAAAAATCCTACCTCAGCCACTGACTATGTGTTATAATGAACTTGAATATTGAGCGTTAGTTGTCACAAAGTCATATATAAAATGATATATTTGAGTTTTTGTAATTGGAAATAAAACTGTGTTGGATGCATCGCTCTTAAAATAGGTCTTTCAGTATGTGAATTTTGATTTAGTCGTACCTCAATATAAATACCAAACATAAAATACACACAAAAAAGGAAGAGACTCCAGTAGAGCAAAACAAGTCACATATTTTAGCATATGATTACAAAATATACATGTTCAACCTTCATATTTATAGTACAGTAGAGCAAAACAAGTCACATATTGTAGTATATAATTACAAAATATACATGTTCAACCTTCATGTTTATACTCCAGTAGAGCAAACCAAGTCACATATTTTAGCATTTGATTACAAATTATACATGTTCAACCTTCATATTTATACTCCAGTGGAGCAAAACAAGTCACCTATTTTAGCATATGATTACAAAATATACATGTTCAACCTTCTTGTTTATACTCTAGTGGAGAAAAACAAGTCACATATTTTAGCATATGATTACAAAATATACATGTTCAACCTTCATGCTCATACTCCAATAGAGCAAAACAAGTCATATATTTTAGCATATGATTACAAAATATGTATGTTCAACCTTCATGTTTATACTCCAGTAGAGCAAAACAAGTCATATATTTTTGCATATGATTACAAGTCATATATCTTTACATATGATTACAAAATATACATGTTCAAACTTCACGTTTATACTCCAGTAGAGCAAAACAAGTCACATATTTTAACATATGATTACAAAATATACATGTTGAACCTTCATGTTTATACTCCAGTAGAGCAAAACAAGTGACATATTTAAGCATATGATTCCAAAATATACATGTTCAACCTTCATGTTTATACTCCTGTGGAGCTAAACAAGTCATATATTTTAGCATATGATTACAAAATATATATCTTCAGCCTTTACGTTTATACTCCAGTAGAGCAAAACAAGTCACATATTTTAGCATATGATGACAAAATATATATGTTCAACCTTCATTGTTTATACACAAGTAGAGCAAAAAAATTTACATATTCAAGGATAAGACCGTGTGTTCACAAGCGTATACAAACAACCATTTCACCTAAGGATCATCTTGTTCTCAGTGACCCTTTATGCCATGTGACTTTAGAGTAACGGGAGCTTATTTGCCAACGATGAAAATGGTTCATAATTAGGTTGTTTGGTTCCCTTCACCGAATGCAAGCAAGCTAGGTAGGCATGGATCTGTTTGTTGCAGTTGAACAATGGCAGCTTACTACTCACTGGTGTGATGGACTCCTCTTCTTTAGACACTGGTGCGCCAGATATGTCCTATTTATTTTGGTAGAAGAAATCTGGATTAGGAAGCCGTTCCTCATACATGTAAGATGATATCGAAGAACTGTGATCGCGAATATGTAAAGACAGACATTTTGAAGCTACTTAAGTATAAACACAAACATGTAGATGATATCGGAGAATTGTTATCACATGGACATGTAAACACAGACATTCTGAAGCTACTTAAGTATAAAACATCCTACTTAAGTATAAACACGCAGACATTTTGAAGCTACTTAAGTGTAAACACAGATATTTTGAAGCTACTTAAGTATAAAACATCCTACTTAAAAGCGTAAACACGGACATATAGATGATATCGGAGAATTGTTATCATATGGATATGTAAACAGAGACATTTTGAAGCTACTTAAGTATAAGCACATTACACAGACATGTAGATGATATCAGAGAATTGTTATCATGAATATGTAAACATGCAGACATTTTGAAGCTACTAGAGTATAAAACACAGATATGTAGATGATATCGAAGAATTGTCATCATAAATATAACAGAGACATTTTGAAGCTATTTAAGTATAAACAGAGACATATAGATGATATAGGAGAATTGTCATCATGGATGATATCGAAGAACTATTATCATGAATGATATCGAAGAACTGTTATCATGAATATGTAAACAAATACATTTTAAAGCTTCTCAAGTATAAAATATCCTACTTACCAGGAAATTGAGTTCTTGATTGTCAGCACCAAGATATATCTCGATCAGCTTGTGTAAATCAGCTAACGTTGAAACTTTAACAACCTTTAGTGTAGTGATAATAATCCCAGGATTTTCCTTTGATAAATCTTCCCATTTCATGTGCACATCCAGATCAACGCCTATGCTTTTAAATGTAGGGTTGAAGTTCTCCTTTGAATCATTAACTTTCTCGCTAGAGAAATTATGTAATTTTCTTATGGTTGAATCCTCTCCGATTTCTTTAACTAGAGGTGATTTCGATTCAGTTATTATACACTGCTGAGAGAGTTCTCTAGAGTTTCCACAAAGTTTGAATATATTTTGAATTAGTTCTTTTCTTGAAGGGACAATATCACTAGAAATATCATTAGAATGATCTTCTACTATGGTTGCAAGCAATAAATCGTGATGGAGCATGGCAGAATGTGTTGTCTTTTCCTTAATAACCTTTTTTGGCACCTCCTCTACAGGGGGGTTCTCTTTGTCCCCTTCACTGTCGTTACCTTCTTCTTCCTCCTCGAACACGGTGCTCAAGAACGATTTGTTGGTGAAATGTTGCAACAAATCGATAGAAGGATCTTCAACTTCTCTTGTATCGCTTATGCTAGGATAGCCCAAAAATGCCTGAAATGTGTTAATTTCTGCTTTATCGACGGCCGCATCCTGCTTTCCACAGTTCATATCAATAGATCTATCCAAATCCATAGACTTCACCATTCCTACATCTTCAGAGTAAATCTCCAGTAGCCTTTTCCTAAAGTTGTTCTCCTCTATTTCTATTAATCTATTGACAACCCTTGAACACCAAAGCTCGGCCTCGATCTCTTCCGAGCACCTTTTAAGCATTTCAAACTCTTGTTGCTGTTGGAAGATTCTATCTTCCATCTTCCTCATTTCTATCCCTACGAATTCATTTGCCATTTTTTGACACCACTGTATCTTCTTTTCATATTGATGTTTCAACATCTGAGTTCGCTCATTTACTTTAACAATGACATCCTCCTCCGTTGTATCCACTCCTCCTTGTACTGCTAATTCACGTTTAAACCTTAATGTAACAATTTCTTCTTCTTTCTTCATAAGTTTTCTCTTAGCTTCGTTACACTCTTTCTCTTTGAGCTTATTCTCCATCTGAAGCTTGTGAATAAAATAATCCATTGCCGTAATCCTTGACCCCAAAATAACCGCTGAGGAAGAATCTTCTGCACCTTTCTCCTTCAACGGCGTATGAGGGCCACGGACAATGCATTTTACTTTTCCACCGTACTCTAGAGTAGAGATGGTTTTGTGGAGCTCTTTAGGATCTAGACTAGAACACAGTATCATGAGAATTTTGGACTTGTCATCCTCAAAAGAATCCTACACGAAATAATTGAATCAACTTCTTACAACTACTAGTACAACTCCCAAACTGTTTGTGGCTATGTCGCTTGGTTCCTTACAAAATGATGCTGGTGCGCGTAAGATCCTCCAAAAATTACTGATTTTTGGACGATTCAATACGGAGGTAGCAACATTTTTGGAGGATCTAAGCAACATAGATATGTTATATACACAAGATGTAGTACCTGTAAGAGCATAGTTAACTTGCTGTCTCGGAATGGCACGTGGGAATCATCGTTAGCAATGGACTCAACCACCCTTTTAAGTGCACTATTTCCCTGATTGATCTTTGCAGTCTGCGTAATTTGATTGTAGGATTAGTATCAAATGCATCAAGAGCTGAAATCATACATTTCAAATTACTGTTCATATGAAATCTGGAAAAAACCTTTAAAGAAGAAAGGTAAGTAAAAAATATGGAACTTTACCTGCATTTTTGCTTCCATGCGAGTTTGACCAGCTTGTTCTATATTCTCGGAACCAGCCATATCGACAAGCATTAGTCGCCCTCCTACTGTTGGAACATCAATAATCATCTGCAACAACATTTAGCTTCCTTCGTAAAAGATGAAGACATATCCTTGCTGGAAACAGAAAACAAATGAAACTCTTTCCATTTAGACATCTTTAAACATATATACAGGATTGATACCATGTAGTGGCTCCGAGAGCTCCACTCATTGGACAAAGTGCTTTTCACTATTCTTCTCTTCTCTACTTTCTGAATCTCCTTTTATATCTTTGTAGCCTCAGTACCAGAAATAAAAGTTGCATTCTTTGCATTTTTACCAATAACTTCAAGTCTCACCTGCAAAAGTAAAAACACAGGGCAAGCATTATACAGAGAAATACAAAGTAGTACAAGTCATACTAGCTTTCGTCTGTCTAACTTTAGCATATCCTTATATTCTGGATTGTGTAGCTATGTTAGGCATACAGATCAATAATGGCAATATCAATGGCGCTATGGCAAAAATATGTACCAAGGAATTAGGCAAAGTACTATAAATCATTGGCAGTTCAATTATTAAGTGAAGTACTATAAATATTTAGAATTCAGTACTTAATGATAACACCGTCGATTGAAAGTCGAGTATAGAAATGTAAGGTCAAAATGCAAAAGTCAATTTATCTGAGGAGATATATAAGATATACACTGACCACGTTTCACCGTTTAAGCTCAGGTCATGTCTAAACATGCACAATATGGATAAATTACCAAGTAGTCCTCATCAATTGGGAGAAACTAGAGCATTTTCTTAAATGCGTTCAATACAATAAGAACAATATCAGTGCCACGATCCAAACAAGTTGGGTTTCAGCCAAATGAACCCTGACTAACCATGTTTCCCCATTTAAGCTCAATTAATGTCTAAACCTGCTCAATTTTGGATAAATAAAATGTGAGAAAATGGGAAATCTATAGATACTTTTGTGTGATTAAACTATAGAATTTTCTTAAACCTGCTCAATATTACTACTACAACTACAACACCTAAATCCCAAACAAGTTTAATGTGATATAGTCGCAGACCAGGTTTGCGCATTTAAGCTCAACTAATGTCTAAACGTTCTAATTTTGGATAACCATAATTTGATAAAACAGGCAATACTTCTCTATTTTTCTTCCATAGATAATTTAATGTGTTTTATAGAGAACCTAGAGCATTTTCTTAAACGTGCTCAATACTACAACCATAAAACCTCAATCTCAAACAAGTGAAGTGTGCCATATGAATCATCACTGACCATTTTTCTCTGTTTAGGTTCAACTCATGTCTAAAGTGCTCAGTACAACCACAACAACACCTCAATCCCAATCAAGTGCTTATGAGTAAACACCAGATGGATCTGACAAATCTTGTTTAGCACAACCTTTGTAAACTAACTTAGTGTAATCTGAATCAGATTTAGCTAGTGGGGTTAGCTTAAGAATGGTAAATGTAACCAAAAAAAGTGAGAATATGTAAAATGGCTTTGTGGGCAAGTCCATTTTTTTTTGGATTCTTGATTGATTATTCCATTGTTGTTTGGGTCTTTTTTGAAAATTTTTTTGGTTACTTTTTTGGAAAGTGAAATCAAGAAAATGTTGAAGGAAAGTGTAAATACAACTCTCTTTTATTGTGCAAGATAGTGGTTATCTTTACTACTAGTAGTACACTGTAGACAAAAAGAGAAAATTAAGTCCGGGGTATCGAAAAAGAGCTCATTATAAAGGTGTATTGTACGCTGCCTTAACTTACATTCAGTAATTTTACTAGTTACTCCAAGGCTCCCCTTCGTACGCTGTAGACAAGAGATGAAAAAATATGATTTGTTGGTAAAGAGTCTCTCTACTTCAACTTGATTCGACAATATAAATTGTGTACACTTTATCTCCTCAAATTCCACTTTATGAGATTACACTGAATATGTTATTGTTGTTGTTATTATTTTTTGATCTAAAAATATGACGTTTGATACTAAAATATGTTGGTTTTGTCCAAAAATATGTCAGAGTCTATTAAACCCAGTCTCTCTGCTTCATTCCGAGTTAGGAACATAGATTGTGTATATTTTATTACTCCAAATCCCACTTTATGTGAATACTGTAGGTACGTTATTGTTGTTTGGTCTGAAAATGTCCTAAGTCGGGTCTATCAGAAACAGTCTTTCTACTTCAGCTTGAGTCGCAAATATAAATTGTGTACACTTTACCTCTCAAAATTTCACTTTATGAGAATACACCAAATACATTGTTGTTATTGTTGTTATTTTTTGATCTGAAAATATGACGTTTGATATTATTACTATTTTCTCTTTCTCATTTTACGTGTCACGCTTTAAATTTTAGATTATCCCAAGGAAAAACTAAATTGTTTTAGAATACAATTTTAAAAATTCCTTCTTTTTTGTCAAATTTCGAGTCGAGTCAAATTAACCACATAAAATGAAAGGAAGGAAATAGAATATTTCAAAAAATAGTCCCTTTTTTTTTTGAAAAAAATAATAAATATAATTTTTAAAAATGCGAATATGAAAAATGGCATTGTGGGCAAATTCAATTTCAAAAATAGTATATCTTTACAAAATATAATATAAGTGTAATAATATATTTAAACTGTCTAAAAAAATTAACTATAACAAGAAAATATATAATATGTTTAAAAAGTTCAAACAACTTAGTTACTAAGAATATTAACATTTGATGAAAAAATATTATTATTTGAGAATGAGAACAAAATATTGTACTATAATAAAAAGAAACAAACCACTCATAGGGTGAAGTAAATATTCCCTAGGTAAGAGAGAGGTGGAAAATTAACTATATAAGTTTGACCAAAGTACATTTATTGTAACAACCTTATTAAATTCCAATATTTGAAATTGGAATATTTTGGGGGGTATATTTGCCTCTTATGTTCAAAATATAATAATATTTTCCTCTTATGTATATTAATTAATGAAGTTTAACTAATATTATGGGAAGTATAATAGATTCTTGTGATTTATGTGAGTAATGTAAGAATTAATATTTAATGTTGATTTAATTGAATTAATTATCTGGTATTTGTTGTTGATGAGAGGTATAATATTATCCATTGAATTTAGTTGCGATACATGAAAATTAATTCAGATACCACAGTTATATAAAAGAGACTTCAATGCGAAGACTCTGGCTCGAGTACTTATCCCTCTGCGTCAATCACGTATAACATTCCAAATCTAATCACCACCACTGATCTCATCAAATCATAACCGTTCATTTCCTGTCCCAATAGAGAAAATCAACGGTCTCAAGTTCGGTCACCGAATATGGAGAAAATTTCATTGAAAGCGTCATCCTCAGAATGGACCTTGTAGTACGCGATCCAGATTAGTCAACAATACGTGATCCAAATGAGAAAGAGCTCCATAACAGATATCGAACATTAGGTGGGAAACTGAGAAAAAAAATCTCATCACCACCACTAATCTCATCAAATCATAACTGTTCATTCCTTGTCTCAATGGACAAAATCACTAGTCTCAAGTTTTGACACTGAATATGGAGAAAATCCCATGAAGAATGTCATCCCGAAATTGAGCCTTATAGTGTGTGATCCAAATTAATCAGCAATGAGCGATCCAAATTAGACAGAGCTCCATAACAGATACCATACATTCGATGGAAAACTAAAAAACAAAATAAAAAGCCTCATCACCACCGTTGATCTAATCAAATCACAAATTGTAGTGTACGATACAAATTAGTCGATAATGCGCTATTCGAATTAGACAGAGCTATACGAAAGATACCAAACACTAGGTAGGAAACTACAAAACAAATCAAAAATTTCATCACCATCACTGATCTAACCAAATCACAACTTGTATTGTGCGATCCAGATTAGTCAATAATGCACGATCCAAATTATAGAGAGCTACACGACAGATACCATACACTAAGTGGGAAACTAAAAACCACCCCCACCATTGATCTAATCAAATCACAATCGCCTGTGTGCGATCCAGATTAATCAACAATGCGCGATCCGAAATAGACAGATCTTCACGACAGATACCAGACACTAAGTGGTAAACTGAAAAACAAAACAAAAATTCTCACCACCACCATTGATTGAATCAAATCACAACTCGTAGTGTGCGATCCAAACTAGTCGATAATACACAATCTAAATTAAACAGAGCTTCACGATAGATACCAGACACTAGGTGGGACACTGCAAGCAAAACAAAAAATCTCATCACCACCATTGATCTAAT
Organism: Capsicum baccatum var. pendulum; assembly: GCA_030864225.1. Taxonomy (NCBI): domain Eukaryota; kingdom Viridiplantae; phylum Streptophyta; class Magnoliopsida; order Solanales; family Solanaceae; genus Capsicum; species Capsicum baccatum. The sequence continues at coordinate 273,227,979 of CM061561.1, read as the reverse complement.
CAAATCACAACTTGTAGCGTCTGATTCAAATTAGTCGATAATGGGCGATTGGAACTAAACAGAGCTTCACGACAGATACAATACACTAGGTGGAAAATTACAAAACATAAAATCTCATCACCATCACTGATTTAATCAAATCACAACTTGTAGTTTGCAATCCAGATTAGTCGATAATGCGCGATCCGAGTTAGACAGAGCTTTATGACAGATACCAGATACTAGGTGAGAAACTACAAAACAAAACAAAAAATCTCATCACCACCATTGATCTAATCAAATAACAATCCATAGTGTGCGATCCAGATTAGTGGATAATGCAAAATTAGAATTAGATAGAGCTTCACAACAGATACCATACACTAAGTGGGAAACTGAAAAAAAACAAAACAAAAAATCTCATCACCACTATTGATCTAATCAAATCACAACTTATAGTTTGCGATCCTGATTAGTCGATAATGCGCGATCTGAATTACACAAGGCTTCACTATAGATACTAGACACTAGGTGCGAAACTACAAAACAAAACAAAACAAAAAGACTCATCTCCACCATTGATCTAATCAAATCACAACTCGTAGCGTGCGATCCAAATTAGTTGATAATGCGCGATTCAAATTAAATGCGTGATCCGAATTAGATAGAACTTCGCGACAGATACCAGACACTAGGTGGAAAACTACAAAACAAAATAAAAAATCTCATCACCACCATTGATCTAATCAAATAACAATCCGTAGTGTTCGATACACATTAGTTGATAATGCGTAATCCGAATTAGACAGAGCTTCACAATAAATATTAGACACTTGATGAGAAACTAAAAAAACAAAACAAAAAATCTCATCACCACTATTGATCTAATCAAATCACAACTCGTAGTGTGCAATCCAGATTAGTCGATAATGCGCTATTCAAAACAAATGCGTGATCCAAATTAGATAGAACTTTATGACAGATACCAGACACTAGGTGAGAAACAATAAAAAAAAATAAAAAATCTCATCACCACCATTGATCTAATCAAATAACAATTCGTAGTGTGCGATCTACATTAGTCGATAATGCACAATCCGAATTAGACAGAGATTCACAACAGATATCAGACACTGGATGAGAAACTAAAAAAAACAAAACAAAAAATCTCATCAACACCATTGATTTAATCAAATCACAATTTGTAATGTGCGATCCAGATTAATCGATAATACGCGATCCGAATTAGCCAGAGATCCATAACAAATACCAGACATTAGATGGGAAACTGAAAAACAAAACAAAAATATCATCACCATCACTGATCTAATCAAATCACAACTCGTAGTGTGCGATCTAGACTAGTCGATAATGCGCTATCCAAACTAGATAGAGTGTCACAACAGATACTAGACACTAGGTGAGAAACTACAAAACAAAAATAAAATCTCATTAATCAAATAATAACTCGTAGTGTGCGATCTAGATTAGTCAATAATGCACGATTCAAATTAGAGATAAAGCTTCATGACAGATATCAGACACCAGGTGAAAACTACAAAACAAAACAACAAACTCATCACAACTATTGATCTAATCAAATCACAACCGTTCATTCCTTGTCCCAAATTCATCTTTATTCACCTCACTTTCCCACTTTTCTCCTTCATAAACCCTCACTTTCTCTTTGTCTTCACCCAAAGAGAGATATACACACTCAAAATTTACACTTTCTTTTTTTGGTATACATAATATACACACACCATATACAAAGAGAGTGAGGGAAAATACATATGGATTCAGATCAAGGAAGCTATTATTGGTGGAATATCATGGGAAACAATAGAAGAGAAGATGAAGGAGTATTTTCAAGTGTATGTGATGTTTTACAAACTGTTGTAATGATAGATAAGATTACTGGAAAGTCTAGAGGATTTGGTTTTGTTGTATTTGCAGATCCTAGTGTTCTTGATAGAGTTCTTCAAGATACTCATGTAATTGATGGCCGCACAGTGAGTTTTTTTTACTCTATTTTAGCTTCTGGTGTTTCATTATTTTTGATTAGTTCTCTATTTGTGCATGTTGGGTTGTTAGTTTCAGTTGATTCTTGGATTTTGGGATTGTGGGTTTGTTAGGTTTTGCTGATTCATGGATTTTGAGCTTGTGGGGTTGTTAGTTTTTGCTGATTCTTAGATTTTGGGATTGTGGGGTTGTTAGTTTTTGCTGATTCTTGGATTTTGGGATTGTGAGCTTGTTAATTTTTGATGATTCTTGGATTTTGAGCTTGTGGGGTTGTTAGTTTTTTCTGATTCTTAGATTTTGGGACTGTGGGGTGGTTAATTTTTGCTGATTCTTTGATTTTGAGCTTGTGGTGTTGTTAGTTTTTACTGATTCTTGGATTTTGGGCTTATGGGGTTCTTAGTTTTTGCTGATTCTTGAATTTTGGGATTTGTATTTGTGGAGTTTTGGTTAAATGAGCTGACTTGTGATTGTTTTCTAGGTGTTTCATGTGTTTTTGCCTAATATTATCATGACGTGACTTTTGGATATTGTTATACATATATACACCTTATATATAGAGAAAAAATGGAGAGGAAGAGAGGGAAAAATGCATGGATTCAGATAAAGGAAAGATTTTTATTGGGGGGATATAATGGGAAAAAACAGAAAGAAGATGAAGGAGTATTTTTAAGTGTATGGTGATGTTTTACAAACTGTATTCATGAGAGATAAGATTACTGGAAAGACTAGAGGATTTGGTTTTGTTGTATTTGCAGATCCTAATGTTCTTGATAGAGTTCTTAAGGACACTCATGTAATTGATGGTCGTACGGTGAGTTTTTTGGCTGTATGTTCATGCTTTATTTGTATTTTTCTATTATTTTGGATTGTGAGGTTGTTTGTTTTTGCTGATTCTTGGATCTTGAGCTTGTGGTGTTGTTATTTTTTGTTGATTCTTGGATTTTAGGATTTTGGGGCTGTTGGATTTTGCTGATTCTTTGATTTTGAGCTTGTAGGGTTTTTAGTTTTTGCTGATTCTTGGATTTTGGGATTTTGGGATTTTGGGGCTGTTGGTTTTTGCCGATTCTTTGATTTTGAGCTTGTGGGGTTGTTAGTTTTTGCTGATTCTTGGATTTTAGGATTTTGGGGCTGTTGGTTTTTGCTAATTCTTTGATTTTGAGCTTCTGGGGTTGTTAGTTTTTGCTGATTCTTGGATTTTGAGCTTGTGGGGTAGTTAGTTATTGCTGATTCTTTGATTTTGAGCTTATGGGGTTGTTAGTTTTGCTAGTTCTTTAATTTTGGGATTGTGGAGTTGTTAGTTTTAGCTGATTCTTTGATTTTGGGATTATGTGCTTATGAAGTTATTGGTTAAATGAGCTTGACTTTGGTGATTGTTTTCTGGGTGTTTACTAATGTGGCATTTATATTTTAGGATGTGTTTTTTCTTTTATTGTGATGAGATGATGTTTCTCTTTTCTTTGTGGCTTTTGGGTTTTGTTTATATTTTTGATTTTTGTTTTTTTTAGATTTTATGCTTGTGGATCATTGGTTAAATGAGCTGACTTTTTTATTGTTTTCTGGTTGTGTCCTGATGTGTTAGTTCCAATTTAGGATGTGTTTTTATGACTGTTATCTTGACATTTGTGCTGTTTTCTTGCAATTTTTCCTTGTTGAGTTCTGATTCAGATATTTCTTAGTTTGAATATGTTCTCTGGGTACTAAAGTTTAAATCTTTTTTTGGCCTAAGCTCTTCATTTCTTGAGCTAATTTATGCCTATGAATTTTTTTGTTCTGGTATCTTCTTCTGTTTGAGCTTATGTAATCAAGCTCTCCTGATATTTAAAGTAAAATCTGCATTTTGATATTGCGGTTTCTAATAAGAAATAGTTTCTTTTGAGTCAATTTTGTGGGTAGACAGATTCTCCTTATATTTAACGTAAAGTCAGCATCTTTTATATTGAGGACTTTTGTAAATAATGGTTTCTCGAGTCAATTTTGTGAGTAGACAATGCGTTGCATATGCTCTTTTGATGTGAAAATGGTGGATGAGGTTGCATAATTCGTTGCACTAGTTCTGTCATGCGTTTGAATGCCATATGTGCTGAATGATTCCTAACCTCACAATGTGTTGTGTATTGGTCTTTCGCATATGTGTGGTGATTTTTGATATAATGTGTGTCACTTTTATTCTCAAATCAAATTACTTGTTATACAATGGGTGGCCTTGCTTGGGATCGATTTGTAATAGTAGTAGTCCTTGTTATAGTACAACTTCTTCCTTCTGCTGCATAGTGGTCAGTTTTGCAGAAGCAGTAATTTTACTAGGTGGAGTGTCTCTGTTGTGCCTTCCAAAGCTGGAATTGTGCAGCAAAATGTGTTTCATTATCAAGCCATGTGTTTGATGCAATGGATGCAAAATGGGATGATTATTTCCTCCTCTTTGATGTTTTTGATACTTCTTGGTGTGATAGTGATGAAATGATATCTGACTTGTTGAAAAGTATAACTTAAAATGTGGAACGTAGTATTATTGTTATGTAGTATGTGGGCTCGTTGATAGAGTCATATTTTTCTACTTTCTGTTGATAGTGTGCAGACAGGTTTATTTTAGTCTAATGTCCTCTTTTGTATTGTTAACGACAATAGGTAATGGTTTATTCACAATGAGTTCTGCAGTGGTGAAGGTAAGTAGGTAACTGATTAAAGCACTATGATGGTGGTTTATTTTAGTTTAATGGTGCACCTTCTTCTAATTTAGAGCATTGTTTGCCCTAAACATTTTAATGACTTAATAGAGTATTTGAAACTTGAATCATCCCTTCATTGCTAGTTGCACACCAAATGGAAACTTCCTGTGGTGATGTCTTAAATAAACGTGTCTTTTAAGTTCAGTGTTCTTGTGTAATAGTGCCATCGCTTGGGTAAAGGTGCTTCTGTTTAAGAATTTTAAGACATTTGTACATCTGTTGGGTTTTCCAAACCTGTTGTTCCATACATACTTTCAGGATGTCGTAAGTAAGACGCTTGCAGGTTCAATAAAAGTTTAGTACATTTCAGATGATAATTTTATGTCTTTTAGTGGAGCTTTCCCCTAAAGTAATAACCTAGTTGATGGTAACTTCCGCTAAGATTTTGGGCATCTTATAATAAAATCTGTCCTTTTGAGTCTTTATCTTTCTTGCTTCTGAATTTGTTCTTCTTTTACTTAGCTCAATGGTATTTTTTCTTTATAGGTTGAGGCTAAGAGCGCCCTGTCCAGAGAGGTGCAGGGTCCAAAATTTGGAAATGTAGGTAGTGCTAGATGTTTTGGAGGCGATGGAAATAACAGGACCAAGAAAATATTTGTTGGTGGATTGCCTCCCACGATGACTGAGGATGGCTTCAGAACTTACTTTGAAACTTATGGTAATGTCACTGATGTAGCAATTATGTTTGATCAACAGACCAGCCGACCTCGTGGGTTTGGCTTCATTTTATTTGATTCTGAAGATGCAGTAGATAGGGTTTTACACAAGACATTTCATGATCTCAGTGGGAAACAAGTGGAAGTAAAGCATGCTCTTCGAAGAGATGGTAGTTCTGGTGGTTTTGGTGGTCGCTCCACGGGCAAAGGTGGTAGTGGTATGGGTGGTGAAAGTTACCAGGGGTATGGTGCATCTGGTGACAATCCCAGTTCTTATGACAGAATAGATACCAACAGATACATGCAGTTACAAAACACTGTAGGTGGCTATCCACCTTATGGTTCCTCCGAATATGGTACACCGGGTTATGGTTATGGATCGTCCAACAATGGCATGGGTTATGGTGCTTATGGAAGTTACGGTGGAGCCAAGCTCGTGGGGTTCTCTGGGTCCTTCTAGATATGGGAACATGGGCTATGGTAATGCATCATGGGGTGCTTCAAGTGCTGGTGGTGGAGATGGACCCGCTAATGGAGGATCTGTTGTTGGTCAGTCTCCAGTTCGAGCCACGGGTTATGGAAATCAAGGTTATGGCTATGGTGGATATGGTGGAGGTGATGGTGATTATGGAAATCCAGTTGGTGGAAGTGGTGCATCGGGAGACATGAAATCAGGTGGTGGAGGTTATATGGGCAGTAGCTATGGCGATGCTCCAAGTCGGCAGGCTCAACAACAGTGATCACAGTGCTTGATTTCATCTGAGAACTTACCTATTGCTGGAGGGGAACTTCACTTTCACGCTGCTAGTTTCGTTCCACATACAGTTTACTCTTGCAAGCATTACACGCTCAATGGGATTGGTTGGATTGCTTGAATTTTAGTTTTTTGCAGTTCTTATTCTAGTTTACAATAAGTAATGTCAGTAGTATTGCCTATTTCATAATATTTTCTGTTTAACTGTCATTTTAATTTGGCTTGCGTATGGTTATTTTTACTAGCTATATAATGCATCTCCTCCCGTAGCCTGTTATGTCAAAGCTTATGTGATTTAGCTTTTGATAGTGTTGTTCGATTTTGAATATAGTTCTGTAACCCGTTTGTGCCTTCCCAAGCAGGATACTTGATGCTAGTTTCTCCTCACTATAAAAAAATGAATTCTTTTGGTTTCCCATTTGACTTGCATTGGACAAAGAAGTTTTCATGATGCTTCTTGTTGGTAGTGCAGCTGTAGCTGATATGGGTAGCAATAGCAGTAGTGGTAGTTAAGTTTTGAGAATGACATAATCATTTTCCTCTGTATTTGACCTTGTGTTACACAGGAGGAGATGCCCAAGTACTAACGTCTGATGACATACCACTCTGTCGAATCCGACCTTAGTGCTGGGGATTGTGTTCAGTACGTACAAGTACTTACCGTGGAATTTGGCTCATGGTGCATTTCCTGATACTGGTCATGGTGAAGCGGGGTGAAGACTAACAACAGTCATCGTATGGTATGAGTTGCCAACAGCTGGTGTTTAGATGTACTAGTGAATTTGTATATGGAAAGGTAGACTAGAATATGGCCATATTTTCGAGGTACTTGGCAATTCCTGTTGTCCCTTTGAGTAGGGTGTTTTTCCTTATACTTGATGAAAGATTCACGTTTCGCCTGGCTTTCATTAACAATGCTGAAACATTTTTGGGTTCTTTTGCTTTGATGTATGTTCTTTAGTCTCAAGTAGTGAATGACCTTTCACTGGATTTTCCAAGTAAAAGACTATGCTTAGTGAAGTTCTACCGCGTTTTGCCAACCAAGGATATCATATAGCTAAGGCACAAACACTTTGAGTTGCTAATTCTATAATTATTAAACTGCAGAATCTTTGTTTCTATTTGGAATGCATCACTCTTGTCATTTCATTGTTTCTATGTTTGGATAACTAAGGAAAGTAAGTGAATACTGTTGTGAACCAAGCTAACTCTATTGGGTCAATTAATATGTTGGAGAGGGGGTTCAAAATTTGAAGAAAAACTTATCGAAAGGAGCTCGACATCTATTATATATACATATAATATGATTTTAGTAATGTACAAATAGTATAATTTTCCGCCGAAGGGAGTTCGGTGAACGGTTCTTTTGCAATTCCTTATCTAGAATGTTTGATTTTGAGCCGGGGGTTTGTCGAAAACGACGTCTTTATCTCACATTTGAGGTAGTGGTATGGACTGCTTACACATACCCTCCCAAGACCCCACTTGGTTAGAATATACTTGGTGTGAATATACTAGGTATGTTGTTGTTGTTGGGGTTTGGTGATTGTTGTATAGAGATGGCAACAAAAGGTGGATATGTGAACATTCAGCGCGATTTTAGGTTGTCGATGGGGCAATTTTTGTTTGGGAACTAAGGTATGGAAGAAAGTGAAGAGTTAGAAGCTTGGAGTCACTCAATGATAAAATAATACTAATAGATTAACATATTACAAAATGATAAAATTTAAACTAAATTGATTTTCAAAAGGTCACCATTACAAATGAGGCATAGATCACCGAAAACATAAAATCTATATACAATTATTAATTAAAAATATTAAAGAATTGTGCAAGTGGCAAATTGTTTACTAGAATGAATTGTACAATTGACAAATTGTTCACTAGAAAAGGGTTTATGGTATGCTAGGATGGCGTAAACCATCTGAATAATAGAGACTATCATTCCGACTTGGTGGGAATAAACTGGGTAGAGAAATATACATGTTTTAGCATGTTTTAGAATTTGATTACTAAATATACATGTTCAACCTTCATGTTTGTACTCCGATGGAGCAAAACAAGCCACATATTTTAGCATATGATCGCAAAATATACATGCTCAACCTTCATGTTTATACACTCCGGTAGAGCAAAACAAGTCACATATTTTAGCATATGATTAAAAAATATATACATGTTCAACCTTCATTGTTTATACTCCAGTGGAGCAAAACAAGTCACATATTCGAGCATAAGACAGTGTGTTCACAAGCGTATACAAACAACCATTTCACCTAAGGATCATCTTGCTCTCAGTGACCCTCTATGCCATGTGACTTTAGAGTTAACGGGAGCTTATTTTCCAATGATGAAAATGTTTCATAAATAGTGTGATATAGTATGTAGTTTTGATAGTGTGATATAATATGTAGTTTTAAAAAAAATTGTTATCATAAATCTAGTGATAGAAGACTATCTAGCTTGGTTCGTCTATTAACTTGGCCTTTGAAGAAGAAGGTTCGGCATGCTTCGACTTATCTTTATTATCTGCTAAATTCATTCCTTTCTCTGATATTTCATAAAGTAGATGGATAGAGTCAGTCGATTAGTAAAACAAAATAACAAGTGCTCCTGAAATGATTGATAGAAATTAAGACAATTATTCCATGCATTTATCTTATATACTTTAAATTTAATACAACATCGAACACAGTGAATGAAAACAACAACAAAAAAAAAATAGGTAGTATATTGTAACTTTTGGATTGTAATTGGGATCGAAGCTCCACATATGTTGTTTGGGTGGTCAGGTCAAGCTTCATCTGGGCCAAGGTTGTAGGCCTGAGTAACTGTTGGTCCAAGTTAGCTAATTTTGCTTCAAACTCATGCTTCATTTTGTCAAACTATTTGGCAGCCTTCTCCCAACCTGTACAGAGAGATGTGAATAAAAGAATTCAGTACCAAGTTGCAAAACACTTGTTGCAAGAAAAACACAAGTCAATAAGGAACATCACTTGAGACAGCTTCTTTAGCAACTTTAGCATATTGTTTTCCCAGGTTTTCCTTATTAGTCATTTCTGACTGTGCCGCAGCCAACTTTTCATTCAAATCCTTGACTTCATCCTCTAAGCCACGCACTTGTTCCTCAAGAGACTTAACTTGATCTATCTGCCGCATGCACTCTTTCAGTGCACCATCCAGATGTGATGCCCTGTCTTCAGCAGTAAGCATCAAAAGAGTAGTGGATTCCAAGTGATTTTTCAGTGTCGCGACTTCTGACTCAGCCTTCTCCCAACCTGTACAGAGAGATGTGCATAACAGAATTCAATACCAAGTTGCAAGAAAAACACAAGTCAATAAGGAACATCACCTTAGACAGCTTCTTCAGCAACATTAGCATATTGTTTTCCCAGGTTTTCCTTATTAGTCATTTCTGACTGTGCAGCAGCCAACTTAAGAGACTTAACTTGATCCTCCAGTCCAATCAAATGTGAATAAGATTCAACGGAAATTTGCACATATTTAGGTTTCTTGATTTCCTGTTTACCCTGAAATATATCTGCCGCATGCACTCCTTCAGTGCAGTAGTAAAATAGAAATAGAAAGAAAGCCCAACACAGCAAAATATGCAACATGTTTTCCATAACTTTTTGTATTGAAAGTAACTAATGCTTTGTTTAAGAGAGTAGTACTGGTAATTGTAAAACTTAAGAACTTGTGAACTTAAGAGCTTGTGAACTATTGTTTATATAGGCTGAGTATTGTAAAACTAAACCAACATAAAAATGGTAAAAATATATCTCAGTAAGAGAATTTCTCTTACTGAATCAAGCATATTCCAATTAAAAAGGAAAGTCAATATTTGTAAAAGTCATTAACAATATTGTTTTCCTTAGGCCAAATCCAATAAATAAAAAATATCAAGACTGTCATGATTAAAAACTAGATTCCCATAATACTGAAAGTTACCTTATATATAGGTGAGTGCCATGTTGTCGCATATTCTGTAGAAGGAAGGTAAATTAATAGTAACATGTTAGCATCAATCACTAATCAATTAAGAGATCGATAATCAATTAGGGTATATTAGGGATGAGAAAATTTGTTCAATTTACCATAAATAAATTATGAGCAATTAATTTTGTAAAATAATCCCTAATTATTTTTGTAGCTAATTCAAATCATCAATTATATAAAAATCAGTCAACAATGTAATTCAAGAAACGTGATACACAATCAGATGTTATTTACCAAAATCTTATTCAAATTATCACAAGATCAATCAAACCATAAAATTATAATACACAGTCAAATGTTCACCGCTATAATCACGAGCCGAGAAATTTGTCAACTAAATCAAAGAAGATGGATAATTTCAAAATTCGGAATTAGCAAACTATGACAAAATTGATCATTATTAAAATTTAGATTTTTCACATCTGGTAGCCTTAAAACATAAGCACACAAAATGGCAAAGAATCGGATGAAATAAATCATTCATGCATTGTTAATTCAGATTCCGAAATCTGTTAAAGAAGGGGAAAAAAGACTAAAAGTAAACACAAACATTTAAATATTTAGGCAAACCTATGGATGGGTTTTTCATCTTTTTTTGACAAACGGATCAATGGCACGGAGAAGGTTGGTGGTGGGTGGATGACGGAGATGACCTGGGGCGGCGACGGTTGGTTCACGAAGGAGGTTGGAGAGCAGGGGGGTCTCGTGGCAATGTTGAAGCGGCATTGGCATGCTGGTTCATCACCGGAAAGGGGAAAATAGAGGAGGGATGGTGATGGAGGCAGAGGGGTTGGCGGCGCGGCGCTGGCAGTGGCGAGGATGAACGACAGGAGGCAGTGGTAGATTTGGTATCGCTGGAGTAGGCGTTGGCGGTGCATATAGAGTGCGGTGTGAAAGCTATTGAAGAAGGGGGTGTCGATGGCGCTGCTCCGCCGATCAGCGGCGGCAGCCATGGGAAAGGGAGGTTAGATAGAGAGAGAAGGAGAGAGGTTAGATAGAGAGAGAAGAGCGGTTGTTGTTTGATTTTGGAATTAGGATTAGGTTTTTGGATTAAAAAGGAAAGAAAGGTGTATCAGATCTCAGTCGTTGGATCCATTTAGGATCAACGACTGAGATCTAAAAATTGAAAATTTGGAATTGAGTTTCAAAAATGGCTAGAATTGTAAGAAATGGGTCCAAATTAAGTTAAAAGGTGAATAAATTTAGGCAAAATGAATTAAACTAGGTTGTTATTTAAATTAAAATAGGGATAATAGTATATAATAATAATAATTAAATAATACATAACAATATTGAATAATAAGTAATAAATAATAATAAATAATAATAATAATTAAATAATAAAAAATAATAATTAATAATAAATAATTTAATAAAATAAATAATGCTAAATAATGGAAAACTAGATATTGTGTTTGCAAAAATGTGGATGTGCATAACTACGTGGAAAATAATTTAATAAATATTAATAAAAATTACATAAAATGCTGAATTTGAGTTTAACAATTATGACAATGATACTAAAAGCTAAGAAATAATTTATGCATTTTCTTTAATTATAAATGCGACACATTAGTATGTACTCAATGTAAGAATAATATTTAAAAAAAATTGATAATTAAAATTAAATAATTTTGATATAATAATAGCCTAAAAGTGATATCGGGAGGTCAAAATTGGGTGTCAAAAGAGTCGCCATCTAATTTTCAAGAAAAAGTAGGAAACCTATTTATTTATTAACAAGTACTCCCTCCGTTTAAAAAGAAATGACTTACTTTCCTTTTTAGTTCGTTTAAAAAAGAATGACCCCTTTCGAAACGGAGGGAGTATGACGAAACCAATTTAGATTCTAGGTAAAGATTCAAATTATTGCGAATGGAAGGGGTTAGACACCCTTCAGAATCTACAAATATAGTTCCCGGCCAGACTTAAGTTTATTATAAAAAGAAAAAAGAAAAAAGAAAAAAAATCAATGCATGCAAATATAAATATAAAATATATATTAAAATAATATAATCCGTATGCTATCGTAAAATATATATAAGAAAAATATATAAATATGTACGTAAAGAAAAAATTGAATAAAGAAAAATTATTTTAAGAAACAAAATCTACATAATATCCATTAATGTAAAAAAGTGAATTATTTGATTAAAGAAAAATCTATACAATATCTTTCAATGTATAAGTATGAATTAATTGAGTAAGTATCTAAATTAATTTAATTTTTTAATATAAATATTAACGACCTATATTTGCCTAAACACGTGATGAACATTTGTAAAAAGCATTTCCGTCCAATGCCCAAAAAATAAATTTTACACTATAATTTTTTTTTTGTCCAAGTGTAAAAATATAAAAAATGCAAACACAAAATTTAAACTCTTCGTTAAATGTCACTCCCGTCAAGTATTCCCAACCTGGATAAACACTGGTAAATAAAAATATTTGTAACAAATAAATAATTATCAAAATAAATTGAAAATATTTGTGTGCTTATATGTATAAAAATATATAATTTTTTAAAAGGTGGGCTCAGATTAGAGTTTAAATACGACATATGAAGTGGTTGCTGATTTATTAGTCGTCCTAACTCGTGTTGTCAAGATACGAATCATAAAACTTTTACGGTATAAAAATTTCGTCATTGCCCAAATTTATTTATTTTATTACGTATTTATATATATAATATACGTCTTTTTATTTGTATAGGCCTTAAAAATTGATGAAAAATTTCTTCATTGACCACAAAGGGAGATAACAAATGTCTTAAAAATTACCCTAACACTGTCTATTTATATTAGTCCACAAAGGGAGATAACAAATGACCATCCTAAAGAGTGTAATTTGCAAATAGTATCACGCGTAATTAAAGAGTGTAATCAAATAATTTTTTTATGAAGCAATCTAACTAAACATGATTTGACAATCCCCATTATTTAATTAATCTACACTTCCACTTTGTTGTAAAACAGTATCTTGCCTCATTAATCATGTTGTAAATTTTCATAACTAGATTTGGTGAAGTTGCTTATTTAATAATCTTCATTTAAACATAACTAAGAATCAAATAATTAATTAAACCAGAAGAACTAATACCCTATACGCAATGCACCAACAAATTAAATTTGTTTGCAATACCTTATTTAGCCATATCTTCGTAATTGTCAACACAAATTAATACAGTACTAAAATTTTGGTTGCTTAATTAGTTATTCCCATTTAAACATTAACTAAGAGACAAAACTAAACCACAAGAATTAATACCCAATATGTAATGTACCAACAAATACTTTATTTTAGCTTTATCATGTATACTAAAATATAAATTCTAAAATGTTGGTTGCTTAATTGATATTCAATCATATCAATACCGTTCAATCTTAAATAGAAATATTATAATGTTTTCATAAAATTAAATAAAAAAGGGTGTAAAACAGAAAATTAATTCTATTTTGGGGGTGTAAATTAGATTTTGAGGAAATGTAGGGTGTAATAAAGAGGACACATGTGTCGTTTTCAAGTAATTAAAAGGGTCATTTTCGACAAGTTGATAAAAATAAGTATTAAACATGTGCAATGGATACAGTACACTAGTAATTGTCACTCACACATGAATGCAATTTGATCCTTCTATGGGAAAAAGTGAGGATTTACATGTGGTGCTTCTTTTTAAGCATTTATTTTGGTCCACAATTATTATGTTTTCTCCGTTTATTTTTATTTATTTATATTTGAAAACTTAATATTTTTACTAGAGCATCCTTCGTTATTATAAGTCGTTTCATCTCACTAACTATTAGGTGAATTGAAAATAAAAGAGAGTTATTGGGTATACTAAAACTTCTGTTATGTGCAAAATTGAAAGAAAAAATCAATAAGAATTTAGTGTACGCAATCTTGTTATGCATGTCTGTAAAAAATTGTTCTCACAACTTGAATCGATGACTTAATAATATGGTAAAAGTGATTTTTTTTTACTATAGTAAAAAATAAAGGTGGATAGAGGTAGTATTATATTCGTTTGTCTCAAATTATCTATTATTATTACTAAAAATAGTTATTGTTTCAAGAAAATACCAAATATGTTAGGATATAAATAAAGGTTAAATTTTGAAAATATTTTTTCTAGTTAATATTTTTTTTAGAGTCGTGTAAAAAAATGCACGATATTTTATTGACTTTTGCAGAACGCATAATATTATAAAATTATAATTCTATCGGTTAATCAGCATTACTTCCAATAAAACATTTATAAAATTTTAATATTTTCACAAACACATTTATCGTATAATTTTATTTTTTTAAAGGAAGAAGTGATGGGCTATGTAATATTTACAGCCTTTAGAAACATTCTAAACTGTAAAAATAACAACTATATTTTGTAGAATTATGAAATATATCAAAATCTACCTTAGAAACCTATATAAGTAGATATTTCAATATTTTAAAAGATTCTTAAAAAGATAAGTCATTTCTTTAACTTTCTAATATTCGAAATTTAGTAATCCAACCAATATACATTCCTTCAAACAAGTCTTATTTCATGAAAAATACTTATCAACAACAATTTTCTCAATGTTAGTGTTCAAATTTGAAACTTTTAGTTAATGATGAAAAAATATTATCGAACCCACCACATATTTACTGGTGATATTCCAAACAAAATGAACATTTATATATGTAGACAGATATTGAGGTAGTGGTATGATTCACGTATACTTCAGACCTTATTTGTGAAATTTTACTGTTATGTTATTGTATTCTTGTGAATAATTCTCTTTGGCATGACACATAGCTGCAGAGTCCTATTCTGCCAAAGATCCATTAAATTCTGTTTACAAATAAGACCATTCTATTCACTTGTACTTATTTTTTCTTTTGGGTCCATTCTATTCATTTGTACAGTGTTAATAATTGATCTGACTTTTACCTTCATTCATTCCTTTTCACACACAAAAAAAGATTACCTTATGATGCTCCCCTCTATCATTCTTTTTCTTACTTTAACCTTCTATTTACTGTGTATTTCCCCACTAGGTACAGTGATTCACCTTTTATAGTAACCTTTTCAACACTAAAATAATTTCAAAAAAGAAATATAATAGTGAAGAGCTTTAGGTAAATCTGACGTTTAAAATAAGAAAGAAAAGTGAAGAGCTTTAATTTAAAAGATAGAATTTAAGTTTACATGTACGAAAGCTTGATGTGATGTAATCCAAAGAATAAATTCACGCTGAGTAGTCTAGACCTAAAACGGACCATATGCAGGGGCGGAGCTACGTGGACTTCAGATCCAAACCCCTTTCATCCAAAAATTATATTGTATATATGTATGATTTTTTTTCTATGTGTATATATATTAATTTGACCTCCCTGACACAAGCAAAAAACTTGATTCAGTGGCAAAGGGGGTGCAAACTTTCACGCAAAGGGCCTGCCGGTCTTGGGTTTCAGACCCATTCATGATAGGTTTTTAATTTATTTTTTTTGCTTTCTGTTTTTGACCCCCCTTAATAAAAATCCTTCCTCAGCCACTAACTATGTGTTATCATGAACTTGAATCTTGAGCGTTAGTTGTCAGGAAGTCATATATAAAATGATATATTTGAGTTTTTGCAATTGGAAATAAAACTGTGTTGGATGCATCACTCCTAAAATAGGTCATTCAGTATGTGAATTTTGATTTAGTCATACCTCAATATAAATACCAAACATAAAATACACACAAAAAAGGAAGAGACTCCAGTACAGTAAAACAAGTCACATATTTTAGCATATGATTACAAAATATACATGTTCAACCTTCATGTTTATACTCTAGTAGAGCAAAAGAAGTCACATTTTTTATTATATAATTACAAAATATACATGTCCAATCTTCAAGTTTATACTCCAGTAGAGCAAATCAAGTCACATATTTTAGCATATGATTACAAATTATACATGTTCAACCTTCATATTTATACTCCAGTAGAGCAAAACAAGTCACATATTTTAGCATATGATTACAAAATATACATGTTCAACCTTCTTGTTTATACTCTAGTGGAGAAAAACATGTCACATATTTTAGCATATGATTACAAAATATACATGTTCAACCTTCATGCTCATACTCCAATAGAGCAAAACAAGTCATATATTTTAGCATATGATTACAAGTCATATATCTTTACATATGATTACAAAATATACATGTTCAACCTTCACGTTTATACTCCAGTAAAGCAAAACAAGTCACATATTTTAACATATGATTACAAAATATACATGTTGAACCTTCATGTTTATACTCCAGTAGAGCAAAAAAAGTGACATATTTTAGCATATGATCCCAAAATATACTTGTTCAACCTTCATGTTTATACTCCAGTGGAGCTAAGTAAGTCATATATTTTAGCATATGATTACAAAATATATATGTTCAGCCTTTACATTTATACTCCAGTAGAGCAAAACAAGTCACGTATTTTAGCATATGATTACAAAATATACAAGTTCAACCTTCATTGTTTATACTCCAGTAGAGAAAAACAAGTCACATATTCGAGCATAAGACCGTGTGTTTACAAGCGTATACAAACAACCATTTCACCTAAGGATCATCTTGTTCTCAGTGACCCTCTATGCCATGTGACTTTATAGTTAACGAGAGATTATTTTCGAATGATGAAAATGGTTCATAAATAGGTTGTTTTGTTCCCTTCACCGGACGCAAGCAAGCTAGGTAGCCATGCATCTGGTTGTTGAAGTTGAACAATGGCAGCTTACTACTCACTGGTGTGATGGACTCCTCTTCTTTAGACACTGGCGCGCCAGATATATCCTATTTATTTTGGTAGAAGAAATCTGGATTAGGAAGTCGTTCCTCATACATGTAAGATGATATCGAAGAACTGTGATCGCGAATGTGTAAAGACAGACATTTTGAAGCTACTTAAGTATAAACACAGATATGTAGATGATATTGGAGAGTTGTTATCACATGGACATGTAAACACAGACATTCTGAAGCTACTTAAGTATAAAACATCATACTTAAGCATAAACACGCAGACATTTTGAATCTACTTAAGTATAAACACAGACATTTTGAAGCTACTTAAGTATAAAATATCTTACTTAAAAGCGTAAACGCGGACATGTAGATGATATCGGAGAATTGTTATCGTATGGATATGTAAACAGAGACATTTTGAAGCTACGTAAGGATAAACACATTACACAGACATGTAGATGATATCGGAGAATTGTTATCATGAATATGTAAACATGCAGACCTTTTGAAGCTACCAGAGTATAAAACACAGACATGTAGATGATATCGAAGAATTGTCATCATAAATATAACAGAGACATTTTGAAGCAGTTTAAGTATAAACAGAGACATGTAGATGATATAGGAGAATTGTCATCATGGATGATATCGAAGAACTGTTATCATGAATGATATCGAAGAACTGTTATCATGAATATGTAAACACAGACATTTTAAAGCTTCTCAAGTATAAAATATCCTACTTACCAGGAAATTGAGTTCTTGATTGTCAGTACCAAGATATATCTTGATCAGCTTGTGTAAATCAGCTAACGTTGAACCTTTAACAACCTTCAGTGTAGTGATAATAATCCCAGAATTTTCCTTTGATAAATCTTCCCATTTCACGTGCACGTCCAGATCAACGCCTATGCTTTCAAATGTAGTGTTGAAGTTCTCATTTGAATCGTTAACTTTCTCGCTAGAGAGATTATGTAATTTTCTTATGGGTGAATCCTCTCTGATTTCTTTAACTGGAGGTGATTTCGATTCAGTTGTTATACACTGCTGAGAGAGTTCTCTAGAATTTCCACAAAGTTTGAATATATTTCAAATTAGTTCTTTTCTTGAAGGGACAATATCACTAGAAAGATCATCGGAACGATTTTCTACTATAGTTGCATGGAATAAATCGTGATGGAGCATGGCGAAATGTATTGTCTTTTCCTCAATAACCTCTTTTTGCACCTCCTCGATCGGGGGGTTCTCTTTATCCCCTCCACTGTCGTTACCTTCTTCTTCCTCCTTGAACACGGTGCTCAAGAACGATTTGTTGGTGAAATATTGCAACAAATCGATAGAAGGATCTTCAACTTCTCTTGTATCGCTTATGCTAGGATAGCCCAAAAATGCCTGAACTATGTTACTTTCTGCTTTATCGACGGCCGCATACTTCTTTCCACAGTTCATATCAATAGATCTATCCAAATCCATAGATTTCACCATTCCTGTATCTTTAGAGTAAATTTCCAGTAGCCTTTTCCCAAAGTTGTTCCCCTCCATTTCTGTTGATCTATTGACAACCATTGAATGCCAAAGCTCGGCCTCGATCTCCTCTGAGAACCTTTTAAGCATTTCAAACTCTTGTTGCTGCTGGAAGATTCTATCTTCCATCTTCCTCCTTTCCATCTCTACGAATTTATTTGCCATTTTCTGACACCGCTGTATCTTCTTTTCAAATTCATGTTTCAATATCTGAGTTCGCTCGTTTACTTTAACAATGACATCCTCCTTCGCTGTCTCCACTCCTCCTTGTACTGCTAATTCAAGTTTAGACCTTAACGTAACAATTTCTTTTTCTTTCTTCATAAGCTTTCTCATAGCTTCGTTACACTCTTTCTCTTTGAGCTTATTCTCTATCTGAAGCTTGTGGATAAACTGATCCATTGCCGCAATCCTTGACCCCAAAATAACCGCTGAGGAAGAATCTTCTACACCTTTCTCTTTCAACGGCGTATGAGGGCCACAGACAATGCATTTTGCTTTTCCGCCGTACTCTAGAGTAGAGATGGTTTTGTGGAGCTCTTTAGGATCTGGACTGGTACACAGCATCATGAGAATTTTGGACTTGTCATCCTCAAAAGAATCCTACACAAAATAGCTGAATCAACTTTTTAGAACGACTAGTACAACTCCCAAACTGTTTGTGGCTATGTCGCTTGGTTCCTTACAAAATGATGCTGGTGCGCGTAAGATCCTCCAGAAATTACTGATTTTCAGACGATTCAATACGGAGGTAGCAACATTTTTGGAGGATTCAAGCAACATAGATATGTTATATACACAAGATGTAGTACCTGTAAGAGCATAGTTAACTTGCTGTCTCGGAATGGCACGTGGGAATCACCGTTAGCAATGGACTCAACCACCCTTCTAAGTGCACTATTTCCCTGATTGATCTTTGCAGTCTGCGTAAATTGATTGTCGGATTAGTATCAAATGCATCAAGAGCTAAAATCATACATTTTAAATTACTGTTCATAGGAAATCTGGAAACAAACTTTAAAGAAGCGAGGCAAGTAAAAAACGTGGTACTTTACCTGCATTTTTGCTTCCATGCCAGTTTGACCAACTTGTTCTATATTCTCGGAACCAGCCATATCGACAAGCATTAGTCGCCCTCCTACTGTTGGAACATCAATAATCATCTATAACAACATTTAGCTTCCTTCGTAAAAGATGAAGACATATCCTTGCGGGAAACAGAAAACAAATGAAACTCTTTCCATTTAGACATCATTAAACATATATTCAGGATTGATACCATGCAGTGGCTCCGAGAGCTCCGCTCATTGCACAAAGTGCTTTTCACTATTCTTCTCTTCTCCACTTTCTGAATGTCCTTTGATATCTTTGTAGCCTCAGTACCAGAAATAAAAGTTGCATTCTTTTCCTTTTTACCGATAACTTCAAGTCTCACCTGCAAAAGTAAAAACATAGGGAAAGCATTATATAGAGAAATACAAAGTAGTACAAGTCATACTCGCTTTCGTCTGTCTAACTTTAGCATATCCTTATATTCTGGCTTGTGTAGCTATGTTAGGCATACAGATCAATAATGGCAAGATCAATGGTGCTATGGCAAAAATATGTACCAAGGAATTAGGCAAAGTACTATAAATCATTGGCAGTTCAATTATTAAGTGAAGTAATATAAATCATTAGAATTCAGTACTTAATGATAACACCGTCGATTGAAAGTCGCGTATAGAAATATAAGGTCAAAATGCAAAAGTCAATTTATCTGAGGATATATATAAGATATACACTGACCACGTTTCCCCGTTTAAGCTCAGGTCATGTCTAAACATGCACAACATGGATAAATTACCAAGTAGTCCTCATCAATTGGGTGAAACTAGAGTATTTTCTTAAATGCGTTCAATACAATAAGAACAATATCAGTGCCACGATCCAAACAAGTTGGGTTTCAGCAAAATGAATCGTGACTAACCATGTTTCCCCATTTAAGCTCAACTAATGTCTAAACCTGCTCAATTTTGGATAAATATAATGTGAGAAAATGGGAAGTCTATAGATAATTTTGTGTGATTAAACTAGAGAATTTTCTTAAACGTGCTCAATATTACTACTACAACTACAACACCTAAGTCCCAAACAAGTTGAATGTGATATAGTCGCAGACCAGGTTTGCGCATTTAAGCTCAACTAATGTCTAAACGTGCTAATTTTGGATAACCATAATTTGATAAAACAGGCAATACTTCTCTCTTTTTCTTCCATAGATAATTTAATGTGTTTTATAGAGAAACTAGAGCATTTTCTTAAACGTGCTCAATACTACAACCATAAAACCTCAATCGCAAACAAGTGAAGTGTGCCATATGAATCATCACTGACCATTTTTCTCTGTTCAGGTTCAACTCATGTCTAAAGTGCTCAGTACAACCACAACAACACCTCAATCCCAATCAAGTGCTTGTGAGTAAACACCAGATGGATCTGACAAATCTTGTTTAGCACAACCTTGGTACACTAACTTAGTGTAATCTGAATCAGGTTTAGCTAGTGGGTTTAGATTAAGAATGGTAAATGTAACCAAAAAAAGTGAGAATATGCAAAATGGCTTTGTGGGCAAGTCCGTTTTTTTTGGATTCTTGATTGATTATTCCATTGTTGTTTGGGTCTTTTTTGAAGTTTTTTTTGTTTACTTTTTCGGAAAGTGAAATCAAGAAAATGTTGAAGGAAAGTGTAAATACAACTCTCTTTTATTGTGCAAGATAGTGGTTATCTTTACTACTACTAGTACACTGTAGACAAAAAGAGAAAAAATTATGTGCTGTCTATTAAAGCTATTGAAAAAGAACTCATTATAAAGGTGTATTGTACGCTGCCTTAACTTGCATTCAGTAATTTTACTAGTTACTCCAAGGCTCCCCTTCGTACGCTGTAGACAAAAGATGAAAAAATATGATTTCTTGGTAAAGAGTCTCTCTACTTCAACTTTATTCGGCAATATAAATTTTGTACACTTTATCTCCTCAAATTCCACATTATGAGATTGGACTGAATATGTTATTGTTGTTGTTATTATTTTTCGATCTAAAAATATAACGTTTGATACTAAAATATGTTGGTTTTGTCTGAAAATGTGTCAGAGTCTATTAAAACCAGTCTCTTTGCTTCATTCCGAGTTAGGAACATAGATTGTGTATATTTTATTACTCCAAATCCCACTTTATGTGAATGCAGTAGGTACGTTATTGTTGTTTGGTCTGAAAATGTCCTAAGTCGGGTCTATCAGAAACAACCTTTCTACTTCAGCTTGAGTTGCTAATATAAATTGTGTACACTTTACCTCTCAAAATTTCACTTTATGAGAATACACCAAATACGTTGTTGTTGTTGTTATTTTTCGATCTGAAAATATGACGTTTGATATTAGTACTATTTTCTCTTCCTAATTTTAGGCGTCACGCTTTCAATTTTAGATTATCCCAAGGAAAAACTAAATTGTTTTAGAATACAAGTTTAAAAATTCCTTCTTTTTCGTTAAATTTCGAGTCGAGTCAAATTAACCACATAAAATGAAAGGAAGAAAATAGGATATTTCAAAAAATAGTCCCTTTTTTTTGAAAAAAATAATAAATATAATTTTTAAAAATCAGAATATGTAAAATGGCTTTGTGGGCAAATTCAATTTCAAAAATAGTATATCTTTAAAAAATATAATATAAGTGTAATAATATTTTTAAATAGTCTAAAAAAATTAACTATAACAAGAAAATATATAATATGTTTAAAAAGTTCAAACAACTTAGTTACTAAGAATATTAACATTTGATGAAAAAATATTATTATTTGAGAATGAGAACAAAATATTGTACTATAATAAAAACAAAAAAACAACTCATAGGGTGAAGTAAATATTCCCTAGGTAAGAGAGAGGTGGAAAATTAACTATATAAGTTTGACCAAAGTACATTTATTGTAACAACCTTATTAAATTCCAATATTTGAAATTTGAATATTTTGGGGGGTATATTTGCCTCTTATGTTCAAAATATAATAATATTTTCCTCTTATGTATGTTAATTAATGAAGAAAAAAAAAATTTAACTAATATTATGTGAAGTATAATAGATTCTTGTGATTTATGTGAGTAATGTAAGAATTAATATTTAATGTTGTTTTAATTGAATTAATTATCTGATATTTGTTGTTGATAACAGGTATAATATTATCCATTGAATTTAGTTGCGATACGTGAAAATTAATTCAGATACCACAGTTATATAAAATAGACTTCAATGCGAAGACTCTGGCTGGAGTACTTATCCCTCTGCATCAATCACATATAACATTCCAAATCTAATCACCACCACTGATCTCATCAAATCATAACCGTTCATTTCCTGTCCCAATAGAGAAAATCAACGGTCTCAAGTTCGGGCACCGACTATGGAGAAAATTTCATTGAAAGCGTCATCCTCAGAATGGACCTTTTAGTGTGCAATCCAGATTAGTCGACAATACGTGATCCAAATGAGAAAGAGCTCCATAACAGATATCGAACATTAGGTGGGAAACTGAAAAAATAAATCTCATCACCACCACTAATCTCATCAAATCATAACTGTTCATTCCTTGTCTCAATGGACAAAATCACTAGTCTCAAGTTTTGACACTGAATATGGAGAAAATCCCGTGAAGAATGTCATCCCGAAAATGAGCCTTATTGTGTGTGATCCATATTAATCAGCAATGAGCGATCCAAATTAGACAGAGCTCCATAACAGATACCAGACATTTGATGGAAAACTAAAAAACAAAATAAAAAGCCTCATCACCACCGTTGATCTAATCAAATCATAACTTGTAGTGTGCGATACAAATTAGTTGATAATGAGCTATTCGAATTAGACAGAGCTACACGACAGATATCAAACACTAGGTGGGAAACTACAAAACAAAACAAAAATTTCATCACCATCACTGATCTAATCAAATCACAACTTGTATTGTGCGATCCAAATAAGTCAATAATGCACGATCCAAATTAGAGAGAGCTACACGATAGATACCATACACTAAGTGGGAAACTAAAAACCACCCCCACCATTAATCTAATCAAATCACAATCACCAGTGTGCGATCCAGATTAATCAACAATGCGCGATCCAAATTAGACAGAGCTTCACGACAGATACCAGACACTAAGTGGTAAACTGAAAAACAAAACAAAAATTCTCACCACCACCATAGATCGAATCGAATCACAACTCGTATTGTGCGATCCAAACTGGTCGATAATACGCGATCTGAATTAGACAGAACTTCACGATAGATACCAGACACTAGGTAGGAAACTGCAAACAAAACAAAAAATCTCATCACCACCATTGATCTAATCAAATCACAACTTGTAGCGTGCGATTCAAATTAGTCGATAATAGGCGATTGGAACTAAACAGAGCTTCACGACAGATACCATACACTACGTGAAAAACTACAAAACAAAAAATCTCATCACCATCACTGATTTAATCAAATCACAACTTGTAGTTTGCGATCCAGATTAGTCGATAATGCACGATCCGAATTAGACAGAGCTTTATGAGAGATACCATATACTAGGTAAGAAACTACAAAACAAAACAAAAAATCTCATCACCACCATTGATCTAATCAAATAACAATCCGTAGTGTACGATCTGGATTAGTGGATAATGAACAATTCGAATTAGATAGAGCTTCACAACAGATACCAGACACTAAGTGGGAAACTGAAAAACAAAACAAAAAATCTCATCACCATTGTTGATCTAATCAAATCACAACTTATAGTTTGCGATCCAGATTAGTCGATAATGCGCGATCTGAATTAGACAGGGCTTCACTATAGATACTAGACACTAGGTGCGAAACTACAAAACAAAAAAAAATAATAAGTCTCATCTCCACCATTGATCTAATCAAATCATAACTCGTAGCGTGAGATCCAAATTAGTCGATAATGCGCGATTCAAATTAAATGCGTGATCCGAATTAGATAGAACTTCATGACAGATACCAAACACTAGGTGGAAAACTACAAAACAAAATAAAAAATCTCATCACCACCATTAATCTAATCAAATAACAATCCGTAGTGTGCGATCCACATTAGTCGATAATGCGCAATCCGAATTAGACAGAGCTTCACAATAAATATCAGACACTGGATGAGAAACTGAAAAAACAAAACAAAAAATCTCATCACCACTATTGATGTAATCAAATCACAACTCGTAGTGTGCGATCCAGATTAGTCGATAATGCGCTATTCAAAATAAATGCGTAATCCGAATTAGATAGAACTTCACGACAAATACCAGACACTAGGTGAGAAACTACAAAACAAAATAAAAAATCTCATCACCACCATTGATCTAATCAAATAATAATCTTAGTGTGCGATCCACATTAGTCGATAATGCACGATCCGAATTAGACAGAGATTCACAATAGATATCAGACACTGGATGAGACACTGAAAAAACAAAACAAAAAATCTCATCAACACCATTGATTTAATCAAATCAGAATCTGTAGTGTACGATCCAGATTAATCGATAATACGCGATCCGAATTAGCCAAAGCTCCATAACAAATACTAGACATTAGATGGGAAACCAAAAAACAAAACAAAAATATCATCACCATCACTAACCTAATCAAATCACAACTCATAGTGTGCGATCTAGACTAGTCGATAATGCGCTATCCAAACTAGATAGACTGTCACAACAGATACTAGACACTAGGTGAGAAACTACAAAACAAAAAAAAAACTCATTAATCAAATCATAACTCGTAGTGTGCGATCTAGATTAGTCAATAATGCGCGATTAAAATTAGAGACAAAGCTTCACGACAGATATCAGGCACTAGGTGAAAACTACAAAACAAAACAAAAAACTCATCACAACCATTGATTTAATCAAATCACAACCGTCCATTCCTTGTCCCAAATTCATCTTCATTCACCTCACTTTCCCATTTTTCTCCTTCATAAACCCTCACTTTCTCTTTGTCTTCATCCAAAGAGAGATATACACACTCAAAATTTACACTTTCTTTTTTTGGTATACATAATATACACACACCATATACAAAGAGAGTGAGAGAAAATACATATGGATTCAGATCAAGGAAAGCTATTTATTGGTGGAATATCATGGGAAACAACAGAAGAGAAGATGAAGGAGTATTTTAAAGTGTATGTGATGCTTTACAAACTGTTGTAATGATAGATAAGATTACTGGAAAGCCTAGAGGATTTGGTTTTATTGTATTTGCAGATCCTAGTGTTCTTGATAGAGTTCTTCAAGATACTCATGTAATTGATGGCCGCACGGTGAGTTTTTTTTTTTACTCTATTTTAGCTTCTGGTGTTTCATTATTTTTTATTAAATCTGTATTTGTGCTTGTTGGGTTGTTAGTTTTTGCTGATTCTTGGATTTTGGGATTTTGGGCCTGTTGGTTTTTGCTGATTCTTTGATTTTGAGCTTGTGGGTTTTTTAGTTTTTGCTGATTCTTGGATTTTAGGATTTTGGGGCCGTTGGTTTTTGCTGATTCTTTGATTTTGAGCTTGTGGGGTTGTTAGTTTTTGTTGATTCTTGGATTTTGAGCTTGTGGGGTAGTTAGTTATTTCTGATTCTTTGATTTTGAGCTTGTGGGGTTGTTAGTTTTTGCTAGTTCTTTAATTTTGGGATTGTGGAGTTGTTAGTTTTAGCTGATTCTTGGATTTTGAGATTATTTGCTTGTGGAGTTATTGGTTAAATGAGCTTGACTTTGGTGATTGTTTTCTGGGTGTTTACTAATGTGGCATTTCTATTTTAGGATGTGTTTTTGCTTCTATTGTGATTAGATGATGTTTTTCTTTTCTTTGTGGCTTTTGGGTGTTGTTTATATTTCTGATGTTTTTTTTAGATTTTATGCTTGTGGATCTTTGGTTAAATGAGCTGACTTTTTTATTGTTTTCTGGTTGTGTCCTGATGTGTCAATTCCAATTTAGGATGTGTTTTTATGACTGTTGTCTTGACATTTATGTTGTTTTCTTGCTATTTTTCCTTGTAGAGTTTTGATTCAGATATTTCTTAGTTTGAATATGTTCTCTAGGTACTAAAGTTTAAATCTTTTTTTAGCCTAAGGTCTTTATTTCTTGAGCTGATTTATGCTTATGAATTTTTTTGTTCTGGTATCTTCTTCTGGTTGAGCTTATGTAATCAAGCTCTCCTGATATTTAAAGTAAAATATGCATTTTTATATTGCGTTTTCTAATAAGACATAGTTTCGCTTGAGTCAATTTTGTGGGTAGAAAGATTCTCCTTATATTTAACGTAAAGTCAGCATCTTTTATATTGAGGACTTTTGTAAATAATGGTTTCTCGAGTCAATTTTGTGAGTAGACAATGCGTTGCATGTGTTCTTTTGATGTGAAAATGGTGGATGAGGTTGCATAATTTGTTGCAGTAGTTTTGTCATGCGTTTGAATGCCATATATGCTGAATGATTCCCAACCTCATAATGTGTTGTGTATGTGTGGTGATTTTTGCTATAATGTGTGTCGCTTTTATTCTCGAATCAAATTACTTGTTATACAATGGGTGGCCTTGCTTGGGATCGATTTGTAGTAGTAGTAGTTCTTATTGTAGTACAACTTCTTCCTTCTGCTGCATAGTGGTCAGTTTTGCATAAGCACTAATTTTGCTACGTGGAGTGTCTCTATTGTGCCTTCCAAAGCTGGAATTGTGCAGCAAAATCTATTTCATTATCAAGCCATGTGTTTGATACAATGGATGGAAATTGAGATGATTATTTCCTCCTCTTTGATGTTTTTGACAATTCTTGGTGTGATAGTGATGAAATGATATCTGACTTGTTGAAAAGAACATCTTAAACTGTGGAATGTAGTATTTTTGTATTGCAGTGTGTGGGCTCGTTGATAGAGTCATGTTTTTCTTCTTTCTAATGATAGTGTGCAGACAGGTTTATTTTAGTCCAATGTCCTCTTTTGTATTGTTAACGACAAAAGGTAATGGTTTATTCACAATGAGTTCTGCAGTGGTGAAGGTAAGTAGGTAACTGATTAAAGCACTATGATGGTGGTTTATTTTAGTTTAATGGTGTGCCTTCTGATAACGCTCAATCTACAGCTCTCGTAGGAGTGTAAAGCGATCGTTAGCAAATATAGAACCCAACCTGGGTTGGGTATCGATTCCACAGGGAATAGCTTGGCCAACAAGTAATCAAAATTACTAAACTTTTGGTGCAAGTCTCGTAACAAGGGGGGATTGTAATGTGTAACCAAAACAATAAAGTAAAAGCTGAAAATAGCAAAGTAAAAAGAGAAAGATTGTTACGTAAGTTGTAAACAATGAGAATTGAAGCGTTGGGGTTATGTCCACCTTCTGAGTTATACGTCTCTATTGGCTATGAGTGTGTAGACTTGTGACATGCATGTGCTTATAGAGAATTGTATTCGATGGTAAATCCAGGAGTCTTTCGACCTATCCGAGGATTATTTCACTTTAACTCTTTTGAGCTTAAAAAGTGTCTAACGGTACGAATTCTCCAAGAGGTTAGTCCAGTTACGACACTAGCTTTTTAATAGGAAAGGGTGTCCTACTACCTTGACATTATCTCTTTTCCAGACAGATAACCTTTCTTTCGAACAAGTTAAATGTTATACTGGCGTTATTCTATGCGTCTGCAGCCACAAGAATTTGCATTAAGATGTAGAGAATAATGATATAAGCAGCATACGTGTCACGAACTCATAAACTCACAACAATAGATAGTATCTCCTACGGCTTCCATAACCCCAACAGAGAAGTTTAGTTACCCATGAATGCGAAGGAAATCACAATTTGCATTGTTGTTATTATACCACAAGATTGATGATTTTCGTGTAGCACAAGTGGTAGGCGTGAGGCGTGAATTCCTTAGCAAAGTAACGTTTCTCTTGTTGCGGAAATTAAGAATTGAATAGATGAATAGAAGAAGAAAAATAGAATTAATGGGAAGATTAGAAGAGTTGTAATTGAGAAGTAGAATGTATCTCTCCACTAAGGGAGGAGTGTCTCTCTCCACTAAGGGAGGAATTGTAGAAGATGTATAGCATGATAGGGTATTTATAATACCCATATCCTAATCCTACTAAGCTAATGAAATACTTAACCAAATCCTACTAAGCTAATGAAATACTTAACCCAATTGTACTAGGTTAATGTAACATTATCCAAATCCAAATAAACTAATGAAATACTTAACCCAATTGTACTAGGTTAATGTATTATTATCCTAATCCAAATAAGTTACTGCAAGTCCCCAAAGTCTTGAGAAATGTTGTTTTAGCCCGGGACAGATTTCCCATGCATCACTTTTGGTCCTTTAGGCGTCCAATCTTACGTTCCTTCCTTCGTGAGCTTTGTTTGGCGTCAAGTAAGCCATAAAATGCTGATTTCTGCATCATTTATACCTGAAACTTTGCTAATCATGTTTGTTAGCTCACTTACAAGAAAAAGGACTAAAAGTGCATGAAATATATAATTTGTTCTCAAAACTAGGCTAAAATATGGCCAAAATATTTTGATATAGGCGTGTAAATTCACCGATCATCAACACCCCACACTGGCAGCTTTGTTCGTCCTCGAACAAAATATCATGTCCCTCTAAACATCAACATAAGGTTTCACAGCAACAACACAAAACATTCATCAAGATAAGCACAACGATTATCAACAAAGAGTAGTTTTCCGATCATTAGTAGAAACCATTTAACCTCTAGCATAGACTCGTGATGGTGGTCAACTCATATTCAAATGTTAAGGCACAAAGAATCATGTACAACTATCCAAAACTCATCAACCATGTGTGTCTCACAATATATTGCCCATAGTCACTCACAAGTATAGCATATTTTTCAAACATGGGTATCAAAATATCCTTGCTCTCACAAAGAATTCGTATGCAGCAACTGATGACCATAGGCTTGCCCTTAGTGTAATACTCCACTAAATGTCAGAATGCTAAGCTTAGGATCAAATAGGTCTTTTGATGGTTGTAATGTAGGCTAAGGGACGGGTAGGACTATTTTGGCCAGAAATAGTGACTAAGTTCCTAAGCACTTTAATACATCACATTGTATCATTTACACTTTTCTTTCAACCTTTCTTTCTTTTATTCTACCACCCTTGTTCTCCTCTTTTGTTTTGCAATTTTAAGCATAACTCACTTTTCAGCTTTCTTTTCCTTTTTCTTTTCATAACATACATCTTATGATAGCACTTTCTTTTTCATAACTCATTCAAGCACCATTACAATTTTAAGCATCATACTCACCCAATTTTCCTCTTATTTCGTCACATGACTTTTTCACTTTAAAGCACTTAGGAATTTGGATCAAATTACGGTCTTGAACCAAAATGGATTAGTCTTACACACGAGGTTGTCAAAGAAATAGGCTAAAGGCTCAAAAGGGTTTAACTAGGATAATGTCCACGGGTAGGTAAAAAGAAGGTAAACATATGTAGGTTGCCAAATAAATGCCTAAATCATCCCCTAAACTTACACTCCTTATTTTCGCTTTGCATACATACCAAGCAAGTTCTAGCATCAGCCACAAACATAGAATATACTATTATCTCACACACACAAGGCACATGGTCGACTTGATTGGAAGTAATATAGACTCTCGACCCAACAAGTGAAGGAATTGAACCACACAATATCACATAATGAGTCACAACTAGAGCCTAAACGTCTCAACAGTCATAATTGTAGCACATACTCTTGTTATAATCTCATGCTGCCTATTAGAATAATTTCATGCGAAGCTAAAAAAAATTTTACTACTAAAAAAACTTAAAAACGAAACACAAACAAAAACAAAGTAAACAAACATAGATGCAAATAGAGAATTATCACATGCAATACCGCCACCCCACACTTAAACGGGACACACTGTCCTCAGTGGAAAATAAATAAGAAGAACCTGGTTTGTCGGACTCATCCTCTATGTCTGGAGTCATACCCCTTACGTCGGAATCATCATCAGAGTCATCATCCTTAGAAGTTCCTCACAAGTATCCCACTTAATTCCAAGAGTGATTCGAAGTGTTTGCATCGAGGAGGGTTGTCCTTGCTCTTTTAGTGAAGTGGTAGCCTTATCTTTGCCTTGACTTTCTTTAGGTGCCATTGTACCTGAGACTAGAAATAGTGTTAATGGCAGCATAATCTCAATTGATACAATCTATCAACAAGCAATAGGGGTACCACCCCACACTTAGGTTGTTGGCACCAACTAGTGAAGTGAAAGTGGTCGATTACTCAGACTTTATTGACATACGTTTTAGGTGCTCTATTCCAACAATAAAATCAGTGAGTCATACTTCTTGTACTCTTGGCAATACTTGCATGTAAGATTATATCAAGACTACTACATAGGGATTACATCAAGGTATAATATCTATCAATAATCACAACCGCCTATGTTGGTAGGCAACTATAAGTCTTATTCCGATGAACAATTCATTCCAACATGTAAGTATTCAAGTGACAAGATTATGCAATGTTAATGACTATAGCAATTCCGCAAGAGTATGACAATACATCAAAATCAAATTCAAGTTGGAAACAAGTTACGATCATCCTAACGTATATGTTTACTCACTTGGTTGTGTATTAGCAATTCAAACACATGAATATCACCAATGCTTCTTCAAGATATAGTAATTCATAATAGGCATAGCAACGTAGTACTTTCGAAAAATGGATGAAGAACAAAAGAGTACTTACGTGATTGAAGCCTTTGGAGATGTTCTTGTGAATTGGAAGAGAAATTTTGAGATGATTTGGAAGGATGTGCGGCGCCTTTGGGTCAATTTCTAATGTGGTTATGTTTCAAGACTAAGTCCCCTTCATATAGGAAGAGAATGGGTCGGGTTTTGATCCATTTCCAAACGGTTTTGAAGACAAAAATACCACATATGCGGTGCATAATGCTTGGCATAGTCATGACATATGCGCCGCATAATCTATGGCATTTTGAGACATATGCGCCGCATAGTCTATGGCATATGAGATCCTGAGACCTAATGCCATAGCATAGGCGGCGCATAGTCAAAAGCACACTTAAGAATGGGCGGCGCATAGTTTATAGCACACTAGATTCCGAGACCTTAGGCTATAGGATAGGTTTTGCGTTGTTCGTGGCCGAGTTTTACCTAGGCCTAGCCTTCCTCGATGCCTATTTTGGCATGAGAAATGCTCAATCCATAACCTTATGCATCCTTATACCTAACTTACCACCTTTTCCATACAATACATCCAAATTGTCATGTGAAACCAATCTCCTCGTTGAATACTTCTCGCACCTATATTTGCTCAAAACCAATGAAAACAATTAGTATGATGGGTTGCCTCCCACCAAGCGCCTTAGTTTTGGTTGTGGCACGACTCTTATTTTTGGATTTTCATTTATCAAAAACAAAACAAGTACTAGAACGAAAGAAAGAAAAAACGATAAACAATAAATGAAAAATGATAAACGATGGGTTGCCTCCCATCTTGCGCCTTATTTATTGTCGTGGCACGACATAGTTACCTCGAGTACTCAGACTTTGTCGAGATAAATGGTGGATCATTTTCTAAAAGGATTTAGACGACAATGAGGCTTACCTGTGGGCATGCAATCTTTTTCGAGATGGCTCATACGTTTCTCCGGAGAGACACCAATTATATCATCAATAGTACAACCCATAGCTCTCTTGTATCTCTTCAGAGCAGAGATGAGAGCCTCTACGTGCTGTTCACTTAAATCATCTGCACTCTCTGGAAGTATACTTCTACTTTCCAAGAATACATACCTTAGATAATCGGGGAGCTCTTGCGATTCTAGCATTGGTGGCTTGTCAATGGGAGTCTTCGCTGTTGGTTGATTCTTGAGATCACAATATGGTTGCTTAGGAGTATAAGACTCTATTTCTGTTAGATCACCCATGAGTTCTTCATAATCTTCATTATCCTCATGCTCAACATTCAGTGGCGCAACAGACAATGGCTCAACAGTAGGCTGTTTCTCTATAGATAATGCTTTCATATCCTCTTGATGAACATCAGCTACAGATAACTCATTCATATCGCTGGGCTGCTTCATGGATTTGCATATATCAAACCGTACTACTTCGTCATTAATTCAAAACAAAAGTTCATTATCTTTCATGTCAATAAGCACACTTCTGGTTGCAAGGAAAGGATGTCCCAGGATTATGGGAACTTCAGAATCCTCCTTACAATCCAGAATAATGAAGTCTGCAGGAAAGATGAATGAAGAAACCTTCACCAACACATTATTCAAGATACCCACAGGTCTTTAAAGACCTATCAGCCATCACGAGCCTCATATTGGTTGGTGTCGGATCGCCTAGCCCCAACTTCTTGTAGATGGATAGTGGCATCAAATTTATGCTAGCACCTAGATCGCACAATGCTTTGGCAAAATCCAACGATCCAATAGTGCAAGGAATAGTGAAAGCTCCGAGGTTGGCCTTCTTCTGAACTATCGATCGGGTAGCAACTGCACTACAATGATGAACATTATCTTTCAAATCATAACTTGCTGCCCGCTTCTTTGTCAAAAGATCCTTCATAAATTTCACATACCCAGGCATTTGTTCAAGTGCCTCCACCAATGGAACATTAATGGTCAGCTGCTTTAACATATTCATGAATTTGCTGAACTTTGTATCATCCGCCACCTTCTGTAATCTTTGGGGAAAAGGTGGTGGTGGGTATGGAAGTGTTCTTTCCACGGTTTTCTTCTCCTCTTGCTTTGGTTTTTCCACTTTTTTAGGTTGCACAGTGCTGGATGTGGCGTCCTTGACGTCAGGAGTGGGTGTTGCGGCATCTTCTCCTTTTGTGTTGTCATCCATGCCCGCAACTTCGTCAACCACTTGCTTGCCTTATGCTGAAGTTTCCAGAACCTTACCACTTCTGGTAGTGATGGCCATGCATGACCCGTTATTCCTTGGGTTTGGTACAGTATCGCTAGGTAAAGTGCCAGCCTTTCTTTGTTTGAGTGCTGCTGAAAGTTGGCTCAATTGCTGCTCTATTTGCTTGATAGAAGTGGAATGTGAGTCAACTAATTGTTTCATGGAGGACAAATCATTGATTACCTCTATTACTCCTGCGCTCGTTGCTTCCACTCCTTTTAATAATTTAGCCATCATGTCTTCCATACTTCCAGAATTAGATGTGGTGGTGTCACGTCTACCAGGGGGAACGTACGAACCACTCTTTTCATTCTTGTTCTTCCAACTACCTTGGGCCTTGTTTCCAGATTTATCATAATATTTCCGAACTTGGTTTCCTTGGGCATTCCCGCAGAAACCCCCCTGATTGTTCAAGTAGTTGGCATCATCTTCCGAATCAGATTCGTCTCTTCCTTTTGACGCAATAGCTTTCACTTTTTCGGTCTTCCCTGATAATAAATGCTTTGTAAGAAGATCCATTTGTGTTTTCAAATGCGCCATATCTTGATCACGTTCTTCTTCTCTTCTTCTTTGGTCTGCAGTCATGCCAATAGATAAAGTGGGGCTTGCTACCTCAGAATCCCTGGTATGCCAAGCTCTACTTTGTTTCGTCATACGATCTAGCATATTGCTTGCTTGACCAAAAGTGAGGTCCATAAAAGATCCTCCAGCTGCGTTATCCACCACTGGTTTAGTTATTGAATTCAAGGCTCGATACAACATCTCCATTAGGTGAACATTGATCATGTGATGGTTTAGGCACCTCGCTAGCTTTGTCTTGAACCTCTCCCATGTTTCATGAAGAGCTTCAGTGGGAGGCTGACGAAAGTTGCTGATTTTATCTCTCAATTGCGCCCTCTTGGATGGTGGAAAGAATCTTTCTAGGAAAGCGTCTCTCAATTGCCTCCAATTTGTAATAGAATCAGGAGTCAGCCCATTCAACCATAGTGTTGCCTCCCCAGATAGAGACAATGGAAATAGACGTAATCGAATTGCATTCTGACCAACACCAGGATTGTCAAACGACTTGCATGTAGAAATAAAGTTGATGAGATGCATATTCGGATCATTGCCTGCTAGTCCACCAAATAATCCCTTGAGTTGCAACAACTGAATCATGGTTCTTGTGATGTTGAACTTAGCTCCGGGCACTAATGGTGGTGGTATTATGGCCCCAGTGGCTCCGGCACCATCAAGATCATCATCATCATCGTCGAAAGTTGGCTGCATAGGTTGGCGATCATACCTAAACTGAGCTTGTCGACCTCTTCGGTTAGCAGGTGTTATAATTTCAGCATCACGCCTAGGGTTTAGTAACTCGTCATCACCTAAATCCTCATCGTTGGGATTTGTTGCTCGTGCATGGTTATCAATGTTCTGTTGTTGAACCTGGGCGGCGGCAAGGGCAGCCAATCTTGCTTGTTCCTGTTGAGCAGCCATCCTTTCGATTTCTGCTTGTGCTTCCATTCTTCCAATGCGTTGTGGTTCAGGATTGATAGGTATTAACGGTTGACCAGAACTTCTAGTATGGGGCATGCACTGAATAAAAACCTGCAGTAAACAAAAACAAAAACTGAAAGTAAAAGTACGAGAATCTTTGACCAAAGGTTATAGTAATTATCACAAACTTGATTGACACTCGTATTCCCCGGCAACGGCGCCAATTTTTGATAACTCTTAATCTACAACTCTCGTAGGAGTGTAAAGCGGTCGTTAGCAAATATAGAACCCAACCTGGGTTGGGTATCGATCCCACAGGGAATAGCTTGGCCAACAAGTAAGCAAAATTACTAAACTTTTGGTGCAAGTCTCGTAAGAAGGGGGGATTGTAATGTGTAACCAAAACAATAAAGTAAAAGCTGAAAATAGCAAAGTAAAAAGAGAAAGATTGTTACGTAAGTTATAAACAATGAGAATTGAAGCGTGATAACGCTCAATCTACAGCTCACGTGGGAGTGTAAAGCGGTCGTTAGAAAATATAGAACCCAACCTGGGTTGGGTGTCGATCCCACAGGGAATAGCTTGGTCAACAAGTAAGCAAAATTAATAGACTTTTGGTGCAAGTCTCGTAAGAATGGGGGATTATAATAAGTAACCAAAGTAATGAAATAAAAGCTGAAAATAATAAAGTAAAAAGAGAAAGATTGTCACGTTGGTTGTAAACAATGAGAATTGAAGCGTTGGGGTTATGTCCACCTTCAGAGGTATACGTCTCTATTGGCTATGAGTGTGTAGAGTCTTGACATGCAATTGCTTATAGAGAATTGTAGTCGATGGTAAATCCAAGCGTCTCTCGACCTAAACAAGGACTATTTCACTTTAACTCTCTCGAGCTTAAAGTGTGTCTAACGGTACGAATTCTCCA
The DNA here is from genome assembly GCA_030864225.1 of Capsicum baccatum var. pendulum. Taxonomy (NCBI): domain Eukaryota; kingdom Viridiplantae; phylum Streptophyta; class Magnoliopsida; order Solanales; family Solanaceae; genus Capsicum; species Capsicum baccatum. The sequence goes on along the minus strand of CM061561.1, from coordinate 273,192,120 downwards.
AGAGGTTAGTCCAGGTACGGCACTAGCTTTTTAATAGGAAAGGGTGTCCTACTACCTTGACATTATCTCTTTTCCAGACAAATAACTTTTCTCTCGAACAAGTTAAATGTTAGACTGGCGTTGGTCTATGCGTCTTCTTTTCTAGACAAATAACCTTTCTCTCGAACAGGTTAGATGTTAGAATGGCGTGTTCTTGTGTTTGAACCGCAAATGATGTAGATTTAAGATGAAGAGAATAATGATATAAGCAATATACTTGTCTTGAACTCACAAACTCACAGCTATAGATGGTAACTCAGTCGGCTTCCATAACCCCAACTAAGAGATTTAGTTACCCATGAATGCGAAGGATATCACGTTTTGCATGGTGGATGGCGTGAATAGTAGGTGTTTGGCGTGTGGTTTTGGTGATTCCGTAGCAAGTAACTATTCTCTTGTTGTGGAATTTAAGAATAGAAGAGTAGATTAGAAGTGTTTGTGGTGGAAGATGAGAGGGATGGAAGAAAATTTATTGTTGAATTAAGTGAAGAATGAATTTCTTGAATTAAGGGAGGAGTTGCCTCCACTAAGGGAGGACTTGATTAAAATCTCTAGCATGATAGGGTATTTATAATACTCCTATCCTACTCCTACTATGCTAATGAAATAAATAACCAAATCCTACTAAACTAATGAAATCCTTAACCCAAATGTACTAGGTTAAGGTAACATTATCATAATCCAAATAAAATAATGAAATACATAACCCAATTGTACTAGGTTAATGTATCATTGTCAAAATCCAGCTTTGTGTCTGTAAGTCCCCAAAGTCTTCAGAAATGCTGTTTTAGTCCTGGACAGATTTTCCATGCAGTCCCCAAAGTATTCAGAAATGCTGTTTTAGCCCGGGACAGAGTTTCCATGCAGCAGTTTTGGTCCTTAGGCGTGTAAACTTCTTTCCCTTCGTTCATGAGCTTTCTTTTGCGTCAAGTAAGCCATAAAATTCTGAATTTTGCATCATTTATACCTGAAACTTTACTAATCATGTTTGTTAGCTCATTTATAGGAAAAAGGACTAAAAGTGCATGAAATATATAATTTGTTCTCAAAACTAGGCTAAAATATGGGCAAAATATATTGATATAGGCGCGTAAATTCGCCTATCATCAACACCCCACACTTAGAGCTTTGTTCGTCCTCGAACAACATATCCTGTCCTTCTAAACATCAACTTAGGGTTTTTACAGCCACAACACAAAACATTCTTCAAGACAAGCACAACAATTATCAACAAACAGTAGCTTTCCGATTATAAGTAGAAACAATTTAACCTCTAGCATAGACTCGTGATGGTGATCAACTCGCATGCAAACGTCAAGTTGCATAGAATCATATACAACTATCCAAAACTCATCAACCATGTGTGTCTCACAATATAGTACCCATAATCACTCATAAGTATAGCATATTTTTCAAACATGGGTATCAAAATATCCTTGCTCTCGCTCTCACAAAAAATTCATATGTAGCAACTGATAACCATAGGCTTGCCCTTAATGTAGTACTCCACTAAATGTCAGAATGTTAAGATTAGGATCAAGTAGGTCTTTTGATGGTTGTAATGTAGGCTAAGGGACGGGTAGGATCAACTATTTTGGCCAGAAATAGTGACTAAGTTCCTAAGCACTTCAATACATCACATTGTATCATTGACACTTTTTTCTTTCAACCTTTCTTCTTTCTTTTGTTCTACCACCCTTGTTCTCCTCTTTTGTTTTTCAACTGTAAGAACAACTCACTTTTCAGCTTTCTTTTCCTTTTTCTTTTCTCAACATACCTCTTATGATAGCACTTTCTTTTTCATAATACATTCAAGCACCATTATAATTTAAAGCATCATACTCACCCAATTTCCTCTTATGTTGTCATATGACTTTTTTAATTTAAAGCACTTAGGAATTTGGATCAAATTACGGTCTTGAAAGAAATGGATTAGGCTTACATACAAGGTTGTCAAAGAAATAGGTTAAAGGCTCAAAAGGGTTTTACGAGGATGATGTCCATGGGTAGGTAAAACTGAAGGTAAACAAATATAGGTTGCCAAAGAAATGCCTAAATCATATCCTAACTTACACTCCTTATTTTCGCTTTGCATACATACCAGGCAAGTTCTAGCATCAGCCACACACATAGAATATACTATTATCTCACACACACAAGGCACATGGTCGACTTGATTGGAAGTAATATAGACTCTCGACCCAACAAGTGAAGGAATTGAATCACACAATATCACATAATGAGTCATAACTAGAGCCTAAACGTCTCAATAGTCACAATTGTAGCACATACTCTTGTTATAATCTCATGCTGCCTATCAAAATGATTTCATGCGAAGCTAGAAAAGATTTGACTCCTAAAAAAAACTTTTAAAAAAACGCCAAATGAAAAAAAAAATGAAAAAAAATGGCCTAAAATAAACAAAGTAAACAAACATAGGTGCAAACAAAGAAGTATAGCATGGGATACCACCACCCCACACTTAAACGGGACACTGTCCTCAGTGGAAAATAAATACGAGGAACCTGGTTGGTCGGACTTATCCTCTATGTCTGGGGTCATACCCCTTTGCATTGGAATCATCATCAGAGTTGTCATCCTCAGACGTTCCTCATAAGTATCCCACTTAATTCCAAGCGTGAGTTGAGGTATTTGCTGTGAGGAGGGTTCTCCTTGGTCCTTGCGACTTCTCTTTTTGCCCTTTAGGGAGGTGGTAGCCTTCTCCTTGCCTTGTCTCGCTTTAGGTGCCATTGTACCTGAGACTAGAAATAGTGTTAGTTGCAGCACAATCTCACTTGATACAATCTATAAGCAAGTACTAGGGGTACCACCCCACACTTAGTTTTGTTGCACAAATCAGCGAGGTGAACGTAGTCGATTTACTCAGATTTAGTCGACATACGTTTTAGGATTGTATTCCAACAAGAAAATCAGCATTGTATCACTTATTTGCAGCCATTGGAATACTTTCATGGTAGATATAGCAACACTACGACATAGGGGTTACCCCATGGAATCGTTATTCTTAAGCACAACCTCCTAAGTCGATAGGCACTATAATCTTATCTCGATGGCCGGGATAGTCTAACATGTAAGCATCCAAACAACACTCTTAAGCAATATTCATAGCCATATCAATTCAGCAAATATCATAACAATTCTATTGAAACCAAATTCAAGTCGGAAATAAGTCAAGAATTCCCTACGTATATGTTCACTCACATGATTATGCAACAACAATTCAAACACATGAACATCACCAACAATCTTATATGATTTATAATAAGCATAGCAACGTAGTACTTACGATAAATAAATGAAGAATAAGAGAGTACTTACTTGCTTGAAGCTTGTGGAGATGGTGTTGTGAATTGGAAGAGCAAAAGAAGAAAATTTTGAGATGATTTGGAGAGGGAATGCGGTGCCTTTAGGGTATTTTCTAGTGTGGTTGTGTTATAAAACTAAGTCCCCTTTATATAGGAAGAGTATGGGTCGGGTTATGACCCATTTACAATCGGATTTGGGGATAAAATCACCACATATGCGGCGCATATCCCTCGGCATATCAATGCCATATGCGGCGCATTGTCCATGGCATAATGGGACATATGCGCCGCATTTCCTATGGCATATCTAGACATATGCGGCGCATATCCTATGGCATTTGGTCTCATTATCTCAAATGCCATAGCATAGGCGGCGCATAGTCAAAAGCACAACTAGGAATAGGCGGCGCATAGGGTATAGCACACTAGATTCCGAGTCCTTAGGCTATAGAATAGGTTGTGCATCGTTCGTGGCCTATTTTTACCAAGGCCTAGCCTTCCTCGAAGCCTTTTATGACGTGAGAAAGGCTCACTTCATAGCCTTATGCATCACCATTCCTAACTTACCGACTTTACCATACAATGCGACCAAATCGTCAATTGAAATCAATCTCCTCGTTGCATACTTCTTGCACCTATTTTTGCTCAAAACCAAATGAAAACGATTAGTACGATGGGTTGCCTCCCACCTAGCGCCTTAGTTTTGGTCGTGGCACGACTCTTATTTTTGGATTTTTCATAAAACAAAACAAGTACTAGAATGAAAGGAAAAACGATAAAATGATAAAACGATGGGTTGCCTCCCATCTAGCGCCTTATTTATTGTCGTGGCTCGACGTAGTTACCTCGAGTACTCAGACTTCATCGAGGTAAGTGATGGATCGTTTTCTGAAAGGATTTAGACGACAATGAGGCTTACCTGTGAGCATGCGATCTTCTTCAAGATGGTTCATACGTTTCCCCGGAGAGTCTCCAATTATATCATCAATAGTCCAACCCATAGCTCTCTTGTATCTCTTCAGAGCAGAGATGAGAGCCTCTACGTGCTGTTCACTTAAATCATCTGCTCTCTCCGGAAGTATATTTCTACTTTCCAAGAACACATACCTTAGATAATCGGGGAGCTCTTGCGTTTCTAGCATTGGTGGCGCATTAATGAAAGTCTTTGCTGTTGGTGACGGTTGATTCTTGGGATCACAATCCGGTTGCTTAGGAGTATACGACTCTATTTCTGTTAGAGCACCCATAAGTTCTTCATTACCCTCATGCTCAATTTTTAGTGGCGCAACAGATAATGGCTCAACAGTAGGCTGTTTCTCTATGGATAATGATTTCATATCCTCATGATGAACATCAGCTACATATACCTCATTCGTATCGCTGGGCTGCTTCATTGTTTTGCATATATCAAACCGTACCACTTCGTCATTAATTCGAAACAAAAGCTCATTATCTTTCATGTCAATAAGCACACTTCCAGTTGCAAGGAAGGGACGTCCCAAGATGATGGGAACTTCAAAATCCTCCTTACAATCCAGAATAACGAAGTCGGCAGGAAATATAAATGAAGAAACCTTCACCAACACATCATTCAAGATACCCACAGGTCGTTTTACCGACCTATCAGCCATCACCAGCCTCATATTGGTTGGTGTAGGGTCTCCCAACCCCAACTTTTTGTAGATAGATAGTGGCATCAAATTGATGCTAGCTCCCAAATCGCACAATGCCTTAGCAAAATCCAACGATCCAATTGTGCAAGGAATAGTGAAAGCTCCAGGATCTGCCTTCTTTTGAACTAGCGATCTTGTAGCGATTGCACTACAATGATGAACATTATCCGCCAAGTCATAACTTGCTGCCCGCTTCTTTGTCAAGAGATCCTTCATAAATTTTGCATACCCAGGCATTTGTTCAAGTGCCTCCACCAATGGAACATTAATGGTGAGCTGCTTTAACATATTCATGAATTTGCTGAACTTTGTGTCATCCGCCACCTTCTTCAATCTTTGGGGAAAAGGTGGTGGTGGGTATGGAAGTGTTCTCTCCACGGTTTTCTTCTCCTCTTGCTTCCGTTTTTCCACTTTTTCAGGCTGCACAGTGCTGGATGTGGCGTTTTTAACGTCAGGAGTAGTAGCTGGGGCATCTTCTCCTTTTGCGTTGTCATCTATGTCCGCAACTTCGTCAATCACTTTTTTGCCTTTTGCTGAAGTTTCCAGCACATTACCACTTCTGGTAGTGATGGCCATGCATGACCCATCATTCTTTGGGTTTTGCACAGTATCGCTTGGTAAGGTGCCAGCCTTTCTTTGATTAAATGCTGCTGAAAGTTGGCTCAATTGCTGCTCTATTTGCCTGATAGAAGTGGAATGAGAATCAACTAGTTGCTTCATGGAGGACAAATCATCAATCACCTCCTTAACTCCCGCGCTCGTTGCTTCCACTCCTTTCAATAACTTAGCCATCATGTCTTCCATACTCCCAGAATTAGATGTGGTGGTATCACGTCTACCAGGGGGAACGTACAAACCACTCTTTTCATTATTTTTCTTCCAACTACCTTGGTCTTTGCTTCCAGATTTATCATAATAGTTCCGACCTTGGTTTCCTTGGGCATTCCCACGGAAACCCCTCTGATTGTTCAAGTAGTCGGCCTCCGCTTCAGAATCAGATTCGTCTCTTCCTTTTAGCGCTACAGCTTTCACTTTTTCGGTCTTCCCTGATAATAAGTTCTTGGTAAGAAGATCCATCTGTATTTTCATGTGAGCCATGTCTTGGTCACGATCTTCTTGTCTTCGCCTCTGCTCTGCAGTCATGCCAAAAGATACAGTAGAGCTTGCTACCTCAGAATCCCTGGTATGCCAAGCTCTACTTTGCTTCGTCATACGATCTAGCATATTGCTTGCTTGACCAAAGGTGAGGTCCATAAATGATCCACCTGCTGCATTATCAACCACTGGCTTAGTCACCGAATTCAACGCTCTGTATAATATCTCCATCAAGTGGACATTGGTCATATGATGGTTTGGGCATCGCATTAGCTTCGTCTTGAACCTCTCCCATGTTTCGTGGAGAGCTTCAGAGGGAAGCTGACGAAAGTTGCTGATTTCATCTCTCAATTGTGCTTTTTTGGATGGCGGAAAGAATCTTTCTAGGAAAGCGTCTTTCAATTGCCTCCAATTAGTAATAGAATCAGGGGTCAGCCCATTCAACCACATAGTTGCCTCCCCAGACAGAGACAATGGGAATAGACGTAATCGAATTGCATTCTGTCCAACTCCAGGATTGTCGAATGACTTGCATATAGAAATAAAGTTGATCAGATGCATATTCGGATCATCGTCTGCTAGTCCACCAAATAATCCCTTGAGTTGCAAAAGCTGAATCATGGCGCTAGTGATATTGAACTTTGCTCTTGGTGCTAATGGCGGAAGAATAATAGCTCCGGTGGCACCAGGTCCGTCCAGATCGTCCTCATCGTCAGGATTTGTTGCACGCCTACGGTTATCAATATTTTGTTGATGCACTTGAGCAGCCATCCTTTCAATTTCACGTTGTGCCTCCATTGATGCACTGAATAAACCTAAAAAAAACAAAAAAAAAACAACTAAAAGTAAAAGTACGAGAATCTTTGACCAAAGGGTCTAGTAATTATCACGAACTTGATTGACACTCGTATTCCCCGGCAACGGCGCCAATTTTTGATAACGCTCAATCTACAGCTCATGTGGGAGTGTAAAGCGGTCGTTAGCAAATATAGAACCCAACCTGGGTTGGGTGTCGATCCCACAGGGAATAGCTTGGTCAACAAGTAAGCAAAATTAATAGACTTTTGGTGCAAGTCTCGTAAGAAGGGGGGATTGTAATAAGTAACCAAAGTAATGAAATAAAAGCTGAAAATAATAAAGTAAAAAGAGAAAGATTGTCACGTTGGTTGTAAACAATGAGAATTGAAGCGTTGGGGTTATGTCCACCTTCAGAGGTATACGTCTCTATTAGCTATGAGTGTGTAGAGTCTTGACATGCAATTGCTTATAGAGAATTGTAGTCGATGGTAAATCCAAGCGTCTCTCGACCTAAACAAGGACTATTTCACTTTAACTCTCTCGAGCTTAAAGCGTGTCTAACGGTACGAATTCTCCAAGAGGTTAGTCCAGGTACGGCACTAGCTTTTTAATAGGAAAGGGTGTCCTACTACCTTGACATTATCTCTTTTCCAGACAAATAACTTTTCTCTCAAACAAGTTAAATGTTAGACTGGCGTTGGTCTATGCGTCTTCTTTTCTAGACAAATAACCTTTCTCTCGAACAGGTTAGATGTTAGAATGGCGTGTTCTTGTGTTTGAACCGCAAAGGATGTAGATTTAAGATGAAGAGAATAATGATATAAGCAATATACTTGTCTTGAACTCACAAACTCACAGCTATAGATGGTAACTCATTCGGCTTCCATAACCCCAACTAAGAGATTTAGTTACCCATGAATGCGAAGGATATCACGTTTTGCATGGTGGATGGCGTGAATAGTAGGTGTTTGGCGTGTGGTTTTGGTGATTCCGTAGCAAGTAACTATTCTCTTGTTGTGGAATTTAAGAATAGAAGAGTAGATTAGAAGTGTTTGTGGTGGAAGATGAGAGGGATGGAAGAAAATTTATTGTTGAATTAAGTGAAGAATGAATTTCTTGAATTAAGGGAGGAGTTGCCTCCACTAAGGGAGGACTTGATTAAAATCTCTAGCATGATAGGGTATTTATAATACTCCTATCCTACTCCTACTATGCTAATGAAATAAATAACCAAATCCTACTAAACTAATGAAATCCTTAACCCAAATGTACTAGGTTAAGGTAACATTATCATAATCCAAATAAAATAATGAAATACATAACCTAATTGTACTAGGTTAATGTATCATTGTCAAAATCCAGCTTTGTGTCTGTAAGTCCCCAAAGTCTTCAGAAATGCTGTTTTAGTCCTGGACAGATTTTCCATGCAGTCCCCAAAGTATTCAGAAATGCTGTTTTAGCCCGGGACAGAGTTTCCATGCAGCAGTTTTGGTCCTTAGGCGTGTAAACTTCTTTCCCTTCGTTCATGAGCTTTCTTTTGCGTCAAGTAAGCCATAAAATTCTGAATTTTGCATCATTTATACCTGAAACTTTACTAATCATGTTTGTTAGCTCATTTATAGGAAAAAGGACTAAAAGTGCATGAAATATATAATTTGTTCTCAAAACTAGGCTAAAATATGGGCAAAATATATTGATATAGGCGCGTAAATTCGCCTATCATCAAAGCGTTGGGGTTATGTCCACCTTCTGAGTTATACGTCTCTATTGGCTATGAGTGTGTAGACTTGTGACATGCATGTGCTTATAGAGAATTGTATTCGATGGTAAATCCAGGCGTCTTTCGACCTATTCGAGGATTATTTCACTTTAACTCTTTCGAGCTTAAAGAGTGTCTAACGGTACAAATTCTCTAAGAGGTTAGTCCAATTACGGCACTAGCTTTTTAATAGGAAAGGGTGTCCTACTACCTTGACATTATCTCTTTTCCAGACAGATAACCTTTCTTTCGAACAAGTTAAATGTTATACTGGCGTTATTCTATGCGTCTGCAGCCAAGAATATTTGCATTAAGATGAAGAGAATAATGATATAAGCAGCATACGTGTCACGAACTCATAAACTCACAGCAATAGATAGTTTCTCATACGACTTCCATAACCCCAACAGAGAAGTTTAGTTACCCATGAATGCGAAGGAAATCACAATTTGCATTGTTGTTATTATACCACAAGATTGATGATTTTCGTGTAGCACAAGTGGTAGGCGTGAGGCGTGAATTCCTTAGCAAAGTAACGTTTCTCTTGTTGCGGAAATTAAGAATTGAATAGATGAATAGTAGAAGAAAAATATAATTAATGGGAAGATTAGAAGAGTTGTAATTGAGAAGTAGAATGTATCTCTCCACTAAGGGAGGATTGTCTCTCTCCACTAAGGGAGGAATTGTAGAAGATGTATAGCATGATAGGGTATTTATAATACCCATATCCTAATCCTACTAAGCTAATGAAATACTTAACCAAATCCTACTAAGCTAATGAAATACTTAACCCAAATGTACTAGGTTAATGTAACATTATCCAAATCCAAATAAACTAATGAAATACTTAACCCAATTGTACTAGGTTAATGTATTATTATCCTAATCCAAATAAGTTACTGCAAGTCCCCAAAGTCTTCAGAAATGTTGTTTTAGCCCGGGACAGATTTCCCATGCATCACTTTTGGTCCTTTAGGCGTCCAATCTTACGTTCCTTCCTTCGTGAGATTTGTTTGGCGTCAAGTAAGCCATAAAATGCTGATTTCTGCATCATTTATACCTGAAACTTTGCTAATCATGTTTGTTAGCTCACTTACAGGAAAAAGGACTAAAAGTGCATGAAATATATAATTTGTTCTCAAAACTAGGCTAAAATATGGGCAAAATATATTGATATAGGCGTGTAAATTCGCCTATCATCACCTTCTTCTAATTTAGAGCATTATTTGCCCTAAAAATTTTAATGACTTAATAGATTATTTGAAACTTGAATCATCCCTTCGTTGCTAGTTGCACACCAAATGGAAACTTCCCGTGGTGATGTCTTAAATGAACGTGTCTTTTAAGTTCAGTGTTCTTGTGTAATAGTGACATCGCTTGGGTAAAGGTGCTTCTGTTTAAGAATTTTAAATCATTTGTACATCTGTTGGGTTTTCCAGACCTGTTGTTCCATATATACTTTCAGGATGTCGTAAGTAAGACGCTTGCAGGTTCAACAGAAGTTTAGTACAGTTCAGATGATAATTTGATGTCTTTTAGTAGAGCTTTCCCCCAACGTAATAACCTAGTTGATGGAAACTTCAGCTAAGATTTTGGGCATCTTATAATAAAATCTGTCTTTTTGAGTCTTTATCTCGCTTGCTTTTGAATTTGTTCTTCTTTTACTTAGCTCAATGGTATTTTTTCTGTATAGGTTGAGGCTAAGAGGGCCTTGTCCAGATACGAGAAGGGTCCAAAATCTAGAAATGTAGGTAGTGCTAGAAGTTTTTGAGGCGGTGGAAATAACAGGACCAAGAAAATATTTGTTGGTGGATTGCCCCCCACGCTGACTGAGGATGGCTTCAGAACTTACTTTGAAACTTATGGTAATGTCACTGATGTAGCAATTATGTTTGATCAACAAACCAGCCGACCTTGTGGGTTTGGCTTCATTTTATTTGATTCTGAAGATGCAGTAGATAGGGTTTTACACAAGACATTTCATGATCTTAGTGGGAAACAAGTGGAAGTAAAGCGTGCTCTTCCAAGAGATGGTAGTTCTGGTGGTTTTGGTGGTTGTTCCATGGGCAACGGTGGTAGTGGTATGGGTGGTGGAAGTTACCAGGGGTATGGTGCATCTGGTGACAATCCCAGTTCTTATGACAGAATAGATACCAACAGATACATGCAGTCACAAAACACTGTAGGTGGCTTTCCACCTTATGGTTCCTCCGGATATGGTACACCGGGCTATGGTTACGGATCGTCCAACAATGGCATGGGTTATGGTGCTTATGGAAGTTATGGTGGAGCCAATCCTAGCTATGGGGCTGTCAATCCTGGATATGGTGGTTCAGCAGTTGCTGCAGCCTTTGGGAATCCAAATATACCTGGTGCTAGTTATGGTAGCGGTCAAGATGGTGGATCGAGAAGCTCGTGGGGTTCTCAGGGTCCTTCTGTATATGGGAACATGAGCTATGGTAATGTATCATGGGGTGCTTCAAGTGCTGGAAGTGGAGGTGGACCCGCTAATGGAGGATCTTCTGTTGGTCAGTCTCCAGCTGGAGCCACGGGCTATGGAAATCAAGGTTATGGCTATGGTGGCTATGGTAGAGGTGATGGTGCTTATGGAAATTCAGTTGGTGGAAGTGGTGCATTGGGAGACATGTAATCAGGTGGTGGGGGTTACATGGGCAGTGTCTATGGCGATGCTAGTGGAAATTCACAAGGTTTGGGTAATTATGGTGTTCAGCAAAATGGACCTCATAGTGGCCAAGTGGGATATGGTGGTGGCTATGGTGGTGCTCCAAGTCGGCAGGCTCAACAACACTGATCACAGTGCTTGATTTCATCTGAGAACTTACCTATTGCTGGAGCGAAAATTCACTTTCACGTTGCTGGTTTCGTTCCACATACAGTTTACTCTTGCAAGCATTACGCGCTCAATGGGATTGGTTGGATTGCTTGAATTTTAGTCTTTTGCAGTTCTTATTCTAGTTTACAATAAGTAATGTTCAGTAGTATTGCCTATTTCGTAATATTTTTTTGTTTAACTGTAGTTTTAATTTGGCTTGCGTATGGTTATTTTTACTAGCTATCTAATGTATCTCCTCTCGTAGCCTGTTATGTCAAAGCTTATGTGAGTTAGCTTTTGATTGTGTTGTTCGGTTTTGAATATAGTTCCGTAACCCGTTTGTGTCTTCCCAAGCAGGATACTTGATGCTAGTTTCTACTCACTATAAAAAAATGAATTCTTTTGGTTTCCCATTTGACTTGCGTTGGACAAAGAAGTTTTCGTGATGCTTCTTGTTGGTAGTGTAGCTGTAGCCGATATGGGTTGCAATAGCAGTAGTGGTAGTTAAGTTTTGAGAATGACATAATCATTTTCCTCTGTATTTGACCTTGTGTTGCATAGGAGGAGATGCCCGAGTACTAACGTCTGATGACATCCCACTCTGTCAAATCCGACCTTGGTGCTGGGGATTGTGTTCAGTGCGCACAAGTACTTACCGTGGAATTTGGCTCATGGTGCATTTCCTGAAACTGGTCATGGTGAAACGGGGAGAAGACTAACAGCAGTCATCGTATGGTATGTGTTGCCAACAGCTGGTGTTTAGTTTCACTAGTGATTTTGTATATGGAAAGGTAGACTCGAATATGGCCATGTTTTCGAGGTACTTGGCAATTTAACTCGCAAACAAGTTCTTTAGTTTTTGGCGGTTTTCGCTTATAAAAGGATGCTTTTCTGGAGATGGATTACAGAATAACATGGTTTAGGCTACCTCACTAGTTTAGAATGATTAAACTTTATTTTTCTTGTTTACACCAATTTAACAGTAGAATAGCTTAGAACTTACTTACTGTGTTTCGTCTAATTAGGATTTGTCTGTGCACTGACTGTGGTAGTTGAGCTTATTGATTTTCTACTTTTTTCTGGGGTGTCTCTAACTCCTGTTGTCCCTTTGAGTAGGGTGTTTTTCCTTATACTTGACGAAAGATTCACGTTTCGCCTGGCTTTCATTAACAATGCTGAAACATTTTTGGGTTCTTTTGCTTTGATGTATGTTCTTTAGTCTCAAGTAGTGAATGACCTTTCACTGGATTTTCCAAGTAAAATACTATGCTTAGTGAAGTTCTACCGCGTTTCGCCAACCAAGGATATCATATAGCTAAGTCACAGACACTTTGAGTTGCTGATTCTATAATTGCTAAACTGCGGAATCTTTGTTTCTATTGGGAATGCATGACTCTTGTCATTTCATTGTTTCCGCCGAAGGGGGTTCGGTGAACGGTTTTTGGCAATTTCTTATCTAGATTGTTTGATTTTGAGCTGGGGGTTTATCGGAAACAACGTCTCTATCTTACATATGAGGTAGTGGTATGGACTGCTTACACTTACCCTCCTAAGACCCCATTTGGTGGGAATATACGGTGAACCCCCATCCATTACACATGCTGGCTCCACCCCCTAGTAGAGAGGTGATTGTTGTATAGAGATGGCAACCAAAGGTGGAGATGTGAACATTCAGCGCGATTTTGGGTTTTCGATGGGGCAGTTTTTGTTTGGGAACTAAGGTAGGGAAGAAAGTGAAGAGTTAGAAGCTTGGAGTCACTCAATGAAAAAATAATACTAATATATTAACATATTACAAAATGATAAAAATTAAACTAAATTGATTTCATAATTTCTCATTTTTTTCAATTCATAATATAGGATTTTTATTCATATACCCAACATTTGTATTTCATAATTTTTTTAGTTACATTGTTCAAAACTTTGCATATCATATAAGTACAATATTTAGCTATTAATATACATTCCCAGTTAAATAGAACATGTATAAATCATGAGTTAATTTGTACTAATATTTTATACGTTGTAGAAAATGAAATAACCAAACAACTGCACAGAATTATAACCAACAACCATACAACCCTTGCTTGTTTTTAATAGTATTACTTATCATATTTCTTATTCATTTAAATTTACTCCTCACTTATGGAAAATCAATTTGATTAACTTATAAAATTAAATTATATTAGATCTATTTAAGTGACACATAAATTGAAACTAAAGAAAAAAAGTAATCTGTATTTAAACTTCAATGATTTCAACATCAAATTTGTAAGCTTATATTTACAATATTTTTTTTAATTATTTTTTTAAGAAAAGGGATTATGATCTTTTTGTCTGTTTGGGCTAGTGCCTAGTGGGTATTAGATATATTAGGGTTCACCATTCTCATTGAGTAGTACTGCACGAAATTGACGTGTGGAGACCACCAATTACACCCTTTCACTTAACCAAATTATTTTCCTTTTAAAATTTTATTTTGATAGTGTGATATAATATGTAGTTTTAAAATTTTCTTTTATCATAAATCTAGTGATAGAAGACTATCTAGCTTGGTTCGTCTATTAACTTGACCTTTGAAGAAGAAGGTTCGGCATGCTTCGACTTATCTTTATTATCCGCTTAATTCATTCCTTTCTCTGATATTTCATAAAGTATATGGATAGAGTCAGTCGATCAGTAAAAAAAAATAATAAGTGCTCCTGAAATGATTGATAGAAAATAAGACAACTATTCCATGCATTTATCTTATATACTTTAAATTTAATACAACATCTAGTGAATGAAAACAACAACAAACAAAAAAAAAATAGGTAGTATATTGTAACTTTGGGATTGTAATTGGGGTCGAAGCTCCACATATGTTGTTTGGGTGGTCAGGTCAAGCTTCATCCATACAAGACCACGTAATCTCTGACGCTCTGCGTCCAATTTTGCAATTTTCTTCACTCCCTCCAGGTCGTCATATGTTTGGGTTGTCAGGTCAAGATTCATCTGGGCCAAGGCATTAGGCATTAGGCCCAAGCAACTTCTTCCACACAAGACCACTTAATCTCCGACGCTCTGCGTCCAATTTTGTAATTTTCTTCACTCCCTCCAGGTGTTGCTTGTTCGCAACTTCTGCAGACCGTACGCTCATATTGTTCTTCAACATCTCAATTTCAGCTTTAGCTTGTGCTTTTTCTTCACTGACTTGTATCACCATGCTAGAACACTCCTGCAAAGACCTTGAGGGACTTACCTGCAAGCAGTAGTAAAATAGAAATAGAAAGAAAGCAAAACACAGCAAAATATGCAAGATGTTTTCGATAACTTTTTGTATTGAAAGTAACTAATGCTTTTTTTAAGAGAGTAGTAGTGGTAATTGTAAAACTTAAGAAGGACTTGTAAACTTAAGAGCTTGAAGAATTGTTTATATAGGCTGTGTATTGTAAAACTAAACCAACATAAAAATGATAAAATAATATCTCAGTAGAGAATTTCTCTTACTGAATCAATCATATACCAATTAAAAAGGAAAGTCAATATTTGTAAAAGTCATTCACAATATTGTTTTCCTTAGGCCAAATCCAATAAATAAAAAATATCAAGACTGTCATGATTATAAACTAGATTCCCATAATACTGAAAGTTACCTTATATATAGGTGAGTGCCATGTTGTCGCATATTCCATAGAAGGAAGGTATATTAATAGTAACATGTTAGCATCAATAACTAATCAATTAAGAGATCGATAATCAATTAGGGTCAATTAGGGATGAGAAAATTTGTTCAATTTACAATAAATAAATTATGAGCAATTAATTTTGTAAAATAATCCCTAATTATTTTTGTACCTAATTCAAATCATCAATTGTACAAAAATCAGGCCACGATGTAATTCAAGAAACGTGACACACAATCAGATGTTCTTTACCAAAATCTTATTCAAATTATCACAAGATCAATCCAACCATAAAAATATAATACGCAGTCAAATAGCCGAGAAATTTGTCAACTAATTCAAAGAAGATGGATAATTTCAAAATTCGGAATTAGCAAACTATGACAAAATTGATCATTATTAAAATTTAGATTTTTCACATGTGGTTGTCTTAAAAATAAGCACACAAAATGGCAATGAATCGGATGAAATAAATCATTCATGCATTGTTAATTCATAGTTCGAAATCTGTTAAAGAAGGGGAAAAGAGATTAAAATTAAACACAAACATTTAAATATTTAGGCAAACTTGTGGATGGGTTTTTCATCTCTTTTTTGACAAACGGATCAACGGCACGGAGAAGGTTGGTGGCAGGTGGACGACGGAGATGACCTGGGGCAGCGACGATTGGTTCACGGAGGAAGTTGGAGAGCAGGGGGGTATCGTGGCATTGTTGGAGCGGCGTTGGCGTGTTGGTTCATTGCCCGAAAGGGGAAAATGGAGGAAGAGACGGTGATGGAGGCTGAGGGGTTGGCAGCGCGGCGTTGGCAGCGGCGAGGACGAACGACAGGAGGCAGTGGTAGATCTGGTATCGCCGGAGTAGGCGTTGGCGGTGTGGCGCTGGTAGCGGCGAGGACGAACGGCATGAGGCAGTGGTAGATCTGGTATCGCCGGAGTAGGCGTTGGTGGCGCATATAGAGGGCGGTGGGACAGCTATTGGAGAAGGGGGTCTCGGTGGCGCTACTTCGCCGATCAGCGGCGGCAGGCATGGGAAAGAGAGGTTAGATAGAAAGAGAAGGAGAGAGATTAGATAGAGAGAGAAGGAGTGGCTGTTGTTTGATTTTGGAATTAGGGTTAGATTTTTAGTTTTAAAAGGAATGAAAGGTGTATCAGATCTCAGTCGTTGGATCCGTTCAGGATCAACAACTGAGATCTAAAAATTGAAAATTTGGAATTGAGTTTCAAAAATGGCTAGAATTGTAAGAAATTGGACAAAGGTGAATAAATTTAGGTAAAATAAATTAAATTAGACTGTTATTTAAATTAAAATAGGGATAATAGTATATAATAATAATAATTAAATAATACATAACAATATTAAATAATAAATAATAATAATAATTAAATAATAAATAATAATAATTAATAATAAATAATTTAATAAAATAAATAATGCTAAATGATGGAAAACTACCTATTGTGTTTGCAAAAATGTGGATGTGCATAACTACGTGGAAAATAATTTAATAAAAATTAGATAAAATGCTGAATTTGAGTTTAAAAATTATGACAATAATTTATGCATTACCTTTAATTATAAATGCGACACGTTAGTATGTACTCAATGTAAGAATAATATTTAAAAATATTGATAATTAAAATTAAATAATTTTGATATAATAACAGCCTAAAAGTGATATCGGGAGGTCAAAATTGGGTGTAAACAGAGTCGTCACCTGATTTTCAATAAAAAATAGGAAACCTATTTATTTATTAACAAGTACTCCCTCCGTTTAAAAAGAAATGACTTACTTTCCTTTTTAGTTCGTTTAAAAAAGAATGACCCCTTTCATTTTTTGGCAATACTTTAATTTAAACTTTCCAAATGACATGTTTATGACCACAAGATTAAAGGGCATTTTGATACATTTGACACTACCTTAATTTAAGGCTACAAGATTCAATTTTTTTTTATTTTCTTAAACTTTGTGCCAAATCAAAGTAGGTAATTCTTTTCGAAATTGAGGGAGTATGACGAAACCAATTTAGATTCTAGGTAATGATTCAAATTATTGCAAAGAAAAGAGGTTAGACACCCTTCAGAATCTACAAATAGGGTTCCCGGCCAGACTTAAGTTTATTAAAAAAAAGAAAAAAGAAAAAAGAAAAACAAATCAATGCATTCAAATACAAATATAAAATATATATTAAAATAATATAATGCGTATGCTATAGTAAAATATATATATAAGCAAAATATATAAATATGTACGTAAAGACAAAATTGAATAAAGAAAAATTATTTTAAAAAAAAATTCTACATAATATCCATTAATGTAAAAGAGTGAATTATTTGATTAACTATCTAAATCAATTTTAATATAACTAGTAATGACCTAAATTTGCCTAAAGTGTGATGAGAATCGCGTGAAAAATAAAAAATATCAGAAAAATTATATTCAAGAAAAAACTATGCAATATCTTTCAATGTATAAGTATGAATTAATTGAGTAAGTATCTAAATTAATTTAATTTTTTAATATAAATATTAATATCCTATATTTGCCTAAAAACGTGATGAACATTTGTAAAAAGCATTTCCGTCCAATGCCCCAAAAATAAATTTTACACTATAATTTAAATTTTGTACAAGTGTAAAAATATAAAAAAATGCAAACACAAACTTTAAACTCTTCGTTAAATGTCACTCCCGTCAAGTATTCCCAACCTGGATAAACACTTGTAAATAAAAATGTTTGTAACAAATAAATAATTATCAAAATAAATTGAAAATATTTGTGTGCTTATATGTATAAAAATATATAATTTTTTAAAAGGTGGGCTCAGATTAGATTTTAAATACGACATACAAAGTGGCTGCTGATTTATTAGTCGTCCTAACTCGTGTTGCCAAGATACGAATCATAAAACTTTTACGTTATAAAAATTTCGTCATTGCCCAAATTTATTTATTTTATTACGTATTTATATATATAATATACGTCTTTTTATTTTTACAGGCGTCAAAAATTGATGAAAAATTTCTTCATTGGCCATAAAGGGAGATAACAAATGACTCAAAAATAACCCTAACACTGTCTATTTATATTAGTTCACAAAGGGAGATAACAAATGACAATCCTAAAGAGTGTAATTTGTAAACAGTATCACGCGTAATTAAAGAGTGTAATCAAATAATTTTTTTTATGAAGCAATCTAACTAAACATGATTTGACAATCCCCATTATTTAATTAATCTACACTTCCACTTTGTTGTAAAACAGTATCTTGCCTCATTAATCATGTTGTAAATTTTCCTAACTAGATTTGGTGAACTTGATTATTTCATAATCTTCATTTAAACATAACTAAGAATCAAATAGTTAATTAAACCAGAAGAACTAATACCCTATATGCAATGCACCAACAAATTAAATTTGTTTGCAATACCTTATTTAGCCCTATCTTCGTAATTGTCAACACAAATTAATACAGTACTAAAGTTTTGGTTGCTTAATTAGTTATTCCCATTTAAACATTAACTAAGAGACAAAACTAAACGACAAAAATTAATACCCAATATGTAATGCACCAATAAATACCTTATTTTAGCCTTATCATGTATACTAAAAAATAAATTCTAAAATGTTGATTATTCAATCATATCAATACCGTTCAATCTTAAATAGAAATATTATAATGTTTTCATAAAATTAAATAAAAAAGGGTGTAAAACAGAAAATTAATTCTATTTTGGGGGGTGTAAATTAGATTTTGAGGAAATGTAGGGTGTAATAAAGAGGACACATGTGTCGTTTTCAAGTAATTAAAAGGGCCATTTTCGACAAGTTGATAAAAATAAGTATTAAACATGTGCAATGGATACAGTACACTAGTAATTGTCACTCACACATGAATGCAATTTGATCCTTCTATGGGAAAAAGTGAGATACATGTGAAGTCTCTCTACTTCACATTTATTTTGGTCCACAAATATTATGTTTTCTCCGTTTATTTTTATTTATTTATATTTCAAAACTTGATATTTTTACTAGAGCATCCTTCGTTATTATAAGTCGTTTCATCTCACTAACTATTAGGTGAATTGAAAATAAAAGAGAGTTATTGGATATACTAAAACTTCTGTTATGTGCAAAATAGAAAGAAAAAATCAATAAGAATTTAGTGTACGCAATCTTGTGATGCATGTCTGTAAAAAACAGTTCTCACAACTTGAATCGATGACTTAATAATATGGTAAAAGTGATTTTGTTTTACTATAGTAAAAATAAATGTGGATAGAGGTAGTACTATATTCGTTTGTCTCAAATTATCTATCATTATTACTAAAAATAGTTATTGTTTCAAGAAAATACCAAATATGTTAGGATATAAATAAAGGTTAAATTTTGAAAATATTTTTTCCAGTTAATATTTTTTTAGAGTCGTGTAAAAAAATGCACGATATTTTATTGACTTTTACAGAACGCACAATATTATAAAATTACAATTCTATCGGTTAATCAGCATTCCTTCCAATAAAACATTTATAAAATTTTAATATTTTCACAAACACATTTATCGTATAATTTTATTTTTTTAAAGGAAGAAGAGATGGGCTATGTAATATTTACATCCTTTAGAAACATTCTAAACTGTGAAAATAACAACTATATTTTGTAGAGTTATGAAATATATCAAAATCTACCTTAGAAACCTATACAAGCAGATATTTCAATATTTTAAAAGATTCTTAAAAAGATAAGTCAATTTCTTTAACTTTCTAATATTCGAAATTTAGTAATCCAACCAAATAAACATTTAGATATGTAGACAGATATTGAGGTAGTGGTAAGATTCACGTATACTTCAGACCTTATTTGTGAAATTTTACTATTATGTTGTTGTATTCTTGTGAATAATTCTCTTTGGCATGACACATAGGTACAGAGTCCTATTCTGCCAAAGATCCATTAAATTCTGTTTACAAATACGACCATTTTATTCACTTGTACTTATTTTTTCTTTTGGGTCCATTCTATTCATTTGTACAGTGTTAATAATTGATCTGACTTTTACCTTCATTCATTCCTTTTCACACACAAAAAAAGATTACCTCATGACGCTCCCCTCCATCTTTCTTTTTCTTACTTTAACCTTCTATTTACTGTGTATTTCCCCACTAGGTACAGTGATTCACCTTTTATAGTAACATGTTCAACACTAAAATAATTTCAAAAAAGAAATAGAATAGTGAAGAGCTTTAGGTAAATCTGACGTTTAAAATAAGAAAGAAAAGTGAAGAGCTTTAATTTAAAAGACAGAATTTAAGTTTACATGTACGAAAGCTTGATGTGATGTAATCCAAAGAATAAATTCACGCTGAGTAGTCTAGACCTAAAACGGACCATATGCAGGGGTGGATCTACGTGGACTTCAGATCCAAACCCCTTTCATCGAAAAATTATATTGTATATATGTATGACTTTTTTTTCTATGTGTATATATATTAATCTGACCTCCCTGACACAAGCAAAAAATTTGATTCAGTGGCAAAGGGGGTGCAAACTTTCACGCAAAGGGCCTGCCGGTCTTGGTTTGGAGACCCA
Organism: Capsicum baccatum var. pendulum; assembly: GCA_030864225.1. Classification (NCBI taxonomy): domain Eukaryota; kingdom Viridiplantae; phylum Streptophyta; class Magnoliopsida; order Solanales; family Solanaceae; genus Capsicum; species Capsicum baccatum. The sequence continues at coordinate 273,171,343 of CM061561.1, read as the reverse complement.
TTCACAATAGGTTTTTAATTTATTTTTTTTGCTTTCTGTTTTTGACCCCCCTTAATAAAAATCCTGCTTTAGCCACTGACTATGTGTTATCATGAACTTGAATCTTGAGAGTTAGTTGTCACGAAGTCATATATAAAATAATATATTTGAGTTTTTGCAATTGGAAATAAAACTGTGTTGGATGCATCGCTCCTAAAATAGGTCATTCAGTATGTGAATTTTGATTTAGTCGTACCTCAATATAAATACCAAACAAAAAATACACACAAAAAAAGAAGAGACTCCCGTAGAGCAAAACAAGTCACATATTTTAGCATATGATTACAAAATATACATGTTCAACCTTCATGTTTATACTACAGTAGAGCAAAACAAGTCACATATTTTAGTATATAATTACAAAATATACATGTTCAACCTTCATGTTTATACTCCAGTAGAGCAAAACAAGTCACATATTTTAGCATATCATTACAAATTATACATGTTCAACCTTCATATTTATACTCCAGTGGAGCAAAACAAGTCACATATTTTAGCATATGATTACAAAATATACATGTTCAACCTTCTTATTTATACTCTAGTGGAGCAAAACAAGTAACATATTTTAGCATATGATTACAAAATATACATGTTCAACCTTCATGCTCATACTCCAACAGAGCAAAACAAGTCATATATTTTAGCATATGATTACAAAATATGTATGTTCAACCTTCATGTTTATACTCTAGTAGAGCAAAACAAGTCATATATTTTTGCTTATGATTACAAGTCATATATCTTTACATATGATTACAAAATATACATGTTCAACCTTCACGTTTATACTCCAGTAGAGCAAAACAAGTCACATATTTTAACACATGATTACAAAATATACATGTTGAACCTTCATGTTTATACTCCAGTAGAGCAAAACAAGTGACATATTTTAGCATATGATCCCAAAATATACATGTTAAACCTTCATGTTTATACTCCAGTGGAGCAGAACAAGTCATATATTGTAGCATATGATTACAAAATATATATGTTCAGCCTTTACGTTTATACTCCAGTAGAGCAAAACAAGTCACATATTTTAGCATATGATTACAAAATATACATGTTCAACCTTCATTGTTTATACTCCAGTAGAGCAAAACAAGTCACATATTCAAGCATAAGACCGTGTGTTCACAAGCATATTCAAACAACCATTTCACCTAAGGATCATCTTGTTCTCAGTGACCCTCTATGCCATGTGACTTTAGAATTAACGGGAGCTTATTTTCCAATGATGAAAATGGTTCATAAATAGGTTTTTTTGTTCCCTTCACCGGACGCCAGCAAGCTAGGTAGCCATGCATCTGGTTGTTAAAGTTGAATAATGGCAGCTTACTACTCACTGGTGTGATGAACTCCACTTCTTTAGACACTGGTACACCAGATATGTCCTGTTTATTTTGGTAGAAGAAATCTGGATTAGGAAGCCGTTCCTCATACATGTAAGATGATATCGAAGAACTGTGATCGTGAATGTGTAAAGACAAACATTTTGAAGCTACTTAAGTATAAACACAGACATGTAGATGATATCGGAGAATTGTTATCACATGGACATGTAAACACAGACATTCTAAAGCTACTTAAGTATAAAACATACTACTTAAGTATAAACACGCAGACATTTTGAAGCTACTTAAGTATAAACACAGATATTTCGAAGCTACTTAAGTATAAAATATCCTACTTAAAAGAGTAAACGCGGACATGTAGATGATATCAGAGAATTATTATCATATGGATATGTAAACAGAGACATTTTGAAGCTACTTAAGTATAAATACATTACACAGACATGTAGATGATATCAGAGAATTGTTATCATAAATATGTAAACATGCAGACATTTTGAAGCTACTAGAGTATAAAAGACAGACATGTAGATGATATCAAAGAATTGTCATCATAAATATAACAGAGACATTTTGAAGATATTTAAGTATAAATAGAGACATGTAGATGATATAGGAGAATTGTCATCATGGATGATATCGAAGAACTATTATCATGAATGATATCGAAGAAATATTATCATGAATATGTAAACACAGACATTTTGAAGCTTCTCAAGTATAAAAAATCCTACTTACCAGGAAATTGAGTTCTTAATTGTCAGCGCCAAGATATATCTGGATCAGCTTGTGTAAATCAGCTAACATTGAACCTTTAACAATCTTCAGTGTAGTGATAATAATCCCAGGATTTTCCCTTGATAAATCTTCCCATTTCACGTGCACGTCCAGATCAACGCCTATGCTTTCAAATGTAGGGTTAAAGTTCTCCTTTGAATCGTTAACTTTCTCGCTAGAGAGATTATGTAATTTTTTTATAGGTGAATCCTCTTCGATTTCTTTAACTGGAGGTGAGTTCGATTCAGTTGTTATACACTGCTGAGAGAGTTCTCTAGAATTTCCACAAAGTTTGAATATATTTTGAATTAGTTCTTTTCTTGAAGGGATAATATCACTAGAAAGATCATCGGAACGATCTTCTACTATAGTTGCATGCAATAAATAGTGATGGAGCATGGCGGAATGTATTGTCTTTTCCTCAATAACCTCTTTTTGCACCTCCTCGATAGGGGGGTTCTCTTTATCCCCTTCACTGTCGTTACCTTCTTCTTTCTCCTCGAACACGGTGCTCAAGAATGATTTGTTGGTGAAATATTGCAACAAATCGATAGAAGGATCTTCAACTTCTCTTGTATCGCTTATGCTAGGATAGCCCAAAAATTCCTGAACTGTGTTACTTTCTGCTTTATCGACGGCCGTATCCTACTTTGCACGGTTCATATCAATAGATCTATCCAAATCCATAGATTTCACCATTCCTGCATCTTCAGAGTAAATCTCCAGTAGCCTTTTCCCAAAGCTGTTCTCCTCCATTTCTGTTGATCTATTGACAACCTTTGAACGCCAATGGTCGGCCTCAATCTTCTCCGAGTGCCTTTTAAGCATTTCAAACTCTTGTTGCTGCTGGAAGATTCTATCTTCCATCTTCCTCCTTTCCATCTCTACGAATTCATTTTCTATTTTCTGACACCGCTGTATCTTCTTTTCATATTCATGTTTCAACATCTGAGTTCGCTCGTTTACTTTAACAATGACATCTTCCTCCGTTGTCTCCACTCCTCCTTGTACTGCTAATTCAAGTTTAGACCTTAAAGTAACAATTTCTTGTTCTTTCTTCATAAGCTTTCTCTTAGCTTCGTTACACTCTTTATCTTTGAGCTTATTCTCCATCTGAAGCTTGTGGATAAATTGATCTATTGCCGCAATCCTTGACCCGAAAATAACCGCTGAGGAAGAATCTTCTGCACCTTTCTCCTTCAACGGCGTATGAGGGCCACGGACAATGCATTTTGCTTTTCCATCGTACTCTAGAGTAGAGAAGGTTATGTGGAGCTCTTTAGGATCTGGACTGGCACACAGTATCATGAGAATTTTGACTTGTCATCCTCAAAATAATCCTACACGAAATAGTTGAATCAACTTCTTACAACGACTAGTCCAACTCCCAAACTGTTTATGGCTATGTCGCTTGGTTCCTTACAAAATGATGCTGGTGCGCATAAGATCCTCCAAAAATTACTGATTTTTGGATGATTCAATACAGAGGTAGCAACATTTTTGGAGGATCCAAGCAACATAGATATGTTATATACACAAGATGTAGTACCTGTAAGAGCATAGTTAACTTGCCGTCTCAGAATGGCACGTGGGAATCACCGTTAGCAATAGACTTAACCACCCTTTTAAGTGTACTGTTTCCCTGATTGATCTTTGCAGTCTGCGTAATTTAATTGTTGGATTAGTATCAAATGCATCAAGAGCTAAAATCATACATTTCAAATTACTGTTCATAGGAAATCTGGAAAAAAACTTTAAAGAAGCGAGGTAAGTAAAAAACGTGGAACTTTACCTGCATTTTTGCTTCCATGCCAGTTTGACCAGCTTGTTCTATATTCTTGGAACCAGCCATATCGACAAGCATTAGTCGCCGTCCTACTGTTGGAACATCAATAATCATCTGCAACAACATTTAGCTTCCTTCGTAAAAGATGAAGACATATCCTTGCTGGAAACTGAAAACAAATGAAACTCTTTCCATTTAGACATCGTTAAACATATATTCAGGATTGATACCATGTAGTGGCTCCGAGAGCTCCGCTCATTGCACAAAGTGTTTTTCACTATTCTTCTCTTCTCCACTTTCAGAATCTCCTTTGATATCTTTGTAGCCTCAGTACCAGAAATAAAAGTTGCATTCTTTGCCTTTTTACCGATAACTTCAAGTCTCACCTGCAAAAGTAAAAACACAGGGCAAGCATTATACAGAGAAATACAAAGTAGCTTTCGTCTGTCTAAATTTACCATATCCTTATATTCTGGCTTGTGTAGCTATGTTAGGCATACAGATCAATAATGGCAAGATCAATGGCGCTATGGCAAAAATATGTACCAAGGAATTAGGCAAAGTAATATAAATCATTGGCATTTCAATTATTAAGTGAAGTACTATAAATCATTAGAATTCAGTACTTAATGATAACACCGTCGATTGAAAGTCGAGTATAGAAATGTAAGGTCAAAATGCAAAAGTCAATTTATCTTAGGAGATATATAAGATATACACTGACCACGTTTCCCCGTTTAAGCTCAGGTCATGTCTAAACATGCACAACATGGATAAATTACCAAGTAGTCCTCATCAATTGAGAGAAACTAGAGAATTTTCTTAAATGCATTCAATACAATAAGAAAAATATCAGTGCCTCGATCCAAACAAGTTGGGTTTCAGCCAAATGAATCCTGACTAACCATGTTTCCCCATTTAAGCTCAACTAATGTCTAAACCTGCTCAATTTTGGATAAATATAATGTGAGAAAATGGAAAATTTATAGACAAATTTGCGTGATTAAACTAGAGAATTTTCTTAAACGTGCTCAATATTACTACTACAACTACAACACCTAAATCCCAAACAAGTTGAATGTGATATAGTCGCAGACTAGGTTTGCGCATTTAAGCTCAACTAATGTCTAAACGTGCTAATTTTGGATAACCATAATTTGATAAAACAAGCAATACTTCTCTCTTTTTCTTCCATAGATAATTTAATGTGTTTTATAGAGAAACTAGTTCATTTTCTTAAACGTGCTCAATACTACAACCATAAAACCTCAATCGCAAACAAGTGAAGTGTGCCATATGAATCATCACTGACCATTTTTCTCTGTTTAGGTTCAACTCATGTCTAAAGTGCTCAGTACAACCACAACAACACCTCAATCCAAATCAAGTGCTTGTGAGTAAACACCAGATGGATCTGACAAATCTTGTTTAGCACAACCTTTGTACACTAACTTAGTGTAATCTGAATCAGATTTAGCTAGTGGGGTTATCTTAAGAATGGTAAATGTAACCAAAAAAAGTGAGAATATGCAAAATGGCTTTGTGGGCAAGTCCATTTGTTTTTGGATTCTTGATTGATTTTTCCTTTGTTGTTTAGGTCTTTTTTGAATTTTTTTGGTTACTTTTTTGGAAAGTGAAATCAAGAAAATGTTGAAGAAAAGTGTAAATACAACTCTCTTTTATTGTGCAAGATAGTGGTTATCTTTACTACTACTAGTACACTCTTGACAAAAAGAGAAAATTCAGTCCGGGCTATCGAAAAAGAGCTCATTATAAAGGTGTATTATACGCTGCCGTAACTTGCATTCAGTAATTTTACTAGTTACTCCAAGGCTCCCCTTCGTACGCTGTAGACAAGAGATGAAAAAATATGATTTCTTGGTAAAGAGTCTCTCTACTTCAACTTGATTACACTGAATATGTTATTGTTGCTGTTATTATTTTTCGATCTAATAATATGACGTTTGATACTAAAATATGTTGGTTTTGTCCGAAAATGTGTCAAAGTCTATTAAAACCAGTCTCTCTGCTTCATTCCGAGTTAGGAACATAGATTGTGTATATTTTATTACTCCAAATCCCACTTTATGTGAATACAGTAGGTACGTTATTGTTGTTTCGTCTGAAAATGTCCTAAGTCGGGTCTATCAGAAACAGTCTTTCTACTTCAGCTTGAGTCGCTAATATAAATTGTGTACACTTTACCTCTCAAAAATTCACTTTATGAGAATACACCAAATATGTTGTTGTTGTTGTTGTTGTTATTTTTCGATCTGAAAATATGACGTTTGATATTAGTACTATTTTCTCTTTCTCATTTTACGCATCACGCTTTCAATTTTAGATTATCCCAAGGAAAAACTAAATTGTTTTAGAATACAAGTTTAAAAATTCCTTCTTTTTCGTCAAATTTCGAGTCGAGTCAAATTAACCACATAAAATGAAAGGAAGGAAATGGAATATTTCAAAAAAATTTCCCTTTTTTTTTTGAAAAAAATAATAAATATAATTTTTAAAAATGAGAATATGTAAAATGTCTTTGTGGGAAAATTCAATTTCAAAAATAGTATATCTTTAAAAAATATAATATAAGTGTAATAATATTTTTAAAAAGTCTAAAAAAATTAACTATAACAAAAAAATATATAATATTTTTAAAAAGTTCAAACAACTTAGTTACTAAGAATATTAACATTTGATGAAAAAATATTATTATTTGAGAATGAGATAAAACATTGTACTATAATAAAAACAAAAAAACAACTCATAGGGTGAAGTAAATATTCCCTAGGTAAGGGAGAGGTGAAAAATTAACTATATAAGTTTGACAAAAGTACATTTATTGTAACAACCTTATTAAATTCCAATATCTGAAATTTAAATATTTTGGGGGATATATTTGCCTCTTATGTTCAAAATATAATAATATTTTCCTCTTATGTATATTAATTAATGAAGTTTCACTAATATTATGTGAAGTATAATAGATTCTTGTGATTTATGTGAGTAATGTAAGAATTAATATTTAATGTTGTTTTAATTGAATTAATTATCTGATATTTGTTGTTGATGAGAGGTATATTATTATCCATTAAATTTAGTTGCAATACGTGAAAATTAATTCTGATACCACAGTTATATAAAAGAGACTTCAATGCGAAGACTCTGGCTCGAGTACTTATCCCTCTGTGTCAATCACGTATAACATTCCAAATCTAATCACCACCACTGATCTCATCAAATCATAACCGTTCATTTCCTGTCCCAATAGAGAATATCAATGGTCTCAAGTTCGGGCATCGAATATGGAGAAAATTTCATTGAAAGCGTCATCCTCAAAATGGACCTTGTAGTGCGCGATCCAGATTAGTCGACAATACGTGATCCAAATGAGAAAGAGCTCCATAACAGATATCGAACATTAGGTGGGAAACTGAAAAACAAATCTCATCACCACCACTAATCTCATCAAATCATAACTGTTCATTCCTTGTCTCAATGGAAAAAATCACTAGTCTCAAGTTTGACACTGAATATGGAGAAAATCCTGTGAAGAATGTCATCCCGAAAATGAGCCTTATAGTGTGTGATCCATATTAATCAGCAATGAGCGATCCAAATTAGACAGAGCTCCATAACAGATATCAGACATTCGATGGAAAACTAAAAAACAAAATAAAAAGCCTCATCACCACCGTTGATCTAATCAAATCATAACTTGTAGTGTGCGATACAAATTAGTCGATAATGCGCTATTTGAATTAGACAGAGCTACACGACAAATACCAAACACTAGGTGGGAAACTACAAAACAAAACAAAAATTTCATCACCATCACTGATCTAATCAAATCACAAATTGTATTGTGCGATCCAGATTAGTCAATAATGCACGATCAAAATTAGAGAGAGCTACACGACAGATACCATACACTAAGTGGGAAACTAAAAACCAGCCCCACCATTGATCTAATCAAATCACAATCACCAGTGTGCGATCCAGATTAATCAACAATGCGCGATTCGAATTAGACAGAGCTTCACGACAGATACCAGACACTAAGTGGTAAACTGAAAAACAAAAATTCTCACCACCACCATTGATCGAATCAAATCATAACTCGTAGTGTGCGATCCAAACTAGTCGATAATACGCGATCTGAATTAGATAGAGCTTCACGATAGATACTAGACACTAGGTGGGAAACTGCAAACAAAACAAAAAATCTCATCACCACCATTGATCTAATCAAATCACAACATGTAGCAAGCGATTCAAATTAGTTAAACAGAGCTTCACGACAGATACCATACACTAGGTGGAAAACTACAAAACAAAAAATCTCATCACCATCACTGATTTAATCAAATCACAACTTGTAGTTTGTGATCCAGATTAGTCGATAATGCGCGATCCGAATTAGACAAAGCTTTATGACAGATACCAGATACTAAGTGAGAAACTACAAAACAAAACAAAAAATCTCATCACCACCATTGATCTAATCAAATAACAATCCGTAGTGTGCGATCCAAATTAGTGGATAATACACAATTCGAATTAGATAGAGCTTCACAACAGATACCAGACACTAAGTGGGAAACTGAAAAACAAAACAAAAAAACTCATCACCACTATTGATCTAATCAAATCACAACTTATAGTTTGCGATCCAGATTAGTCGATATTGCGCGATCTGAATTAGATAGGGCTTCACTATAGATACTAGACACTAGGTTCAAAACTACAAAACAAAACAAAACAAAACAAAAAGGCTCATCTCCACCATTGATCTAATCAAATCACAACTCGTAGCGTGCAATCCAAATTAGTCGATAATGCACAATTCGAATTAAACGCATGATCCGAATTAGATAGAACTTCACGACAGATACCAGACACTAGGTGGAAAACTACAAAACAAAATAAAAAATCTCATCACCACCATTGATCTAATCAAATAACAATCCGTAGTATGCGATCCACATTAGTTGATAATGCGCTATCCGAATTAGACAGAGCTTCACAATAAATATCAGAAAATGGATGAGAAACTAAAAAAACAAAGCAAAAAATCTCTTTACCACTATTGATCTAATCAAATCACAACTCGTAGTGTGCGATCTAAATTAGTCGATAATGCGCTATTCAAAATAAATGCATGATCCGAATTAGATAGAACTTCACGACAAATACCAGACACTAGGTGAGAAACTACAAAACAAAATAAAAAATCTCATCACCACCATTGATCTAATCAAATAACAATCTGTAGTAAGCGATCCATATTAGTCGATAATACATGATCCGAATTAGGCAGACATTCACAATAGATATCAGACACTAGATGAGAAACTGAAAAACAAAACAAAAAATCTCATCAACACCTTTGATTTAATCAAATCACAATCTGAAGTGTGTGATCCAAATTAATCGACAATACGCGATCCGAATTAGCTAGAGCTCCATAACAAATACCAGACATTAGATGAAAAATACAAAAACAAAACAAAAATATCATCACCATCACTGATCTAATCAAATCACAACTCGTAATGTGCGATCTAGACCAGTCGATAATGCGCTATCCAAACTAGATAGAGCATCACAACAGATACTAGACACTAGCTGAGAAACTACAAAATGAAACAAAAATTACATTAATCAAATCATAACTCGTAGTGTGCGATCTAGATTAGTTAATAATGCGCGATACAAATTAGAGACAAAGCTTCACGATAGATATCAGACACCAGGTGAAAACTACAAAACAAAACAAAAAACTCATCACAACCATTGATCTAATCAAATCACAACCGTGCATTCCTTTTCCCAAATTCATCTTCATTCACCTCACTTTACCACATTTCTTCTTCATAAACCCTCACTTTCTCTTTGTCTTTACCCAAAGAGAGATATACACACTCAAAATTTACACTTTCTTTTTTTTGGTATACATAATATACACATACCATATACAAAGAGGGTGAGCGAAAATACATATGGATTCAGATCAAGGAAAGCTATTTATTGGTGGAATTTCATGGGAAACAATATTAGAAAAGATGAAGGAGTATTTTCAAGTGTATGTGATGTTTTACAAACTGTTGTAATGATAGATAAGATTACTAGAAAGCCTAGAGGATTTGGTTTTATTGTATTTGCAGATCCTAGTGTTCTTGATAGAGTTCTTCAAGATACTCATGTAATTGATGGCCGCACGGTGAGTTTTTTTTTTACTCTATTTTAGCTTTTGGTGTTTCATTATTTTTGATTAGTTCTGTATTTATTCTTGTTGGGTTGTTAGTGTTTGCTGATTCTTGGATTTTGGGATTGTGGGTTTGTTAGTTTTTGCTGATTCATGGATTTTGAGCTTGTAGGGTTGTTAGTTTTTGCTGATTCTTGGATTTTGGGATTGTAGGGTTGTTAGTTTTTGCTGATTCTTGGATTTTGGGACTATGGGGTTGTTAATTTTTGATGATTCTTTGATTTTGAGCTTGTGGTATTGTTAGTTTTTACTGATTCTTAGATTTTGGGCTTATAGGATTCTTAGTTTTTGCTGTTTCTTGAATTTTAGGATTTGTATTTGTGGAGTTTTGGTTAAATGAGCTGACTTATGATTGTTTTCTAGGTGTTTCATATGTTTTTGCCTAATATTATCATGATGTGACTTTTGGATATTGTTATACATATATACACCTTATATATAGAGAAAAAGTGGAGAGGAAAAGAGGGAAAAATGCATGGATTCAGATAAAGGAAAGCTTTTCATTGGTGGGATATCATGGGAAAAAACAGAAAGAAGATGAAGGAGTATATTCAAGTGTATAGTGATGTTTTACAGACTGTATTAATGAGAGATATGATTACTAGAAAGCCTATAGGATTTGGTTTTGTTGTATTTGCAGATCGTAATGTTCTTGATAGAGTTCTTAAGGAAAGTCATGTAATTGATGGCCGTACGGTGAGTTTTTTGGCTGTATGTTCATGCTTTATTTGTGTATTTCTATTATTTTGGATTGTAAGGTTGTTTGTTTTTGCTTATTCTTGGATCTTGAGCTTGTGGTGTTGTTAGTTTTTGCTGATTCTTAGATTTTAGGATTTTGAGGCTGTTGGTTTTTGCTGATTCTTTGATTTTGAGCTTGTGGGGTTGTTAGTTTTTATTGATTCTTGGATTTTGGGATTTTAGTGTTGTTGGTTTTTGCTGATTCTTTGATTTTAAGCTTATGGGGTTGTTAGTTTTTGCAGATTCTTGGATTTTGATCTTGTGGGGTAGTTAGTTATTGTTGATTCTTTGATTTTGAGCTTATGGGGTTGTTAGTTTTTGCTAGTTCTTTAATTTTGGGATTGTGGAGTTGTTAGTTTTAGTTAATTCTTGGATTTTGGGATTATGTGCTTGTGGAGTTATTGGTTAAATGAGCTTGACTTTGGTGATTGTTTTCTGGGTGTTTACTAATATGGCATTTCTATTTTAGGATGTGTTTTTGCTTCTATTGTGATGAGATGATGTTTCTCTTTTCTTTGTGGCTTTTGGGTGTTGATTATATTTCTCATTTTTGTTTTTTTTTTTTAGATTTTATGCTTGTGGATCTTTGGTTAAATGAGCTGACTTTTTTATTGTTTTCTGGTTATGTCCTGATGTGTCAGTTCCAATTCAGGATGTGTTTTTGTAACTGTTATCTTGACATTTGTGCTGTTTTCTTGCTATATTTCCTTGTTGAGTTCTAATTCAGATATTTCTTAGTTTGAATATGTTCTCTAGGTACTAAAGTTTAAATCTTTTTTTGGCCAAAGGTCTTCATTTCTTGAGCTGATTTATGCTTATGAATTTTTTTGTTCTGGTATCTTCTTCTGGTTGAGCTTGTGTAATCAAGCTCTCCTGATATTTAAAGTAAAATCTGCATTTTTATATTGCGGTTTCTAATAAGAAATATTTTCTCTTGAGTCAATTTTGTGGGTAGACAGATTCTCCTTATATTTAACGTAAAGTCAGTATCTTTTATATTGAGGACTTTTGTAAATAATGGTTTCTCAAGTCAATTTTGTGAGTAGAAAATGCATTGCATATGTTCTTTTAATGTGAAAATGGTGGATGAGGTTGCATAATTCGTTGCAGTAGTTCTGTCATGCGTTTGAATGCCATATGTGTTGAATGATTCCCAACCTCATAATGTGCTGTGTATTGGTCTTTTGCATATGTGTGGTGATTTTTGCTATAATGTGTGTCGCTTTTATTCTCGAATCAAATTACTTGTTATACAAAGGGTGGCCTTGCTTGGGATCGATTTGTAGTAGTAGTAGTTTTTGTTGTAGTATAACTTCTTCCTTCTGCTTCATAGTGGTCAGTTTTGCATAAGCACTAATTTTACTAGGTGGAGTGTCTCTATTGTGCATTCCAAAGCTCGAACTGTGCAGCAAAATGTGTTTCATTATAAAGCCATGTGTTTGATGCAATGGATGGAAACTGGGATGATTATTTCCTCCTCTTTCATGTTTTTGACACTTCTTGGTGTGATAGTGATAAAATGATATCTGACTTGTTGAAAAGAACATCCTAAAATGTGGAACGTAGTATTATTGTAATGCAGTGTGTGGGCTTGTTGATAGAGTCATGTTTTTCTTCTTTCTGTTGATAGTGTGCAGACAGGTTTATTTTAGTCTAATGTCCTCTTTTGTATTGTTAACAACAATAGGTAATGGTTTATTCACAATGAGTTCTGCAGTGGTGAAGGTAAGTAGGTAACTGATTAAAGTACTATGATGGTGGTTTATTTTAGTTTAATGGTGCGCCTTCTTCTAATTTAGAGCATTGTTTTCCCTAAACATTTTAATGACTTAATAGAGTATTTGAAACTTGAGTCATCCCTTCGTTGCTAGTTGCACACCAAATGGAAACTTCCTATGGTGATGTCTTAAATAAACGTGTCTTTTAAGTTCAGTGTTCTTGTGTAATAGTGCCATCGCTTGGGTAAAGGTGCTTCTGTTTAAGAATTTTAAATCATTTATACATCTGTTGGGTTTTCCAGACCTGTTGTTCCATATATACTTTCAGGATGTCGTAAGTAAGACGCTTGCAGGTTCAACAGAAGTTTAGTACATTTCAGATGATAATTTGATGTCTTTTAGTAGATCTTTCCCCCAAAGTAATAACCTAGTTGATGGAAACTTCCGCTAAGATTTAGGGCATCTTATAATAAAATCTATCCTTTTGAGTCTTTATCTTGCTTGCTTCTGAATTTTTTCTTCTTTTACTTAGCTCAATGGTATTTTTTCTTTATAGGTTGAGGCTAAGAGCGCCTTGTCTAGAGAGGAGCAGGGTCCAAAATCTAGAAATGTAGGTAGTGCTAGAAGTTTTGGAGGCAGTGGAAATAACAGGACCAAGAAAATATTTGTTGGTGGATTGCCTCCCACCCTGACTGAGGATGGCTTCAGAACATACTTTGAAACTTATGGTAATGACACTGATGTAGCAATTATGTTTGATCAATAGACCAGCCGACCTCATGAGTTTGGCATCATATCATTTGATTTTGAAGATGCAGTAGATAGGGTTTTACACAAGACATTTCATAATCTCAGTGGGAAACATGTGGAAGTAAAGGGTGCTCTCCCAAGAGATGGTAGTTCTGGTGGTTTTGGTGGTCGCTCCACGGGCAACGATGGTAGTGGTATGGATAGTGGAAGTTACCAAGGGTATGATGCATCTGGTGACCATCCCAGTTCTTATGATAGAATGGATACCAACAGATACATACAGTCACAAAACACTGTAGGTGGCTATCCACCTTATGGTTCCTCCGAATATGGTACACCGGGTTATGGTTATGGATTGTCCAACAATGGCATGGGTTATGGTGCTTATGGAAGTTACGGTGGAGCCAATCCTGGCTATGGGGCTGTCAATCCTGGATATGGTGGTCCAGCAGTTGCTGCAGCCTTCGGGAATCCAAATGTGCCTGGTGCTGGTTATGGTAGCGGTCAAGCTGGTGGATCGAGAAGCTCGTGGGGTTCTCAGGGTCCTTATGGATATGGGAACATGGGTTATGGTAATGCATCATTGGGTGCTTCAAGTGCTGGTGGTGGAGGTGGACCCGCTAATGGAGGATCTGCTATTGGTCAGTCTCCAGCTGGAGCCACGGGTTATGGAAATCAAGGTTATGGCTATGGTGGATATGGTGGAGGTGATGGTGCTTATGGAAATCCAGTTGGTAGAAGTGGTGCATCGGGACACATGCAATCAGGTGGTGGGGGTTACATGGGCAGTGGCTATGGCGATGCTAGTGGAAATTCACAAGGTTCAGGTAATTATGGTGCTCAGCAAAATGGACCTCATGGTGGCCAAGTTGGATATGGTGGTGGATATGGTGGTGCTCCAAGTCTGCAGGCTCAACAACACTGATCACAGTGCTTGATTTCATCTAAGAACTTACCTATTACTGGAGCGGAACTTCACTTTCACGCTGCTGCTTTTGTTCCACATATAGTTTACTCTTGCAAGCATTACGCGCTCAATAGGATTGGTTGGATTGCTTGAATTTTAGTTTTTTGCAGTTCTTATTCTAGTTTTCAATAAGTAATTGTCAGTAGTATTGCCTATTTGGTAATATTTTCTGTTTAACTATAGTTCTAATTTGACTTGCGTATGGTTATTTTTACTAGGTATCTAATGCATCTCCTCTCGTAGCCTGTTATGTCAAAGCTTATGTGAGTTATCTTTTGATTGTGTTGTTCGGTTTTGAATATAGTTCTCTAACCCGTTTGTTCCTTCCCAAGCAGGATACTTGATGCTAGTTTCTCCTCACTATAAAAAAATGAATTCTTTTGGTTTTCCATTTGACTTGCATTGGACAAAGAAGTTTTCGTGATGCTTCTTGTTGGTACTGCAGCTCTAGCTAGCCGATATGGGTAGAAATAGCAGTAGTGGTAGTTAAGTTTTGAGAATGGCATAATCATTTTTCTCTGTAGTTGACCTTGTGTTGCACAGGAGGAGATGCCCGAGTACTAACGTCTGATGACATCCCACTCTGTCAAATCCGACCTTGGTGTTGGGGATTGTGTTCAGTGCGCACAAGTACTTACCGTGGAATTTGGCTCATGGTGCATTTCCTGAAACTGGTCATGGTGAAGCGGGGTGAAGACTAGCAGTAGTCATCGTATGGTATGTGTTGCCAACAGCTGGTGTTTAGTTGTACTAGTGATTTTGTATATGGAAAGGTAGACTAGAATATGGCCATGTTTTCGAGGTACTTGGCAATTTAACTCACAAACAAGTTCTTTAGTTTTTGGCGGTTTTCGCTTATAAAAGGATGCTTTTCTGGAGATGGATTACAGAATAACATGGTTTAGGCTAGCTCACTAGTTTAGAATGATTAAACTTTATTTTTCTAGTTTACACCAATTTAACAGTAGAATAGCTTAAAACTTACTTACTGTCTTTCGTCTAATTAGGATTTGTCTATGCACTGACTGTGGTAGTTGAACTTATTGCTTTCTACTTTTTTCTAGGGTGTCTCTAACTTCTGTTGTCCCTTTGAGTAGGGTGTTTTTCCTTAGACTTGACGAAAGATTCACGTTTCGCCTGGCTTTCATTAACAATGCTGAAACATTTTTGGGTTCTTTTGCTTTGATGTATGTTCTTTAGTCTCAAGTAGTGAATGACCTTTCACTGGATTTTCCAAGCAAAAGACTATGCTTAGTGAAGTTCTACCGCGTTTCACCAACCAAGGATATCATAAAGCTAAGGCACAGACACTTTGAGTTACTGATTCTATAATTCTTAAACTGCAGAATCTTTGTTTCTATTGGGAATGCATGACTCTTGTCATTTCATTGTTTCTATGTTTGGATAACTAAGGAAAGTAAGTGAATACTGTTGTAAACCAAGCTAACTCTATTGGGCCAATTAATATGTTGGAAAGGGGGTTCAAAATTTGAAGAAAAACTTATCGAAAGGAGCTCGACATCTATTATATATACATATAATATGATTTTAGTAATGTATAAATAGTATAATTTTCCGTCGAAGGGGGTTCAGTGAACGGTTCTTTTGCAATTCCTTATCTAGATTGTTGATTTTGAGCCAGGGGTTTGTCGGAAACAACGTCTCTATCTCACATTTGAGGTAGTGGTATGGACTGCTTACACTTACCCTCCCAAGACCCCACTTGGTGGGAATATACGGTGAACCCCCATCCATTACACATGCTGGCTCCGCCCCCGAGTAGAGAGGTGATTGTTGTATAGAGATGGCAACCAAAGGTGGAGATGTGAACATTCAGTGTGATTTTGGGTTGTCGATGGGGCAGTTTTTGTTTTGGAACTAAGGTAGGGAAGAAAGTGAAGAGTTAGAAGCTTGGAGTCACTCATTGATAAAATAATACAAATAGATTAACATATTACAAAATGAAAAAAATTAAACTAAATTGATTTCATAATTTCTCATTTTTTTCAATTAATAATATAGGATTTTTATTCATATACCCAACATTTATATTTCGTAATTTTTTTAGTTACATTGTACAAAACTTTGCATATCAAATAAGTACAATATTTAGTTATTAATATACATTCCCGGTTAAATAGAACATGTATAAATCATGAGTTAATTTGTACTAATATTTTATACGTTGTAGAAAATGAAATAACCAAACAACTGCACATAATTATAACCAACAACCAAACAACCCTTGCTTGTTTTTACTAGTATTACTTACCATATTTCTTATTCAATTAAATTTACTCCTCCTCACTTATGGAAAATCAATTTGATTAACTTATAAAATTAAATTATATTAGATCTATTTAGGTGACACATAAATTGAAACTAAAGAAAGAAAGTAATCTGTATTGAAACTTCAATGATTTCAACATCAAATTTGTAAGCTTATATTTACAATATCTTTTTTTATTGTTTTTTTAAGTAAAGGGATTATGATCTTTTTGTCTGTTTGGGCTAGTGCCTAGTGGGTATTGGATATGCAAGATGTTTTCCATAACTTTTTGTATTGAAAGTAACTAATGCTTTGTTTAAGAGAGTAGTAGTGGTAATTGTAAAACTTAAGAAGAACTTGTGAACTTAAGAGCTCGAAGAATTGTTTATATAGGCTGAGTATTGTAAAACTAAACCAACATAAAAATGGTAAAAAAATATCTCAGTAGAGAATTTCTCTTACTGAATCAATCATATACCAATTAAAAATGAAAGTCAATATTTGTAAAAGTCATTCACAATATTTTTTTCCTTAGGCCAAATCCAATAAATAAAAAATATCAAGACTGTCATGATTAAAAATTACATTCCCATAATACTGAAAGTTACCTTATATATAGGTGAGTGCCATGTTGTCGCATATTCCATAGAAGGAAGGTAAATTAATAGTAACATGTTAGCATCAATCACTAATCAATTAAGAGATCGATAATCAATTAGGGTCAATTAGGGATGAGAAAATTTGTTCAATTTACCATAAATAAATTATGAGCAATTAATTTTGTAAAATAATCCCTAATTATTTTTGTACCTAATTCAAATCATCAATTGTACAAAAATCAGTCCACGATGTAATTCAAGAAACGTGATACACAATCAGATGTTCTTTACCAAAATCTTATTCAAATTATCATAAGATCAATCCAACCATAAAAATATAATACGCAGTCAAATAGCTGAGAAATTTGTCAACTAATTCAAAGAAGATGAATAATTTCAAAATTCAGAATTAGCAAACTATGACAAAACTGATCATTATTAAAATTTAGATTTTTCACATCTGGTAGTCTTAAAACATAACCACCAACTGGCCTCTAGCTGAATCGAAGAAGGTTGATGCATGCAGACTTGAACCATAACACAATGATACTATCTCGATACCCACACAAATAAAAAAAGGCCTATCTTCACCAAAACCAACCTTGGACATATGTTATACCACCGAATCCAAATACAAATATAGCCTTTCTTTACCATTATACACTTGCCATTTACTCCAAACCAGAAGAAAAATCTCATGAGTTCTTTCTATGTAATCTCATCACAGAAAACTCAAAGAATTGAAGTTGATCCACTAAAAGTCTATAAGAAAATATAAGAATAAGCTCATATGGAAGTGTCTTGGAATACATATAGAGATAATTAAGGAATTCCATCTATACCAATGCTATAACTAATTCAGATAGAAACCAAGATTGAAAAGTAGAATCTCTAGAGCGGCGTTGGCGTGCTAGTTCATCACCGAAAAGGGGAAAATAGAGGGATAGATGGTGATGGAGGCTGAGAGGCTGGCGGCGAGGCGCTGGCAGCGGCGAGTTCGAACGACAGGAGGCAGTGGTAGATCTGTTATCGCCGAAGTAAGCGTTGGCGGCGCGGCGAAGATGAATAGCAGGAGGCAGTGGTAGATCTGGTATCGCTGGAGTAGGCATTGGCGGCGCATACAGAGGGTGGTGGGAAAACTATTGGAGAAGGGGGTCTCGGTGGCGCTGCTCCACCGATCAGCGGCGGCAGCCATGGGAAACAGAGGTTAGATAGAGAGAGAATGAGAGAGGTTAGATAGAGAGAAGAGCGGTTGTTGTTTTGTTTTGGAATTAGGGTTAGGTTTTTGGATTAAAAAGGAAAGAAAGGTCCAATGACTGAGATCTAAAAATTGAAAATTTGGAATTGAGTTTCAAAAATGGCTAGAATTGTAAGAAATTGGATAAAATTAAGTTAAAAGGTGAATAAATTTAGGCAAAATGAATTAAATTCGGTTGTTATTTAAATTAAAATAGGGATAATAGTATATAATAATAATAATAATTAAATAATACATAATAATATTAAATAATAATAATAATAATAATAATTAAATAATAAATAATAATAATTAATAATAAATAATTTAATAAAATAAATAATTCTAAATAATGGAAAACTAGATATTGTGTTTGCAAAAATATGGATATGCATAACTACGTGGAAAATAATTTAATAAATATTAAGAAAAATTACATAAAATGCTGAATTTGAGTTTAAAAATTATGACAATGATACTAAAAGCTAAGAAATAATTTATGCATTTCCATTAATTATAAATGTGTCACGACAGTATGTACTCAATGTAAGAATAATATTTAAAAATATTGATAATTAAAATTAAATAATTTTGATATAATAACAGCCTAAAAGTGATATCGGGAGGTCAAAATTGGGTGTCAACAGAGTCGCCACCTAATTTTTAAGAAAAAAAAAGGAAACCTATTTATTTATTAACAAGTACTCCCTCCGTTTAAAAAGAAATGACTTACTTTCCTTTTTAGTTCGTTTAAAAAAGAATGACCCCTTTCAATTTTTGGCAATACTTTAATTTAAACTTTCCAAATGACATGTTTATGACTACAAGATTAAAGGGCATTTTGATACATTTGACACTACTTTAATTTAAGGCTACAAGATTAAAAAATTTTCTTTGTTTTCTTAAACTTTGTACCAAATCAAAGTAGGTAATTCTTTTCGAAACAGAGGGAGTATGACGAAAACAATTTAGATTCTAGGTAAGGATTCAAATTATTGCAAAGGGAAGGGGTTAGACTCCCTTCAGAATCTACAAATATAGTTCCCGGCCATACTTAAGTTTATTATAAAAAGAAAAAAGAAAAAAGAAAAAAAATCAATGCATGCAAATATAAATATAAAATATATATTAAAATAATATAATGCGTATGCTATCGTAAAATATATATATAAGAAAAATATTTAAATATGTACGTAAAGACAAAATTGAGTAAAGAAAAATTATTTTAAGAAAAAAAATCTACATAATATCTATTAATGTAAAAAAGTGAAATATTTGATTAAGTATCTAAATCAATTTTAATATAACTAGTAATGACCTAAATTTGCCTAAAGTGTGATGAGAATCGCGTGAAAAATAAAAAATATCAGAAAAATTATATTAAAGGAAAATCTATGCAATATCTTTCAATGTATAAGTATGAATTAATTGAGTAAGTATCTAAATTAATTTAATTTTTTAATATAAATATTAAAATCTTCGTTAAAGGTCACTCCCGTCAAGTATTCCCAACCTGGATAAACCCTTGGAAATAAAAATGTTTGTAACAAATAAATAATTATCAAAATAAATTGAAAATATTTGTGTGCTTATATGTATAAAAAGATATAATTTTTTAAAAGGTGGGCTAAGATTAGATTTTTAATACGACATACGTAGTGGTTGCTGATTTATTAGTCGTCCTAACTCGTGTTGCCAAGATACGAATCATAAAACTTTTACGTTATAAAAATTTCGTCATTGCCCAAATTTATTTATTTTATTACGTATTCATATATATAATATATGTCTTTTTATTTGTATAGGCCTCAAAAATTGATAAAAAATTTCTTCATTGGCCACAAAGGGAGATAAGAAATGACTCAAAAATAACCCTAACACTGTCTATTTATATTAGTCCACAAAGGGAGATAACAAATGATCATCCTAAAGAGTGTAATTTGCAAACAGTATCACGCGCAATTAAAGAGTGTAATCAAATAATTTTTTTATGAAGCAATCTAACTAAACATGATTTGACAATCCCCATGATTTAATTAATCTACACCTCCACTTTGTTGTAAAACAGTATCTTGCCTCATTAATCATGTTGTAATTTTCATAACTAGATTTGGTGAAGTTGCTTATTTAATAATCTTCATTTAAACATAACTAAGAATCAAATAATTAATTAAACCACAAGAACTAATACCCTATATGCAATGCACCAACAAATTAAATTTGTTTGCAATACCTTATTTAGCCCTATCTTCGTAATTGTCAACACAAATTAATACAGTACTACAATTTTGGTTGCTTAATTAGTTATTCCCATTTAAACATTAACTAAGAGACAAAACTAAACCACAAGAATTAATACCCAATATGTAATGCACCAACAAATACCTTATTTTAGCCTTATCATGTATACTAAAAAATAAATTCTAAAATGTTGGTTGCTTAATTGATATTCAATCATATCAATACCGTTCAATCTTAAATAGAAATATTATAATGTTTTCACAAAATTAAATAAAAAAGGGTGTAAAATAGAAAATTAATTCTATTTTGGGGGGTGTAATTTAGATTTTGAGGAAATGTAGGGTGTAATAAAGAGGACACATGTGTCGTTTTTAAGAAATTAAAAGGGTCATTTTTGACAAGTTGATAAAAATAAGTATTAAACATGTGCAATGGATACACTACACTAGTAATTGTCACTCACACATGAATGCAATTTGATTCTTCTATTGGAAAAAGTGAGGATTTACATGTGGTGCTTCTTTTTAAGTATTTATTTCGGTCCACAAATATTATGTTTTCTCCATTTATTTTTATTTATTTATATTTGAAAACTTGATATTTTTACTAGAGCATCCTTCGTTATTGTAAGTCGTTTCATCTCACTAACTATTAGGTGAATTGAAAATAAAAGAGAGTTATTGGATATACTAAAACTTCTGTTATGTGCAAAATAGAAAGAAAAAATCAATAAGAATTTAGTGTACGCAATTTTGTTATGCATGTCTGTAAAAACCTGTTCTCACAACTTGAATCGATGACTTAATAATATGGTAAAAGTGATTTTTTTTACTATAGTAAAAAATAAAGGTGGATAGAGGTAGTACTATATTCGTTTGTCTCAAATTATCTATCATTATTACTAAAAATAGTTATTGTTTCAAGAAAATACCAAATATGTTAGGATATAAATAAAGGTTAAATTTTGAAAATATTTTTCCAGTTAATATTTTTTTAGAGTCATGTAAAAAAATGCACGATATTTTATTGACTTTTGCAGAACGCACAATATTGTAAAATTACAATTCTATCGGTTAATCAGCATTCCTTCCAATAAAATATTTATAAAATTTTAATATTTTCACAAACACATTTATCGTATAATTTTATTTTTATAAAGGAAGAAGTGATGGGCTATGTAATATTTACAGTCTTTAGAAACATTCTAAACTATAAAAATAACAACTATATTTTGTAGAATTATGAAATATATCAAAATCTACCTTAGAAACCTATACAAGTAGATATTTCAATATTTTAAAAGATTCTTAAAAAGATAAGTCAATTTCTTTAACTTTCTAATATTCAAAATTTAGTAATCCAACCAATATACATTCCTTCAAACAAGTCTTATTTCACGAAAAATACCTATCAACAACAATTTTCTCAATGTTCGTATTCAAATTTGAAACTTTTAGTTAATGATGAAAAAATATTATCGAACCCACCACATATTTACCGGTGATATTCCAAACCAAATAAACATTTATATATGTAGACAAATATTGAGGTAGTGGTAAGATTCACGTATACTTCAGACCTTATTTGTGATAGAGTCATGTTCTTCTTCTTTCTTTTAATAGTGTGCAGACAGGTTTATTTTAGTCTAATGTCCTCTTTTGTATTGTTAACGACAATAGGTAATGGTTTATTAACAATGAGTTCTGCAGTGGTGAAGGTAAGTACGTAACTGATTAAAGCACTATAATGGTGGTTTATTTTAGTTTAATGGTACGCCTTTTAATAATTTAGAGAATTGTTTGCCCTAAACATTTTAATGACTTAATAGAGTATTTGAAACTTGAATCATCCCTTCGTTGCTAGTTGCACACCAAATGGAAACTTCCTGTGGTGATGTCTTAAATAAACGTCTCTTTTAAGTTCAGTGTTCTTGTGTAATTGTGCCATCGCTTGGGTAAAGATGCTTCTGTTTATGAATTTTAAATCATTTATACATCTGTTGGGTTTTCCAGACCTGTTGTTCCATATATCCTTTCAGGATGTCGTAAGTAAGACGCTTACAGGTTCAATAGAAGTTTAGTACACAAGACATTTCAGGATCACAGTGGCAAACAAGTGGAAGTAAAGCATGCTCATCCAAAAGATGGTAGTTCTAGTGGTTTTGGTGGTCGTTCCATGGGCAACGGTGGTACTGGTATGGGTGGTGGAAGTTACCAGGGGTATGTTGCATCTGGTGACAATCCTAGTTTTTATGACAGAATGGATACCAACAGATACATGCAGTCACAAAACACTGTAGGTGGCTATCCACCATATGGTTCCTCCGGATATGGTACACCGGATTATGGTTATGGATCGTCCAACAATGGCATAGGCTTTGGTGCTTATGGAAGTTATGGTGGAGCCAATCCTGGCTATGGGGATGTCAATCCTGGATATGGTGGTCCAGCAGTTATTGCAGCCTTCGGAAATCCAAATGTGACTAGTGCTAGTTATGGTAGCGGTCAAGCTGGTGGATCGAGAAACTCGTGGGGTTCTCAGGGTCCTTCTGGATATGGGAACATGGGCTATGGAAATGCATCATGGGGTATTTCAAGTGCTGGTGGTGGAGGTGTACCCGCTAATGGAGGATCTACTGTTGGTCAGTCTCCAGCTGGAGCCACGGTGTATGAAAATCAAGGTCATGGCTACGGTGGATATGGTGGAGGTGATGGTGCTTATGGAAATCCAGTTGGAGGAGGTGGTGCATCGGGAGACATGCATTCATATGGTGGGGGTTACATAGGCAGTGGCTATGGCGATGCTAGTGGAAATTCACAAGGTTCGGGTAATTATGGTGCTCAGCAAAATGAACCTCATGGTGGCTAAGTTGGATATGGTGGTGGCTATGGTGGTGCTCCAAGTCGGCAGGCTCAACAACACTGATCACAGTGCTTGATTTCATCTGAGAACTTACCTATTGCTGGAGGGGAACTTCACTTTCACGCTGCTGGTTTCGTTCCACATACAGTTTACTCTTGCAAGCATTACGAGCTCAATGGGATTGGTTAGATTGCTTGAATTTTAGTTTCTTGCAGTTCTTATTCTAGTTTACTATAAGTAATGTTAGTAGTATTGCCTATTTCATAATATTTTTTGTTTAACTATCATTTTAATTTGGCTTGCGTATGGTTATTTTTACTAGCTATCTAATGCATCTCTTCTCGTAGCCTGTTATGTCAAAGCTTATGTGAGTTAGATTTTGATTGTGTTGTTCGGTTATGAATATAGTTCTGTAACCCGTTTGTGCCTTCCCAAGCAGGATACTTGATACTAGTTTCTCCTCACTATATAAAAATGAATTCTTTTGGTTTCCAATTTCACTTACGTTGGATAAAAAAGTTTTCGTGATGCTTCTTGTCGGTAGTGCAGCTGTAGCCGATATGGGTAGCAATAGCAGTAGTGGTAGTTAAGTTTTGAGAATGACATAATCATTTTCCTCTGTATTTGACCTTGTGTTGCAAAGGAGGAGATGCCCGAGTACTAATGTCTGATGACATCCCACTATGTCAAATTCGACCTTGGTGTTGGGGATTGTGTTCAGTGTGCACAAGTACTTACCGTGGAATTTGGCTCATGGTGCATTTCCTGAAACTGGTCATGGTGAAGCGGGGTGAAGACTAACAGCAGTCATCATATCGCATGTATTGCCAACAGCTAGTGTTTAGTTGTACTAGTGATTTTGTATATGGAAAGGTAGACTAGAATATGGCCATGTTTTTGAGGTACTTGGCAATTTAACTCGCAAACAAGTTCTTTAGTTTTTGGCGGTTTTCGCTTATAAAATGATGCTTTTCTCGAGATGGATTACAAAATAACATGGTTTAGTCTACCTCACTAGTTTAGAATGATTAAACTTTATTTTTCTTGTTTACACCAATTTAACAGTAGAATAGCTTAGAACTTACTTACTGTCTTTCGTCTAATTAGGATTTGTTTGTGCACAGACTGTGGTAGTTGAGCTTATTTCTTTTCTAATTTTTTCTGGGGTGTCTCTAACTCCTGTTGTCCCTTTGAGTAGGGTGTTTTTCCTTAGACTTATTGAAAGATTCATGTTTCGCCTAGTTTTCATTAACAATGCTGAAACGTTTTTGGGTTCTTTTGCTTTGATGTATGTTCTTTAGTCTCAAGTAGTGAATGACCTTTCACTGGATTTTCCAAGTATAAGACTATGCTTAGTGAAGTTCTACCCCGATTCGCCAACCAAGGATATTATATAGCTAAGGAACAGACACTTTGAGTTGCTGATCATATAATTGTTAAACTGCAGAATCTTTGTTTCTATTGGGAATGCATGACTCTTGTCATTTCATTCTTTCTATGTTTGGATAACTAAGGAAAGTAAGTGAATACTGTTGTGAACCCAGCTAACTCTATTGGGCCAATTAATATGTTGGAGAGGGGTTCAAAATTTGAAGAAAAACTTATCGAAAGGAGCTCGACATCTATTATATATATATAATATGATTTTTGTAATGTATAAATAGTATAATTTTCCACCGAAGGGGGTTCGGTGAAAGGTTATTTTGCAATTCTCTATCTCACATTTGAGGTAGTGGTATGGACAGCTTACACTTACACTCCCAAGACCCCACTTGGTGGTAATATTCGGTGAACCCCCATCCATTACACATGCTGGCTCCGCCTCCGAGTAGAGAGGTGATTGTTGTATAGAGATGGCAACCAAAGGTGGTGATGTGAACATTCAGTGCAATTTTGGGTTGTCGATGGGGCAGTTTTTGTTTGGGAACTAAGGTAGGAAGAAAGTGAAGAGTTAGAAGCTTGGAGTCAGTCAATGATAAAATAATACTAATAGATTAACATATTACAAAATGATAAAATTAAACTAAATTGATTTCATAATTTCTCATTTTTTTCAATTAATAATATAGGATTTTTATTCATATACACAACATTTGTATTTCATAATTTTTTTAGTTACATTGTACAAAACTTTGCATATCATATAAGTACAATATTTAGTTATTAATATAAATTCCCTGTTAAATAGAACATGTATAAATCATTAGTTAATTTGTACTAATATTTTATACGTTGTAGAAAATGAAATAACCAAACAACTGCACATAATTATAACCAACAACCAAACAACCCTTCCTTGTTTTTACTAGTATTACTTACCATATTTCTTATTCATTTAAATTTACTCCTCCTCACTTATGGAAAATCAATTTGATTAACTTATAAAATTAAATTATATTAGATCTATTTAAGTGACACATAAATTGAAACTAAACAAAGAAAGAAATCTGTATTGAAATTTCAATGATTTCAACATCAAATTTGTAAGATTATATTTACAATATTTTTTTTATTGTTTTTTAAAGAAAAGGGATTATGATCTTTTTGTCTGTTTGGGCTAGTGCCTAGTGGGTATTGGATATATTAGGGTGCACCATTCTCATTGAGTAGTACTACACGGAATTGACGTGTGGAGACCACCAATTACACCCTTTCACTTAACCAAATTATTTTCCGTTTAAATTTTTATTTTGATATTGTGATATAATATGTAGTTTTAAAAAAAATTATTATCATAAATCTAGTGATAGAAGACTATCTAGCTTGGTTCGTCTATTATCTTGTCCTTTGAAGAAGAAGGTTCGGCACGCTTCGACATATCTTTATTATCTGCTAAATTCATTCCTTTCTCTGATATTTCATAAAGTAGATGGATAGAGTCAGTCGATCAGTAAAAAAAAATAACAAGTACTCTTGAAATGATTGATAAAAAATAAGACAACTATTCCATGCATTTATCTTATATACTTTAAATTTAATACAACATCGAACCCAGTGAATGGAAACAACAACAAACAAAAAAAATAGGTAGTATATTGTAACTTTAGGATTGTAATTGGGGTCGAAGCTCCACATATGTTGTTTGAGTGGTCAGGTCAAGCTTCATCCACACAAGACCACGTAATCTCTGACGCTCTGCGTCCAATTTTGCAATTTTCTTCACTCCCTCCAGGTCGTCATATGTTTGGGTGGTCAGGTCAAGCTTCATCTGGGCCAAGGCTGTAGGCCCAAGAAAATTCTTCCACACAAGACCACTTAATCTCTGACGCTCTGCGTCCAATTTTGCAATTTTCTTCACTCCCTCTAGGTGTTGCTTGTTTGCAACTTCTGCAGACCGTACGCTCATATTTTTCTTCAACATCTCAATTTCTGCTTCTGCTTGGGCTTTTTCTTCACTGAGTTGTATCACCATGATACAACACTACTGCAAAGACCTTGAGGGACTTACCTGCAAGCAGTAGTAAAATAGAAATAGAAAGAAAGCAAAACACAGCAAAATATGCAAGATGTTTTCCATAACTTTTTGTATTGAAAGTAACTAATGCTTTGTTTAAGAGAGTAGTAGTGGTAATTGTAAAACTTAAGAAGAACTTGTGAACTTAAGATCTTGAAGAATTGTTTATATAGGCTGAGTATTATAAAACTAAACCAACATAAAAATGGTAAAAAAAATATCTCAGTAGAGAATTTCTCTTACTGAATCAATCATATACCAATTAAAAAGGAAAGTTAATATTTGTAAAAGTCATTCACAATATTTTTTTCCTTAGGTCAAATCCAATAAATAAAAAATATCAAGACTGTCATGATTAAAAACTAGATTCCCATAATACTGAAAGTTACCTTATATATAGGTGAGTGCCATGTTGTCGCATATTCCATAGAAGGAAGGTAAATTAATAGTAACATGTTAGCATCAATCACTAATCAATTAAGAGATCGATAATCAATTAGGGTCAATTAGGGATGAGAAAATTTGTTCAATTTACCATAAATAAATTATGAGCAATTAATTTTGTAAAATAATCCCTAATTATTTTTGTACCTAATTCAAATCATCAATTGTACAAAAATCAGTCCACGATGTAATTCAAGAAACGTGATACACAATCAGATTTTCTTTACCAAAATCTTATTCAAATTATTACAAGATCAATCCAACCATAAAAATATAATACGCAGTCAAATAGCCGAGAAATTTGTCAACTAATTCAAAGAAGATGGATAATTTCAAAATTCTGAATTAGCAAACTATGACAAAATTGATCATTATTAAAATTTAGATTTTTCACATCTGGTAGTCTTAAAATATAAGCAAAAAAAATGGCAATGAATCGGATGAAATAAATCATTCATGCATTGTTAATTCAGATTCCAAAATCTGTTAAAAAAGGGGAAAAGAGATTAAAAGTAAACACAAACATTAAAATATTTAGGCAAACCTGTAGATGGGTTTTTTATCTCTTTTTTGTCAAACGGATCAATGGTACGGAGAAGTTTGGTGGCGGGTGGACGACGGAGATGACCTGGGGCGGCGACGGTTCGTTCACGGTGGAGCTTGGAGAGCAGGGGGGTCTCGTGGCAATGTTAGAGCGGTGTTGGCGTGCTGGTTCATCGCCGGAAAGGGGAAAATGGAGGGAGAGATGCTGATGGAGGCTGAGGGGCTGGCGGCGCGGCGCTAGCAGCGGCGAGGACGAACGGCAGGAGGCAGTGGTAGATCTGGTATCGCTGGAGTAGGCGTTGGCGGCGCGACATTGGCAGTGACGAGGACGAACGGCAGGAGGTAGTGGTAGATCTGGTATCGCCGGAGTAGGCGTTGGCGGCGCATATAGAGCGCGGTGGGAAAGCTATTGGAGAAGGGGGTCTCGGTGGCGCTGCTCCGCCGATCAGCAGCGGCAGCCATGGGAAAGAGAGGTTAGATAGAGAGAGAAGGAGAGAGGTTAGATAGAGAGAGAAGAGTGGTTGTTGTTTTGTTTTGGAATCAGGGTTAGGTTTTTGGATTAAAAAGGAAGGAAAGGTGTATCAGATCTCAGTCGTTGGATCCGTTTAGGATCAATGACTGAGATCTAAAAATTGAAAATTTGGAATTGAGTTTCAAAAATGGCTAGAATTGTAAGAAATTGGACAAAATTAAGTTAAAAGGTGAATAAATTTAGGCAAAAAAATTAAAATAGGCTATTATTTAAATTAAAATAGGGATAATAGTATATAATAATAATTAGTGGAGACCTGTCCAAAATAGTCCTACCTGTCCCTTAGCCTACATTACAACCTGTGAAGACCTAATTGATCCTAAGCTTAGCATTCTGATATTAGTGGAGCATTACACTAAGGGCGAGCCTATGGTCATCAACTGCAATATATGAATTCTTTGTGAGAGTGAGAGCAAGGATAATCCTATACCTATGTTTCAAAAAAATACAATACTTGTGAGTAATTATGGGTGAGATATTGCGTGAGACACACATAGTTGATGAGTTTTGGGTAGTTGTGTATGATTCTTTGTGCCTTAACTTTTGGATATGAATTAACCATCATCACTAGTCTAGGTTGGAGGTTGAATTATTTCTAGTAATGATCAGAAAACTACTCATTGTTAATAATTGTCATGCCTGTCTTAATGAATATTTTGTGCTGTTACTGTGAAACCCTAAGTAGATGTTTATATGGACATAATATTTTGTTCGAGGACGAACAAAGCTTTAAGTGTGGGGTGTTGATATTAGGCGTATTTACATGCCTAAAGTGCCTTAATTTACCCATATTTTAGCTAATTTTTAAGGACAAAATATATAATTCCTACAATTTTAGTCCTTTTTCCTGTAAGTGAGCTAACCAACGTGATTAGCAAGTTTTTCAGGTATAAATGATGAAGATTTCAGCATTTTATGGACTGGTTGCTGCCAAAGGAAGCTTCACGAAAGAAGGAAGGCAGCTTTTGGAAGTCTATGGACTGAAAGTGACGCATGGAAAACCTGTCCCGGGCAAAAACAGTATTTCCAAAGACCTGAGGATCAACAGTAACTTAGTAGGATTAGGATAAGGATGCAGTAACCTAGTAGGATTAGGATAAGTATGCAGTATCTTAGTAGGAATAGGATATGGGTGTTATAAAAACCCTATTTTGCTGAACTTTTCACCAAAAGTCTACTAATTGTTGCATACTTAGTGACCGAGTATTCCCTGTGGGATTCGACACCTAATCCAGTTGGGTTCTATATTTGATAGCGACCGCTTACACTCTTACGAGAGCTGTAGTTTGGGCGTTATCATGAATTCTCTCCGATTTCTTTAACTGGAGGTAATTTTGATTCAATTGTTATACACTGCTGAGAGAGTTCTCTAGAATTTCCACAAAGTTTAAATATATTTTGAATTAGTTCTTTTCTTGAAGGGATAATATCACTAGAAAAATCATCGGAATGATCTTCTACTATAGTTGCATGCAATAAATCGTGATGGAGCATGGAGGAATGTATTGTCTTTTCCTCAATAACCTCTTTTTGCACCTCCTCGACAGGGGGGTTCTCTTTATCCCCTTCACTGTCGTTACCTTCTTCTTCCTCCTCGAACACGGTGCTCAAGAACGATTTGTTGGTGAAATGTTGAAACAAATCGATAGAAGGATCTTTAAATTCTCTTGTATTACTTATGCTAGGATAGCCCAAAAACTCCTGAACTGTGTTACTTTCTGCTTTATCGATGACCGTATCCTGCTTTCCACAGTTCATATCAATAGATCTATCCAAATCCATAGATTTCACCATTCCTGCATCTTCAGAGTAAATCTCCAGTAGCCTTTTCCCAAAGCTGTTCTCCTCCGTTTCTTTTGATCTATTGACTACCCTTGAACACCAAATCTCGGCCTTGATCTCCTCCGAGCACCTTTTAAGCATTTCAAAATCTTGTTGCTGCTGGAAGATTCTATCTTCCATTTTCATTATTCCATGTTTACGAATTCATTTGCCATTTTCTGACACCACTGTATCTTCTTTTCAAATTCATGTTTCAACATCTGAGTTTGCTCGTTTACTTTACAATGACATCCTCCTCCGTTATCTCCACTCCTCCTTGTACTGCTAATTCAAGTTTAGACCTTAACATAACAATTTCTTCTTCTTTCTTCATAAGCTTTCTCTTAGCTTCGTTACACTCTTTCTATTTGAGCTTATTCTCCATCTAAAGCTTGTGGATAAACTGATCCATTGCCGCAATCCTTGACCCCAAAATAACATCTGAGGAAGAATCTTCTGCACCTTTCTCCTTCAACGGCATATGAAGGCCACGGACAATGCATTTTGCTTTTCCACCGTACTCTAGAGTAGAGATGGTTTTGTGGATCTCTTTAGGATCTGGACTGGCACACAGTATCATGAGAATTTTGGACTTGTCATGCTTAAAAGAATCCTACACAAAATAGTTGAATCAACTTCTTACAACGACTAGTACAACTCCCAAACTGTTTGTGGCTATGTCGCTTGGTTCCTTAAAAAATGATGCTGGTGCGCGTAAGATCCTCCAAAAATTACTGATTTTTGGACTATTCAATACGGAGGTAGCAACATTTTTGGAGGATCCAAGCAACATAGATATGTTATATACACAAGATGTAGTACCTGTAAGAGCATAGTTAACTTGCTGTCTCAGAATGGCACGTGGGAATCACCGTTAGCAATGGACTCAACCACCCTTTTTTAGTGCACTGTTTCCCTGATTAATCTTTGTAGTCTGCGTAATTTGATTGTCGGATTAGTATCAAATGCATCAAGAGCTAAAATCATACATTTCAAATTACTGTTCATAGGAAATCTGTAAAAAAACTTTAAAGAAACGAGGTAAGTAAAAAACATGGAACTTTACCTATATTTTTGCTTCCATGCCAGTTTGACCAGATTGTTCTATATTCTCGGAACTAGCCATATCGACAAGCATTAGTCGCCCTCCTACTGTTGGAACATCAACAATCATCTGCAATAACATTTAGCTTCCTTCGTAAAAGATGAAGACATATCCTTGCTGGAAACAGAAAACAAATGAAACTCTTTCCTTTTAGACATCATTAAACATATATTCAGGATTGATACCGTGCAGTGGCTCTGAGAGCTCCGCTCATTGCACAAAGTGCTTTTCACTATTCTTATCTTCTCCACATTCTGAATCTCTTTTGATATCTTTGTAGCCTTAGTACCAGAAATAAAAGTTGCATTCTTTGCCTTTTACTGATAACTTCAAGTCTCACCTGCAAAAGTAAAAACACAGGGCAAGCATTATACAGAGAAATACAAAGTAGTACAAGTCATACTAGCTTTCGTCTATCTAACTTTAGCATATCCTTATATTCTGGCTTGTGTAGCTATGTTAGGCATACAAATCAATAATGGCAAGACCAATGGCGCTATGGCGAAAATATGTACCAAGGAATTAGGCAAAGTACTATAAATCATTGGCAGTTCAATTATTAAGTGAAGTACTATAAATCATTAGAATTCAGTACTTAATGATAACACCGTCGATTGAAAGTCGAGTATAGAAATGTAAGGTCAAAATGCAAAAGTCAATTTATTTGAGGAGATATATAAGATATACACTGACCACGTTTCCCCGTTTAAGCTTAGGTCATGTCTAAACATGCACAACATGGATAAATTACCATGTAGTCCTCATCAATTGAGAGAAACTAGAGCATTTTCTTAAATGCGTTCAATACAATAAGAACAACATCAGTGCCTCGATCCAAACAAGTTGGGTTCCAGCCAAATGAATCCTGACTAACCATGTTTCCCCGTTTAAGCTCAACTAATGTCTAAACCTGCTCAATTTTAGATAAATATAATGTTAGAAAATGGAAAATTTATAGATAATTTTGTGTGATTAAACTAGAGAATTTTCTTAAATAGGCTCAATATTACTACTACAACTACAACACCTAAATCCCAAACAAATTGAATGTGATGTAGTCGCATACTAGGTTTGCGCATTTAAGCTCAACTAATGTCTAAACGTGATAATTTTGGATAACCATAATTTGATAAAACAGGCAATACTTCTCTCTTTTTCTTCCATAGATAATTTAATGTGTTTTATATATAAACTAGAGCATTTTCTTAAACGTTCTCAATACTACAACCATAAAACCTCAATCACAAACAAGTGAAGTGTGCCATATGAATCATCACTGACCATTTTTCTCTGTTTAGGTTCAACTCATGTCTAAAGTGCTCAGTACAACCACAATAACACCTCAATCCCAATCAAGTGCTTGTGAGTAAACACCAGATGGATCTGACAAATCTTGTTTAGCACAAGCTTTGTACACTAACTTAGTGTAATCTGAATCAGATTTATCTAGTGGGGTTAGCTTAAGAACGGTAAATGTAACCAAAAAAGGTGAAAATATGCAAAATGGCTTTGTGGGCAAGTCCGTTTTTTTTGGATTCTTGATTGATTATTCCATTGTTGTTTGGGTCTTTTTCGAAGTTTTTTTTGGTTACTTTTTTGGAAAGTGAAATCAAGAAAATGTTGAAGGAAAGTGTAAATACAACTCTCTTTTATTGTGCAAGATAGTGGTTATCTTTACTACTACTATTACACTGTAGACAAAAAGAGAAAAAATTATGTGCTGTCTATTAAAGCTATTGAAAAAGAACTCATTATAAAGGTGTATTGTACGCTGCCTTAACTTGCATTCAGTAATTTTATGAGTTACTCCAAGGCTCCCCTTTGTACGCTGTAGACAAGAGATGAAAAAATATGATTTCTTGGTAAAGAGTCTCTTTACTTCAACTTGATTTGACAATATAAATTGTGTACACTTTATCTCCTCAAAT
Source organism: Capsicum baccatum var. pendulum (assembly GCA_030864225.1). Classification (NCBI taxonomy): domain Eukaryota; kingdom Viridiplantae; phylum Streptophyta; class Magnoliopsida; order Solanales; family Solanaceae; genus Capsicum; species Capsicum baccatum. The sequence goes on along the minus strand of CM061561.1, from coordinate 273,137,901 downwards.
TCAACTTTATGAGATTACACTGAATATGTTATTGTTGTTGTTATTATTTTTCGATCTAAAAATATGATGTTTGATACTAAAATATGTTGGTTTTGTCCGAAAATGTGTCAAAGTCTATTAAAACTAGTCTTTCTGCTTCATTCCGAGTTAGGAACATAGATTGTGTATATTTTATTACTCCAAATCCCACTTTATGTGAATACAGTAGGTACGTTATTGTTGTTTGGTCTGAAAATGTCCTAAGTCGGGTCTATTAGAAACAGTCTTTCTACTTCAGCTTGAGTCGCTAATATAAATTGTGTACACTTTACCTCTCAAAATTTCACTTTATGAGAATACACCAAATACTTTGTTGTTGTTGTTATTTTTCGATCTGAAAATATGACGTTTGATATTAGTACTATTTTCTCTTTCTCATTTTACGCGTCACGCTTTCAATTTTAGATTATCCCAAGGAAAAACTAGATTGTTTTAGAATACAAGTTTAAAAATTCCTTCTTTTTCGTCAAATTTCGAGTCGAGTCAAATTAACCACACAAAATGAAAGGAAGGAAATAGAATATTTCAAAAAATAGTCCCTTTTTTTTTAAAAAAAATAATAAATATAATTTTTAAAAATGAGAATATGTAAAATGGCTTTGTGGGCAAATTCAATTTCAAAAATAGTATATCTTTAAAAAATATAATATAAGTGTAATAATATTTTTAAAAAGTCTACAAAAATTAACTATAACAAAAAATATATAATATTTTTAAAAAGTTCAAACAACTTAGTTACTAAGAATATTAACATTTGAGGAAAAAATATTATTATTTGAGAATGAGGACAAAATATTGTACTATAATAAAAACAAAAAAACAACTCATAGGGTGAAGTAAATATTCCCTAAGTAAGAGAGACGTGGAAAATTAACTATATAAGTTTGACCAAAGTACATTTATTGTAACAACCTTATTAAATTCCAATATTTGAAATTTGAATATTTTGGGGGGTATATTTGCCTCTTATGTTCAAAATATAATAACATTTTCCTCTTATGTATATTAATTAATGAAGTTTAACTAATATTATATGAAGTATAATAGATTCTTGTAATTTATGTGAGTAATGTAAGAATTAATATTTAATGTTGTTTTAATTGAATTAATTATCTGATATTTGTTGTTTATGAGAGATATAATATTATCCATTGAATTTAGTTGCGATATGTGAAAATTAATTCAGATACCACAGTTATATAAAAGAGACTTCAATGCGAAGACTCTGGATCGAGTACTTATCCCTCTGCGTCAATCACGTACAATGATGATAGGTGAATTTACGCGCCTATATCAATATATTTTGCCCATATGTGTGCCATGTTTTGAGAACAAACTATATATTTTATGCACTTTTAGTCCTTTTTCCTATAAGTGAGCTAACGAACATGATTAGCAAAGTTTCAGGTATAAATGATGCAGAATTCAGCATTTTATGGCTTACTTGACGCCACAGAAAGCTCACGAAGGAAGGGAAGGAAGTTTACACGCCTAAGTACCAAAAACGCTGCATGGAAAAGTTGTCCCGGGCTAAAACAACATTTCTGAAGACTTTGGAGACTTGCAGTAACTTAGTTGGATTTGGACAATGATACATTAACCTAGTACAATTGGGTTATGTATTTCATTAGTTTATTTGGATTATGATAATGTTACATTAACCTAGTACATTTGGGTTAGGTATTTCATTAGTCTAGTAGGATTTGGTTAGATATTTATTTACCTAGTAGGATTAGGACATGGGTATTATAAATACCCTATCATGCTAGAGATTTTTATTAATCTTCTATTCAACAATTAATCTTCTTCCATCCCTCTCTTCTTCCACCACAACAATTCTACAACTCTTCTAATCTTCCCATTAATTCTATTTTTCTTCTTCTATTCATCTATTCTTAATTCCCGCAACAAGAGAATCGTTACTTTTGCCTTGGTATTCACGCCTCACGCCTACCACCTGTGCTACATGAAAATCATCAATCTTGTGGTATAACAACAATGTCAATCGTGATCTCCTTCGCATTCATGGGTAACTAAACCTCTCTGTTGGGGTTATGGAAGCCGAATGAGTTACTATCTATTGCTGTGAGTTTGTGAGTTCACGACACGTATACTGCTTATATCATTATTCTCTTCATCTTAATGCAAATTCTTGTGGCTGCAGACGCATAGAATAATGCCAGTATAGCATTAACTTGTTCGAAAGAAAGGTTAACTGTCTGGAAAAGAGATAATGTCAAGGTAATAGGGTCCCATCCCCAATTAAAAAGTTAGTGCCGTAACTGGATTAACCTCTTGGAGAATTCGTACCGTTAGACACGCTTTAAGCTCGAAAGAGTTAAAGTGAAATAATCCTCGAATAGGTCGAAAGACGCTTGGATTTACCATCGAATACAATTCTCTATAAGCAGTTGCATGTCAGAATTCTACATACTCATAGCCAATAGAGACGTATAACTCAGAAGGTGGACATAACCCCAACGCTTCAATTCTCATTTTTTACAACTTACGTAACAATCTTTCTTTTTTTACTTTGCTATTTTCAGCTTTTACTGCATTACTTTATTTACATTACTTGCACGACAAGACTCCCCCTTTCTTACGAGACTTTCACCAAAAGTTTAGTAATTTTTCTTACTTGTTGACCAAGCTATTCTCTGTGGGATCGATACCCAACCCAGGTTGGGTTCTATATTTGCTAACGACCGCTTTACACTCCTACGAGAGCTGTAGATTGAGCGTTATCATATAACATTCCAAATCTAATCACCACCACTGATCTCATCAAATCATAACCGTTTATTTTCTGTCCCAATAGAGAAAATCAACGGTCTCAAGTTCGGGCACCGAATATGGAGAAAATTTCATTGAAAGCGTCATCCTCAGAATGGACCTTGTAGTACGCGATCCAGATTAGTTGACAATACGTGATCCAAATGAGAAAAAGCTCCATAACAGATATCAAACATTAGGTGGGAAACTGAAGCAAAAAAAAATCTCATCACCTCCACTAATCTCATCAAATCATAACTATTCATTCCTTGTCTCAATGGATAAAATAACTAGTCTCAAGTTTTGACACTGAATATGGAGAAAATCCCATGAAGAATGTCATCCCGAAAATGAGCCTTATAGTGTGTGATCCATATTAATCAGCAATGAGCGATCCAAATTAGGCAGAGCTCCATAACAGATACCAGACATTCGATGGAAAACTAAAAAACAAAATAAAAAGCCTCATCACCACCGTTGATCTAATCAAATCACAACTTGTAGTGTGCGATACAAATTAGTCGATAATGCGCTATTCGAATTAGACAGAGCTACACGACAGATACCAAACACTAGGTGGGAAACTACAAAACAAAACAAAAATTTCATCACTATCACTGATCTAATCAAATCACAACTTGTATTGTGCGATCCAGATTAGTCAATAATGCATGATCCAAATTAGAGAGAGCTACACGACAGATACCATACACTAAGTGGGAAACTAAAAACCACCCCCACCATTGATCTAATTAAATCACAATCGCCAGTGTACGATCCAAATTAGTCAACAATGCACGATCCAAATTAGACAAAGCTTCACGACAGATACCAGACACTAAGTGGTAAACTGAAAAACAAAACAAAAATTCTCACCACCACCATTGATCAAATAAAATCACAACTCGTAGTGTGTGATCCAAACTAGTCGATAATACGCGATTCGAATTAGATAGAGCTTCATGATAGATACCAGACACTAGGTGGGAAACTACAAACAAAATAAAAAATCTCATCACCACCATTGATCTAATCAAATCTCAACGTGTAGCGCGCGATTCAAATTAGTCAATAATGGGCGATTGGAACTAAACAGAGCTTCACGACAGATACCATACACTAGGTGGAAAACTATAAAACAAAAAATCTCATCACCATCACTGATTTAATCAAATCACAACTTGTAGTTTGCGATCCAGATTAGTCGATAATGCGCGATCCGAATTAGATAGAGCTTTATGACAGATACCAGATACTAGGTGAGAAACTGCAAAACAAAACAAAAAATCTCAACACCACCATTGATCTAATCAAATAACAATCCGTAGTGTGCAATCCAAATTAGTGGATAATGCATAATTCGAATTAGATAGAGCTTCACAACAGATACCAGACACTAAGTGGGAAACTGAAAAACAAAACAAAAAATCTCATCACCACTATTGATCTAATCAAATCACAACTTATAGTTTGCGATCCAGATTAGTCGATAATGCACGATCTGAATTAGACAGGGCTTCACTATAGATAATAGACACTAGGTGCGAAACTACAAAACAAAACAAAACAAAAGGTCTCATCTCCACCATTGATATAATCAAATCATAACTCGTAGCGTGCGATCCAAATTAGTCAATAATGCGCGATTTGAATTAAACGCGTGATCCGAATTAGATAGAACTTCACGACATATACCAGACACTAGGTGGAAAACTACAAAAAAAAAAATCTCATCACCACCATTGATCTAATCAAATAACAATCCGTAGTGTGCGATCCATATTAGTCGATAATGCGCAATCCGAATTAGACAGATTTTCACAATAAATATCAAACACTGGATGAGAAACTGAAAAAACAAAACAAAAAATCTCATCACCACTATTGATCTAATCAAATCACAACTTGTAGTGTGTGATCCAGATTAGTCGATAAGGCGCTATTCAAAATAAATGCGTGATTCAAATTAGATAGAACTTCACGACAGATACGAGACACTAGGTGAGAAACTACAAAACAAAATAGTAAATCTCATCACTACCATTGATCTAATCAAATAACAATCCATAGTGTGCAATCTACATTAGTCGATAATGCACTATCCGAATTAGACAGAGATTCACAACAGATATCAGACACTGGATGAGAAACTGAAAAAACAAAACAAAAAATCTTATCAACACCATTGATTTAATCAAATCACAATTTGTAGTGTGCGATCCAGATTAATCGACAATACGCGATCCGAATTAGCTAGAGCTCCATAACAAATACAAGACATTAGATGGGAAACTGAAAAACAAAACAAAAATATCATCACCATCACTGATCTAATCAAATCACAACTCGTAGTGTGCGATCTAGACTAGTCGATAATGTACTATCCAAACTAGACAGAGCATCACAACAAATACTAGACACTAGGTGAGAAACTACAAAACAAAACAAAAATCTCATTAATCAAATCATAACTCGTAGTGTGCAATCTAGATTAGTCAATAATGCGCGATTCAAATTAGAGACAAAGCTTCACGACAGATATCAGACACCAGGTGAAAACTACAAAACAAAACAAAAAACTCATCACAACCATTGATGTAAGCAAATCACAACCGTCCATTCCTTGTCCCAAATTCATCTTTATTCACCTCACTTTCCCACTTTTTTCCTTCATAAACCCTCACTTTCTCTTTTTCTTCACCCAAAGAGAGATATACATACTCAAAATTTACACTTTCTTTTTTTTGGTATACATAATATACACACACCATATACAAATAGAGTGAGGGAAAATACATATGGATTCAGATCAAGGAAAGCTATTTATTGGTGGAATATCATGGGAAACAATAGAAGAGAAGATGAAGGAGTATTTTCAAGTGTATGTGATGTTTTGCAAACTGTTGTAATGATAGATAACATTACTAGAAAGCCTAGAGGATTTGGTTTTGTTGTATTTGTAGATCCTAGTGTTCTTGATAGAGTTCTTCAAGATACTCATGTAATTGATGGCCGCACGGTGAGTTTTTTTTTACTCTATTTAGCTTCTGGTGTTTCATTATTTTTGATTATTTCTATATTTGTGCTTGTTGGGTTGTTAGTTTTTGCTGATTCTTGGATTTTGGGATTGTGGGTTTGTTAGTTTTTGCTGATTCATGGATTTTGAGCTTGTAGGGTTGTTAGTTTTTGCTGATTCTTGGATTTTGGGATTGTGGGGTTGTTAGTTTTTGCTGATTCTTGGATTTTGGGATTATGAGCTTGTTAGTTTTTGATGATTCTTGGATTTTAAGCTTGTGGGGTTGTTAGTTTTTGCTGATTCTTGGATTTTGGGACTGTGGGGTTGTTAATTTTTGCCGATTCTTTGATTTTGAGCTTGTGCTGTTGTTAGTTTTTACTAATTCTTGGATTTTGGGCTTATGGGGTTCTTAGTTTTTGCTGATTCTTGAATTTTGGGATTTGTATTTTTGGAGTTTTGGTTAAATGAGCTGACTTGTGATTGTTTTCTGGGTGTTTCATGTGTTTTTGCCTAATATTATCATGATGTGACTTTTGGATATTGTTATACATATATACACCTTATATATAGAGAAAAAGTGGAGAGGAAGAGAGGAAAAAAAAGCATGGATTCAGATAAAGGAAAGCTTTTTATTGGTGGGATATCATGGGAAAAAATAGAAAAAAGATGAAGGAGTATTTTCAAGTGTATGGTGATGTTTTACAGACTGTATTAATGAGAGATAAGATTATTAGAAAGCCTAGAGGATTTGGTTTTGTTGTATTTGCAGATCCTAATGTTCTTGATAGAGTTCTTAAGGAGACTCATGTAATTGATGGCCATACGTTGAGTTTTTTTGATGTATGTTCATGCTTTATTTGTGTTTTTCTATTATTTTGGATTGTGAGGTTGTTTGTTTTTGCTGATTCTTGGATCTTGAGCTTGTGGTGTTGTTAGTTTTTGCTGATTCTTGGATTTTGGGATTTTAGGGCTGTTGGTTTTTGCTGATTCTTTGATTTTGAGCTTGTGGGGTTGTTAGTTTTTGCTGATTCTTGGATTTGGGGATTTTTGGGCTGTTGGTTTTTTCAGATTCTTTGATTTTGAGCTTGCGGGGTTGTTAGTTTTTGCTGATTCTTGGATTTGGGGATTTTGGGGCTGTTGGCTTTTTGCTGATTCTTTGATTTTGAGCTTGTGGGGTTGTTAGTTATTGCTGATTCTTTGATTTTGAGCTTGTGGGGTTGTTAGTTTTTGCTAGTTCTTTAATTTTGGGATTGTGGAGTTGTTAGTTTTAGCTGATTCTTAGATTTTGGGATTATGTGCTTGTGGAGTTATTGGTTAAGTGAGCTTGACTTTGGTGATTGTTTTCTGGGTGTTTACTAATGTGGCATTTCTATTTTACGATGTGTTTTTGCTTTTATTGTGATGAGATGATGTTTCTCTTTTCTTTGTGGCTTTTGGGTGTTGTTTATATTTCTGATTTTTGTTTTTTTTTAGATTTTATGCTTGTGGATCTTTGGTTAAATGAGCTGACTTTTTTATTGTTTTCTGGTTATGTCCTGATGTGTCAGTTCCAATTTAGGATGTGTTTTTGTGACTGTTATCTTGACATTTATGTTGTTTTCTTGCTATTTTTCCTTGTTGAGTTCTGATTCAGATATTTCTTAGTTTGAATATGTTCTCTGGGTACTAAAGTTTAAATCTTTTTTTGGCCTAAGGTCTTCATTTCTTGAGCTGATTTATGCTTATGAATTTTTTTGTTCTGGTTGAGCTTATGTAATCAAGCTCTCCTGATATTTAAAGTAAAATATACATTTTTATATTGCAGTTTCTAATAAGAAATAGTTTCTCTTGAGTCAATTTTGTGGGTAGACAGATTCTCCTTATATTTAACATAAAGTCAGCATCTTTTATATTGAGGACTTTTGTAAATAATGGTTTGTCGAGTCAATTTTTTGAGTAGACAATGCGTTGCATATGTTCTTTTGATGTGAAAATGATGGATGAGGTTGCATAATTCGTTGCAGTAGTTCTGTCATTCATTTGAATGCCATATGTGCTGAATGATTCCCAACCTAATAATGTGCTGTGTATTGGTCTTTCGCATATGTTTGGTGATTTTTGCTATAATGTGTGTCGCTTTTATTCTCGAATCAAATTACTTGTTATACAATGGGTGGCCTTGCTTGGGATCGATTTTTAGTAGTAGTAGTTCTTGTTGTAGTACAACTTCTTCCTTCTGCTGTATAGTGGTCAGTTTTGCATAAGCACTAATTTTGCTAGGTGGAGTTTCTCTGTTGTGCCTTCCAAAGCTGGAATTGTGCAGAAAAATGTGTTTCATTATCAAGCCATGTGTTTGATGCAATGGATGGAAAATGAGATGATTATTTCCTTCTCTTTGATGTTTTTGACACTTCTTGGTGTGATAGTGATGAAATGATATCTGACTTGTTGAAAAGAACATCCTAAAATGTGGGACATAGTATTATTGTTATGCAGTGTCTGTGCTCGTTAATAGATTTATGTTTTTCTTCTTTCTGTTGATAGTGTGCAGACAGGTTTATTTTAGTCTAATGTCCTCTTTTGTATTGTTAACGGCAATAGGTAATGGTTTATTCACAATGAGTTCTCAGTGGTGAAGGTAAGTAGGTAACTGATTAAAGCACTATGATGGTGGTTTATTTTAGTTTAATGGTGTGCCTTCTTCTAATTTAGAGCATTGTTTGCCCTAAATATTTTAATGACTTAATAGATTATTTGAAACTTGAATCATCTCTTCGTTGCTAGTTGCACACCAAATGGAAACTTCCTGTGGTGATGTCTTAAATGAACGTGTCTTTTAAGTTCAGTGTTTTTGTGTAATAGTGCCATCGCTTGGGTAAAGGTGCTTCTGTTTAAGAATTTTAAATCATTTGTACATCTGTTAGGTTTTCCAGACCTGTTGTTCCATATATACTTTCAGGATATCGTAAGTAAGACGCTTGCAGGTTCAACAGATGTTTAGTACATTTCACATGATAATTTGATGTCTTTTAGTAAAGCTTTCCCCCAAAGTAATAACCTAGTTGATGGAAACTTCCGCTAAGATTTTTGGCATCTTATAATAAAATCTGTCCTTTTGAGTCTTTATCTTTCTTGCTTCTGAATTTGTTCTTCTTTTACTTAGCTCAATGGTATTTTTCCTTTATAGGTTGAGGCTAAGAGGTCCTTGTCCAGAGAGGAGCAGGGTCCAAAATCTGGAAATGTAGGTAGTGCTAGAAGTTTTGGAGGCGATGGAAATAACAGGACCAAGAAAATATTTGTTGGTGGATTGCCTCCCACGCTGACTGAGGATGGCTTCAGAACTTACTTTGAAACTTATGCTAATGTCACTGATGTAGCAATTATGTTTGATCAATAGACCAGCTGACCTCGTGGGTTTGGCTTCATTTCATTTGATTCTGAAGATGCAGTAGATAGGGTTTTACACAAGACATTTCATGATATCAGTGGGAAACGAGTAGAAGTAAAGCGTGCTCTTCCAAGAGATGGTAGTTCTGGTGGTTTTGGTGGTCGCTCCACGGGCAATGGTGGTAGTGGTATGGGTGGTGGAAGTTACCAGGGGTATGGTGCATCTGGTGACAATCCCAATTCTTATGACAGAATGGCTACCAACAGATACATGCAGTCACAAAACACTGTAGGTGGCTATCCAACTTATGGTTCCTCCGGATATGGTACACCAGGTTATGGTTATGGATCTTCCAATAATGGCATGGGTTATGGTTCTTATGGAAGTTATGGTGGAGCCAATCCTGGCTATGGGGCTGTCAATCCTGGATATAGTGATCCAGCAGTTGCTGCAGCCTTCGGGATTCCAAATGTGCCTGGTGCTGGTTGTGGTAGCGGTCAAGCTGGTGAATTGAGAAGCTCATGGGTTTCTCAAGGTCCTTCTAGATATGGGAACATGGGATATGGTAATGCATCATGGGGTGCTTCAAGTACTGGTGGTGGAGTTGGACCCGCTAATGGAGGATCTGTTGTAGGTCAGTATCCAGCTGGAGCCACGGGTTATAGAAATAAAGGTTATGGCTATGGTGGATATGGTGGAGGTGATGATGCTTATGGAAATCCAGTTGGTGGAAGTGGTGCATCGGGAGACATGCAATCAGGTGGTGGGGGTTACATAGGCAGTGGCTATGGCGATGCTAGTGGAAATTCACAAGGATCGGGTAATTATGGTGCTCAGCAAAATGGACCTCATGGTGGCCAAGTTGGATATGGTGGTGGCTATGGTGGTGCTCCAAGTTGGCAGGCTCAACAACACTGATCACAGTGCTTGATTTTATCTGAGAACTTACCTATTGCTAGAGTTAAGTTTAACTTTCACGCTGCTGGTTTCGTTCCACATATAGTTTACTCTTGCAAGCATTACGCGCTCAATGGGATTGATTGGATTGATTGAATTTTCCTCTTTTGCAGTTCTTATTATAGTTTACAATAAGTAATTGCCAGTAGTACTTCCTATTTCGTAATATTTTCTGTTTAACTGTCGTTTTAATTTGGCTTGCGTATGGTTATTTTTACTAGCTATCTAATGCATCTCCTCTCGTAGCCTGTTATGTTAAAGCTTATGTGAGTTAGCTTTTGATTGTGTTGTTCGGTTTTGAATATAGTTCCCTAACCCGTTTATGCCTTTCCAAACAGGATACTTGATGCTAGTTTTTCCTCACTATAAAAAAATGAATTATTTTGGTTTCCCATTTGACTTGCGTTGGACGAAGAAGTTTTCGTGATGCTTCTTGTTGGTAGTTCAGCTGTAGCCGATATGGGTAGCAATAACAGTAGTGGTAGTTAAGTTTTGAGAATGACATAATCATTTTCCTCTGTATTTGACCTTGTGTTACACAGGAGGAGATGCCCGAGTACTAACGTCTGATGACATCCCACTCTGTCAAATCCGACCTTGGTGCTGGGGATTGTGTTCAGTGTGCACAAGTACTTACCGTGGAATTTGGCTCATGGTGCATTTCCTGAAACTGGTCATGGTAAAGCGGGGTGAAGACTAACAGCAGTCATCGTATGGTATGTGTTGCCAACAGCTGGTGTTTAGTTGTACTAGTGATTTTTTATATGGAAAGGTAGACTAGAATATGGCCATGTTTTCGAGGTACTTGGCCATTTAACTCGCAAACAAATTCTTTAGTTTTTGGCATTTTTCGCTTACAAAATGATGCTTTTCTGGAGATGGATTACAGAATAACATTGTTTAGGCTACCTCACTAGTTTAGAATGATTAAACTTTATTTTTCTTGTTTTCACCAATTTAACAGTAGAATAGCTTAGAACTTACTTAATGTCTTTCGTCTAATTAGGATTAGTCTGTGCACTGACTGTGGTAGTTGAGCTTATTGCTTTTATACTTTTTTTTAGGGTGTCTCTAACTCCTGTTGTCCCTTTGAGTAGGGTGTTTCTCCTTAGACTTGACAAAATATTCATGTTTCGCCTTGCTTTCATTAACAATGCTGAAACATTTTTGGGTTCTTTTGCTTTGATGTATGTTCTTTAGTCTCAAGTAGTGAATGACCTTTCACTGGATTTTCCAAGTAAAAAACTATGCTTAGTGAAGTTCTACCGCATTTCGCCAACCAAGGATATTATATAGTTAAGGCACAGACACTTTGAGTTGCTGATTCTATAATTGTTAAACTGCAGAATCTTTGTTTCTATTAGGAATGCATGACTCTTGTCATTTCATTGTTTCTATGTTTGGATAACTAAGGAAAGTAAGTGAATACTGTTGTGAACCAAGCTAACTCTATTGGGCCAATTAATATGTTGGATAGGGGGTTCAAAATTTGAAGAAAAACTTATCGAAAGGAGCTCGACATCTATTATATATACATATAATATTATTTTAGTAATGTATAAATAGTATAATTTTCCACCAAATGGGGTTCGGTGAACGGTTCTTTTGCAATTCCTTATCTAGATTGTTTGATTTTGAGTCGTGGGTTTGTAGGAAACAACGTCTCTATCTCACATTTGAGGTAGTGGTATCGACTTCTTACACTTACCCTCCCAAGACCCCACTTGGTGGGAATATACGGTGAACCCCCATCCATTACACATGCTGGCTCCGCCCCCGATTAGAGAGGTGATTGTTCTATAGAGATGGCAACCAAAGGTGGAGATATGAACATTCAGCGCGATTTTGGGTTGTCGATGGGGATGTTTTTGTATGGGAACTACGGTAGGGAAGATAGTGAAGAGTTAGAAGCTTGGAGTCACTCAATGATAAAATAATACTAATAGATTAACATATTACAAAATGATAAAAATTAAACTAAATTGATTTCATAATTTCTCATTTTTTTTCAATTAATAATATAGGATATTTATTCATATACCCAACATTTGTATTTCATAATTTTTTTAGTTACATTGTACAAAACTTTGCATATCATATAAGTACAATATTTAGTTATTAATATACATTCCCAGTTAAATAGAACATGTATAAATCATGTGTTAATTTGTACTAATATTTTATACGTTGTAGAAAATGAAATAACCAAACAACTGCACATTATTATAACCAACAACCAAACAACCCTTGCTTGTTTTTACTAGTATTACTTACCATATTTCTTATTCATTTAAATTTACTCCTCCTCACTTATGGAAAATCAATTTGATTAACTTATAAAATTAAATTATATTAGATCTATTTAAGTGACATTTAAATTGAAACTAAAGAAAGAAAGTAATATGTATTGAAACTTCAATGATTTCAACATCAAATTTGTACGCTTATATTTACAATTTTTTTTTTATTGTTTTTTTAAGAAAAGGGATTATGATCTTTTTGTCTGTTTGGGCTAGTGCCTAGTGGGTATTGGATATATTAGGGTGCACCATTCTCATTGAGTAGTACTGCACGGAATTGACGTGTGGAGACCACCAATTACACCCTTTCACTTAACCAAATTATTTTCCTTTTAAATTTTTATTTTGATAGTGTGATATAATATGTAGTTTTAAAAAAAATTGTAATCATAAATCTAGTGATAGAAGACTATCTAGCTTGGTTCGTCTATTAACTTGGCCTTTGAAGAAGAAGGTTCGGCATGCTTTGACTTATCTTTATTATCCGATAAATTCATTCCTTTCTCTGATATTTCATAAAGTAGATGGATAGAGTCAGTCGATCAGTAAAAAAAAATAGTAAGTGCTCCTGAAATGATTGATAGAAAATAAGACAACTATTCCATGCATTTATCTTATATACTTTAAATTTAATACAACATCGAACCCAGTGAATGAAAACAACAACAAACAAACAAAAATAGGTAGTATATTGTAACTTTGGGATTGTAATTGGGGTCGAAGCTCCACATATGTTGTTTGGGTGGTCAGGTCAAGCTTCATCCACACAAGACCACGTAATCTCTGACTCTCTGCGTCAAATTTTGCAATTTTCTTCACTCCCTCCAGGTCGTCATATGTTTGGGTGGTCAGGTCAAGCTTCATCTGGGCCAAGGCTCTAGGCCCAAGCAACCTCTTCCACACAAGACCACTTAATCTCCAACTCTCTGAGTCCAATTTTGCAATTTTCTTCACTCCCTCCAGGTGTTGTTTGTTTGCAACTTCTGCAAACCGTACGCTCATATTTTTTCTTCAACATCTCAATTTCTGCTTCAGCTTGGGCTTTTTCTTCACTGAGTTGTATCACCATGCTAGAACACTCCTTCAAAGACCTTGAGGGACTTACCTGCAAGCAGTAGTAAATAGAAATAGAAAGAAAGCAAAACACAGCAAAATATGCAAGATGTTTTCCATAACATTTTGTATTGAAAGTAACTAATGCTTTGTTTAAGAGAGTAGTACTGGTAATTGTAAAACTTAAGAAGAACTTGTGAACTTAAGAGCTTGAAGAATTGTTTATATAGGCTGAGTATTGTAAAACTAAACCAACATAAAAATGGTAAAAAAATATCTCAGTAGAGAATTTCTCTTACTGAATCAATCATATACCAATTAAAAAGGAAAGTCAATATTTGTAAAAGTCATTAACAATATTTTTTCCTTAGGCCAAATCCAATTAATAAAAAATATCAAGACTGTCATGATTAAAAACTAGATTCCCATAATACTGAAAGTTACCTTATATATAGGTGAGTGCCATGTTGTCTCATATTCCATAGAGGAAGGTAAATTAATAGTAACATGTTAGAATCAATCACTAATCAATTAAGAGATCGATAATCAATTAGGGTCAATTAGGGATGAGAAAATTTGTTCAATTTACCATATATAAATTATGAGCAATTAATTTTGTAAAATAATCCCTAATTATTTTTGTACCTAATTCAAATAATTAATTATACAAAAATCAGTCCACGATGTAATTCAAGAAACATGATACACAATCAGATGTTCTTTACCAAAATCTTATTCAAATTATCACAAGATCAATCCAACCATAAAAATATAATACGCAGTCAAATAGCCGAGAAATTTGTCAACTAATTCAAAGAAGATAGATAATTTCAAAATTTGAAATTAGCAAACTATGACAAAATTGATCATTATTAAAATTTAGATTTTTCACATCTGGTAGTCTTAAAACATAAGCACACACAATGGTAAAGAATCGGATGAAATAAATCATTCATGCATTGTTAATTCAGAGTCCGAAATCTGTTAAAGAAGGGGAAAAGAGATTAAAATTAAACACAAACATTTAAATATTTAGGCAAGCCTGTGGATGGGTTTTTCATCTCTTTTTTAACAAATGGATCAACGGCACGGAGAAGGTTGGTGGCGGGTGGACGACGGAGATGACCTGGGGCGGCGACAGTTGGTTCACGGAGGAGGTTGGAGAGCATGGGGGTCTCGTGGCAATGTTGGAGCGGCGTTGGCATACTGGTTCATCGCCGGAAAGGGGAAAATTGAGGGAGAGATGCTGATGGAGGCTGAGGGGCTGGCGGCGCTGCGCTGGAAGCGGCGAGTACGAACGGCAGGAGGCAGTGGTACATCTGGTATCGCTACAGTAAGCGTTGGTGGGGCGGCAAGGACGAGCGGCAGGAGGCAGTGGTAGATCTGTTATCGTCGGAGTAGGCGTTGGCGGCGCAGCACTGGCAGCAGCGAGGACAAACCGCAGGAGGCAGTGGTAGATCTGGTATCGCCAGAGTAGGCGTTGGCGGCATATGTAGAGGGCGGTGGGAAAGCTATTGGAGAAGGGGGTCTTGGTGGCGCTGCTCCGCCGAACAGCGGCGGCAGCCATGGGAAAGAGAGGTTAGATAGAGAGAGAAGGAGAGAGGTTAGATAGAGAGAGAAGGAGAGAGGTTAGATAGAGAGAGAAGGAGCAGTTGTTGTTTGATTTTGGAATTAGGTTTAGATTTTTGGATTAAAAAGGAAAGAAAGGTGTATCAGATCTCAGTCGTTGGATCCGTTCAGGATCAACAACTGAGATCTAAAAATTGAAAATTTGGAATTGAGTTTCAAAAATGGCTAGAATTGTAAGAAATTGGACAAAATTAAGTTAAAAGGTGAATAAATTTAGGTAAAATAAATTAAATTAGGCTGTTATTTAAATTAAAATAGGGATAACAGTATATAATAATAATTAAATAATACATAAAAATATTAAATAATAAATAATAATAATATTAAATAATAAATAATAATAATATTTAAATAATAATAATTAATAATAAATAATTTAATAAAACAAATAATGCTAAATAATGGAAAACTAGATATTATGTTTGCAAAAATGTAGATGTGCCTAACAACGTGGAAAATAATTTAATAAATATTAATAAAAATTACATAAAATGTTGAATTTGAGTTTAAAAATTATGACAATGATACTAAAATCTAAGAAATAATTTATGCATTTCCTTTAATTATAAATGCGACACGTTAGTATGTACTCAATGTAAGAATAATATTTAAAAATATTGATAATTAAAATTAAATAATTCTAATATAATAACAGCCTAAAAGTGATATCAGGAGGTCAAAATTGGGTGTCAACAGAGTCGCCACCTAATTTTCAAGAAAAAATAGGAAACCTATTTATTTATTAACAAGTACTCCCTCCGTTTAAAAAGAAATGACTTACTTTCCTTTTTAGTTCATTTAAAAAAGAATGACCCCTTTCATTTTTTGGCAATACTTTAATTTAAACTTTCCAAATGACATGTTTATGACCACAAGATTAAAGGGTATTTTGATACATTTGAAACTACTTTAATTTAAGGATACAAGATTAAAAATTTTTCTTTATTTTCTTAAACTTTGTGCCAAATCAAAGTAGGTAATTCTTTTCGAAATGGAGGGAGTATGACGAAACCAATTTAGATTCTAGGTAATGATTCAAATTATTGCAAAGGGAAGGTGTTAGACACCCTTCAGAATCTACAAATATGGTTCCCGGCCAGACTTAAGTTTATTAAAAAAAGAAAAAAGAAAAAAGAAAAAAAAATCAATGCATGCAAATACAAATATAAAATATATATTAAAATAATATAATGCGTATGCTATAGTAAAATATATAAGCAAAATATATAAATATGTACGTAAAGACAAAATTGAATAAAGAAAAATTATTTTAAGAAACAAATCTACATAATATCCATTAATGTAAAAAAGTGAATTATTTGATTAAGTATCTAAATCAATTTTAATATAACTAGTAATGACCTAAATTTGCCTAAAGTGTGATGAGAATCGCATGAAAAATAAAAATTATCAGAAAAATTATATTAAAGAAAAAACTATGCGATATCTTTCAATGTATAAGTATGAATTAATTGAGTAAGTATCTAAATTAATTTAATTTTTTAATATAAATATTAATGTCCTATATGTGCCTAAACACGTGATGAACATTTGTAAAAAGCATTTCCGTCCAATGCCCCAAAAATAAATTTTACACTATAATTTATATTTTGTGCAAGTGTAAAAATATAAAAAATTTAAACATAAAATTTAAACTCTTCGTTCAATGTCACTCCCGTCAAGTATTCCCAACCTGGATAAACACTTGTAAATAAAAATGTTTGTAACAAATAAATAATTATCAAAATAAATTGAAAATATTTGTGTGCTTATATGTATAAAAATATATAATTGTTTGAAAGGTCGGCTCAGATTAGATTTTAAATACGACATACGAAGTGGTTGCTGATTTATTAGTCGTCCTAACTCGTGTTGCCAAGATACGAATCATAAAACTTTTACGTTATAAAAATTTCGTCATTGCCCAAATTTATTTATTTTATTACGTATTTATATATATAATATACGTCTTTTTATTTGTGCAGACCTCAAAAATTGATGAAAAATTTGTTCATTGGCCATAAAGGGAGATAACAAATAACTCAAAAATAACCCTAACACTGTCTATTTATATTAGTTCACAAAGGGAGATAACAAATGACCATCCTAAAGAGTGTAATTTGCAAACAGTATCAGGCGTAATTAAAGAGTGTAATCAAATTATTTTTTTTATGAAGCAATCTAACTAAACATGATTTGACAATCCCCATTATTTAATTAATCCACACTTCCACTTTGTTGTAAAACAGTATCTTGCCTCATTAATCATGTAGTAAATTTTCATAACTAGATTTGGTGAAGTTGCTTATTTAATAATCTTCATTTAAACATAACTAAGAATCAAATAATTAATTAAACCAGAAGAACTAATACCCTATATGCAATGCACCAACAAATTAAATTTGTTTGCAATACCTTATTTAGCCCTATCTTCGTAATTGTCAACACAAATTAATACAGTACTAAAATTTTGGTTGCTTAATTAGTTATTCCCATTTAAAAATTAACTAAGAGACCAAACTAAACTACAAGAATTCATACCCAATATGTAATGCACCAACAAATACCTTATTTTAGTCTTATCATGTATACTAAAAATAAGTATTAAACATGTGCAATGGATACAGTACACTAGTAATTGTCACTCACACATGAATGCAATTTGATCCTTCTATGGGAAAAAGTGAGGATTTACATGTGGTGCTTCTTTTTAAGCATATATTTTGGTCCACAAATATTATGTTTTCTCCGTTTATTTTTATTTATTTATATTTGAAAACTTGATATTTTTACTAGAGCATCCTTCGTTATTATAAGTCGTTTCATCTCACTAACTATTAGGTGAATTGAAAATAAAAGAGAGTTATTGGGTATACTAAAACTTCATGTTATGTGCAAAATTGAAAGAAAAAATCAATAAGAATTTAGTGTACGCAATCTTGTTATGCATGTCTGTAAAAAGCTATTCTCACAACTTGAATCGATGACTTAATAATATGGTAAAAGTGATTTTTTTACTATAGTAAAAAATAAAGGTTGATAGAGGTAGTACTATATTCGTTTGTCTCAAATTATCTATCATTATTACTAAAAATAGTTATTGTTTCAAGAAAATACCAAATATGTTAGGGTATAAATAAAGGTTAAATTTTGAAAATATTTTTTCCAGTTAATATTTTTTTAGAGTCGTGTAAAAAAATGCACGATATTTTATTGACTTTTGCAGAACGCACAATATTCTAAAATTACAATTCTATCGGTTAATCAACATTCCTTCCAATAAAACATTTATAAAATTTTAATATTCTCACAAACACATTTATCGTATAATTTTATCTTTTTAAAGAAAGAAGTGATGGGCTATAGAATATTTACAGCCTTTAGAAACATTCTAAACTGTAAAATAACAACTATATTTTGTAGAATTATGAAATATATCAAAATCTACCTTAGAAACCTATACAAGTAGATATTTCAATATTTTAAAAGATTCTTAAAAAGATCAGTCAATTTCTTTAACTTTCTAATATTCGAAATTTAGTAATCCAACCAATATACATTCCTTCAAACAAGTCTTATTTCACAAAAAATACCTATCGACAACAATTTTCTCAATGTTAGTGTTCAAATTTAAAACTTTTAGTTAATAATGAAAAAATATTATCGAACCCACCACATATTTATCGGTGATATTCCAAACCAAATAAACATTTATATATGTAGACAGATATTGAGGTAGTGGTAAGATTCACGTATACTTCAGACTTATTTGTGATAGAGTCATGTTTTTCTTCTTTCGGTTGATAGTGTGTAGACAGGTTTATTTTAGTCTAATGTCCTCTTTTGTATTGTTAACGACAATAGGTAATGGTTTATTCACAATGAGTTCTGCAGTGGTGAAGGTAAGTAGGTAACTGATTAAAGCACTATGATGGTGGTTTATTTTAGTTTAATGGTGCGCCTTCTTCAAATTTAGAGCATTGTTTGCCCTAAATATTTTAATGACGTAATAGAATATTTGAAACATGAATCATCCCTTCGTTGCTAGTTGCACACCAAATGGAAACTTCCTGTGGTGATGTCTTAAATAAACGTGTCTTTTAAGTTCAGTGTTCTTGTGTAATAGTGCCATCGCTTGGGTAAAGGTGCTTCAGTTTAAGAATTTTAAATCATTTGTACATCTGTTGGGTTTTCTAGACCTGTTGTTCCATATATACTTTCAGGATATCGTAAGTAAGATTGTTGCAGGTTCAACAGAAGTTTAGTACACAATACATTTTATGATATCACTGGGAAACAAGTGGAAGTAAAGCGTGCTCTGCCAAGAAATGGTAGTTCTAGTGGTTTTGGTGGTCGTTCCACGGGCAACGGTAGTAGTGGTAGGGGTGGTGGAAGTTACCAGGGGTATGGTGCATCTGGTGACAATCCCAGTTCTTATGACAGAATGGATACCAACAGATACATGTAGTCACAAAACACTGTAGGTGGCTATCCAACTTATGGTTCCTCCGGATATGGTACACCAGGTTATGGTTATGGATCATCAATAAATGGCATGGGTTATGGTGCTTATGGATGTTACGGTGGAGCCAATCCTTGCTATGGGGCTGTCAATCCTAGATATGGTGGTCCAGCAGTTGCTGCAGACTTCGAAAATCCAAATGTGCATGGTGCTAGTTATGGTAGCGGTCAAACTGGTGGATCGAGAAGCTCGTGGGGTTCTCAGGGTCCTTCTGGATATGGGAACATGGGCTATGGTAATGCATCATGGGGTATTTCAAGTGCTGGTGGTGAAGGTGTACCCGCTAATGGAGGATCTACTGTTGGTCAGTCTCCAGCTGGAGCCACGGTGTATGAAAATCAAGGTCATGGCTACGGTGGATATGGTGGAGGTGATGGTGCTTATGGAAATCCAGTTAGTGGAGGTGGTGCATCGGGATACATGCAATCAGGTGGTGGGGGTTACATGGGCAGTGCCTATGGCGATGCTAGTGGAAATTCACAAGGTTCAGGTAATTATGGTGCTCAGCATAATGAACCTCATAGTGGCCAAGTTGGATATAGTGGTGGCTATGGTGGTGCTTCAAGTCGGCAGGCCCAACAACACTGATCACAGTGCTTGATTTCATCTGAGAACTTACCTATTGCTAGAGGGGAACTTCACTTTCACGCTGCTGGTTTCGTTCCACATACAGTTTACTCTTGCAAGCATTACGCGCTCAATAGGATTGGTTGAATTGCTTGAATTTTAGTTTTTTGCAGTTCTTATTCTAGTTTACTATAAGTAATGTCTGTAGTATTGCCTATTTCATAATATTTTCTATTTAACTGTCGTTTTAATTTGGCTTGCGTATGGTTATTTTTACTAGCTATCTAATACATCTCCTCTCGTAGCCTGTATGTCAATGCTTATGTGAGTTAGCTTTTGACTGTGTTGTTCGGTTTTGAATATAGTTCCGTAACCCGTTTGTGCCTTTCCAAGCAGGATACTTGATGCTAGTTTCTCCTCACTATAAAAAAATGAATTCTTTTGGTTTCCCATTTGACTTGCGTTGGACAAAGAAGTTTTCCTGATGCTTCTTGTTGGTAGTGCAGCTGTAGCCAATATGGGTAGCAATAACAGTAGTGGTAGTAAAGTTTTGAGAATGTCATAATTATTTTCCTCTGTATTTGACCTTGTGTTGCACAGGAGGAGATGCCCGAGTACTAACGTCTGATGACATCCCACTTTGTCAAATCCGACCTTGGTGCTGGGGATTGTTTTCAGTGCGCACAAGTAATTACCGTGGAATTTGGCTCATAGTGCATTTCCTGAAATTGGTCATGGAGAAGCGGGGTGAAGACTAACAACAGTCATCATATGGTATGTGTTGCCAACAGCTTGTGTTTAGTTGTACTAGTGATTTTGTATATGGAAAGGTAGACTAGAATATGGCCATGTTTTCGAGGTACTTGGAAAATTTTACTCGCAAACAAGTTCTTTAGTTTTTGGTGGTTTTCGCTTATAAAAGGATGCTTCTCTGGAGATGGATTACAGAATAACATGGTTTAGGCTACCTCACTAGTTTAGAATGATTAAACTTTATTTTTCTTGTTTACACCAATTTAACAGTAGAATAGCTTAGAACTAACTTACTGTCTTTCGTCTAATTAGGATTTGTTTGTGCACTGACTGTGGTGGTTGAGCTTATTGCTTTTCTACTTTTTTCTGGGGTGTCTCTAACTCCTGTTGTCCCTTTGAGTAGGGTGTTTTTCCTTAGACTTGACGAGAGATTCACGTTTCGCCTGGCTTTCATTAACAATGCTGAAACATTTTTGGGTTCTTTTGCTTTGATGTATGTTCTCTAGTCTCAAGTAGTGAATGACCTTTCACTGGATTTTCCAAGTAAAAGACTATGCTTAGTGAAGTTCTACCGTGTTTCGCCAACCAAGGATATCATATAGCTAAGGCACAGACACTTTGAGTTGCTGATTCTATAATTGTTAAACTGCAGAATCTTTGTTTCTATTGGGAATGCATGACTCTTGTCATTTCATTGTTTCTATGTTTTGATAACTAACGAAAGTTAGTGAATACTGTTGTGAACCAAGCTAACTCTATTGGGGCAATTAATATTTTGGAGAGGGGGTTCAAAATTTGAAGAAAATTTATCGAAAGGAGCTCGACATCTATTATATATACATGTAATATGATTTTAGTAATGTATAAATAGTATAATTTTCCACCGAATGGGGTTCGGTGAACGGTTCTTTTGCAATTCATTATCTACATTATTTGATTTTGAGCCGGGGGTTTGTCGGAAACAACGTCTCTATCTCACATTTGAGTTAGTGGTATAGACTGCTTACGCTTACCCTCCCAAGACCCCACTTGGTGGTAATATACGGTGAACCCCCATCCATTACACATGCTGGCTCCGCCCCCGAGTAGAGAGGTGATTGTTGTATAGAGATGGCAACCAAAGGTGGACATGTGAACATTCAGCGCGATTTTGGGTTGTCGATGGTGCAGTTTTTGTTTGGGAACTAAGGTAGGGAAGAAAGTGAAGAGTTAGAAGTTTGGAGTCACTCAATGATAAAATAATACTAATAGATTAACACATTACAAAATGATAAAAATTAAACTAAATTGATTTCATAATTTCTCATTTTTTTCAATTAATAATATAGGATTTTTATTCATATACCCAACATTTGTATTTCATAATTTTTTAGTTACATTGTACAAAACTTTGCATATCATATAAGTACAATATTTAGTAATTAATATACATTCCCAGCTAAATAGAACATGTATAAATCATGAGTTAATTTGTACTAATATTTTATACGGTAGAAAATGAAATAACCAAACAACTCCACATAATTATAACCAACAACCAAACAACCCTTGCTTGTTTTTACTAGTATTACTTACCATATTTCTTATTCATTTAAATTTACTCCTCCTCACTTATGGAAAATTAATTTGATTAACTTATAAAATTAAATTATATTATATCTATTTAAGTGACACAAAAATTGAAACTAAAGAAAAAAAGTAATCTGTATTGAAACTTCAATGATTTCAACATCAAATTTGTAAGCTTATATTTACAATATTTTTTTTATTGTTTTTTTAAAAAAAGGGATTATGATCTTTTTGTCTGTTTGGGCTAGTGCCTAGTGGGTATTGGATATATTAAGGTGCGCCATTCTCATTGAGTAGTACTGCAAGGAATTGATATGTGGAGACCACCAATTACACTTTTTCACTTAATCAAATTATTTTCCTTTTAAATTTTTATTTGGATAGTGTGATATAATATGTAGTTTTAAAAAAATTGTTATGATAAATCTAGTGATAGAAGACTATCTAGCTTGGTTCGTCTATTAACTTGGCCTTTGAAGAAGAAGGTTCGGCATGCTTCGACTTATCTTTATTATCCGCTAAATTCATTTCTTTCTCTGATATTTCATAAAGTAAATGGATAAAGTCAGTCGATCAGTAAAAAAATATAACAAGTGCTCCTGAAATGATTGATAGAAAGTAATACAACTATTCTATGCATTTATCTTATATACTTTAAATTTAATACAACATCGAACCCAGTGAATGAAAACAACAACAAACAAAAAAAAATAGGTAGTATATTGTAACTTTGGGATTGTAATGGGTGTCGAAGCTCGACATATGTTGTTTGGGTGGTCAGGTCAAGCTTCATCCACACAAGACCTTATTTGTGATAAAGTCATGTTTTTCTTCTTTCTATTGATAGTGTGCAGACAGGTTTATTTTAGACTAATGTCCTCTTTTGTATTGTTAACGACAATAGGTAATGGTTTATTCACAATGAGTTCTGCAGTGGTGAAGGTAAGTAGGTAACTGATTAAAGCACTATGATGGTGGTTTATTTTAGTTTAATGGTGTGCCTTCTTCTAATTTAGAGCATTGTTTGACCTAAATATTTTAATGACTTAATAGAGTATTTGAAACTTGAATCATCCCTTCGTTGCCAGTTGTATACCAAATGGAAACTTCCTGTGGTGATGTCTTAAATAAACGTGTCTTTTAAGTTCAGTGTTCTTGTGTAATAGTGTCATCGCTTACGTAAAGGTGTTTCTGTTTAAGAATTTTAAATCATTTGTACATTTGTTGGGTTTTCCAGGCCTGTTGTTCCATATATACTTTCAGGATGTCATAAGTAAGACGCTTGCAGGTTCAACAGAAGTTTAGTACACAAGACATTTCATGATCTCAGTGGGAAACAAGTGGAAGTAAAGTGTGCTCTTACAAGAGACGGTAGTTATGGTGGTTTTGGTGGTCGCTCCATGGGCAAAGGTGGTAGTGGTATGGGTGGTGGAAGTTACCAGGGGTATAGTACTTCTGGTGACAATCCCAGTTCTTATGACAGAATGGATACCAACAGATACATGAATTCACAAAACACTGTAGGTGGCTATTCACCTTATGGTTCATCCGGATATGGTACACCAGCTTATGGTTATGGATCGTCCAAAAATGGCATGGGTTATGGTGCTTATGGAAGTTACGGTGGAGCTAATCCTAGCTATGGGGCTGTCAATCCTGGATATGGTGGTCCAGCAGTTGCTGCAGACTTCGGAAATCCAAATGTGCATGGTGCTAGTTATGGTAGCGGTCAAACTGATGGATCAAGAAGCTCGTGGGGTTCTCAGGGTCCTTCTGGATATGGGAACATGGGCTATGGTAATGCATCATGGGGTGTTTCAAGTGCTGGTGGTGGAGGTGTACCTGCTAATGGAGGATCTACTGTTGGTCAGTCTCCAGCTGGAGCCACGGGCTATGAAAATCAAGGTCATGGCTATGGTGGATATGGTGGAGGTGATGATGCTTATGGAAATCCAGTTAGTGGAGGTGGTGCATCGGGAGACATGCAATCAGGTGGTGGGGGTTACATGGGCAGTGCCTATGGCGATGCTAGTGGAAATTCACTAGGTTCAGGTAATTATGGTGCTTAGCATAATGGACCTCATGGTGGCCAAGTTGGATATGGTGGTGGCTATGGTGGTGCTCCAAGTCGGCAGGCTCAACAACACTGATCATAGTTCTTGATTTCATCTGAGAACTTACCTATTGTTGGACGGGAACTTCACTTTCACGCTGCTGGTTTCGTTCCACATACTGTTTACTCTTGCCAGCATTACGCGCTCAATGGGATTGGTTGGATTGCTTGAATTTTAGTTTTTTGCAGTTCTTATTCTAGTTTACTATTAGTAATGTCTGTAGTATTGCCTATTTCGTAATATTTTTTGTTTAACTGTCGTTTTAATTTAGCTTGCGTATGGTTATTTTTACTAGCTGTCTAATGCATTTCCTCTCGTTGCCTGTTATGTCAATGCTTATGTGAGTTAGCTTTTGATTGTGTAGTTCGGTTTTAAATATAGTTCAGTAACCCGTTTGTGCCTTCCCAAGCAATATACTTGATGCTAGTTTCTCCTCACTATAAAAAAATGAATTCTTTTGGTTTCCCATTTTACTTGCGTTGGACAAAGATGTTTTTGTGATGCTTCTTGTTGGTAGTGCAGCTGTAGCCGATGTTGGTAGCAATAGCAGTAGTGGTAGTTATGTTTTGAGAATGACATAATCATTTTCCTCTTTATTTGACCTTGTGTTGCACAGGAGGAGATGCCCGAGTACTAACGTCTGATGACATCCCACTCTGTCAAATACGACCTTGGTGCTGGGGATTGTATTCAGTGCGTACAAGTACTTACCGTGGAATTTGGCTCATGGTGCATTTCCTGAAACTAGTCATGGTGAAGCGGGGTGAAGACTAACAACAGTTATCGTATGGTATTTGTTGCCAACAGCTGGTGTTTAGTTGTACTAGAGATTTTGTATATGGAAAGGTAGACTAGAATATGGCCATGTTTTCGAGGTACTTGGCAATTTAACTCGCAAACAAGTTCTTTAGTTTTTGGCGGTTTTTGCTTATAAAAGTATGATTTTCTGGAGATCGATTACAGAATAACATGGTTTAGTCTACCTCACTAGTTTAGAATGATTAAACTTTATTTTTCTTGTTTACACCAATTTAACAATAGAATAGCTTAGAACTTACTTACTGTCTTTCGTCTAATTAAGATTTGTCTATGCACTGACTGTGGTAGTTAAGCTTATTGCTTTTCTACTTTTTTCTGGGTGTCTCTAACTCCTGTTGTCCCTTTGAGTAGGGTGTTTTTCCTTAGGCTTGATGAAAGATTCACGTTTCGCCTGGCTTTCATTAACAATGCTGAAACATTTTTGGGTTCTTTTGCTTTGATGTATGTTCTTTAGTCTCAAGTAGTGAATGACGTTTCCCTAGATTTTCCAAGTAAAAGACTATGCTTAGTGAAGTTCTACTATGTTTCACCAACCAAGGATATCATATAACTAAGGCACAGACCCTTTGAGTTGCTGATTCTATAATTGTTAAACTGCAGAATCTTTGTTTCTATTGGGAATGCATGACTCTTGTCATATCATTGTTTCTATGTTTGGATAACTAACGAAAGTATGTGAATACTATTGTGAACCAAGCTAACTCTATTGGGCCAATTAATATGTTGGAGAGGGGGTTCAAAATTTGAAGAAAAACTTATCGAAAGGAGCTCGACATCTATTATATATACATATAATATGATTTTAGTAATGTATAAATAGTATAATTTTCCATCGAAGGGGGTTCGGTGAACGGTTCTTTTGCAATTCCTTATCTAGATTATTTGATTTTGAGCCGGGGGTTTGTCGGAAACAACGTCTCTATCTCACATTTGATGTAGTGGTGTGGACTGCTTACACTTACCCTCCCAAGACCCCACTTGGTGTTAATATACGGTGAACCCCCATCCATTACACATGTTGGCTCCGCCCCCGAGTAGAGAGGTGATTGTTGTATAGAGATGACAACCAAAGGTGGAGATGTGAACATTCAGCGCGATTTTGGGTTGTCGATGGGGAAGTTTTTGTTTGGGAACTAAGGTAGGTAAGAGAGTGAAGAGTTAGAAGCTTGGAGTCACTCAATGATAAAATAATACTAATAGATTAACATATTACAAATTGATAAAAATTAAACTAAATTGATTTCATAATTTCTCATTTTTTTCAATTAATAATATAGGATATTTGTTCATATACCCAACATTTGTATTTCATAATTTTTTTAGTTACATTGTTCAAAACTTTGCATATCAAATAAGTACAATATTTAGTTATTAATATACATTCCCAGTTAAATAGAACATGTATAAATCATGAGTTAATTTGTACTTATACATTGTAGAAAATGAAATAACCAAACAACTGCACATAATTATAACCAACAACCAAACAACCCTTGCTTGTTTTTACTAGTATTACTTACCATATTTCTTATTCATTTAAATTTACTCCTCCTCACTTATGGAAAATCAATTTGATTAACTTATAAAATTAAATTATATTAGATCTATTTAAGCGATATATAAATTGAAACTAAGGAAAGAAAGTAATCTGTATTGAAACTTCAATGATTTCAACATCAAATTTGTAAGCTTATATTTACAATATTTTTTTTAATGTTTTTTTAAGAAAAGGGATTATGACCTTTTTGTCTGTTTGGGCTAGTGCCTAGTGGGTATTGGATATAATAGGGTGCACCATTCTCATTGAGTAGTACTGCACGGAATTGACGTGTGGAGACCACCAATTACACCCTTTCACTTAACCAAATTATTTTTCTTTTAAATTTTTATTTTGATAGTGTGATATAATAAGTAGTTTTAAAAAAATTGCTATCATAAATCTAGTGATAGAAGACTATCTAGCTTTGTTCGTCTATTAACTTGGCCTTTGAAGAAATAGGTTCGGCATGCTTCGACTTATCTTTATTATCCGCTAAATTCATTTCTTTCTCTGATATTTCATAAAGTAAATGGATAAAGTCAGTCGATTAGTAAAACAATATAACAAGTGTTCATGAAATGATTGATAGAAAGTAATACAACTATTCTATGCATTTATCTTATATACTTTAAATTTAATACAACATCGAACCTAGTGAATGAAAACAACAACAAACAAAAAAAAATAGGTAGTATATTGTAACTTTGGGATTGTAATTGGTGTCGAAGCTCCACATATGTTGTTTGGGTGGTCAGGTCAAGCTTCATCCACACAAGACCTTATTTGTGATAACGTCATGTTTTTCTTCTTTCTGTTGATAGTGTGCATACAGGTTTATTTTAGGGTAATGTCCTCTTTTGTATTGTTAACGACAATAGGTAATGGTTTATTCATAATGAGTTCTGCAGTGGTGAAGGTAAGTAGGTAACTGATTAAAGTACTATGATGGTGGTTTATTTTAGTTTAATGGTGCGCCTTCTTCTAATTTAGAGCATTGTTTGACCTAAATATTTTAATGACTTAATAGAGTATTTGAAACTTGAATCATCCCTTCGTTGCCAGTTGTACACCAAATGGAAACTTCCTGTGGTGATGTCTTAAATAAACGTGTCTTTTAAGTTCAGTGTTCTTGTGTAATAGTGCCATCGCTTGGGTAAAGGTGTTTCTATTTAAGAATTTTAAATCATTTGTACATTTGTTAGGTTTTCCAGACCTGTTGTTCCATATATACTTTCAGGATGTCATAAGTAAGACGCTTGCAGGTTCAACAGAAGTTTAGTACACAAAACATTTTATGATCTCAGTGGGAAACAAGTGGAAGTAAAGTGTGCTCTTAGAAGAGATGGTAGTTATGGTGGTTTTGGTGGTCGCTCCATGGGCAACGGTGGTAGTGGTATGGGTGGTGGAAGTTACCAGGGGTATGGTACTTCTGGTGACAATCCCAGTTCTTATGACAGAATGGATACCAACAGATACATGAATTCACAAAACACTGTAGGTGGCTATTCACCTTATGGTTCATCCGGATATGGTACACCAGCTTATGGTTATGGATCGTCCAAAAATGGCATGGGTTATGGTGCTTATGGAAGTTACGGTGAAGCTAATCCTGGCTATGGGGCTGTCAATCCTGGATATGGTGGTCCAGCAGTTGCTGCAGACTTCAGAAATCCAAATGTGCATGGTGCTAGTTATGGTAGCGGTCAAACTGGTGGATCGAGAAGCTCGTGGGGTTCTCAGGGTCCTTCTGGATATGGGAACATGGGCTATGGTAATGCATCATGGGGTGTTTCAAGTGCTGGTGGTGGAGGTGTACCTGCTAATGGAGGATCTACTGTTGGTCAGTCTCCAGCTGGAGCCACGGGCTATGAAAATCAAGGTCATGGCTATGGTGGATATGGTGGAGGTGATGATGCTTATGGAAATCCAGTTAGTGGAGGTGGTGCATCGGGAGACATGCAATCAGGTGGTGGGGGTTACATGGGCAGTGCCTATGGCGATGCTAGTGGAAATTCACTAGGTTCAGGTAATTATGGTGCTTAGCATAATGGACCTCATGGTGGCCAAGTTGGATATGGTGGTGGCTATGGTGGTGCTCCAAGTCGGCAGGCTCAACAACACTGATCATAGTGCTTGATTTCATCTGAGAACTTACCTATTGTTGGAGGGGAACTTCACTTTCACGCTGCTGGTTTCGTTCCACATACTGTTTACTCTTGCGAGCATTACGTGCTCAATTGGATTGGTTGGATTGCTTGAATTTTAGTTTTTTGCAGTTCTTATTCTAGTTTACTATAAGTAATATCTGTAGTATTGCCTATTTCGTAATATTTTTTGTTTAACTGTCATTTTAATTTGGCTTGCGTATGGTTATTTTTACTAGCGATCTAATGCATTTCCTCTCGTTTCCTGTTATGTCAATGCTTATGTGAGTTAGCTTTTGATTGTGTAGTTCGGTTTTGAATATAGTTCAGTAACCCGTTTGTGCCTTCCCAAGCAATATACTTGATGCTAGTTTCTCCTCACTATAAAAAAATGAATTCTTTTGGTTTCCCATTTGACTTGCGTTGGACAAAGAAGTTTTTGTGATCCTTCTTGTTGGTAGTGCAGCTGTAGCCGATATGGGTAACAATAGCAGTAGTGGTAGTTATGTTTTGAGAATGACATAATCATTTTCCTCTGTATTTGACCTTGTGTTGCATAGGAGGAGATGCCCGAGTACTAACGTCTGATGACATCCCACTCTGTCAAATACGACCTTGGTGCTGGGGATTGTATTCAGTGCGTACAAGTACTTACCGTGGAATTTGGCTCATGGTGCATTTCCTAAAACTGGTCATGGTGAAGCGGGGTGAAGACTAACAACAGTTATCGTATGGTATTTGTTGCCAACAACTGGTGTTTAGTTGTACTAGAGATTTTGTATATGGAAAGGTAGACTAGAATATGGCCATGTTTTCGAGGTACTTGGCAATTTAACTCGCAAACAAGTTCTTTAGTTTTTGGCGGTTTTTGCTTATAAAAGTATGATTTTCTGTAGATGGATTACAGAATAACATGGTTTAGGCTACCTCACTAGTTTAGAATGACTAAACTTTATTTTTCTTATTTACACCAATTTAACAGTAGAATAGCTTAGAACTTACTTACTGTCTTTCGTCTAATTAGGATTTGTCTGTGCACTGACTGTGGTAGTTAAGCTTATTGCTTTTCTACTTTTTTCTGGGTGTCTCTAACTCCTGTTGTCCCTTTGAGTAGGGTGTTTTTCCTTAGACTTGATGAAAGATTCACGTTTCGCCTTGCTTTCATTAACAATGCTGAAACATTTTTGGGTTCTTTTGCTTTGATGTATGTTCTTTAGTCTCAAGTAGTGAATGACCTTTCACTGGATTTTCCAAGTAAAAGACTATGCTTAGTGAAGTTCTACTATGTTTCACCAACCAAGGATATCATATAGCTAAGGCACAGACCCTTTGAGTTTCTGATTCTATAATTGTTAAACTGCAGAATCTTTGTTTCTATTGGGAATGCATGACTCTTGTCATTTCATTGTTTCTATGTTTGGATAACTAACGAAAGTAAGTGAATACTGTTGTGAACCAAGCTAACTCTATTGGGCCAATTAATATGTTGGAGAGGGGGTTCAAAATTTGAAGAAAAACTTATCAAAAGGAGCTCGACATCTATTATATATACATATAATATGATTTTAGTAAAGGATAAATAGTATAATTTTCCATCGAAGGGGGTTCGGTGAACGGTTCTTTTGCAATTCCTTATCTAGATTGTTTGATTTTGAGCCGGGGGTTTGTCAGAAACAACGTCTCTATCTCACATTTGATGTAGTGGTGTGGACTGCTTACACTTACCCTCCCAAGACCCCACTTGGTGTTAATATACGGTGAACCCCTATCCATTACACATGCTGGCTCCGCCCCCGAGTAGAGAGGTGATTGTTGTATAGAGATGACAACCAAAGGTGGAGATGTGAACATTCAGCGCGATTTTTGGTTGTCAATGGGGAAGTTTTTGTTTGGGAACTAAGGTAGGTAAGAGAGTGAAGAGTTAGAAAGTTGGAGTCACTCAATGATAAAATAATACTAATAGATTAACATATTACAAATTGATAAAAATTAAACTAAATTGATTTCATAATTTCTCATTTTTTTCAATTAATAATATAGGATATTTGTTCATATACCCAACATTTGTATTTCATAATTTTTTTAGTTACATTGTACAAAACTTTGCATATCAAATAAGTACAATATTTAGTTATTAATATACATTCCCAGTTAAATAGAACATGTATAAATCATGAGTTAATTTGTACTAATATTTTATACATTGTAGAAAATGAAATAACCAAACAACTGCACATAATTATAACCAACAACCAAACAACCCTTGCTTGTTTTTACTAGTATTACTTACCATATTTCTTATTCATTTAAATTTACTCCTCCTCACTTATGGAAAATCAATTTGATTAACTTATAAAATAAAATTATATTAGATCTATTTAAGCGACATATAAATTGAAACTAAAGAAAGAAAGTAATCTGTATTGAAACTTTAATGATTTCAACATCAAATTTGTAAGCTTATATTTACAATATTTTTTTTAATGTTTTTTTAAGAAAAGGGATTATGATCTTTTTGTCTGTTTGGGCTAGTGCCTAGTGGGTATTGGATATAATAGGGTGCACCATTCTCATTGGGTAGTACTGCACGGAATTGACGTGTGGAGACCACCAATTATACCCTTTCACTTAACCAAATTATTTTCCTTTTAAATTTTTATTTTGATAGTGTGATATAATATGTAGTTTTAAAAAAAAATTGCTATCATAAATCTAGTGATAGAAGACTATCTAGCTTGGTTCGTCTATTAACTTGGCCTTTGAAGAAGAAGGTTCGGCATGCTTCGACTTATCTTTATTATCCGCTAAATTCATTTCTTTCTCTGATATTTCATAAAGTAAATGGATAAAGTCAGTCGATCAGTAAAAAAATATAACAAGTGCTCCTGAAATGATTGATAGAAAGTAATACAAATATTCTATGCATTTATCTTATATACTTTAAATTTAATACAACATCAAACCCAGTGAATGAAAACAACAACAAACAAAAAAAAATAGGTAGTATATTGTAACTTTGGGATTGTAATTGGTGTCGAAGCTCCACATATGTTGTTTGGGTGGTCAGGTCAAGCTTCATCCACACAAGACCTTATTTGTGATAAAGTCATGTTTTTCTTCTTTCTGTTGATAGTGTGCAGACACGTTTATTTTAGGATAATGTCCTCTTTTGTATTGTTAACGACAATAGGTAATGGTTTATTCACAATGAGTTCTGCAGTGGTGAAGGTAAGTAGGTAACTGATTAAAGCACTATGATGGTGGTTTATTTTAGTTTAATGGTGCGCCTTCTTCTAATTTAGAGCATTGCTTGCCCTAAATATTTTAATGACTTAATAGAGTATTTGAAAC
Source organism: Capsicum baccatum var. pendulum (assembly GCA_030864225.1). Classification (NCBI taxonomy): domain Eukaryota; kingdom Viridiplantae; phylum Streptophyta; class Magnoliopsida; order Solanales; family Solanaceae; genus Capsicum; species Capsicum baccatum. Next base: position 273,105,389 of record CM061561.1, on the reverse strand, counting down.
TTGAATCATCCCTTCGTTGCTAGTTGCACACCAAATGGAAACTTCCTGTGGTGATGTCTTAAATAAACGAGTCTTTTAAGTTCAGTGTTCTTGTGTAATAGTGCCATCGCTTAGGTAAAGGTACTTCTGTTTAAGAATTTTAAATCATTTGTACATCTGTTGGGTTTTCCAGACCTGTTATTCCATATATACTTTCAGGATGTCGTAAGTAAGACGCTTGCAGGTTTAACAGAAGTTTAGTACACAAGACATTTCATGATCTCAGTGGGAAACAAGTGGAAGTAAAGCGTGCTCTTCCAAGACATGGTAGTTTTGGCGGTTTTGGTAGTCATTCCATGGGCAACGGTGGTAGTGGTATGGGTGGCGGAAATTACCAGGGGTATGGTGCATCTGGTGACAATCCCAGTTCTTATGACAGAATGGATACCAACAGATACATGCAGTCACAAAACACTGTAGGTGGCTATCCACCTTATGGTTCCTCCGGATATGGTACACCGGGTTATGGTTATGGATCGTCCAACAATGGCATGGGTTATGGTGCTTATGGAAGTTACGGTGGAGCCAATCCTGGCTATGGGGCTGTCAATCCTGGATATGGTGGTCCAGCAGTTGCTGCAGCCTTCGAAAATCCAAATGTGCCTGGTGCTAGTTATGGTAGCGGTCAAACTGGTGGATCAAGAAGCTCGTGTGGTTCTCAGGATCCTTCTGGATATGGGAACATGGGCTATGGTAATGCATCATGGGGTGCTTTAAGTGCTGGTGGTGGAGGTGTACCCGCTAATGGAGGATCTGCTGTTGGTCAGTCTCTAGCTGGAGCCACGGGTTATGGAAGTCAAGGTTATGGCTATGGTGTATATGGTGGAGGTATGGTGCTTATGCAAATCCAGTTGGTGGAGGTGGTGCATCGGGAGACATTTAATCAGGTGGTGGGGGTTACATGGGCAGTGGCTATGGCGATGCTAGTGCAAATTCACAAGGTTCGGGTAATTACGGTGCTTAGCAAAATGGACCTCATGGTGGCCAAGTTGGATATGGTGGTGGCTATGGTGGTGCTCCTAGTCGGGAGGCTCAACAACACTGATCACAGTGCTTGATTTCATCTGAGAACTTACCTATTGTTGGAGAGGAACTTCACTTTCACGCTGCTGGTTTTGTTCCACATACATTTTACTCTTGCAAGGATTACGCGCTCAATGGGATTTGTTGGATTGCTTGAATTTTAGTTTTTTGCAGTTCTTATTCTAGTTTATTATAAGTAATGTCTGTAGTATTGCCTATTTTGTAATATTTTCTGTTTAACTGTCGTTTTAATTTGGCTTGCGTATGGTTATTTTTACTAGCTATCTAATGCATCTCCTCTCGTAGCCTGTTATGTTAACGCTTATGTGAGTTAGCTTTTGATTGTGTTGTTTGGTTTTAAATATAGTTCTGTAACCTGTTTGTGCCTTCCCAAGCAGGATACTTGATGCTAGTTTCTCCTCACTATAAAAAAATGAATTCTTTTGGTTTCCCATTTGACTTGCGTAAGACATAGAAGTTTTTATGATGCTTCTTGTTGGTAGTGCAGCTGTAGCCGATATGGGTAGAAATAGCAGTAGTGGTAGTTATGTTTTGAGAATGACATAATCATTTTCCTCTGTATTTGACCTTGTGTTGCACAGGAGAAGATGCCCGAGTACTAACGTCTGATGACATCCCACTCTGTCAAATCCGACCTTGGTGCTGGGGATTGTGTTCAGTGCGTACAAGTACTTACCGTGGAATTTAGCTCATAGTCCATTTCCTGAAACTGGTTATGGTGAAGCGGGGTGAAGATTAACAGCAGTCATCTTATGGTATGTGTTGCCAACAGCTGGTGTTTAGTTGTACTAGTGATTTTGTATATGGAAAGGTAGACTAGAATATGGCCATGTTTTCAAGGTACTTGGAAATTTAACTCGCAAACAAGTTCTTTAGTTTTTGGCGGTTTTCGCTTATAACCGAAAGTTGGCTGAATAAAAGAATTCAGTACCAAGTTGCAAAACACTTGTTGCAAGAAAAACACAAGTCAATAAGGAACATCACCTGAGTCAGCTTCTTCAGCAACTTTAGCATATTGTTTTCCCAGGTTTTCCTTATTAGTCATTTCTGACTGTGCAACAGTCAACTTTTCATTCAAATCCTTGACTTCATCCTCTAAGCCACTCACTTTTTCCTCAAGAGACTTAACTTGATCTATCTGCCACATGTACTCCTTCAGTACACCATCCAGATGTGATGCCCTGTCTTCAGCAGTAAGCTTCAAAAGAGTAACGGATTCTAGGTGATTTTTCAGTGTCGCGGCTTCTGACTCAGCTTCACCCAACCTGTACAGAGAGATGTGAATAAAAGAATTCAGTACCAAGTTGCAAAGCACAAGTTGCAAGAAAAATACAAGTCAATAAGGAACATCACCTGAGACAGCTTCTTCAGGAACTTTAGCATATTGTTTTCCCAGGTTTTCCTTATTAGTCATTTTTGACTGTGCAGCAGCCAACTTAAGAGACTTAACTTGATCCTCTAGTCCAGTCAAATGTTAATAAGATTCAACGGAAATTTGCACATATTTTGGTTTCTTGATTTCCTGTTTACCCTGAAATATATCTGCCGCATGCACTCCTTCAGTGCAGTAGTAAAATAGAAATAGAAAGAAAGCCCAACACAGCAAAATATGCAACATGTTTTCCATAACTTTTTGTATGGAAAGTAACTAATGCTTTGTTTAAGAGAGTAGTACTAGTAATTGTAAAACTTAAGAACTTGTGAACTTAAGAGCTTGTGAACTATTGTTTATATAGGCTGAGTATTGTAAAACTAAACCAACATAAAAATGGTAAAAAAATATCTCAGTAAGAGAATTTCTCTTACTGAATCAATCATATACCTATTAAAAAGGAAAATATTTGTAAAAGTCATTCACAATATTGTTTTCCTTAGGCCAAATCCAATAAATAAAAAATATCAAGACTGTCATGATTAAAAACTAGATTCCCATAATACTGAAAGTTACCTTATATATAGGTGAGTGCCATGTTGTCGCATATTACGTAGAAGGAAGGTAAATTAATAGTAACATGTTAGCATCAATCACTAATCAATTAAGAGATCGATAATCAATTAGGGTCAATTAGGGATGAGAAAATTTGTTCAATTTACCATAAATAAATTATGAGCAATTAATTTTGTAAAATAATCCTTAATTATTTTTGTACCTAATTCAAATCATCAATTATACAAAAATCAGTCCACGATGTAATTCAAGAAACGTGATACACAATCAGATGTTCTTTTCCAAAATCTTATTCAAATTATCACAAGATCAATCCAACCATAATAATATAATACGCAGTCAAATGTTCTCCGTTATAATCATGAGCCAAGAAATTTGTCAACTAATTCAAAGAAGATGGATAATTTCAAAATTCGGAATTAGCAAACTATGACAAAATTGATCATTATTAAAATTTAGATTTTTCACATCTGGTAGTCTTAAAACATAAGCACACAAAATGGCAAAGAATCGGATGAAATAAATCATTCATGCATTGTTAATTCAGATTTCGAAATCTGTTAAAGAAGGGAAAAAGAGATTAAAAGTAAACACAAACATTTAAATAATTAGGGAAACCTGTGGATGGGTTTTTCATCTCTTTTTTGACAAATGGATCAATGGCACGGAGAAGGTTGGTGGTGGGTGGACGACGGAGATGACCTGGGGCAGCGACGGTTGGTGCACGGAGGAGGTTGGAGAGCAAGGGGGTCTCGTGGCAATGTTGGAGCAGAGTTGGCGTGCTGGTTCATCGCCGGAAAGGGGAAAATAGAGGGAGAGATGGTGATGGAGGCTGAGGGGCTGGCGGCGCGGCGCTGGCAGCGGCGAGGACGAACGAAAGGAGGCAGTGGTAGATCTAGTATCGCCGGAGTAGGCTTTGGAGGCACGGCGCTGGCAGCGGCGAGGACGAATGGCAGGAGGCAGTGGTAGATCTGGTATCATCGGAGTAGGCGTTAGCGGTGAATATAGAGCATGGTGGGAAAGCTATTGGAGAAGGAGGTCTCGATGGCGCTGCTCCGCCGATCAGCGGCGGCAACCATGTGAAAGAGAGGTTAGATAGAGAGAGAATGAGAGAGGTCAGATAGAGAGAGAAAAGCGACTGTTGTTTGGTTTTGGAATTAAGGTTAGGATTTTGGTTTAAAAAGGAAGGAAAGGTGTATCAGATCTCAGTCGTTGGATCCGAAACGGATCCAACGACTAAGATCTAAAAATTGAAAATTTTGAATTGAGTTTCAAAAATGGCTAGAATTGTAAGAAATTGGACAAAATTAAGTTAAAAGGTGGATAAATTTAGGCAAAAAAAATTAAAATAGGGATAATAGTATATAATAATAATAATTAAATAATACATAACAATATTAAATAATAAGTAATAATAATTAAATAATAAATAATAATAATTAATAATATATAATATAATAAAATAAATAATGGAAAACTAGATATTGTGTTTGCAAAAATGTGGATGTGCATAACTACGTGGAAAATAATTTAATAAATATTAATAAAAATTACATAAAATTATGAATTTGAGTTTAAAAATTATGAAAATGATACTAAAAGCTAAGAAAAAATTTATTCATTTCCTTTAATTATAAATGCGACACGTTAGTATGTACTCAATGTAAAAATAATATATGGGAATATTGATAATTAAAATTAAATAATTTTGATATAATAACAGCCTAAAAGTGATATCGGGAGGTCAAAATTGGGTGTCAACAGAGTCGCCACCTAATTTTCAAGAAAAAATAGGAAACCTGTTTATTTATTAACAAGTACTCCCTCTGTTTAAAAAGAAATGACTTACTTTCCTTTTTAGTTCGTTTTAAAAAGAATGACCCCTTTCATTTTTTGGCAATACTTTAATTTAAACTTTCCAAATGGCATGTTTATGACCACATGATTAAAGGGCATTTTGATACATTTGACACTACTTTAATTTAAGGCTACAAGATTCAAAAATTTTCTTTATTTTCTTAAACTTTGTGCCAAATCAAAGTAGGTAATTCTTTTCAAAACGGAGGGAGTATGACGAAACCAATTTAGATTCAAGGTAAGGATTCAAATTATTGCGAAGGGAAGGGGTTAGACACCCTTCAGAATCTACAAATATAGTTCCCGGCCAGACTTAAGTTTATTATAAAAAGAAAAAAGAAAAAATAAAAAAAATCAATGCATGCAAATATAAATATAAAATATATATTAAAATAATATAACGCGTATGCTATCGTAAAATATATATATAAGCAAAATATATAAATATGTACGTAAAGACAAAATTGAATAAAGAGAAATTATTTTAGGAAACAAATCTACATAATATCCATTAATGTAAAAAAGTGAATTATTTGATTAAGTATCTAAATCAATTTTAATATAACTAGTAATGACCTAAATTTGCCTAAAGTGTGATGAGAATCGCATGAAAAATAAAAAATATCAGAAAAATTATATTAAAGAAAAAACTATGCAATATCTTTCAATGTATAAGTATGAATTAATTGAGTAAGTATCTAAATTAATTTAATTTTTTAATATAAATATTAATGTCCTATATGTGCCTAAACACGTGATGAACATTTGTAAAAAGCATTTCCGTCCAATGCCCAAAAAATAAATTTTACACTATAATTTATATTTTGTGCAAGTGTAAAAATATAAAAAATGTAAACACAAAATTTAAACTCTTCGTTCAATGTCACTCCCGTCAAGTATTCCCAACCTGGATAAACACTTGTAAATAAAAATGTTTGTAACAAATAAATAATTATCAAAATAAATTGAAAATATTTGTGTGCTTATATGTATAAAAATATATAATTTTTTAAAAGATCGGCTCAGATTAGATTTTAAATACGACATACGAAGTGGTTGCTGATTTATTAGTCGTCCTAACTCGTGTTGCCAAGATACGAATCATAAAACTTTTACGTTATAAAAATTTCATCATTGCCCAAATTTATTTATTTTATTACGTATTTATATATATAATATACGTCTTTTTATTTGTGCAGGCCTCAAAAATTGATGAAAAAATTCTTCATTGGCCACAATGGGAGATAACAAATGACTTAAAAATAACCCTAACACTATCTATTTATATTAGGTCACAAAGGGAGATAACAAATGACTATCCTAAAGAGTGTAATTTGCAAACTGTATCACGTGTAATTAAAGAGTGTAATCAAATAATTTTTTTATGAAGCAATCTAACTAAACATGATTTGACAATCCCCATTATTTAATTAATCTACACTTCCACTTTGTTGTAAAATAGTATCTTGCCTCATTAATCATGTTGTAAATTTTCATAACTAGATTTGGTGAAGTTGCTTATTTAATAATCTTCATTTAAACATAACTAAGAATCAAATAATTAATTAAACCAGAAGAACTAATACCGTCTATGCAATGCACCAACAAATTAAATTTGTTTGCAATACCTTATTTAGCCCTATCTTCGTAATTGTCAACACAAATTAATACAGTACTAAAATTTTGGTTGCTTAATTAGTTATTCCCATTTAAACATTAACTAAGAGACAAAACTAAACCACAAGAATTAATACCCAATATGTAATGCACCAACAAATACCTTATTTTAGCCTTATCATGTATACTAAAAAATAAATTCTACAATGTTGGTTGCTTAATTGATATTCAATCATATCAATACCGTTCAATCTTAAATAGAGATATTATAATTTTTTCATAAAATTAAATAAAAAAGGGTGTAAAACAGAAAATTAATTCTATTTTGGGGGGTGTAAATTAGATTTTGAGGAAATGTAGGGTGTAATAAAGAGGACACATGTGTCGTTTTCAAGTAATTAAAAGGGTCATTTTCGACAAGTTGATAAAAATAAATATTAAACGTGTGTAATGGATACAGTACACTAGTAATTGTCACTCACACATGAATGCAATTTGATCCTTCTATGGGAAAAAGTGAGGATTTACATGTGGTGCTTCTTTTTAAGCATTTATTTTGGTCCACAAATATTATGTTTTCTCCGTTTATTTTTATTTATTTATATTTGAAAACTTGATATTTTTACTAGAGAATCCTTCGTTATTATAAGTCGTTTCATCTCACTAACAATTGGGTGAATTGAAAATAAAAGAGAGTTATTGGGTATACTAAAACTTCTGTTATGTGCAAAATTGAAAGAAAAAATCAATAAAAATTTTGTGTACGCAATCTTGTTATGCATGTCTGTAAAAAACTGTTCTCACAACATGAATCGATGACTTAATAATATGGTAAAAGTGATTTTTTTTTACTATAGTAAAAAATAAAGGTGGATAGAGGTAGTATTATATTCGTTTGTCTCAAATTATCTATCATAATTACTAAAAATAGTTATTGTTTGAAGAAAATACCAAATACGTTAGGATATAAATAAAGGTTAAATTTTGAAAATATTTTTTCCAGTTAATATTTTTTTAGAGTCGTGTAAAAAAATGCACGATATTTTATTGACTTTTCCAGAACGCCCAATATTATAAAATTACAATTCTATCGGTTAATCAGCATTAATTCCAATAAAACATTTATAAAATTTTAATATTTTCACAAACACATTTATCGTATAATTTTATTTTTTTAATGGAAGAAGTGATGTGCTATGTAATATTTACAGCCTTTAGAAACATTCTAAATTTGAGAATGAGAACAAAATATTGTACTATAATAAAAACAAAAAAACAACTCATAGGGTGAAGTAAATATTCACTAGGTAAGAGAGAGGTGGAAAATTAACTATATAAGTTTGACCAAAGTACATTTATTGTAACAACCTTATTAAATTCCAATATTTTGGGGGGTATATTTGCCTCTTATGTTCAAAATATAATAATATTTTCCTCTTTTGTATATTAATTAATGAAGTTTAACTAATATTATGTGAAGTATAATAGATTCTTGTGATTTATGTGAGTAATGTAAGAATTAATATTTAATGTTGTTTTAATTGAATTAATTATCTGATATTTGTTGTTGATGAGAGGTATAATATTATCCATTGAATTTAGTTGCGATACGTGAACATTAATTCAGATACCACAGTTATATAAAAGAGACTTCAATGCGAAGACTCTGGCTCGAGTACTTATCCCTCTGCGCCAATCACGTATAACATTCCAAATCTAATTACCACCACTGATCTCATCAAATCATAACCGTTCATTTCCTGTCGCAATAGAGAAAATCAACGATCTCAAGTTCGGGCACCGAATATGGAGAAAATTTCATTGAAAGCGTCATCCTCAGAATGGACCTTGTAGTGCGCGATCTATATTAGTCGACAATACGTGATCCAAATGAGAAAAATCTCCATAACAAATATCGAACATTAGGTGGGAAACTGAAAAAAAATAAATCTCATCACCACCACTAATCTCATCAAATCATAACTGTTCATTCCTTGTCTCAATGGACAAAATCACTAGTCTTAAGTTTTGACACTGAATATGGAGAAAATCCCGTGAAGAATGTCATCCCGAAAATGATCCTTATAGTGTGTGATTCAGATTAATCAGCAATGAGCAATCCAAATTAGACAAAGCTCCATAACAGATACCAGACATTCGATGGAAAACTAAAAAACAAAATAAAAAGCCTCATCACCACCGTTGATCTAATCAAATCACAACTTGTAGTGTGTGATAAAAATTAGTCGATAATGCGTTATTCGAATTAGACAGAGCTACACGACAGATACCAAACACTAGGTGGGAACCTACAAAACAAAACAAAAATTTCATCACCATCAATGATCTAATCAAATCACAACTTGTATTGTACGATCCAGATTTGTCAATAATGCACAATCCAAATTAGAGAGAGCTACACGACAGATACCATACACTAAGTGGGAAACTAAAAACCACCCCCACCATTGATCTAATCAAATCACAATAGCCAGTGTGTGATCCAGATTAATCAACAATGCGCGATCCGAATTAGACAGAGCTTCATGACAGATACCAGACACTAAGTGGTAAACTAAAAAACAAAACAAAAATTTTCACCACCACCATTGATAGAATCAAATCACAACTCGTAGTGTGCAATCCAAACTAGTCGATAATACGCAATCCGAATTTGATAGAGCTTCACGATAGATACTAGACACTAGGTGGGAAACTGCAAACAAAACAAAAATCTCATCACCACCATTGATCTTATCAAATCACAACTTGTAGCGTGCGATTCAAATTAGTCGATAATGGGCGATTGGAACTAAACAGAGCTTCACGACAGATACCATACACTAGGTGGAAAACTACAAAACAAAAAATCTCATCACCATCACTAATTTAATCAAATCACAACTTGTAGTTTGCAATCCAGATTAGTCGATAATGCGCGATCCGAATTAGACAGAGCTTTATGACAGATACCAAATACTAGGAGACAAACTACAAAACAAAATAAAAAATCTCATCACCACCATTGATCTAATCAAATAACAAGCCATAGTGTGCGATCCAGATTAGTGGTTAATGCACAATTCGAATTAGATAGAGCTTCATAACAGATACCAGACACTAAGTGGGAAACTGAAAAACAAAACAAAAAATCTCATCACCACTATTGATCTAATCAAATCACAACTTATAGTTTGCGATCCAGATTAGTCGATAATGCGCGATATGAATTACACAGGGCTTCACTATAGATACTAGACATTAGGTACGAAACTACAAAACAAAACAAAACAAAAAGTCTATCTCCACCATTGATCTAATCAAATCACAACTCGTAGCGTGCGATCCAAATTAGTCGATAATGCGCGATTTGAATTAAACGCGTGATCCGAATTCGATAGAACTTCACGACAGATACCAGACACTAGGTGGAAAACTACAAAACAAAATAAAAAATCTCATCACCACCATTGATCTAATCAAATAACAATCCGTAGTGTGCGATCCACATTAGTCGATAATGCGCAATCCGAATTAGACAGAGCTTCACAATAAATATCAGACACTGGATGAGAAACTGAAAAAGCAAAATAAAAAATCTCATCATCACTATTGATCTAATCAAATCACAACTCGTAGTGTGCGATCCAGATTAGTCGATAATGCGCTATTCAAAATAAATGCGTGATCCGAATTAGATAGAACTTCACGAAAGATACCAGACACTAGGTGAGAAAGTACAAAACAAAATAAAAAATCTCATCACCACCATTGATCTAATCAAATAACAATTCGTAGTGTGTGATCCACATTAGTCAATAATGCACGATCCGAATTAGACAGAGATTCACAACAGATATCAGACACTAGATGAGAAACTGAAAAAACAAAACAAAAAATCTCATCAACACCATTGATTTAATCAAATCACAATCTGTAGTGTGCGATCCAGATTAATCGACAATACGCGATCTGAATTAGCCAGAGCTCCATAACAAATACCAGACATTAGATGGGAAACTGAAAAACAAAACAAAAATATCATCACCATCACTGATCTAATCAAATCACAACTCGTAGTGTGCAATCTAGACTAGTCGATAATGCGCTATCCAAACTAGACAGAGCGTTACAACAGATACTAGACACTAGGTGAGAAATTACAAAACAAAACAAAAATCTCATTAATCAAATCATAACTCGTAGTGTGCGATCTAGATTAGTCAATAATGCGCGATTCAAATTAGAGACAAAGCTTCACGAAAGATATCAGACACCAGGTGAAAACTACAAAACAAAACAAAAGACTCATCACAACCATTGATCTAATCAAATCACAACTGTCCATTCCTTGTCCCAAATTCATCTTCATTCACCTCACTTTCCCACTTTTCTCCTTCATAAACCCTCACTTTCTCTTTGTCTTCACCCAAAAAGAGATATACACACTCAAAATTTACACTTTCTTTTTTTTGGTATACATAATATACACACACCATATACAAAGAGAGTAAGGGAAAATACATATGGATTCAGATCAAGGAAAGCTATTTATTGGTGGAATATCATGGGAAACAACAGAAGAGAAGATGAAGGAGTATTTTCAAGTGTATGTGATGTTTTACAAACTGTTGTAATGATAGATAAGATTACTGGAAAGCCTAGAGGATTTGGTTTTGTTGTATTTGCAAATCCTAGTGTTCTTGATAGAGTTCTTCAAGATACTCATGTAATTGATGGCCGCACGGTGAGTTTTTTTTACTCTATTTTAGCTTTTGGTGTTTCATTATTTTTTATTAGTTCTGTATTTTTGCTTGTTGGGTTGTTAGTTTTTGCTGATTCTTTGATTTTGGGATTGTGGGTTTGTTAGATTTTGCTGATTCATGGATTTTGAGCTTGTGGGGTTGTTAGTTTTTGCTGATTCCTGGATTTTGGGATTGTGGGCTTGTTAGTTTTTGATGATTCTTGGATTTTGAGCTTGTGGGGTTGTTAGTTTTTACTGATTCTTTGATTTTGGGACTGTGGGGTTGTTAATTTTTGCTGATTCTTTGATTTTGAGCTTGTGGTGTAGTTAGTTTTTACTGATTCTTGGATTTTGGGCTTATGGGTGATGTTGGGCGTATTTGCACGCCTAAAGTACTATACTTTACCCATATTTTAGCTAAGTTTTAAGGACAAAATATATAATTCCTGCACTTTTAGTACTTTTTCTTATAAGTGAGCTAACCAACGTGATTAGCAAGTTTTCAGGTATAAATGATGAAGATTTCAGTATTTTGTGGACTGTTTAACGCCAAAGGAAACTTCACGTAAGATGGAAGGCAGCTTCTGGAAGCTTGTGGACTGAAAGTGATGCATGGAGAACTTGTCCCGGGCAAAAACAACATTTCTTAATACTTTGGGATCAGCAGTAACCGAGTAGGACTAGGACAAGGATGCAGTAACCGAGTAGGACTAGGACAAGGATAAAAACCCTATTTCAGTAAGACTAGAACAAGGGTGTTATTAAAACCCTTATTTGCTGAATTTTTCAGCATTAACTCATTTACTCATTCATTAATTCAAGTCTTTTTCATTCAACTTCCGCTCTTAATTCACATTACAATATTTAACAGAGAAAGATGCTAACTCGTGGGAAACACCAAGAGGAAAAACGTCAACCTTGTTGTGACGCCACACTCCTCTCCAACGTGAGATCATTCTAGTTTTGCTATGATGATGATACTTATTGTGATCTCCGTTGCACTCATGAGTAGCTAAAATTCTCTGTTAGGGTTATGGAAGCCTTATGAGATACTATCTATTGCTATGAGTTTGTGAATTCTTGACATGTATGCGGCTTATATCATTCTTCTCTTCATATTAATTGAATTCTTGTGGTTGCAAACATATAGAATACGCCAGTATAGCATTAACTTATTCGAAAGAAAAGTTACATGTCTGGAAAAGAGAGAGTGACAAGGAAATAGGGCTACCAACCCCTGTTTAAAAGTTAGTGCCGTAATTGGATTAACCTCTTGGAGAATTCATACCATTAGTCATACGCTTTAAGCTCGAAAGAGTTAAAGTGAGATAATCTTATATGGTCGAAAGACACTAGGATTTACCATAGAATACGAAACTCTATAAGCACATGCATGTCTGAATTCCGCATAACTCATAGCCAATAGATACGTACAACTTTTAAGGTGGAAATAACCCTAACTTACAATTCTCATTGATTAAAACCTACTAAACAAAGCATTTCATTTTTTCTTTGTTACTTTGATACTCTTATTTCACGCCTAATTTCAAATCCCCCCTTTTTGTAGAATCTTCGACCAACAGTCTACTAATAGTTGCATACTTAGTGACCGAGTATTCCCAGTGGGATTCTTGGGTTCTATATTTGACAACGACCGCTTACACTCTTATGAGAGCTGTAGTTTGGGCATTATCAAATTTTGGTGTTGTTGCCGGGTAATACGATTGTCAACTAAGTTTGTGATAGTTACTAGACCCTTTGGTCAAAGATTCTTGTATTTTACTTTTAGTTGTTGTTTTTGTTTTATTCAGGTTCTATTCAGTGCATGCCAAATACTCAAAGTTCTGGTCAGCCATTATTACCCATAAATCCTGAACCACAATGTATTGGCAGAATAGAGGTACAACGTGACATTGAAAGAAGGGTTGCTCAACAGAAATAGGCTAGACTAGCTGCGTTGGCCGCTGCCCTAGTACATCAACGAAATATTGATAACCCTGGGCAGGCAACAAATCCTGACGATGAAGACCTAGGTGATGACGAACTACTAAACCCTAGGTGAGATGCTGAGGTGGCGATACCAGCAAACAGAAGAGATCGTCAAGCAAGATTTAGGCTTGAATGCCGAGCTATGCAGATCCCCTTTGATGATGATGATGACGATCTGGATGGAGCTGGTGCCACAGGAGCTATTATTCCTCCGCCCTTGGCACCCGGAGCCAAGTTCAATATCACTAGCACCATGATTCAATTATTGCAGCTCAAGGGACTATTTGGTGGACTTGCAGGTGATGATCCGAATATGCATCTGATCAACTTTATTTCTACATACAAGTTATTCGACAATCCTGGTGTTGGACGGAATGAAATTCGACTGTGCTTATTTCTGTTTTCTCTATCTGGGGAGGCAACTCTATGGTTCAATGGGCTGACTCCTGATTCTATTACTAATTGAAGGCAATTGAAAGATGCTTTCTTAGAAAGATTCTTTCCGACATCTAAGAGAGCACATCTGAGAGATGAAATCAGAAATTTTCAACAACTTCTAACTGAAGCTCTCCACAAAACATGGGAGAGGTTTAAGACAAAGCTTATGCGGTGCCCAAACCATCATATGACCAATGTCCACTTGATGGAGATATTATATAGATCTTTGAATTTGGTGACTAAGCCAGTGGTTGATAATGCAGCAGGTGGGTCATTCATGAACCTCACTTTTATTTAGGCAAGTGATATGTTAGATCGTATGACAAATAAAGTAGAGCTTGGCATACCAGGGATTGTGAGGTAGCAAACTCTACTATATCTATTGGCATGACTGCAGAACAGAGGCGTAGGCAAGAGGAACGTGACCAAGATATGGCTCACATAAAAACACAGATGGATCTTCTCACCAAGAACTTATTATCAGGAAAGACTGCAAAAGTCAAGGTTATTGTGTCGCAGGGAAGAGATGAATCTAATTCTGAGGAAGAAGCTGACTACTTGAATAATCAGGAGGGTTTCTGAGGCAATGCCCAAGAAAACCAAGGTCGGAACTATTATGATAGATCTAGAAACAAGGACTGTGATCAAGGTAGTTGGAAGGATAAGACTGACAGAAGTGGTTTTTATGTTTCTCCTAGACATGACGCCACTGCATCTGGTTCTGGAAATATGTCAATGGAAGATATGATGGCTAAGCTGTTGAAAGGAGTGAAGGCAACCAGCACGGGAGTAACTGAGGTAATAAATGATTTGTCCTGAATAAAGAAATTGGTTGACTCACATTCCACTTCAATAAAATAGCTGGAGCAAAAATTGAGTCAATTATCTACGGCATTCAACCAAAGAAAGGTTGGAATGCTACCCAGTAACACTGTGCAAAATCTGAGGAATGATGGATCATGTATAGCTATTACTACCAGGAGTGGTAAAGTATTGGAAAATTCATCCAAAGGCAAACAGGTAGTTGAAGATATAGCAGAGTATGTTAGTAAAGCCGATTTTGATGATGCTGTAGAAGCTGAAGAGAGCGTTAATGATGTTACACTTAGACGTCACCAGCCTGAAAAGAGTGATAGTCCAAAGCAAGATAGAAAGGAAGTGGTGAAGAAAACGATTCCTCTTCCACCACCACCTTTTCCTCAGAGATTAAAGAAGAAGGCTGTGATACTCCTGAAAAGGTTGATAATCAGAAGCAAGATAAAAAAAGAAAGTGGTTGAGAAAACTATACCCCTTCTACCACCACATTTTTCTTAGAGATTGAAGAAGAAAGATAATGACACAAGGTTCAGTAAATTCATGACTATGTTACAGCAGCCGACTATTAATGTTCCTCTGGTGGAGGCGCTGTAACAGATGCCTGGGTATGCTAACTTCATGAAGGACCTTTTGATAAAGAAGCGGGCAGTAAGCTATGAGCTGGCAGATAATGTTCATTTGTACATCTGTTGGGTTTTCCAGACCTGTTGTTCTATATATACTTTCAGGATATCGTAAGTAAGACGCTTGTAGGTTCAAAAGAAGTTTAGTACACAAGATATTTCATGATCTCAGTGGGAAACAAGTGAAAGTAAAACGTTCTCTTCCAAGAGATGGTAGTTCTGGTGGTTTTGGTGGTCGTTCCACGGGCAACAGTGGTAGTGGTATGGGTGGTGGAAGTTACCAGGGGTATGGTGCATCTGGTGACAATCCCAGTTCTTATGACAGAATGGATACCAATAGGTACATGCAGTCACAAAACACTATAGGTGGCTATCCACCTTATGGTTCCTCCGGATATGGTACACCAGGTTATGGTTATGGATCATCCAACAATGGCATGGGTTATGGTGCTTATGGAATTTACGGTGGAGCCAATCCTGGCTATGAGGATGTCAATCCTGGATATGGTGGTCCAGCAGTTGCTGTAGCCTTTGGAAATCCAAATATGCCAGGTGGTAGTTATGGTAGCGGTCAATCTGGTGGATTGAGAAGCTCGTGGGGTTCTCAGGATCCTTCTGGATATGGTAACATGGGCTACGGTAATGCATCATGGGGTGCTTCAAGTGCTAGGGGTGGAGGTGGACCCGCTAATGGAGGATCTGCTGTTGGTCAGTCTCCAGCTGGAGCCATGGGTTATGGAAATCAAGGTTATGGCTATGGTGGATATGGTGGAGGTGATGGTTCTTACGGAAATCCAGTTGGTGGAGGTGGTGCATCGGGAGACATGAAATCAGGTGGTGGGGGTTACATGGGCAGTGGATTGCTTGAATTTTAGTTTTTTGCAATTCTTATTCTAGTTTACTATAAGTAATGTCAGTAGTATTGCCTATTTCGTAATATTTTCTGTTTAACTATCATTTTAATTTGTCTTGCGTATGGTTATTTTTACTAGCTATCTACTGCATCTCCTCTCGTAGCCTATTATGTCAGAGCTTATGTGAGTTAGCTTTTGATTGTGTTGTTCGGTTTTGAATATAGTTCCGTAACCCGTTTGTGCCTTGATAACGCCCGAACTACAGCTCTCGTAAGAGTGTAAGCGGTCGCTGTCAAATATAGAACCCAACTAGGTTGGGTGTCGAATCCCACAGGGAATACTCGGTCACTAAATGTTGCAACTATTATTAGACTATTGATCGAAAATTCTATGGAAAGGGGGGGATTTGAATTATGACGTGAATTAATGTAAACAAAATAACACTGGAATGCTTTGTTTAGTAAAATTTAATTAATGAGAATTATAAGTTAGGGTTATGTCCACCTTATGAGTTCTACGTATCTATTAACTATGAGTTATGCTGAATTCAGACATGCATGCACTTATATAGATTCGTATTCTAATGGTAAATCCTAGCGTCTCTAGACTATCAAGGATTATCTCACTTTAACTCTCTCGAGCTTAAAGCGTGTCACTAATGTACGAACTCTCCAAGAGGTTAATCCAGTTACGGCACTAACTTGTAAACAGGGGTTGGTAGCCCTATTTCCTTGTCACACTCTCTTTTCCAAACATGTAACTTTTCTCTCGAATAAGTTAATGCTATAATGGCGTATTCTATATGTTTGCAACCACAAGAATTCAGTTACGATGAAGAGAGTAATGATATAAGTAGCATGCGCATCGCGAATTCACAAACTCATAGTAATAGATAGTATATCATAAGGCTTCCATAACCCTAACAGAGAAGTTTAGCTACTCATGAGTGCAATGTAAATCCCAACAGATATAATCATCATACCACAACCTAGAATAATCTTGGTGATGGAGATGGTTTAGGCGTCAACTTAGGGTTGGACGTTTTTTTCTCTTGGTCCACTGCTCTCAAGAGAGCCGTGTCCTCTGTCAGAAATTGTAACGTGAATTAGGAGCAAAGTCGAATGAAAAAGACTTGTATTAATGAATGAGTGAATGCTGAAAAATTCAGCAAAATAGGGTTTTTATAACATCCTTGTCCTAGTCCTACTGAAATAGGGTTTTTATCCCTGTCCTAGTCCTCCGGGGTTACTGCATACTTGTCCTAATCCTACTAAGTTACTGCTGTTCCCCCAAGTCTTTAGAAATGTTGTTTTTGCCCGGGACAAGTTCTCCATGCATCACTTTCAGTGGATAAGCTTCCAGAAGCTGCCTTCCCTCTTATGTGAAGTTTCCCTTCCTACCGAAAGGTCCACAAAGTGCTGAAATCTTCATCATAAATACCTGAAAACTTGCTAATCACGTTGGTTAGCTCACTTACAGGAAAATGGACTAAAAGTGCAGGAATTATATATTTTGTCCTTAAAACTTAGCTAAAATATGGGTAAATTAAGGTGCTTTAGGCATGTAAATACGCCTAACATCAACACCCCACACTTAAAGCTTTGTTCGTCCTCGAACAAAATATCATGTCCATATAAACATCTACTTAGGGTTTCACAGTAACAACACAAAATATTCATCAAGACAGGCACGACAATTATTAACAAAGAGTAGTTTTCTAATCACTACTAGAAACAATTCAACCTCCGACCTAGACTCGTGATAATGGTTAATTCGTATTCAAAAGTTAAGGCACAAGGAATCATACCAAACTACCCAAAACTCATCAACCATGTTTATCTCACGCAATATATTACCCATAATCACTAACAAGTGTTGTACATATTTCGAACATGGGTATAAGATTATCCTTGCTCTCACTCTCATAAAGAATTCATATTTTGCAACTGATGACCATAGGCTTGCCCTTAGTGTAATGCTCTACTAATATCAGAATGCTAAGCTTAGGATCAAATAGGTCTTTATAAGTTGTAATGTAGGATAAGGGACGGGTAGGACTATTTTGGCTGGAAATAGTACTAAATTCCCTAAGCGCTTTAATACATCACATTATGCCATTTACACTTTCTTTCAAACAACCTTTCTACTTTCTTTTAATCTACCACCCCTTCTCACCTCTTTTGTTATTCAGTTTTAAATAGAAATAACTTTTTATTTTTCTTTTAATTTTTTTCTTTTTTTTATAACACACCTCTATAATAGCCACTCTTTTTCATAACAAATTCAAGTACCAATACACTCTAAGGCATCACTCTCACCCAATTTCCTCTTATTTTGTCACATGACTTTACAATCTAAAGCGCTTAGGAATTTGAATCAAATTATGGTCTTGAAAAAAAAATGGATTAGGCTACATATGAGGCTGTCAAAGAAAATGGCTTAAAGGCTCAAAAGGGGCTGACTACGATAATGTCCACGGGTAGGTAAAAAGAAGGTAAACAATCACAGGTTGTCAAAGAAATGCCTAAATCATCTCCTAAACTCACACTCTTTATTTCGCTTTATATAAAGACCAGGAAAGTTCTAGCATCAGCCACAAACACAGAATATACTATAATCTCACACACACAAGGCACATGGTCAACTTTATTGGGAGCAGTATAGACTCTTGACCCAACAGATGAAGGAATTAAACCACATACTTATCACACAGTGAGTCACACTTAGAGCCTAAAAATCTCAATAGTAATGATTTTAGCACACAAACTCTTGTCATAATACCATGCCACCTATTAGAACAATTTCATGCCCTTCATGCAAAATCTAAAAAAAATACTAACTATGACTAAATCAAACAAACAAACATAGATAAATGCAAATGCAGGCAAATAAGTATAGCATGCAAATACCAGCACCCCACACTTAAATGGGACACACTGCCCTCAGTGGAGAATACATAATGAAAACCTGATTAGTTGGACTCCTCTTCTATGTCTGGGGTCATACCCCCTGAGTTGGAATCATCATCAGAGTTGTCATCACCAGAGTTATCCTCTACATCGTCAGTCGAGGTATTTGCAGCGAGGAGAACTTAGCTTGCTCTTTTCTCACCCTTTTCTAACCTTTCTGTGAGGTGGATACTTTTTTCTTTTCCTGGTCGACCTTTTGGTGCCATTTTACCTGAGACTAAGATAAATTTATACTAGCTCATCTCGGAAGATTTAATCAACAAACAGACAATAGTGGCACCACCCCACACTTAATTTGTTGACACAAACTAATTAAGTGAATGATGTCGATTACTCAGACTTCATCGACATACATTTAGGTGATATGTTCCTACAATATGTTCAGCGCAGTCATACTTTTATGTCATCTTACTATCCTTTCCAACTCTATTTCATGTAATCTTGACTATACTTTCATGTGTGGATTAATGCACCTTTTGAACAAGACTACTACATAGAGATCGTATCAAGTTATGGCATAGAAATAATCACAACATCTCATGCTTGTATTCAATCATGATCTTTATCTCGATGAACGAGTCATTCAAACATCCAAGCATTCAACTTTGAAGAGTATGCAATTTCAATTTCACAAAAGTATGATAGTGTATCAAAATCAACTACAAGATGGAACCAAGTCAAGAACACCCACACGTATTCCTTCTCTCAACTAGATGTATTATAACAAATCAACTACGTTCAAATCACCAAAACCACTTTAAGATCTAAAATACCATTATAAGCGTAAGATTGTAACAACTTCGGAATATAAATGAAGAACTTACTTGGTGTTGAACTCGGAAGATGATCTTGCAAGGTTAGATGAGCAAAAAGAAAGTTTTGAGAGATTTGGGAGGCAAAGGCGGCGCCTAATGCTATAGCATTGTAGATTCAGAGAGCAAAGGCAATGGCATAGGCGGCGCGTTTAGCTTTGCCTATGCTTGGCATAGGCGGCTGATAACGCTCAATCTATAGCTCTCGTAGGAGTGTAAAGCGGTCGCTGTCAAATATATAACCCAACTGGGTTGGGTATCGACCCCACAGGGAATAGCTTGGTCAACAAGTAAGAAAAAATTACTAGACTTTTAGTGCAAGTCTCATAAAAAGGGGGGAGTGTTGTCGTGCAAGTAATGTAACCAAAGTAATAAGGTAAAAACGGAAAATAGCAAAGTAAAAAGTAAGAATGCTTGGTAAGATGTAAAACAATGAGAATTGAGAGGTTGGGGTTATGTCCACCTTATGAGTTGTACGTCTCTATTGGCTATGAGTTATGCGGAATTCAGACATGCATGTGCTTATAGAGAATTGTATTCGATGGTAAATCCAAGCGTATTTCGACCTTAACAAGGACTATTTCACTTTAACTTTTCTTTCGAACAAGTTAATGCTATACTGGCGTTATTCTATGTGTCTGTAGCCACAAGAATTTGCATTAAGATGAAGAGAATAATGATATAAGCAACACACGTGTCATGAATTCACAAACTCATAGACTTAGATAGTATCTCATAAGGCTTCCATAACCCCAACAGAGAAGTTTAGCTACTCATGATTGCAACGGAAAACACAATAGCAATTATCATCATACCAAAATAATCTCACGATAAGTATAGGGGTAAGAATGGTGTGAATTCCTTGCAAAATAACGATTCTCTTGTTGAAAAATTAAAAGTCGAATAGATGAAAAATAATGTCAACAATGAATTAATAAAGAAAATTTGTTTTGATGGATGGATGGATAGTGGATGGATGGGAATTGAAGGAATGGGGGAATGAATTAGAAGTAGAATGAATAAAAATCTCTAGCAAAATAAGGTATTTATAACACCCATATCCTATTCCTACTAAGCTAATGCATTACTTAACCCAATCCTACTAGGTTAATGTATCATTATCCTAATCCTACTAAGTTACTGCTAGTCCCCAAAGTCTTCAGAATTGTTGTTTTTGCCCGGGATAGGTTTTCCATGCGTCACTTTTGGTCCTTGGCGTCCAAGCTTTCCCTTCCTTCTTTCGTGAAGCTTTCTTTGGCGTCACGTTATCCATAAAATGCTGAAATCTGCATCATTTATACCTAAAAACTTGCTAATCACATTTGTTAGCTCACTTACAGTAAAAAGGACTAAAAATGCATGAATTATATATTTTGTCCTTAAAACTTAGCTAAAAGATGGGTGAAACATAGTACTTTAGGCGTGTAAATTTTCCTATCATCAACACCCCACACTTAAAGCTTTGTTCATCCTCGAACAAAATATTATGTCCATCTAAACATCAACTTCGGGTTTCACAGTATCAACACAAAATTTTCGTCAAGACAAGCACAACAATTATCAATAAAGAGTAGTTTTTCGATCATTAGTATAAACAATTTAACCTCTAGCATAGACTCGTGATGGTAGTTAATTCGTATCCAAAAGTTAAGGAACAAAGAATCATACATAACTACCCAAAACTCATCAACCATGTGTATCTCACAATATATTACCCATAATCACTCATAAGTATAACATATTTTTTAAATATGGGTATAAAAGTATCCTTGCTCTCGCTTTCACAAAGAATTCATATGCTGCAACTGATGTCCATAGGCTTGCCCTTAGTGTAATGCTCCACTAAATGTTAGAATGCTAAGCTTAGGATCAAATAGGTCTTTTGATGGTTGTAATGTAGGATAAGGGATGGGTAGGATTATTTTGGCCAGAAATAGTGACTATGTTCCTAAGCGCTTTAATACATCACATTGTATCATTAACACTTTTCTTTCAAACAAACTTTCTACTCTCTTTTATTCTACCACCCCTTTTCTCCTCTTTTGTTTTTCAATTTTGAACATAACTAACTTTTCAGTTTTATTTTTTTCTTTCCTTTTTCTTTTCATAACACACCTCTTATGATATCAATTCTTTTTTTCATAACAAATTCAAGCACCAATACATTCTAAAGCATCATACTCACCCAATTTTCTCTTATTTTGTCACATGACTTTACACTTTAAAGCACTTAGGAATTTAGATCAAATTATGGTCTTGAAAAAATATGAATTAGGCTTACATATGAGGCTGTCAAAGAAAATAGGCTAAAGGCTCAAAAGGGGTTAACTAGGATAATGTCCATAGGTAGGTAAAAAG
Organism: Capsicum baccatum var. pendulum; assembly: GCA_030864225.1. NCBI lineage: Eukaryota > Viridiplantae > Streptophyta > Magnoliopsida > Solanales > Solanaceae > Capsicum > Capsicum baccatum. The sequence goes on along the minus strand of CM061561.1, from coordinate 273,083,280 downwards.
AAGGTAAATAAGTCTAGGTTGCCAAAGAAATTCCTAAATCATCTCCTAAACTTGCACGCTTTATTTTCGCTTTACATACATACCAGGCAAGTTCTAGCATCAGCCACAAGCATAGAATATACTATATCCTCACACACACAAGGCACATGGTCGACTTTATTGGGAGTAGTATAGACTCTTGACCCAACAGATGAAGGAATTGAACCACACAATATCACATAGTGAGTCACAATTAGAGCCTAAACATCTCAATAGTCATGATTTTAGCACAAACTCTTGTCATAATCTCATGCTGCCTATTAGAATAATTTCATGCGAAGTTAAGTTAAAAGAATTTTACTAATAAAAAGAAAAACAAATAACTACTAAAAAGAAAAACAAAACAAACATAAATGCAAATGCAGATAGAGAAGTATAGCATGCAAATACCACCACCCCACACTTAGACGGGACACACTGTCCTCAGTGGAAAATAAATAAGAAGAACCTGGTTAGTCAGACTCCTCCTCTATGTCGGGAGTCATACCCCCTTCATCGGAATCATCATAGGAGTCGTCGTCATCAGAATTCTCCTCCACGTCAGAGTCTGGCATTCGTCGACCATCATCAATTGGCACATCGTTATCAAGAGGTTCCTCAAAATATATACCTACTTCACACATCTCGCTTGCATGCACATTCATTGGATAGTCATGATCCAGCTGTTGGAGCTATGCAGTAGTTGGAACACGACCTCTGCTCATCATTGTAAACCAAGTCATGCCATAAAGATGGTGAAAGAAACTCTCATCCCGAGCATGTCTCTCTGTCGTAGTAAGGTTGGTGCCATGTGTTGATTCAGCATCTTTGACCTTTGTGAGGTCAACATTCTTCGGGTTGTGTAGGAGTTTATGATCAGCTGGTTCCTCTTTGATGTCTTCCTTCCTTAGTATTGCAGTCAACAGGTTGCCAAAGCTGAAGTGGGACCGCTTGTGTAGCCTGGCCTTCCGCATTGTAGATCGAATAATTGCCCCAATTTTGATAGGGACATTCATCATCAATGCGTATACCAAGCACACTCTATCTCATGTTATCTTGGTGTATTGGGTCCCTGGAATTAGGCAAGAGTTGACTATGCGCAACCATATCCTTGCTTCCCTATTCAAAGGAGCATATGGGAAGGTGTTGTGTCGACCGGTATCTTTGTGTCTGCTCCATCGTGCCATGGATCTTGTTCCACAGAGTGTGTGTCGAATGACTCTATATGGAGATCTACTGTACAGCTCTTTGAATGGTGATGGATCAACAGCAGGCAAGCCAAGAAAGGAGTTGAAGAAATCCACAATGAGTTCTAAAACTTGGCCCCGAATCTTGACTTCGTTCCCTGTGGTTTTCGGTGACCAGTTGGCATAGAATTCTCTTGTTAGATCGAGATTGCACTCTCCATGTCTCGGAAGATGAAATCAAGATGTAACGCCATGATCTTGGCCAACATGCACGGCTCTTTCTTTGCTAGGCTTTCGTTGTTTATCAAGTCCACATGAACATATCTTCTTTCTATGTTGTTCCTATACTATTCCTTTGGTTCCTCCTCAAGAACCCATTTTATTTCGAACATGTGGCATGGTACTTGCATTTAAGATGATTCTCCTTGCTCTTTTCGGCCTCTTTTCTTGGCTTTTTGGGAAGTGGTTGCCTTATCTTTGCCTTGTCTTGCTTTGGGTGTCATTGTACCTGAGACTAAGACAATGTTCATGTTAGCGTCATCTCGATGGATACAATCTATAAACAAGCAGTAGGGGCACCACCCCATACTTAGTTTGTTGGTACAGACTAGTGAAGTGAAAGTGGTCGATTACTCAGACTTCATCGGCATATGTTTTAGGTGCTATATTCCAACAATAAAATCAGTGTAGTCATACTTCTTGTATTCTCAGCAATACTTTCATGTTTGATATATCAAGACTACTACGTAGGGATTGAATCAAGGTATAGCATCTAGAAATAATCACAACCTCCAATGTTGGTAGTCAACCATAATTCTCATCTTAATGAACAAGTTATTCCAACATGTAAGCTTTCTATTGACAAGATTATGAAATTTTTGTGACCATGTCATTTCCGAAAAAGTATGATAGTGCATCAAAATCAAATACAAGTTGGGAACAAGTTAAGATTATCCTCACATATACGTTCACTCACTTGGTTGTATCACAACAATTCAATCACATTCAAATCATCAATACTACTTCAAGATTTAACAATTTATAATAGGCGTAGTAGTGTCGTACTTACGGAGTATAAATGAAGAACAAAGAAGTACATACTTTATTGATGCCTTTGGATGATGTTCTTGTGAAGAAAAAGAGCAAAAGGAAAATTTTTGAGAGGATTTGGAGACTATAGGAGACGCTTATGCTAGGTTTCCAATGTGTTTTTGGTTCAAGACTAAGTCTCTTATTTATAGGGGAAGTTTGGGTCAGGTTTTGACCCATTTAAAATCGGTTTTGGAGACAAGAAGTGACCATAGGTGGCGCCTTTTGCTTTGCCTATGCTAGGAATAGGCGGCGCCTTTTGCATAGCATTGTTGAGCATAGGCGGCGCCTATGCCATGGCATTCTTAGGCATAGGCGGCGCCTTTCACTTAGCATATGAGATTCAGAGACAAAAGGCATTGGCATAGGCGGCGCCTATGCTATGGCATACTTGGGCATGGGCGGCGCCTATGCTATGGCACACTAGATTCCGAGAGCTTAGGCCATAGTATAGGCCTTGCCTTGTTCGTGGCCTAGTTTTACATAGGCCTAGACTTGTTCGTTGCCTATATTTTCATAAGCAATGCCCAATCCATAGCCTTTTGCTTCTTCATTCCTAACTTACCACCTTTAACATGCAATACGTCCAAATCAAAATTTGAAATCAACCTCCTTGTTTTACACCTCTTTGCACCTACATTTACTCAAAAACAATAAAGACGATTAGAACGATGGGTTTCCTCCCATAAAGCGCCTTAGTTTTGGTCGTGGCACGACTCTTCCTTTTGGATTTTTATTTATCAAAAGCAAACACGTAATAGAACGAAAGAAAGACAAAAATGAAAAACGATGGGTTGCCTCCCATCTAGCGCTTGATTTATTGTCGCGGCACGACATAGCTATCTCGATTACTTAGACTTCATCGAGATAGATGGTGGATCATTTTTTTAATGGATTCATACGACAATGAGGCTTACTTGTAGGCATGCAATCTTCTTCGAGATGACCCTTGTGCATGCCTATCCCAGGAGGGATACCAATTATATCATCAATAGTCCAACCCATGGCTCTCTTGTATCTCTTCAGAGCAGAGATGAGAGCCTCTACGTGCTGTTCACTTAAATTATCCGCCATACTTACCGGAAGTATATTTCCACTGTCCAAGAACACATACCTTAGATAATCGGGGAGCTCTTTCGATTCTAGCATTGGTGGCTCTTCAATGGAAGTCTTCGCTGTTGGTGACGGTTGACTCTTATGATCAAGGTCCGGGCTACTTAGAAGTATAAGAATAGAACCCTATTTCTGTTAGAGCACACATAGTTTCTCCATAATCTTCATCATCCTCATGCTCAACATTCAGTAGCGCAGCAGACAATGGCTCAACAGTAAGCTGTTTCTCTACAGATAATGCTTTCTTATCCTCATAATGGACATCAGCTACTGATAACACATTCATATCGCTGGGCTGCTTCATTGCTTTACATATATCAAAGCGGACCACTTCGTCATTCAGCCGAAATAAAATCTCATTAGCTCTCATGTCAATAAGCACACTTCCTGTTGCAAGGAAAGGGCGTCCCAAGATTATGGGAACTTTAGAGTCCGCCTCACAATCCAAAATTACGAAGTCTGCCAGAAAGATGAATGAAGAAACCTTTACCAATACATCATTCAAGATACCCACAGGTCATTTTACCGACCTATCAGCCATCACGAGCCTCATATTGGTTGGTGTCGGATCGCCTAACCCCAACTTCTTGTAGATGGATAGTGGCATAAAATTGATGCTAGCACCCAGGTCGCAAAATGCCTTAGCAAAATTCATAGATCCAACCATGCAAGGAATAGTGAAAGTATCGGGGTCAGCCTTCTTCTGAACTAGCAATCTTGTAGCGATTGCACTGCAATGGTGAACATTATCTGCTGGCTCATAGCTTACCGCCCGCTTCTTTGTTAAAAGGTCCTTCATGAATTTTGCATACCCAGGCATTTGTTCTAGTGCCTCTACCAACGGAACATTAATGGTCAGCTGCTTTAACATATTCATGAATTTGCTGAACTTTGTATCATCCGCCACCTTCTTCAATCTTTGAGGAAAAGGTGGTGGTGGATAAGAAATTGTTTTCTCCAGGGCTTTCTTCTCCTCTTGCTTCCACTTTTCAGCTTTTTCAGGCTGGCAACATACTCGGTGTGATGTCATGGACGTCGGGGGTGGTTTCTGCAAAATCTTCTCCTTTCGCCTCATCATTAATGTCCGCTACTTCATCAAGCACTTGCTTCCCTTTTGATGAAGTCTCCAGCACCTTACCACTTCGGGTAGTAACAGCCATGCATGATCCATCATTCCTTGGATTTGGCACAGTGTCGCTAGGTAAGGTGCCAGCCTTTCTTTGATTTAGTGCTGCTGAAAGTTGGCTCAATTGCTGTTCTATTTGCTTGATTGAAGTGGAATGAGAATCAACTAATTGCTTCATAGAGGACAAATCATTTATTACCTCTGTGACTCCAGCGCTCGTTGCTTCCACTCCTTTCAACAGTTTAGCCAGCATATCTTCCCATGCTTCCGAAACCAGATGTGGTGGTGTCACGTCTTCCTGGGGGAACGTATAAACCACTCTTTTCATTCTTGTTCTTCCAACTACCTTGGACCTTGTTTCCAGATTTATCATAGTAGTTCCGACCTTGGTTTCCTTGGGTATTACCTCGAAAACCCCCCCTGATTGTTCAAGTAGTTGGGCCTCTTCTTCCGAATCAGATTCGTCTCTTCCTTTTGACGCAATAGCTTTGATTTTTTTGGTCTTCCCTGATAATAGATGCTTTGTAAGAAGATCCACTTATGTTTTTATGTGCGAAATATCTTGATCATGATCTTCTTCTCTTTTTCTTTGGTCTGCAGTCATGCCAATAGATATAGTAGGGCTTGCTACCTCAGAATCCTTGGTATGCCAAGCTCTACTTTGCTTCGTCATCCGATCTAGCATATTGCTTGCCTGCCCAAAGGGTGAGGTCCATAAAAGATCCTCCAGCCGCATTATCCACCACTGGTTTAGTTATTGAATTCAAGGCTCTATATAGTATCTCCATTGGGTGAAGATTAGTCATATGATGGTTTGATCACCGCATTAGCTTCGTCTTGAACCTCTCCCATGTTTCATGAAGAGCTTCGGTTGGAAGCTGCCGAAAGTTGCTTATTTCATCTCTCAATTGTGCTATTTTGGATGGCGAAAAGAATCTTTCTAGGAAAGCGTCTCTCAATTGCCTCCAATTTGTAATAGAATCAAGAGTCAGCCCATTTAACCATAGATTTTCCTCCCCAGACAGAGACAATGGAAATAGACGTGATCGAATTGCATTCTGACCAACACCAGGATTGTCAAACGACTTGCATGTAGAAATAAAGTTGATGAGATGGATATTTGGATCATCACCTGCTAGTCCGCCAAACAATCCCTTGAGTTGCAATAATTGAATCATGGTGCTTGTGATGTTGAACTTGGCTCCGGGTGCCAATGGTGGAGGAATAATGGCTCCTGTGGCACCATATCCATCAAGATCATCATCATCATCATCGAATGGTATTTGCACAGCTCGGCGTTCAGGCCTAAACCTAGCTTGACGATCTCTTCTCTGCATGGGTACCGCCATCTCAGCAATATGCCGTGGGTTTAGTAACTCCTCATCAACTAGGTCCTTGTCGTCAGGATTTATTGCTCGCCTAGGGTTATCAATATTTTGTTGATGTACTTGAGCGGTGGCTAGAGCAGCTAGTCTCGCCTGTTCCTGTTGAGCAGCCATCCTTTTCAATTTCGTGTTGTGCCTCCATTCTGCCAATACGTTATGGTTCAGGATTGATAGGTAATAACGGTTGACTAGAACTTTGAGTATGGGGCCTGCACTGAATAAAAACCTGCAGAAAAGAAAAACTAAAAGTAAAAGTACGAGAATCTTTGACCAAAGGGTCTAGTAATTATCACAAACTTAATTGACACTCGTATTCCCCGGCAACGGCGCCAATTTTTGATAACGCTCAATCTACAGCTCTCGTAGGAGTATAAAGCGGTCGCTTTCAAATATATAACCCAACTGGGTTGGGTATCGATCCCACAAGGAATAGCTTGGTCAACAAGTAAGCACAGATTACTAGACTTTTAGTGCAAGTCTCGTAAAAAGGGGGGGAGTTTTGTCGTGCAAGTAATGTAACCAAAGTAATAAGGTAAAAATGGAAAATAGGAAAGTAAAAAGTAAGAATGTTTGGTAAGATGTAAAACAATGAGAATTGAGAGGTTTGGGTTATGTCCACCTTATGAGTTGTACGTCTCTATTGGCTATGAGTTATGCGGAATTCAGACATGCATGTGCTTATAGAGAATTGTATTCGATGGTAAATCCAAGCGTCTTTCGACCTCAACAAGGACTATTTCACTTTAACTCTTTCGAGCTTAAAGCATATCTAACGGTACAAATTCTCCAAGAGGTTAGTCCAGTTATGGAACTAACTTTTTAATAGGGGGATGGGACCCTATTACCTTGACATTATCTCTTTTCCAGACATAAAACTTTTGTTTCGAACAAGTTAATGCTATACTGGCGTTATTCTATGCGTCTGCAGCCACAAGAATTTGCATTAAGATGAAGAGAATAATGATATAAGCAACACACGTGTCACGAATTCACAAACTCATAGCCTTAGATAGTATCTCATAAGGCTTCCATAACCCCAACAGAGAAGTTTAGCTACTCATGATTGCAACGGAAAACACAATAGCAATTATCATCATACCAAAATAATCTCACGATAAGTATAGGGGTAAGAATGGCGCGAATTCCTTGCAAAATAGCGATTCTCTTGTTGTAAAATTAAAAGTCGAATAGATGAAAAATAATATCAACAATGAGTTAATAAAGAAAATTTGTTTTGATGGATGGATGGATGGTGGATGGATAGGAATTGATGGAATGGTGTAATGAATTAGAAGTAGAATGAATAAAAATCTCTAGCAAAATAGGGTATTTATAACACCCATATTCTATTCCTACTAAGCTATGCATTACTTAACCCAATCCTACTAGGTTAATGTATCATTATCCTAATCTTACTAAGTTACCGTTAGTCCCTAAAGTCTTGAGAATTATTGTTTTTACCCGGGACAGGTTTTCCATGCGTCACTTTTGGTCCTTGGCGTCCAAGCTTTCCCTTCCTTCTTTCGTGAAGCTTTCTTTTGCGTCAAGTTATCCATAAAATGCTGAAATCTGCATCATTTATACCTGAAAACTTACTAATCACGTTTGTTAGCTCACTTACAGGAAAAAGGACTAAAAGTGCATGAATTATATATTTTGTCCTTAAAACTTAGCTAAAATATGGGTGAAACATAGTACTTTAGGCGTGTAAATTAGCCTATCATCAGCAGCGCCTAATGCTTTGCCTAGTTGAGCATAGGCGGGCGCCTATGCTATGGCATTGTTGGGCATAGGCGGCACCTATGCTATGGCATTGTAGATTCAGAGAACAAAGGCCATAGCATAGGCCTTACCTTGTCCGTTGCCTAGATTTACATAGGCCTTGCCTTGTCCATTGCCTAGATTTGTATAGGCAATGCCTAGCTGAAAGCCTTTTGCTCCTTCATTACTCACTTACCACCTTTAACATTGCTCACTTTCAAATAAAAATTTGAGACCAAGCTCCTCCTTTATATGTCTTGCACCTACACTTACTCAAAAACAATAAAAATAATTAGAACGATGGGTTGCCTCCCACCAAGCACCTTAGTTATTATCGCGACACGACATAGCTATCTCGATTACTTAGACTTCATCGACAGAGATGGCGGATCATTTTCTGAATGGATTCAGATGACGTTGATGCTTAATTATGGGCATGTAATCTTCTTCGAGATGAATCTTGTTCGTACATATCCCAGGAGGGAAGCCAATTATATCATCAATAGTCCAACCCATAGCCCTCTTGTACCTCTTCAGAGTAGAGATGAGAGCCTCTATGTTCTGTTCACCTAAATCAGCCGCAACACTCACCGGAAGTGTATTTTCCACTTCCCAAGAACGCATACCTTAGGTGACTGGGGGAGCTCTTTCGATTCTAGCACTGGTGGCTCTTCTATGGAAGTCTTTGCTGTTTATGAAGATTGATTCTTAAGATCAAGGTCCAGCTTCTTAGGAGCATGAGAATAGGACCTTATTCTTGTTAGAGAACAAACGGTTTCTTCATATTCTTCAGCCTCCTCACGATCAAAGTCACATCACATCAGATAGTGTCTCAACAGTAAGCTGCTTCTCTATCGATAATTCTTTCTCATCCTCATAATAAACATCATCTACAGAGAACACATTCATATCGCTGGGTTGCTTCATTGCTTTGCCTACATCAAAATGGACCACTTCGTCATTCATCCGAAATAAAATCTCATTAGTTCTTAAATCAATAAACACACTTCCAGTTTTGAGGAAAGGGCATCCCCAAGATTATGGGAACTTCAGAATCCACCTCGCAATCCAAAATAACAAAGTCTGCAGGAAAGATGAAGGTGGAAACCTTCACCAACACATCATTCAAGATACCCACAGGTCATTTTACCGACCTATCTGCCATCACGAGCCGTATATTAGTTGGTGTAGATCACCCAACCCCAACTTTCTATACACGGATAGCGGCATCAAATTGATTCTAGCTCCCAAATAGCACAATGCCTTAGCAAAATCTAACGATACGATCATGCAAGGAATAGTGAAAACACCCAGGATCTGCCTTCTTATGTACTAGCGATCTTGTAGCGATTGCACTGCAATGATGAACATTATCTGCTAGCTCATAGCTTACTTGCCCGCTTCTTTGTCAAAAAGTCCTTCATGAATTTAGGCATATCCGGGCATCTCCTCTAGCGCTTCCACCAAAGGAACATTAATAGTCAGTTGCTTCAACATAGTCATGAATTTACTGAACCTGGTATCATCAGCTTTCTTCTTTATTCTCTGCAAAAAAGGTTTGTGGTGGAAGGGGAATTGTTTTATCCACCACTTCTTTTTTATCTTGCTTCCGATTATCAACCTTTTTAGGAGTGTCGTCAGCCTTCTTCTTCAGTCTCTAAGGAAAATGTGGTGGTGGGAAGGGGAATAGTTTTTCTCCACCACTTTCTTTTTATCCTTGCTTCAAACTATCAATCTTTTCAGGCTGCAGACGTCTTGGGGTGATGTCCATGAACACACTCTTCAGCTTCTTCGACCTCTTCACATTCTGCATCAATAACATTATCCATTATATCATCAACCACCTGCTTGCCTTTGGATGGGATTTTTCAGCACTTTACCCACTTCAGGTAGTAATAGCCATACACGATCCATCATTCCTCGGATTTTGTACTGTGTCGCTAGGTAGCGTTCCAAGCCTTTCTTTGGTTGAATGTCACTGAAAGTTGACTCAATTATTGCCTCCAGCTATTTTATTGTGGTAGAATGCGAGTCAACCAATTGATTTATTGAAGACAAATCATTCTTCACCTCAGTTACACCCATGTTGGTTACCTCTACTCCTTTCAATAGCTTAGCCATTATATCTTCTATGGACATCTTCCCAGAGTCAGACGCCACGCTCACAATTTCCAGGAGGAACATACAAACCATTCTTGTCAGTCTTATTCTTTCCAACCACCTTGATTGCGGTCCTTGTATCTAGATTTATGATAATAGTTCCGACCTTAGTTTCCTTGGGCATTGCCTCAAAACCCCCCTGATTATTCAAATAATTTGCTTCTCCCTCGGAATCTGATTCAGCTCTTCCCTGTGCTACAACAGCCTTGACTTTTTTGGTCTTCCCTGATAAATAAATGCTTGGTAAGAAGATCCATCTGTGTTTTCATGTGAGCCATATCTTGATCACATTCCTCCTCTCTTCGCCTTTGTTATGCAGTCATGCCAAAAGATATAGTAGAGCTTGCTACCTCAGAATCCCTGGTATGCCAAGCTCTACTCTGCTTTGTCATACGATCTAGCATATCACTTGCCTGAATAAAAGTAAGGTCCATGAATGACCCTCCTGCAGCATTATCAACCACTGGCTTAGTCACCGAATTCAAAGACCTGTATAATGATCTCCATCAAGTGGACATTGGTCATATGATGATTTGGGCACCGCATAAGCTTCTTCTTGAACCTCTCCCATGTTTTGTGGAGAGCTTCAGTTGGAAGCTATCGAAAATTGTTGATCTCATCTCTCAATTGTGCTCTCTTGGATGCTGGAAAGAATATTTCTAGGAAAGCGTCTTTCAGTTGCCTCCATTAGTAATAGAATCAGGGCGTTAGCCTATTCAACCATGGAGTTGCCTCCCCAGACAGAGACAATGGAAATAAGCATAGCCGAATTTGCATTCTGCCCAACTCCTGGATTGTCAAACGACTTGTATATTGAGATAAAATTGATCAGATGCATATTCGGGATCATCGCCTGCAAGTCCACTAAATAATCCCTTGAGCTGCAATAATTGAATCATGGTGCTAGTAATATTGAACTTGGCTCCGGGGTGCCAGAGGCCGGAGGAATAATAGGCCCCAGTGGCACCAGCTCCATCCAGATCGTCATCATCATCATCAAAAGGAATCTGCATAGCTCGGCGCTCAGGCCTCAATCTAGCTTGACGATCTCTTCTGTTCATAGTTGTCGCCACCTCATCAGTACGGCTAGGATTCAGTAGATCCTCATCACCCAGGTCCTCATCATCAGGATTTGTTGCACGGCCTGGATTATCAATATTCTGTTGATGCACTTGAGTGGCGGCCAACGCAGCTAATCTAGCTTGCTCCTGTTGAGCAGCCCTTCTTTCAATGTCACGTTGTGCATCCATTCTGCCAATACGATGTGGTTCAGGATTGATAGGTAATAACGGTTGACCAGAACTTCAAGTATTTGGCAGTGCACTGAACCAAAACCTGAATAAAACAAAAACAACAAATAAAAGTAAAATCTGAGAATTTTTTACCAAAGGGTCCAGTAACTATCACAAACTTAGTTGACAATCGTGTTCCCCGACAATGGAGCCAAAATTTGATAACGCCCCAAACTACAGCTCTCGTAAGAGTGTAAGCGGTCGCTGTCAAATATAGAACCCAACTGGGTTGGGTTTTCGAATCCCACAGGGAATACTCGGTCACTAAGTGTTGCAACTATTATTAGACCGTTGATCGAAAATTCTATGGAAAGGGGGGGATTTGAATTATGGCGTGAATTAATGTAAACAAAATAACACCGGAATGCTTTGTTTAGTAAAATTTACTCAATGAGAATTATAATTTAGGGTTATGTCCACCAGTATGAGTTCTACGTATCTATTAATTATGAGTTATGCGGAATTCAGACATGCATGCACTTATAGAGATTCGTATTCTAAATGGTAAATCCTAGCGTCTCTCGACCATCAAGGATTATCTCACTTTAACTCTCTCGAGCTTAAAGTGTGTTACTAATGGTATGAACTCTCCAAGAGGTTAATCCAGTTACGGGCACTAACTTGTAAACAGGGGTTGGTTAGCCCTATTCCTTGTCACACTCTCTTTTCCAAACATGTAAATTTTCTCTCGAACAAGTTAATGCTATAATGGCGTATTCTATATGTTTGCAACCACCAAGAATTCAGTTAAGATAAAGAGAGTAATGATATAAGTAGCATGCACATCGCGATTCACAAACTCATAGTAATAGGATAGTATACTCATAAGGCTTCCATAACCCCTAACAGAGAAGTTTAGATACTCATGAGTGCAACGTAAATCCCAACAGATATAATCATCATACCACAACCTAGAATAATTTTGGCGATGGAGATGATTTAGAACGTCAACTTAGGGTTGGACATTTTTTTCTCTTGGTCCGTCTGCTCTCAAGAGAGCCGTTGTCCTCTGTCAGAAATTGTAACGTGAATTAGGAGCAGAAGTCGAATGAAAAAGACTTGAATTAATGAATGAGTGAATGCTGAAAAATTCAGCAAAATAGGGTTTTTATAACATCCTTGTCCTAGTCTACTGAAATAGGGTTTTTATCCTTGTCCTAGTCCTACTAGGTTACTGCGTACTTGTGCTAATCCTACTAAGTTACTGCTGATCCCCCAAGTCTTTAGAAATGTTGTTTTTGCCCGGGACAAGTTGCTCCATGCATCACTTTAAGTCCATAAGCTTCCAGAAGCTGCCTTCCCTCTTATGTGAAGTTTCCCTTGCTACCGAAAGGTCCACAAAGTGCTGAAATCTTAATCATAAATACCTGAAAAACTTGCTAATCACGTCGGTTAGCTCACTTATAGGAAAATGGACTAAAAGTGCAGGAATTATATATTTTGTTCCTTAAAACATAGCAAAAATATGGGTAAATTAAAGGTGCTTTAGGCGTGTAAATACGCCTAACATCATGCGCTTCCCAAGCAGGATACTTGAATGCTAGTTTCTCCTCACTATAAAAAAATGAATTCTTTTGGTTTCCCATTTGACTTGCTTTGGACTAAGAAATTTTCGTGATGCTTCTTGTTGGTAGTGCAGCTGTAGCCGATATGGGTAGGCAATAGCAGTAGTGGTAGTTAAGTTTTGAGAATTACATAATCATTTTCCTCTGTATTTGACTTGTGTTGCACAGGAGGAGATGCCCGAGTACTAACGTCTAATGACATCCCACTCTGTCAAATCCGACCTTGGTGCTGGGGATTATGTTCAGTGCGTACAAGTACTTACCGTGGAATTTGGCTCATGGTGCATTTCATGAAACTGGTCATGGTGAAGCGGGGTGGAACACTAACAGCAGTCATCATATGGTATGTGTTGCCAAACAGCTGGTGTTTAGTTGTACTAGTGATTTTGTATATGGAAAGGTAGACTAGAATATGGCCATGTTTTCGAGGTACTTGGCAATTTAACTCGCAAACAAGTTCTTTAGTTTTTGGCGGGTTTTCGCTTATAAAAGGATGTTTTTCTGGAGATAGATTACAGAATAACATGGTTTAGGCTACCTTCACTAGTTTAGAATGATTAAACTTTATTTTTCTTATTTACACCAATTTAACAGTAGAATAGCTTAGAACTTACTGTCTTTCGTCTAATTAGGATTTGTCTGTGCAACTGACTGTGGTAGTTGAGCTTATTGCTTTTCTACTTTTTTTGGGGGTATCTCTAAATCTTATTGTCCCTTTGAGTAGGGGTGTTTTTTCCTTAGACTTGATGAAAGATTCACATTCTCCTGGCTTTCATTAACAATGTTGAAACATTTTTGGGTTCTTTTGATTTGATGTATGTTCTTTAGTCTCAAGTAGTGAATGACCTTTCACTGGATTTTCCAAGTAAAATACTATTCTTAGTGAAGTTCTACTGTGTTTCGCCAACCAAGGATATGATATAGCTAAGGCACAGACACTTTGAGTTGCTGATTCTATAATTGTTAAACTGCAGAATCTTTGTTTCTATTGGGAATGCATGACTCTTGTCATTTCATTGTTTCTATGTTTGGATAACTAAGGAAAGTAAGTGAATACTGTTGTGAAACCAAGCTAACTTTATTGGGACAAATTAATATGTTGGAGAGAGGGGGTTCAAAATTTGAAGAAAAAACTTATCGAAAGGAGCTCGACATCTATTATATATACATATAATATGATTTTAGTAATGTATAAATAGTATAATTTTCCGCTGAAGGGGGGTTCGATGATATGGTTCTTTTGCAATTCCTTATCTAGATTGTTTGATTTTAAGCCAGGGGTTTGTCGGAAACAACATCTCTATCTCACATTTGAGGTAGTGGTATGGACTTCTTACACTTACCCTCCCAAGACCCCACTTGGTGGGAATATACGGTGAACCCTCATCCATTACACATGTTGGCTCCGCCCCCGGAGTAGAGAGGTGATTGTTGTATAGGAGATGGCAACCAAAGGTGGAGATGTGAACATTCAATGCGATTTTGGGTTGTCGTTGGGGCAGTTTTTGTTTGGGAACTAAGGTAGGGAAGAAAGTGAAGAGTTAGAAGCTTGGAGTCACTCAATGATAAAATAATACTAATAGATATAACATATTACAAAATGATAAAAATTAAACTAAATTGATTTCATAATTTCTCATTTTTTTCAATTAATAATATAGGATTTTTATTCATATACCCAACATTTGTATTTCAATAATTTTTTTAGTTACATTGTACAAAACTTTGCATATCATATAAGTACAATATTTAGTTATTAATATTACATTCCCAGTTAAATACAACATGTATAAATTATGAGTTAATTTGTACTAATATTTTATACGTTGTAGAAAAATGAAATAACCAAACAACTGCACATAATTATAACCAACAACCAAACAACCCTTGCTTGTTTTTACTAGTATTACTTACCATTTTCCTATTCATTTAAATTTACTCCTCCTCACTTATGGGAAAATCAATTTGATTAACTTATAAAATTAAATTATATTAGATCTATTTAAGTGACACATAAATTGAAACTAAAGAAAGAAAGTAATCTGTATTGAAACTTCAATGATTTCAACATCAAATTTGGTAAGCTTACATTTACAATATTTTTTATTGTTTTTTAAGAAAAGGGATTTATGATCTTTTTGTCTGTTTTGGGCTAGTGCCTAGTGTGTATTGGATATATTAGGGTGTCTCATTGAGTAGTACTGCACGGAATTGAAGAGTGGAGACCACCAATTACACCCTTTCAATTAACAAAATTATTTCATTTTAAATTTTTATTTTGATATAGTGATATAATATGTAAGTTTTAAAAAAAAATTGTTATCATAAATCAAGTGATAGAAGACTATCTAGCTTGGTTCGTCTATTTAACTTGGCCTTTGAAGAAGAAGATTCGGCATTCTTCGAGTTATCTTTATTATCCGCTAAATTCATTCCTTTTTCTGATATTTCATAAAGTAGATGGATAGAGACAATCGATCAGTAAAGAAAAATAACAAGTGCTCTTGAAATGATTGATAGAAAATAAGACAATTATTCCATGCATTTATCTTATATACTTTAAATTTAATACAACATCGAACCCAGGTGAATGAAAACAACAACAAACAAAAAACAATAGGTAGTATATTGTAACTTTGGGATTGTAATTGGGGTCGAGCTCCACATATGTTGTTTGGGTGGGTTCAGGTCAAGCTTCATCCACACAAGAACCACGTAATCTCTGACGCTCTGCGTCCAATTTTGCAATTTTCTTCACTCCCTCCAGGTCGTCATATGTTTGGGTGGTCAGGTCAAGCTTCATCTGGGCCAAGGCTGTAGGCCCCAAGCAAATTCTTCCACACAAGACCACTTAATCTCTGACACTCTGCGTCCAATTTTGCATTTTCTTCACTCCCCTCAAAGGTGTTGCTTGTTTGCAAACTTCTGTAGACCGTACGCTCATATTTTCTTCAACATCTCAATTTCTGCTTCAGCTTGGGCTTTTTCTTCACTGAGTTTGTATCACCAAGCTAGAACACTCCTTGCAAAGACCTTGAGGGACTTACCTGCAAGCAGTAGTAAAACAGAAATAGAAAGAAAGCAAAACACAGCAAAATATGCAAGATGTTTTCCATAACTTTTTGTGTTGAAAGTAACTATGCTTTGTTTAAGAGAGTAGTAGTGGTAATTGTAAAACTTAATAAGAACTTGTGAACTTAAGAGCTTAAAGAATTGTTTAAATAGGCTGAGTATTGTAAAACTAAACCAACATAAAAATGGTAAAAAAATATCTCAGTAAAGAATTTCTCTTACTGAATCAATCATATACCAATTAAAAAGGAATGTCAATATTTGTAACAGTCATTCACAATATTTTCTTCCTTAGGCCAAATCCAATAAATATAAAAAATATCAAGACTGTCATGATTAAAAACTAGATTCCCATAATACTGAAAGTTACCTTATATATAGGTGAGTGCCATGTTGTCGCATATTCCATAGAAGGAAGGGTAAATTAATAGTAACATGTTAGCATCAATTACTAATCTATTAAGAGATCGATAATCAATAGGGTCAATTAGGGATGAGAAAATTTTTTCAATTTACCATAAATAAATTATGAGCAATTAATTTTGTAAAATAATCCCTAATTATTTTTGTACCTAATTCAATCATCAATTGTACAAAAATCAGTCCACGATGTAATTCAAGAAAACGTGATACACAATCAGATGTTCTTTACCAAAAATCTTTATTCAAATTATCAAAAGATCAATCCAACCACAAAAATATAATACGCAGTCAAATAGCCAAGAAATTTGTCAACTAATTCAAAGAAGTTGGATAATTTCAAAATTCGGAATTAGCAAACTATGACAAAATTGATCTTATTAAAATTTTAGATTTTTCACATCTGGTATCTTTAAAACATAAGCACACAAAATGACAAAGAATCGGATGAAATAAATCATTCATGCATTGTTAATTCAGAGTTCGAAATCTGTTAAAGAAGGGGAAAAGATATTAAAATTAAACACAAACATTTAAATATTTAGGCAAACCTGTGGATGCTTTTTTATCTCTTTTTTGACAAACGGATCAACGGCACGGAGAAGGTTGGTGGCGGTGGATGATGGAGATGACCTGGGGCGGCGACGTTGGTTCAGGAGGAGGAGGAGAGACAGAGGTCTCGTGGCAATGTTGGAGAGCGGCGTTGGCGTGCTAATTCATCACCGAAAAGGGGAAAATGATGGGAGAGATGGTGAGGAGGCTGAGGGACTGGCGGCGCGGCGCTGGCAGCGGTAAGGACGAACGGCAGAAGTAGTAGTAGTAGATCTGGTATCGCCGGAGTAGGCGTTGGCGGCGCGGTGAGGATGAACGGCAGGAGGCAGTGGTAGATCTGGTATCGCCGGAGTAGGCATTGGCGGCGCATATATAGGGCGGTGGGAAAGCTATTGGAGAAGGGGGTCTCGGTGGAGCTACTCCGCCGAGTAGTGGCGGCATCCATGGGAAAGAGAGGTTAGATAAGAGAGAAGGAGAGAGGTTAGATAGAGAGAGAAGGAGCGGCTGTTGTTTGATTTTGGAATTAGGGTTAGATTTTTTGGATTAAAAAGGAAAGAGAGGTGTATCAGATCTCAGTCGTTGGATCCATTCAGGATCAACAACTGAGATCTAAAAATTGATAATTTGGAATTGAGTTTCAAAAATGGCTAGAATTGTAAGAAATTGGACAAAATTAAGTAAAAGGTGAATAAATTTAGGTAAAATGAATTAAACTAGGTTTTATTTAAATTAAAATAGGGATAATAGTATATAATAATAATAATTAAATAATCACATAACAATATTAAATAATAAATAATAATAATTAAATAATAAATAATAAAAATTAATAAATAAATAATTTAATAAAATAAATAATGCTAAATAATGGAAAACTAGATATTGTGTTTGCAAAATATGGATGTGCATAACTACGTGGAAAATAATTTAATAAAAATTACATGAAAATGCTGAATTTGAGTTTAAAAATTATGACAATGATACTAAAAGCTAAGAAATAATTTATGTATTTCCTTTAATTATAAATGCGACACGTTAGTAATGTACTCAATGTAAGAATAATATTTAAAAATATTGATAATTAAAATTAAATAATTTTGATATAATAACAGCCTAAAAGTGATATCGGGAGGTCAAAATTGGGTGTCAACAGAGTCGCCACCTAATTTTCAAGAAAAATAGGAAACCTATTTATTTATTAACAAGTACTCCCCTCCGTTTAAAAAGAAATGACTTACTTTCCTTTTTAGCTCGTTTAAAAAAGAATGACCCCCTTTCAATTTTTGGCAATACTTTAATTTAAACTTTCCAAATGACATGTTTATGACCACAAGATTAAAGGCATTTTGATACATTTGACACTACTTTAATTTAAGACTACAATTTCAAAATTGTCTTTATTTTCTTAAAATTTGTGCAAATAAAAGTAGGTAATTCTTTCGAAATGGAGGGAGTATGACGAAACCAATTTAGATTCTAGGTAATGATTCAAATTATCGTAAAGGGAAGGGGTTAGACACCCTTCAGAATCTACAAATATGGTTCCCATAGCCAGACTTAAGATTATTAAAAAATGAAAAAAGAAAAAAGAAAAAAATCAATGCATTCAAATACAAATAAAAAATATATATTAAAATAATATAGCGCGTATGCTATAGTAAAATATATATATAAGCAAAATATATAAATATGTACGTAAGACAAAATTGAATAAAGAAAAATTATTTTAAGAAAAAAAATCTACATAATATCCATTAATGTAAAAAAGTGAATTATTTGATTAAGTATCTAAATCAATTTAATATAACTAGTAATGACCTAAATTTGCCAAAAGTGTGATGAGAATCGCATGAAAAATAAAAAAATATCAGAAAAATTTATACTAAAGAACAATCTATGCAATATCTTTCAATGTATAAGTATGAATTAATTGAGTAAGTATCTAAATTAATTTTAATTTTTTTTTAATATAAATACTAACGACCTATGTTTGCCTAAACACGT